>CM065801.1:18823500-20023500 GCA_033398695.1 Orobanche coerulescens
AGCTTCTTTGGTAGAAACAGGTTCGAATTGGGCTAAGAATACAGCAATAGTGCACATATTAAGTCTTCTAAGCTCGAATAGAGATTTTCATTCAGGAAATGGAGATATCTCTGACTCGGGGTCTTTTTGCGCACATAGTACATTTCCTTATATACTCTGTATTCTCCTACGAGTAGAAACACTAGCATCAATGTTTCCAATGATCAGCTCTTGTGGGTGATCTTTCAACCATCTTCTGTCGGGTTCTAATTCGGGGTCCCGTTCTGTATCTTGAGTTGCTGTAGTTTCGGCTTCAGCTTGTACAACAACGGCTTCATCTACGTTAGTTCTTACAGCTGCGGGGTTGATTTCTAAGTCAACGACCGGTTCTAATAGAGTTGGTAGATATATGATGGGAAGTTGTTGGATGTTCTGAGAAATGTCTTCTACTCCTGTAGGATCATGGTGGGGTTCATCGAACACTACATGAACTGATTCCTCAATTGTTAGCTTCCTTTTATTGAAGATCCTGTAAGCTTTGCTAACAGAGGAATATCCAACAAATATCCCTTCATCCGATTTCTCATCGAAGGTTCTAAGTTGATCCTTACCGTTATTCAAAACGTAACACCTGCATCCAAATATGTGAAAGTACGAAACTAACGGAGTTTTGTTGTTCCATACCTCGTATGCTGTTTTGTTGTGATGCTTGTTGATGATACAGTGGTTTTGTGTATAGCACACTGTATTGGTGGCTTCGCCCCAGAAACGCTGTGGCAACTTGCTTGCGGCAATCATTGTCCTTGTTGCTTCCTTCAGCGTCCTGTTCTTTCGCTCGGCAACACCATTTTGTTGAGGTGTACGGGCAGCTGAGTATTCATGCTGTATCCCATTTTCCGAACAGTATTGCTCTATTAAGCGGTTAGTGAATTCTGTACCTCTGTCGGAACGAATGGACATGATATTCGACCCTTTTCATTTTGAAGCTTTCTCAGGTGCTCGGGCAGCTTTGATGTTGTTTCCTTCTTCTTGATTAGGAAAATTGTCCAAGCATACCAGGAATAATCATCAACAATAACGAGACAGTATTTCTTACCTCCCAAACTTACCAGGTCTACAGGACCATAGAGATCCATATGTAGCATTTCCAAAACTCTGTGGGTGGAAAGGTAGGATTTGCTTTTCAGGGTGGTCTTGATTTGCTTGCCTTTCTGACAGGGTCCACATACGCTGTCTTTTTGGAATGAAACATTTAGCAATCCTCTAACCATTCCCTGTCTGGAGAGTTTGTTGATAGTCTTGAAATTGATATGAGACATCCTCTTGTGCCATAGCCAGCTTAGATCTGCAGTGCCTTTGGCAACAAAACACAGAATTGTGGAGCTCGTAGGCATCCAGTCAGCAATATACATATTACCTGATCTGCTTCCTGTGAGCACAACTTCTTTGGTCAGGATATTCTTGACTCTACAGTGAACTATATAGAACTTCACCGAGAACTGTTTCTCACAGAACTGGCTAATACTAAGTAGATTGTACTGTAAGCCTTCAACATAAGCTACATTGGTGACTTTGAATTTTCCGACAAGCAGGTTTCCTTTTCCTCTTGTTCTTCCTTTAGATTTATCACCGAAGCGCACTTTTGGACTGCGACCTTCTACATAATCTGACAGTTTGCTTTTATCTCATGTCATGTGCCGGGAACATCCACTGTCGAAGTACCATATGTCCTTCTCCAAAATGTCCTGTATGCAGACAAATTATGTAGATTTAGGTCCCCTTAGATTGTTGGGTCCATGGATGTTAGTGCCTTTAGGTACCCAGATTTTCCTGACAGCAATAGGTTTACTGTAGGATGGTTTAGGTCCATAGTTGCAATTTCTACGTGGGGCATGTACGTAGTTGCTATACCCATGATAATTATTATGCATATAAAATTCAGGGTTATTAGTAATCCAATACAAATGCCGTCTTGGAGGTGAAGCCATTTTCTTTGGCCTTACAGCTTTCCTTCTGGGTCTCCAGTTGGATTCCCAAAGCTGTTGTTGATATTGTGAGGATACTTGCTTTCACGAGGGATACCGCGGCTCCTGTATCCAATACCTATGCGTGCTGTACTAAAAGTACTGCCGTGCGGGCCTTTGATATTTGGATACAGCCTTCCTTCTGACTTTGATGGTGCGGGGGAGGTTTCTGATTCACCAATCAGGGCCTTGAGCTTGTTTTTCCAAGCACGTCTTCTTTCATCCTTTTCTTGTTGCTCGGCTTCCGACAACCTTTGGACTTTGGGATGAGGACATTTATTTGCATAATGCCCTAGTTTCCTGCAATTATAACACAAGTTAGCATCACCAGAGAAAGTTTCAGTACTTACCTTGTGTATAGGCTTGGGCCTTGTGTACAGGCTTGCGACAGGATGTCGTCGTCGCTGTCAGCATTCTTATGAATGGGCTTTGATGAACTCGGCATGCTGTGTCTTCGGTTGGATACAGTGGATAAGGCTGTAGTCCTGGCGGGAGATTCTTCAACTTTCTCTCTCCTGTCTATATCGTACTCAAATGCTTTGAGGTCAGAAAAGAGATCAAAAGTATATATTTCACTAAGATTGCACGACACACGCATAGTTGTGGTCTTAATATCCCATCGGGCAGGGAGAGATCGGAAAATTTTTAGGTTTTCTCCCTTTGAGTATAAATCTTGCCTAATGCTTCAAGTTCACCAACAATGCCAGTGAATCTGAGGTCAAGTTCCTCAAGTGTTTCAGTTGGTTTCATTTCAAACGATTCAAATTGCTGAGTTAATTTTGAAATCTTGTTTTCTTTTGAGAGCCTCGGCCTCACAAATTAACTTGAGTTTATCCTGTATATCCTCGGGTGATTTGACTCTTTACCTTAGAGAACGTGTCTTTGTCAAGAGTGACAAATAGCGCATTCTTCGCGACATTGTCGAGGTTGACGCGCTTTCTTTCGTCAGAAGTCCATTGTTCGCGCTCTTTCTCGAGATTGGCGCGCATTCTTCCTAATCAATATATCGTTCACACAGATTGATATAATGATCTTAGCCTTCAACCGTTCACACAGATTGGTTTAAGCTTTCACTTGACTGGCTTCTTCACACACAGTTCCGAAGCTTCGTCTCTTCAATGCAAGTCCGTCACACACAGTTCAGGAATAGCAAGGTTTCTCAGTCCGCACAGGGCTGATGGGTTTTGTTCAAGGGTAGAACAATGTTTGAACAACAGCTTTGACTTTCTGAGCTTTTAGCTGATGATATGTTGTTTACGGTTTGGGCACTTGTATATATATATATATATAGCCTTCTGAAATATATCCGTTGAGATAGATCCGTTGAGCAAAAGTTCGTTCCAATGGGATGATGTGTTTGAATAAAACATAATCCGAATTTTGCGCTTGATTGAAGATCTCTGACGACTTAATGTTTAAATACTTTATCCTTCAGTATTTAAATATATCTTCTTAAACTGGACTTTGACTTTAGCGAATAACAAAGATTCCTTCTTGTCCTGTTTGGATACTGTATGGAATGATAGCTGTATTTTTGGTTCGAGACAGCTTCCATACTTAGTCTTATGAGACTCATTTGTTGTATGATTGATTCACTGTATGCTGGGACTACGAGAAGTCTTCGATACAGGTTGACACCTTTTGATCAGCTTTTCTATACAGTTGCTTGCTGTATGCTGGATTGGCATATTGTCAAAACACTCTTATCACGATCTTTTGATACAGGGATTGTTATCCCGAAAATTTCAATACAGGAATTGTTATCCCAACACTAGTTTGGGGTTATCAACATCTAATCATCTTTTACCGTTCTAATCAAGGTAAAATTCTTAGAACCCTAGTTTTGGGGATTTTGGGGGGTTTTCTTCTTGACTTCATTTTCAATCCAGTTTTAATGAGTCGATTAATGTTAAATGGTGTTATTGATCATGTTCTATGGATTATATAGCCATATCTTCGTTTCGTTCAACCCGATCGATGACTTTTGTGTTCTTGAGGAACCGTGAACATTTAATGTTCGATTAAATATTCATCTGAGTTTTCCTTCGTTGGTTTGAGGCGATTTCCATTGCTATTAGTCTTGCTCCTCGTTGTGATCGTGTTTTCGTTGTTCTTATGGAAGTTGTAGGTTCTGAGGCACTTCGACCGAGCCGTGTTCGTCGGAGTATTTGCGTGCCAATTTCGAGGCAAGTGTCTTGCCCATACATTTCATGTTTCGTAGATGTAATAATTGATAATCGACTATGTGTGTTTACTTGTAGTACTCATAATGAACTTTCAAGAGGATTGATACAATCCCATTAACGGGTTTCTTTCAAAACGCCCGAGTGCTTTGCAAATAAATGAGTTCTACGGATATGTGTATTGTGGTTGCGAATTGGAATATATTGCCTTCGTGCTACGTGATTATAAAAGCCCTTCTCTTTTGTTAAGGGTTGTATGCTCGAATGTGTGTTGCTTAATTTGGAGTCCGAGAAAGTATTTTAACTCTCCCATCATACTTATTTCGAATTCTCCTTTCATAAGATTTGAAAATTCTAGGGACAGAGATTCGTTAGTTGCACCAAAAACAATATCGTCGACATAGATCTGACATATAAGCATATTATCACCTTAGTTTTTGATAAATAGGGTATTATCAACATTACCTCTTTTATACCCATTAGAAATTTGAAAAGAGCTTAGACGTTCATACCATGCTCCCAGAGCTTGTTTTAATCCATATAGAGCTTTGTGGAGCTTGTATACATGATCTGGATGATCATAGTCTTCAAATCCTGGCAGTTGCTTGATATACACTTCCTTCTGGATGACACCGTTTAGAAACGCGCTTTTTACATCCATCTGAGGGAGTTTGATCTTCTTGTAGGAAGCAAAGGCTCACAGAAGGCGAATAGCCTCAAGACGGGCAACAGGAGCGAAGGTTTCTTCATAATCCAACCCTTCCTTTTGATTGTATCCTTGAACAACTAGTCTTCATTTATCCTCTCTCCCTTTCCTCTTCCTGCACGAGCTGTTTTCTTCTAGAACGTTTGGTTTTTTTCTTCTTCTCTTTGATTGCTTTCAGGCCTGAAGATGATACGCCTTCTTGGACTTCGTTTGCCATGTAAGACATATTATTACCTACCGAGTCACATTTTTTACTCATGAGAACTGACCTATCTAGAGGATCAATTTTATTTGATTCTTCGGAAGATAGATTGCAAAAGTCCATAGCTTCAATGGCTTCATGATGAGCGGAGACCAATATGTTAAAATCTGTTCCTGCTTGCAGAAGTTCTGTCATATTTTCCAGCTTGAATTATACAACCTTCCTTGAGAACCTACAATAAGGTACAAAGACAGTACAAATAATGATGATGCAATTAGAATGTACAAAAGTTATCTTTTATACCCTTGAATCAGATGGTTTTTTTTTTTTCAGGATATGCAGCAAGTCTTTTGCAATACTTTTAGAAGCCTGATTATAGAAACTGAAACAAGGGAACAAAAACGTTTTGATCAAATCTTCTGCAGGCAAAATAAGTTAAATACATGATATTAAAAAGAAAAATCAAATTCAATTTGTAAAGAAGCCTACTCCCAATTTTAGGTGGGAAACGTTAAAGTAGATGGCAAATGAAACAATACCAGAATCAGGTCAGCAACAGGCAAAAATTCGACTTGATGAGTGACAAAAACAACTGTCTTAGTAGCTAAAGCCGTCAGTATGTACTCCTGCAGTTCCACATAAATTGCCAGATTCAATTTGCTTGATCTGCAAATATAATAATTAGGGATAGTAACAAAAACTATCCTTGAGGTTTGGGGTGATTACAAAAGAACCCAGAGGAAGTTCCGAAATTGCTAGAGAAAAAAAAAATAATAAAAAACTTGAGGTGTAGCTTTCCTTAAATTTAAGGGGGTAATGGTAATATTTTTATGAATGCCAAGAGGGTTTCTGGAACGTGTTGTTTATGAAGAGGTGGAATACAACAACCATATTAAAGGTTTTTCTGTCATTTGGGAACTTCCGCTTTTTTGGTAAACACCGAATATCTCATGGAGGTTTTCATAATTATCACATAGAATTAATTCATGTCCAAACCTTAAATAATTCCGAGCCGGTGTATGCATCAACAGCACTAAAGGGATCATCAAGTAAATAAATGTCGGCATCTTGATACAGTGCCCTGGCAAGTTGCAATCTTTGCTTCTGACCACCACTCAGGTTTATGCCTCTATCACCAATAATGGTCTGATCACCATGTGAGAATAACTCCAAGTCTTTCTTCAATGAACAGGCATGAATAACGCTCTTGTATTTTGCCTTGTCCATCGGACTTCCGAAGAGAATATTTTCCTCTATACTTCCAGATTGAATCCAAGCAGACTGAGAGACGTATGCTGCAGAGCCACATATTTTAACCTGAATTACAAACCATAGATTAACAATAGATCATTCAGAAAAGTTATTTTTTATACATTTTAATGATCATAGTATTGGAAGGAAAAGGTAATATCCATATAGACTTACTTCACCAGAGATTTTTGGAATCTCACCAAGGATGCAAGAAAGGAAGCTCGATTTCCCAGAACCAACCACACCACAAACAGCCACACACATACCCTTCTCCACCTTGATTTGCACGTTCGAAAGGGTTTGGGTAGGGGAAGATGGATCCCAATGGAAATTCCCATTTTTTATTTCTATAGCCACATCCGAAACATCCCTTGGCAAAGTGATGGTTGCATCTTCCTGCAGCTCTTCCTCCTGTAGGAACCCCGCAATTCTATCAAGTGAGACTTTCGTCTGAGCCATCATTGACACCAAGTCGGGGAAATTTCTAATTGGCTCTTGCAAAATACGGAAAGTAGCCAGTGCAGATAGAACACTGCCGGCTGTAAGCTGACCCCCTAACAAAATGCAAGTCCCGAAAGTAATAGCTGAGATGAAAATAGGTGAGCTCCAGAAAATAAATGTAACAAAAGCCTGCGAGTAAAGTGCTTTCCGCAAATACTTGAACTCCACACCACGCATTTCTTCAAGCTTCACTCGATACCTATCCTCCCAAGCTTGCAATTTGAGAATCCTCATATTCCTTAAACACTCTGAAGTCTTTCTCATCCTATCATCCTTTGCAGCCATCAACTTATCTTGATAATCTTCTTGGATTCTGGCCACCGGTACAGTTGCAACAATTGATACAATCGTGGCAACTAGCGTAGCCAAAGATGCAATCCCAACATTCTTGTATAAAATCGCGAGTGCGAGTATAATTTGCATAGGAAGCATCCACATGTCATGTAAGTACCAAGAATAGTCCCCTACTCTCTGAACATCAACCGCCATGTAATTAACAATTTCACCACTTGTGTGACTCTGCCTGGCTGAGCTCGAAAGTCGTAGTCCTTTTCTATAGACCATGGCCGTTAGAGCCGATCTCACGTGCATACCTAAAATGTCGACCCCAAGATACCACTGACGGCTCGTGAAGGTCTCAACCAATTTTGCAGTGAAAAAGATCCCGGCAAGAATGTAGCCTTCGTGAGGGGAAGTCCCTTTCCCGCTAAGGTAATCGACAAAGTAGCTAATCATGTAGGGGCCCACGTATGAAACTAAAGTGTTGACCCCGGCGAATATTCCGTTGCATGAGGCTTCTTTCAAAAAGGACTTGAGAATGGCCCAAGCTAAAGAAGGTTGTTTTCGAGAATTCTCGGCTTTTAATTTTTCCCAATTTGAGTTCAGTACCTTGTAGTTAGTTTTTGAACGGTCTTTTTGTGTGAGCAACGGGATATCCTTTAGCTCGAGTGGCCTTTTTGCACCGACTGAAAGAAGTGAGTCTAGCCACGAAATAGTGAGCAAACTAAAAAGGTTGGCTTCGTTGTAAGGAGTAACCTTAAGACATCCCGATTCTTCTTCAAGCAGCAATGGCTCTTGAAGATCAGAGCTTCTATACACTTGAATACCGGTAATACCCCTAGTGGCTATAAAAAATAGAAAAGCAAGAGGTGGGGTGACAATGAAATTAGCCAAAGCGTGAGAATTCAAGCGGCGTGATCCTTCTGTTATTAATCCTCTGCCATCGGCGTAGATAGTAAACAGACAAGTTAAAAAGGAGGCAACCAACCAAATTCTTAATAATAAAGGAAATTTCTCAATAGCCTTGTATTTGCAATAAAGAACTGAAAAACTCAGCACAGACCAAGATAAACTCAGAGCTGCAGGTAAAAGTAAAACCGTCCAATCTAACTTTCTACCTTCCCATAGTGCAGCTTCACGTATTAGACTAACGCCATCAAACCCCAGTGTGAAAACATGCACGAAGAAGATGTAAAAGCAACAAAACACCGAACCTTTGTAACATTTACCAATCACAATGCTCCGAGTTTCCTCATTATCAAGAAATCCATTATGCCTAATAGCTGCAGAATTTCTAGCCAAATCGTCCTTCCGAAGATGAATACGACCCAAAAACAACCTAATCTGCCTCGCAAATACAATAAAGAGGAACACAATAAATAATGTCAAGTTGATACAGACTGAGACTAATTCGAATACTGGCACAGTCCGAAAGGGGCTCGAGAGATGATTTGAGACTTCGGATACTGTCTTGTCAGTAGGCAAGAAAAGATTGATACCCATAATAATTCTTACAGATATCAATCTTCAAACGAGGAAGATAACAAGTAGCAATGGGTACGAGCTTAACAACAATACCCAGTCTGATATAGAGTTCGGTAAAATATTACAAGAGATGAGATAGTGTGAAAGGGCATTTCACCATCTGGCAATAAAAATTGTGTTTCAGTTAATGCGTAATCTGGTGACGAGTCATGGAAAGAGAACGGAGCAAAATCTGCACATGAAAACAAATTCATATTTATCAGTAAAACCCCAACAGAATATTCAGTAGAGGAAATTCAACCAAAAAAAAAAACAGAGAGACAGTAACAACACGCTCTATCGCTTCTTCTTTCTCTCTTCCGTGTATGTTTATCCCGCAATACCCTTTTCTTTATTACTTTCCTCCGTATTGCCGGAATCAAAAGAACAAAAAAAATTGTGAGCAGGAATTGAATCTGAAACCAAGCCATTATAGATGATAACGAAATAACTCACCTGACGTGTTTCATTTACTCGAAAATTCCAGTCGTGATCGCCGAGGCTGCAATTTAAATACAAAGGAGTCTTTCAAAGAAGAGAGAGAATAGTGTAGCAGGTTGGTCCTATAAGAGAGAGAGAGAGAGAGAGAGATGGCACCAACAACACACGAAGCAGCTGTTAGTGCTGTCTAGTAGGATTTTGGTATAGAGATTATTATGCGTCGATGAGAGAGAGCAACATGCGCGTAGAATTTACAAATATAGGGTTTACAAATTACAATCCTACTTTTTTCTAAATGCGGCTAAGAGGGTGTTTGGAATTGCGTTTTGAAGAGATTATCTGATTATTGCGTTTGCAAAACACAAATAATCAAAAAAAGTGTTTGGCTGAAAAAGTGATTATTTACTTTTGCATAGAGAGAAAACGTAGTTTTGAAAAAGCAGGTAAGGACATACTTTTTCAAAACGCAGTTTTGAAAACGCAAAATCCATTTTGAAAACGCAATGTCAAACACCCCCTAAATACACCCAATCTTTACTGAATTCACCCCATGTAGGGGTGCTTGCAGACTCATACTCGGCTTTTTCACCCTTGTGCCATCATTTCAGAAATTATTTTTTAAAATGCCACTCTTTTTAAATTTAGTACGAAAATGCCATCTTTTCACTCTATCTCCTCTATTAATATAATTCCTCATTTTTTATCATTTTTATATTAATTTTCTTATCTCGTTAATTAATTATTTTTTAAAATTAATTAACCAACTACTTTGTTATTTTCTTATTAAATCAATTAATTTTTAAAACTAATTAGTGGGCTTGGACGTTTTTTTAAAACTAATTAATTTTAAAATTAATTTTTAAAACTAACTAACTAACTAATTTTTTTAACTTACTAATTTATTTGTTAGTTAACTAATTAATTCATTATGTAATTTCTTATTTAGAAAATAGATAATTAATTAAGTAACTAAGAAATTAGGTTTTTCATATATTTAATTTTAATAGAATAGTTAATTAATTATTTAGATTATTAACTATTTATTTACTTAAATACAGTAAAATAAGTAATAATAACATAATAGAAGGAAAATAACTGAGGTTGATTAAGATATTAGAAATACAGATAGATAAGGGTACAAATACAAATTACTCAAAATTTTTACTCTCGTTGAGGAACTCCAAAACGGTTAGGCCACATATTCTTGTTATGTCCCTCTTCCCGACACAGTCCACATCTCTTGCGATGGCCAGTCCTTTCCCTCTGATCCATTTCAGTACGAATACGGGTAGACTGCGGACGACCTTTTGGATCTCTTCGCATGGCTAGATTGTGACACAACTCAAGTCCAGTTTATTTTGGCCAGTACGATTCATGGGGCACTGCTTCAAACTCTTCTTTGTAAACATTGAAAACATATCGCACCGTGTATTGTTCTGGCATATACACTGTATAGTCATGATGAATATGTGCACAAGCAGCGATAACATGTGAGCGTGGGTAGTGTAGTGCTTGGAATTCACCACAGTCACACCATCGTCGTTGCATGTCTACAGTGAATGTCCATGCAGGGATATAATCTAAATAATTAATTAAATATTTTATTACAATTAAATATATTAAAAATGAATTTATTAGTTATTTAATTAATTATCTATTTATAATGAAATAGATAAGTAATTACTTAATTATTTATCTATTAATTAATTAATTATCTATTTTCCAAATAAGAAATTACATAATGAATTAATTAGTTAACTAACAAATAAATTAGTAAGTTAAAAAAATTAGTTAGTTAGTTAGTTTTAAAAATTAATTTTAAAATTAATTAGTTTTAAAAAAACATCCAAGCCCACTAATTAGTTTTAAAAATTAATTGATTTAATAAGAAAATAACAAATTGGTTGGTTAATTAATTTTAAAAATTAATTAATTAAAGAGATAAGAAAATTAATATAAAAATGATAAAAAAATGAGGAATTATATTAATAGAGGAGAGAGAGTAAAAAGATGGCATTTTGGTACTAAATCTAAAAAGAGTGGCATTTCAGAAAATAATTTCTGAAATGATGGCACAAGGGTGAAAAAGCCCTCATACTCCTAAAAAGTAATTCAAGGAGAGGCAAATTTTACTTTTTATAATTATTAAAATAAATTTAAAACTTGATTTCTAAATTGACTTTCTATATATTATTTTCTTCCCATTTTAAACGGAAGGTTTGCCTTTTTTTTCGATTCACAAAATAAATTTCTTATTTATATACTACCTATGTTCTACTATAATTACAACATTTGAACTTTCACGCTTGACAATGCACAACTTTGATTATTAATATCTTTAATTCTTTATTTTTTAAAATTATATAAATTTGATATTTTGAAAATATATTTCGTGGTGAATCTAACAAGATCTCACATGACTATATTTTTTCATATGTATGAATCACAAAAGATGGTCAAAAGACAGTATGTGAACAATGTAATAATCAACACGTTGCAATAATAAAAGAACAGAGGAAGTAGTAGTTATCTTTATACTGAAATTACTAGGGGTGTGTTGTTAACCAGCAAATATGGTTATCAATCAAAAATTACCGAACTGACTGGACTTAGTAACCATCGTATATGGTAATCGCAACTTCGGTACGGTATTACCGACCTTTACTACCGCACTGTACGGTAGTTGTATTGAATTTTTTTAGTATGGTATTACCGTACCGTTAACAATATACATATATAACTATTATTTTATTTACTTATTTCATATTAATGTAGGTCATTACCAACCATTACCAATCGTCATCAATCATTACAAACCGTTACCAACCATTAAGAAATGGTATACCAAACAGTCTGGCTCATAACCAACTGTTACCAAACTTTTCAGGTTTCATTCTCTCTTTTTTGCTTGGTCAAATTAAGTTTGGTATAGGGCCATTACCAACCGAAATTATTGGGTACCAACAGTGTCGGTTACCAAACTATTTGGTTGGCTATGTTAATCTTTTTGGACTACCGAAATGAATCGGTACGGTAGTTGGTATTGGTAACCATTACCAACACAGCCCTAGAAATTACCTCTATAATAAATTATTGTGGAACATCATTTTCAATTGTTTTGTCCGGATATATTATTTTCAACATATTTTGCCAAAAAGTATTATTTGTTGCCCACTTCACCGTGGAATATCACTTTCGGTTATTTTCGTCCTTTGACATTGTTGTCGACCCATTTTGTCTCAAACGTTATTTTCAAATGTTTTTCAGTTCGAAACATTATTTTTGATCCATTTGCTCCGTAACATTATTTTCAACTATTTATTGCGCTGGACATTATGCTCGACCAGCTTCGCCGCATGTAACTATTAGATCAATTCGCCCCAAGACGTTAGTTTCAACTCTTTTTCCCATGACATTCTTTTCGACATGTTTTGCCTCGGGACGTCATTTTCGACTGTTTACGCTCCGAGACATTACTTTCGACATGTTTCTTCGTGAGACATCATTTTTAGTTGTTTCAGCCTGATCTTTGATCATCGCTTCAAGACGTTATTTTCGACTATTTTCGGCTCGGAGCATCATTTTCGATTATTTTCGCCACGAAACAAGTTTTCAAATGTTTTTGGCCTGAGACAGTATTTTCGATCCGTTTCGCCACACGGTGTTATATTCAACCATTTCGCCCTGTGAGGTTATTTTCAACTGTTTCCGACCTGTTTTACTAAGGACGTCATTTCGATTATTTTTTACTCGGGACATTACTTTCGACCTATTTCCCCTGAGACGTCATTTTTGACTATTTTTTGTCTAGGATATTATTTCCGACATGTTCCATCTCGGTACTGTATTTTTCGATTCCTTTCATCCCGAAACATTATTTTGATTTGTTTCGCTCTGAGACGTCATTTTTATTGTTTTCGCCTCGATACATTACTATCGACTATTTAGGGCCTGGGATATTATTTTTGACTCGTCTCGCCTCGAGATGTCATTTTAGACTGTTTCATCCCAGAATATTATTTTCAACTTGTTTCATCCGGGGAGATCATTTTCGACTTTTTTCGGTCTGCTCGATTCGTTCTCGTTCCGCCTCAAGACGTCATTTTCGAATGTCTTCATCCTTGGATATTGTTTTCGACTGTTTTTTGGCCGAGGATATTATTTTTGATCTATTTCGCCGAGTATGTCAATTTTGCTATTTTTGCCTCGAGGCATCAATTTCGATTATTTTCGATCGAGGGTTGTTCGAACTTTTTCCTCCTGGAATATCATTTTCGATTATGTTCGTCTTGGGATATTATTTTCGATCTGTTTTGCCACATAACGTCATTTTCTGATACTTTCGACCCAAAATATTATTTTCGATCTTGATATATCATTTTCGACTATATTTAGTTTGGGGCATTATTTTGAACCGTTTTGCTGCAAGACAATATTTTTGATTGTTTGTTTCAAGACATTATTTTCGACTCTTTTCGCCCTAAACATCATTTCCATTTTTTTTTGTACGAGGACATAAGTTTCGACCTGTTGTGTCCTAAGATGACATTTTTTACTATTTTCAGTATGTTACATTAGTTTTGACCCGCTGCGTCCTAAAATATTATTTTTTTATCGTTTTCGCCCCGGGATATTACCGTTGACACGTTTCGTCCCGAAACATTATTTTCGATATTTTTCACCCTCTGAATCATTTTCAACTATTTTCGCTCTACAATATTATTTTTTATTGTTTTCGGCCTGGGCATTATGTTGGACCTGTTTCATTCTGGGATGTCATATTCGACTGTTTTTTACCCTGGATATTATGATCCATTTTGTCCTAAGTGTTGGAATATTTATTCCACACATTATTTAATTTGTGTTTTGATGATTAAAGTTTCTAAACAACAAAACAACATCGAGGCGAAGCAAAACGATGAAGCAGACGAAGACGCAAAAAGCTGAGCAAAATGCATGTCTAGCACACGCTAAGACATATATGTTAGCGCACGCTAACGGGGAGTAATCTGCATATCAGCCTTGTTCGAAGTTACCTGAAGGGAAGTCATCTGACGAGATAGCGCACGCTACAATTGCTCATTAACGCACGCTATCGAGCCATGTTACCGTTGTGAAGATATTCAAACTCAGAATGACGTATGCAGTGAAGTAAGCATAGCGCACGCTATAAAGAAGGAATAGCGCACGCTAAAGAAGTTTGAATACAAGTCAATCAATCCGTTGGAGAGAATCTGAAACAGGTCAAAAGTGGAACGGTCACTTTGACAAATCAAGCAACGGATATATTGGATTAGCGCACGCTACATTTGTAATTGTAACGCACGCTAATACAAGATGGTTACGTATGTAAGACAGAAGGCATAACGTACGCTAAAGAAGAAATGAAGCTACTGTACTGAAACTGGGAACAGTCTAGCGCACGCTATAGCGCACGCTAACAAGTCAAAACAGCCAGCAACAGCTAGTTTGTGGAAAATGCCTATAAATACCATTCCTATGGTATTGTTTGATAGCAACAACTCCAAGAATTCAAGACATTGATCTTATATTCATATACTTACATTGTTGTTGTAATAGATCCGTCCATGCAAGGTTCCTTTGGGCTTCGATCGCTCGCCCTTCGTTTAAATACGAGGCGGGCGTAGCCGAAGGACCCTCCAAAAGCAAATCAGAAGATGAATCGCTCGCCCTCTAAAGTTCGTCATAAACATGAAGAACCTAGGCCAGCTATCGCCTTCCCTTACACAACGTATACCGTCGAGGATCGTCATCTGACATGATGGTCCGAGGTAGAAGAGTGTCGACATGGCTGTGGAGGACGATGGAACCGTTCTCTGTTCCCGTGCAAGGTCCCTTTGGGCCACGATCGCTCGCCCTTCGTTTAAATACAAGGCGGGCGTAGCCTGAGGGCCCTCCAAAACAGATCTGTGGACACGTTCGCCCGCCCTCAAAGGTCCATCACTTAACATGGTGGATCCTTCCCGGATAATGCGACGCGTCCCTCCCCCCATCACAACGTATACCGTCGAGGGTCGCCATCTTAATGGCGGTCCGAGGTAGAAAAGTGCTAACAAGCCGCGGTCGTGGAGTCGATTAATCCGACGACGCCCCGCGCAAGGAATCCTCCAGACCAAGACCGCACGCCCTTCGTTTAAATATGAGGCGAGGCGCAGCCTACGGAGGACCCTCACAATTAAGTGAGTCGCGAGAACTTAGCCATCAGACGGAATGTCGCTCGCGCACAAGACATGGTCGTGGAGATCGGTCCATCGAACTCCGCGATCGTGCACGGTTCCTAAAGACCGAGATGTATGGCCTTCCTCGGGAAATCTGCAAAATTGAAAACCAATCGGGGCGGAGCGGATCGCTGGCTTCAGGATGTCATCAAGATGCATCCTCCTCAGTTTTCGGGAGCTTCGAACCCGATCGGCTGGGAAGGGTGGATCAAGGAGATATCCAAAGTCTTCACTGCTACCAACTGCCCTGTTGGGCTTTGGTCCAGCATCCTGCCTGCATGAGCTTAAAAATGCGCGAGGCGCGGCTTGCGATTCGACCTGTGAGATCTGCACTAGAATGTGGTTAAATGAATTGATTTGGACTACTCATACCAACAAGATGCATCTTCTTTTCTGGTAGCCATCTCATAGAAACTCCAAAGTTAAGCGAGCTTGACCTGGAGTAGTTATGGGATGGGTGACCCCCTGGGAAGTTTCTCAGGTGCGCGTGAGTGAGGACAAAGCGCGCTAGAAAAGACTCGTGTTGGTACAGTGAGGACAGTCTTCATCATTCTCAGGGACCAACATGCCCCGAGGACCGTAAGGTCCCTATTGCTCAATACTTTTTCAAGGGGGATGCTACGGATTGGTGGGAGGCCGTTGGTCCCAAAGATCTTGTTGCTTCGTGGGCCGAATTTCAAGAATTGATGGAGACCGAATATTGTCCGTGGCCGGTCAGACAGGCTCGAGTGCATGCTTTCTATGATGCTCAACCACGGGATATTCCCGTATCCCAAGCTATTGCCGATTTTAACAAGGAGTTGGGTTATGTGAAGACCCAAGTTGTCGCTGAGAGCGACAAAATTTTCCATTTTTCCAGGAGGATGAAACTGTCCATTCGGGACTACATGTCTGGACTTGTCTGCACTACCTTGAAGGATTATCAGAGTAGGGCCCTCGCTTATGATATGTCAGTGATGGCTACTGATTTGGCTCGTGAAAGAAAGAAACAGAAGTCGGTCGGAAATTTTTCTGGTCCAAAGAGTGGAGGCCAGCAGAAATCTCAAGCTGCAAATATTTCTACGGGCGGTTCGGATCGTTTCTCTGGGAGCTTTCGGGGTGCCGCCGGAACCTCCGCTCGTGAACCCACATGTTTTAACTGTGGTGTGCAGGGCCATAGGAGCCGGCAGTGTTCTCGTCCGAAGTTTACTTGTCATACTTGTGGACAGCTGGGCCACAAGGCCCCCTTTTGTGAGCAGATCAAACAGCTTCGCGGCGCCCGTTCTTCTCAACCAGTACCTTTGGAGCAGAGTGTGAACCAGGGCTCGTTTGCTCCGCTGCCTCCACCGAGTGCCGGCCGCGGTAGGGGTCGGGGTCAACCCGCTAGAGAAGGAGCTTCCAGTGTCGGCTCCGCCCAGCCGCGTATATACGAGATGAGGAGGGCCGATGACCCAGCAGCTACTGTGGCGACAGGTACCATTCATATCCATTCTCATCCTGTCGGTGTGCTTTTTGATTCGGGTGCTACGCATTCATTCATTTCTCTAGAGTGTGTACGCCGTCTGAGTCTCGACTGCTTGTCACCTTGCGAGCCTTTCGTTGTTAAACTTCCTAGCGGTGATAGAATTGTCGGTGATCGAGAAGTCCGAGACTGCTCTGTGTTTATTTATGAGAGAGCTTGGATCTCTAATCTTATTGTCGTTAATATTGTGGGTGAGGATTTGATTCTCGGGGGTGATTGGCTCGAGCGGCATGTGGCAATCATGAACTACCGCACGAGAATCATCACTATGTTAGCCGAGGACGGCACCGAACACTCTTTCGCAGGGCGAAAGAGGGGAAACCAGAAGTTCGTTATTAATGCCTTGAAGGCGATGAGTCTCCTGCGAAAGGGGTGTACTGGTTATTGGTGATATGCCTTGAAGGCAGAGGATGGTGGAGTCGAGCTTTCGTCGATTCCAGTCGTTAGCGAGTTTCCTGATGTATTTCCTGACGAGTTGCCGGGATTGCCACCGGATCGTGAGGTTGAGTTTGCTATAGAGTTAGAGCCGGGTGCGGCTCCGATTTCGAAGGCGCCATATCGCATCGCACCTTCAGAGATGTCTGAGTTGAAGAAGCAGTTGAGCGAGCTTCTTGAGTCGGGGTACGTTCGACCGAGCGCCTCACCTTGGGGCGCACCGATCCTGTTTGTGCGGAAGAAGGATGGTTCACTACGTTTGTGTATCGACTATCGCGAACTAAACAAGGTGACCATCAAGAACAAGTATCCTTTGCCGAGAATTGATGACTTGTTTGACCAGCTGCAGGGAGCTGCGGTATTCTCGAAGATTGATTTGAAATCGGGGTACTATCAGCTTCGGGTGAGAGAGTCTGACGTGCCGAAAACAGCTTTTCGGACGAGATACGGACATTACGAGTTTGTAACGTCCACATTCATTAGAATAAAAGGAACTCTATTCCATTCTCACAGTGGGTTTCAATCTGGAAACCATTGCTACGTATATTATTGAAGCTAAGTAAGGTTCGAAGGGCTCTAGATGCATACAGAGCATCGGTAACATAGAAGACTGCCGTTTAGGCATCAAGAATTGGGCATTACCTCACCCTTTGATGAGTTGGGAGGACCCAATCATCGTAGTTACCGAGGTTTGGCAGGCGACTAATTCGATGAATAGAAGCCTAATTCTAAGAACATTCAAGCTCTCCTCGATTCATTTCTTAAAAAAGAGTGAAATTTCGAACCATAAGCATTCAAGCAATATTCAGTACTTCGAAATAAAGCTAAGAATCTAACGTAAGCAATATTAATATCTTGTTCGTGAAACAACATTGCATCAGGCCATTATTGAAAAGAAAACACCAACACAGTCATCTTGAGGCAACTATACCAAATGTAAACGAGAAAGTAAACATAATACTAAGATTCAGACTATAGACTGTGGCTCGTATGACTCAATTTGACGATTGGTGACTGTGAAAATTGACATAGGAGGACTTGTCTAGATCATATTCCTCCATATAGTGAGTTCTCCTTTCTTTGGACTCTCTATATTTCTTGTAGTGAGATGCGACTTGCTTGCTTGCATGGCAGTTCTAGTACCATGTCCAGCATCTCCACAGCGATAGCACGGTTCATTGCTAACTCGAGCCTTAGAGGCGATAAGATGGGTAGGTGCTATTTGGTTCCCTTAGCTAGTAGAGCCAGGAGCACCAAGTCTTCGCATTACATTGGAAGAACCCCCACGTCCTTGACCACGAAGCCTATCATGTCCAGTCCCCTATTCATTGGGGTAATTTCCATCCTTCACTTTGCCATAATTGGCCTTGGGAATTTTCTTTGTCCCAACCGGCATGACATTACTGCTCACTAATACTTCGTTATGCCGCTCAGCTACTTGCAGTAGGTTGATTAGCTTATTAAAGGTAGTGATACGTTTATTGTCATACTCCAGCCTATACTGGTTCGCTAGTATAAGGGCAGAAGTAGGGAAAGTGGAAAGAGTTTTCTGGATTATGTCATCTTCTGTGACGTTCTTCCCACAGAAATTTAGGCGTGCCTTGAGGCGGAGCATATCTTTGTTGAAGTCGTTGATCCGTTTATAATCAAGCAAGCAGATTTCATTCCACTGTACGGTCAACTCTGGGAGCAAAGTGTCGTGAATGTTCCCAAATTAGCCCTTACAGGCATCCCACAGTTCTTTAGGGAATTTCAACCGTAGATATTCCTATCTCAGGCTGGGTTCGATGTGCCACCTAAGGAATATAAGTGCACTCGCTTTGATCTTGTCAGACGGTACTTGGTCTGTGGTGTTAAGGAGCGTACCATTATATTCTTTAGTGATAAATGTGGTCTTGACATAGGAGACCCATCTATGGTACTCAAGCTCTTTTGAGTCCAAGATATCAAATTCGGGACGAGTTGGATCAGCTATCTTAATACAAGAAAAGGGAAAATGATTTTTCACAGTTTACCATGAGTACTTTCCATGATAAAATTTTCAATAATGGGAGCGTTATTATTTTTCAGAACCAAGATATGGTCAAAATTACTTTCGATGCTATTGGGGTTACAGATGAAATTAATTTATCACGGTTGGAGTTGATATAGACAGTAGAAATAAGTCATCTAGGTTCTACTAATGATGAACCTAATACACATGCCATATCTATACATGTACGCAAATATATGTATATATATAATTATAGATATAATCACATAGCCCTATAAATATATCTATACATGTATATATGCAGTCAAAAAAGTGTCTTATGCCGCAATAATGATTAATTCAACGTGAATTTATTTTAATTCGAGTTGCTATAAGCAATTCGTTATAATTTAATTGAAGTTACTAATGCATTATGCTTTTAATTGGTTTAATTAAGCATAAATATAATAAATTTATGAATATAATATGCAATCAAAGCTAATTAAAAACATGTAAAATCGCATATTGCAGATAGTAGGGTTCGTATCGTGTACCGTACTTCGGGGTCGAGAAGGTAAAAAAATTGATTTATTGAATATGTCGGCTTGGACAGTGGGCTGGTCCGGGCTAGACAGTGAAAAGGTGGACTGCACAGCGGGTCGGGTCGGGCAGTAGCAGGCTGGACAGACGCGGGTTGGGCGCGGGCGGGCCGAAATCTGGACTGCACTTGAACGGGTCGCACTGAAGCAGCACCGGGTCGGACAACCATAGGTACGATTTCGAGACCATTATCGTCGGTTTTAACTTTATCAACCCATTTTGTACTGATGATTGTTTTGTCCATCGGTGCCGGAACCAATTCCAATACTTTGTTTATCTCAAATTGATTGAGCTCATCTTGCATAGCAATAGCCCAATTTTCGTCATTTATAGCTTCGTCGATGTTCTTTGGTTCCATAAGAGAAACGAATGCAATATTGTTTAGGCAATCATTCACATTTCTCCTTGTTCGCACACCATCATCGATTTTTCCAAGAATTTGCTCCATAGGATGATCATTCACATTAGCCCAATCCTTAGGAAGGTTGAAAGGATTATCCTCCTGCTTGTCCAATCTTAAGTCAAGCTTTTCTAATTCCTCGATGCTTCTGACACTTCATTCGCTGGAACCATACATGCATCATCATCAAAAACAACCTTTCTCGTGGGTAAAATTGTATCATCGAATTTGATATGAATCGACTCTTCTACAGAGCCTCTTCTACAATTAAAAACACGATAAGCTTTACTATTAGTAGAATATCTAAGAAATATACCAATATCCGATTTAGAATCAAATTTTCCCAGATTATGTTTAGCATTATTATGAATAAAGACTTTACAACCAAACAGATGGAGGTAACATAAATTGGGCTTTTTACCTTTGAATATCTCATATAGAGTCATCATCTTGTTTCTTCGAAAATGGACTCGATTAATAACATAACAGGCAGTGTTTACAACTTCGGCCCAGAAATATTTTGGTAGCCCATATTCACTGGGCATTGTTCGGCTCATTTCTTCTAAAGAGCAATTCTTCCTCTCGACAACTCCATTTTTTTGAGATGTCCGAGGTGCCGAAAAGTTGTGCCCAATACCATATTTATCGCACCAATCTTCAAAATCACTAGACTCGAATTCTCCACCATGATCGGATCTAATGGCGATAATTGGTAATTCTTTTTCTTTTTGAGTAACCTTACACCACTTCACAAATTCATTAAAAGCATCACTTTTATTTGCTAAGAATTTTACCCAAGTAAATCTAGAGAAATCATCAACAAGAACTAATGTGTAAGTTTGTCATTTAAGCTAGCATGCCGAGATGGTCCAATCAAATCCATATGAATTAATTCAAGAATGTGGCTAGTGGAAATTTCCATTTTGGGTTTAAACGAGCCTCTAGCATGTTTTCCTTTAATACCGGCCTCACAAATATGGTCTTTTCTGAAATTTAAATTTGATAGACCACGGACAATATCATTTTTGGCCAATTTTGGAAATAGAGGTAAAGAGGCATGACCGAATTTACGGTGCCAAATAACAGCATTTTCATCATAAGAAATTAAGCACTTTTTATTAAAAGATGATTCGTCTTGAAGATCAACAATATAAATGTTTCCATAACGTAAGCCAATAAAAACAATTTGGTCTTTTCTCATCACAGTGCAATGCGTAATTTCAAAAATTAACTTGAGACCGGTGTCACATAATTGGGAAACACTTAGGAAATTATGACAAAGACCATCAACAAAAAGAACATTTTCTATAGTTGGTAAAGGTTTCTTACCTATCTTACCTATTCCTTTGATTTGGCTCTTTTTATTATCACCAAAGGTGACACAACCTCGATCTTCCTTTTTCAGCTCTGTGAAAAGATGCTCGTTCTCCCTCATGTGGTTTGAACATCCACTGTCAATATACTATTTATTTGATAATGTTGTTGTCCTTGCTTGTACCTACAAAGAAAATTTTCTTTCGTTTTATAGGTACCCAAGCTAATTTGGATCCTGTAGAGCTAGAAGTAAAAGCTTGATTTGGAACAATGGTCCCTTTAGGTACCCAAATTTGTTTGACTTTTATAGTTCATCTGAAACTTCTTCAATAAGTTCCAGTATGTCCTGGTTTTAAACATTTTGGACAGATGAAATTCTCGTTTTTAAATTATCCGAATCCTTTGTGGTAATATCTAAGGACCTTTTAATTGGAAATGCATTATACCCGAGTCCTTATTTTGAAAGAGAGAATTTTTTTTACCAAATAAGAGTTGTTCAAATTTGTCATTACCACACGAGAATTTTCTAACGTAAAGCTTGAGTTCGTTCTTAGTTTTGAGTAAATCATCTCTCATAATTTTCTCGGTTTCCAACCAATTAGTATGATCGATAGACACATCTTTGCTTTAATTCAATAATTTTGAATTTTCATTTTCAAGAAACTTTATTTTCTTTTTAAATCTTTACTAATATTGCAAACCTTTTCATACTTGTTATTTAAAGATTCGAAAGCATCGGGAAGTTCTTCATGAGAGGAATCAATTACCTCGTCTTCTGCATCACTGTCGTTCATCATCATCATCATTGTGCGGACCATTAAAGCTAGATTGGTTTGAATTTGTGGTTCATCGTCCTCATCATCATCGCTCCATGTAGCAACATAGACTTCTTTCTTTTTGAATTTCTCATGAGGTGGTTTTGATGACCTCATAGGCGCAACAGCACGACAATCTTTAGCAAAGTGCCCTGGAACACCGCACATTCGACAAGTACTGTCGAACTTCTTATTTTGTGGGAAGTGAATCTTTTTGGATTCATCCATGGGTTCCTGTTTGATATCTCTCCGGCGCCTTTGTAAGAGATTTTTGAATTTCTTTATATTTTTGGCATAGAAAGCCATTTCTTCATCCTCGTCCTCGATCGGTTCATCTTGTGGATCACTATCCTCTTTCGCCTTAAAAGCGATAGGTCTTTCTCTTTTTTTTGGGTTTGGTTCCGAATTCCGAGATTTAATGACAATCTCATAATTGATAAGGGATCCAATAAGAGCACTGAATTCCATCGTGTTTAGATCTCTCGATTCCATAATAGCCGTAACTGGTGCATCCCATTCTCTCGGTAGTGATCGTAGGATTTTCTTAGCTTTATCACTACTTGAGATAGGTTTGCCAAACGAGGCTAGCCCATTTGTGATAGCTGAGAAACGGTCAATCACAACAGTAATGCTTTCTTCCTCTTTCAAAGTAAAAAGTTCATAATCGTGAAGAAGCATATTAATTTTCGTTTCTTTGACTTGACTCATACCTTCGTGAGTAATCTCGAGCATATTCCAAATTTTTTTGTCGTTTCGCATGAAGAGATTCTATTGTGATCTTCATGATTAAGCGCACAGTAAAGCAACTGAGTAGCTTTACTATTGAAATGATCGTTCTTTCAGTCGCTATCATCGTACTCTTCAAAACTTTTGAGTGATCCATCAGTCTTCTTTGGAATAGTAGGTCCAAGAGCAATGACCTTCCAGATTTCGATATCGTGGGCTCGGATGAAGATAGACATTTTCTTTTTCCACGTCATAAAATTTGAACCATCGAAGAAGGGAGGGCGATTAAGAGCGTTACCTTCAAGAGAAGAATGGATGTAGGTCATTGATTGGTGCATAATTGATCTAAAATTCATATACAAAATATTCATTTTTCCGGGCATAATTGTACTGATTTGTGATTAAAAATATATATTTTACAGATATGTCCAAACATGAGCTAAAAATGGTTATTTTACAGATTACTGACATGAAGCATCAAAAAGGACGGAAAACAAGATCAAATCCAACGACGGGAATTTTTCCAGGACAAACGACCATACAAAACGACGCAAAATGGACCGTGTTCTGTCGGCCGTTTCACATACGGCGCAAAAGAGGCCGTGTCTTGGGCCGTTTCACACACGGCCGGCATTTAGCGCCGTGTCCTCGCGCGTATTCCGGAAGAGACCGAGTCACCACAAAACGGCGCACAAACACGGGGCAAACTGGGCCGTTTTTCATCGCCGTGTTTCAGCAGATGCCATGCAAAATTAGTCCACTTTTGACCAACTTGTGAAATCAACCACAAGATATTTTTTTGGTCAAAAATCTGAAAATTCAAAGACATGGGTGAAGTGTGAACAAAGAATTAAAAAAATGATATTACAATAGATATTTTGAATTAAATAATCAATTGTATTCTTGAAAATCACCTATAAAAGGGCATCTTCACCCATTGCAAAATAACACACATTCTTACCAAGAAATACTCAACTTCTTGCTAAGAAATACTCCTTTCCTTTAGCAATATATTTTCCTTAGAACTTTCAATTTTAGTTTGTATTTTATTTTTGGTTTGAAGTTTTTCTTTCATTTAGTTTGTAATTGAAAAGTGCTTGATCAATAAGCACTTAGTATTTTACTTAGTGTTTTACTTTCAATTTTTGTAAGCTTGTAACCTTTAAACAAGTTTGAAGTTATATTTTGAAGTTTGTTTCTTGCACTTTGATTCATCATATTCAAGTAAGTTTTATTTAATTTCTAGTAATTAAAAGTTTCTATATATATACTATATATATCAATTATTTCTATTATAATTTTAGTTTGTATAAACCAATGAGTAGCTAATCTTTCTTCCTATGGGAAGGGGGATTTCTATTAGGTTATATATTGAGTATTTGATTGATTTAAACTATTTTTAGGACTAATTGGTTTAAATAGAGATTGATCATATTCTATTTTTACTAATGAAACCTTCTTGATTGATTGTTGAGTGAATTGGAAACATATCTTTTCAATCTATCAAATATTAATCTTGTTATCAACATCTTAAGATTGCGAAAGTGGTTAAGACATCTTTGATTACGAAAGTACGGAGGTGAAAAGTTGATTACTCGATGAACGATCGTTTATCCTAAAAATAGTCAAGTTAGAGAAATGAAAGGACTAATTGGTTTAAATAGAGATTGATCATATCCTATTTCTACTAGTAAAACCTCCTTGATTGATTGTTAAGTGTATTGGAAACACATCTTTTCAATCTATCAAGTGTTAATCTTGTTATCAACATCTTAAAAAAGTGACAGCGATTAAGACATCTTTGATTACGAAAGTACGGAGGTGAAAAGTTGATGACTCGATAAACATTCATTTTTTCTTTTATATCCATATAAATCAATTCCTATACTTAATTAAAAACCTAATTTAATGAACCCGTATTCCCTAGATTTTATAAATTCCCAAACTCATTTTAATTCTATTCATTTTCACTAGTTAAAAATAGTCTAGTATAAATAGTCTTAATATAAATAGTCTAGTATAAATAGTCTTAATAAAAATAGTCTTATATAAACTAGTCTTATTAAAAATAGTTTAGTTTAAAGTATAGTGCATTTTAATTTAGTTAAAAAACCCAAAAATATATTTTAGTATATTTTAGTATTTACTTCTCGCAATTTGTAACAAAAAAATTATACGAAGCCCTGTTGGACAATCCTCGAGAGAAAAGACCTTGGTAGAACTTACCACAAACTACTTCTACCTCGTATATATTTGCGGCGACTCAAAACTCCTATTTTTAGGATAAGTTTTGGACCGATCAAATTTTTGGCGCCGTTGCGGGATTGTTTTAGGCCAAATATAATTTTTCTGTCCGGTCAAGTGGCGGATAACGGTACTCGTGACTATCAAAGTCGGATTTTTCGCTTCCCAACAACTGATATTTGTATATATTTTTTTTTAATTATTTTCATTGTCTTTTTATTTTTGTTTTTTTTATCATGGAAGAAACATTGTATAAAATTGAAAAAAGATTTCCCTTTCTAAGCAAAAATGCAATTTTAAAAATTTACAAGACAAGGCTTGAAAGGATGAGGTTGCTTACGAATAAAAGCATACCTTTTGACATAAGATTTATTATCGAAGCCAAAGTAAGAATAGAAGGTGAATTCACAGAAACACCAACTAGATTCTTACCAGGGCTTGGAAAAAGTTCATATGCCAAGAAACGACGAGCAAAGATTCTAGCCGTTTGCTATAAATGTGCTAGATGGAACTGTAATGCAAAATGTCGATCTTTAGGAATTCCATCTACAAACAGAGAAGATAAAATTCAGTTCATTAATGATGGTCTGAATAAGGAGAATTTAGATAATATCGAAATTTCTCTTGACACGCATCCTAGTGGACTTGTATATTACGGAATTCAATGTTTGTGGAATAAATTTAAACCAGAATATGAACAACGTCTTGGGAATCTGACGTTAAAAGACCCTGTTTGCCAATTTGTAAGAAAATTGGATGGGAAGCTTCTCCCCGACTCATAGAAGGCGTTTAGGCCGTTTCTGAACGTAAAATCAGAGGAAGATGTGAGCCACAATCACAACTACTGTGCATACGCGTAAGTATCTTTTATTTTTGTCGTGTGGTGAGATTTTCTGAATAAAAAAATGTGATACGCAATAAATGCATTCATTATTCTATTGAGTAGTTGAAGCGCAATCAACGCAATCACAAACTTGTTAAACAATTTTTCCTCATTTTTTTTCTTCTATAAATAAACATTGTGCTTGTTTCTTTCATTCATCCCTCAAACTTGTATTTTCTTTCCTTTTTCTCTCAAATAATTTCTTTTCAAAAATGGAGTCATCATCTTCCACAAAAATTTAGCATACTGCATTTTTGGTGGAGCTAGTTATGGAAAAGATGCATGCTTTATCACAAAGACACAACTTGGGTCGTACTTTAGGAGAAAAATGCATTCATGTAGTTTACGGAGGAGGAAGTCTAGGATTAATGGGACGAGCCTCTTACGCCTATATGGAAGGAGTAAGAGTGTTGGGAGTAATCCCAAAACCTCTGGGCCGAAAGTAAAATCACCGGTCAACTATTGGAGATGAGTTTAGATCGTGAATATGCAAGATCGCATAACTCACATGATAAATAATTCGCGCCTTTATCGCCCTTCCCGTGGTTTTGGCACCCTTGAGGAACTTTTTCATGTGGTTACCAGAGCCCACTAAATGTTCATCAAAACCAATAGAGTGCTTAATGTCAATGGTTTCTTTGATGGTTTACCGTCTTTCATCGACTACTCGCCGAAAAGGGCTTTATTTCCGAGCGTGCAAAACGAATCATAGTCGTTGCAACAACACCGTAAGAACTAATCAAAAACTCAATGAATTTGTTCCTCAACCGTATCCGGCTCTAGCTAAAATTGTCAGGTAGAAGATTTTACAGAGAAAACGAAAAGTGGATTCATTCCTCTCCCTTTGATAACCCATGACGGACCTCTTGTATTTTTACTTTTACGTCGTGTGTAATAATCGTGCTAAATGATGGCGGCTTAAGGAGTTTCTTCTTGATCTCTTGACGCGCATCTATTCGCGATTTATGTATTCTTGTAATTTTTATTTCGTGTTTTGCTTTTATAAAAACTTTGATGGCAACGTAAGGCGACTCTTCGGACTTTCTTGATGCGCATCTAAAAATTATGTTATACTTACGAGTATATTTTATTTTCTTTTGTGTGTGCCTCGTATATTTATTCTCTTGCAGATTCTAAAAGGCGTTAAGCTCGTACATCAACTTTCTTAACAGGAGTATTCTCGCTTTTCGCATTGATTTTTATTTTTATTTTAGTTTTTAAAACGAGGACGCTTTATTTTCAATTTTGGGGGTGGTTTGTTTTAGTATTTTGGTGTGTTGTAATTTTGGTGTGGTTTGTTTAATAATTTTGGTGTGTTTTGATTGATTTGGTTATTTGCCTTAATTTTTTTTATATATATATATATATTATTTTGATTTGTGATATTTCTAGATCTGGCCATAAACACCAATAAATTAGCTATATACAAGCTTCTAAAATTGTTTTAACCTAAAAAATTGTATATTCCAAAATTTTGAGCCTTAATCTCTCTTTCCAAACCTTGTAGTTATCATATAAAATCGAGTCATTCGTTACCTTGAGAAAAGAAGAATCACGGTTGATGAAAAATAGAACCGAAATTTACTTAATTTGTGGAGTTTTTGATTTTTCATGCTTAACTAAAAATGATTTTCTGCAAAAATTCTATTCCCTAAAAAAAAGGAGTCATTGGTGAAAAGAGCTACACGTTAGCAAATAACGGTGTGAAAGCTATCACCTAAAAAAATAAATGACGAAAAGGAGAAGTGTTGAGCAAAGAATTGCTTAATTTTGGAAGTCTTAAATTTTGCGAAAAATAAAGGACTAACCATTGTTGGTGCGTAGTCGCCGTCTCGAAAAATTGGTGAAAAGAGCTACACGTTAGCAAATAACGGTGTGAAAGCTATCACCTTTTACGAAAGAAAAATAATGAGATAGAAATTGTGTTAGTGAAAAGAGCTACACGTTAGCAAATAACGGTGAAAGCTATCACTAAAAGGGATGTAGTTTATTAGCAGATTTGTTTTAATTAGCAGCTTAATTTCAATACACTCAATTTTGTGAAAATCACAATATTTGATGACGCCGATGAAATTCATCTTCATATTGAGTCGAAAAATAAACGAGTGATCGAGAGCAACCATTAAAGGGAGTCGTGTGTAGTCACGAGGGGGAAAGAAATAATAAACCTTTAGGGAAACCTTGCATTTTGGAATTACAAAAATAAAAACCGTGTTTTAACTTCAAAATCGTTAGTAGATTTATTTTGAATCTTGACTCATTTTCTATCTACCGTATAAAGTTGGTTATTGTGTATTAATGGCATTTTGATCTCTTTTTATCTTTATATATAATTATTTTTCTTAAATTTGTGTGTATTATTTTTTATTTTTTATTTTGTGTCTTATTTTAATTTTTATTTTGTGTGTGATTAATAATGAGTCTTGCTCGGGACTAGCAAGAATTTAAGTGTGGGGTATTTGATTGGTGCATAATTGATCTAAAATTCATATATAAAATATTCATTTTTCCGCATAATTGTACCGATTTGTGATTAAAAATATATATTTTACAGATATGTCCAAACATGAGCTAAAAATGGTTATTTTGATTACATCGACATGAAGCATCAAAAGGACGGAAAACAAGATCAAATCCAACGACGGAATTTTTCCAGACAAACGACCATACAAAACGACGCAAAATGGACCGTGTTCTCGGCCGTTTCACATACGGCGCAAAGAGGCCGTGTCTTGGGCCGTTTCACACACGGCCGGCATTTAGCGCCGTGTCCTCGCGCGTATTCCTAAGAGACCGAGTCACCACAAAACGGCGCACAAACACGGGCAACCGGGCCGCTTTTCATCGCCGTGTTTCAAGAGATGCCATGCAAAATTAGTCCACTTTTGACCAACTTGTGAAATCAACCACAAGATATTTTTTTGGTCAAAAATCTGAAAATTCAAAGACATGGGTGAAGTGTGAACAAAGAATTAAAAATGATATTACAATAGATATTTTGAATTAAATAATCAATTGTATTCTTGAAAATCACCTATAAAAGGGCATCTTCACCCATTGCAAAATAACACACATTCTTACCAAGAAATACTCAACTTCTTGCTAAGAAATACTCCTTTCCTTTAGCAATATATTTTCCTTAGAACTTTCAATTTTAGTTTGTATTTTATTTTTGGTTTGAAGTTTTTCTTTCATTTAGTTTGTAATTGAAAAGTGCTTGATCAATAAGCACTTAGTATTTTACTTAGTGTTTTACTTTCAATTTTTGTAAGCTTGTAACCTTTAAACAAGTTTGAAGTTATATTTTGAAGTTTGTTTCTTGCACTTTGATTCATCATATTCAAGTAAGTTTTATTTAATTTCTAGTAATTAAAAGTTTCTATATATATACTATATATATCAATTATTTCTATTATAATTTTAGTTTGTATAAACCAATGAGTAGCTAATCTTTCTTCCTAGGAGAAGGGGGATTTCTATTAGGTTATATATTGAGTATTTGATTGATTTAAACTATTTTTAGGACTAATTGGTTTAAATAGAGATTGATCATATTCTATTTTTACTAATGAAACCTTCTTGATTGATTGTTGAGTGAATTGGAAACATATCTTTTCAATCTATCAAATATTAATCTTGTTATCAACATCTTAAGATTGCGAAAGTGGTTAAGACATCTTTGATTACGAAAGTACGGAGGTGAAAAGTTGATTACTCGATGAACGATCGTTTATCCTAAAAATAGTCAAGTTAGAGAAATGAAAGGACTAATTGGTTTAAATAGAGATTGATCATATCCTATTTCTACTAGTAAAACCTCCTTGATTGATTGTTAAGTGTATTGGAAACACATCTTTTCAATCTATCAAGTGTTAATCTTGTTATCAACATCTTAAAAAGTGACGTGATTAAGACATCTTTGATTACGAAAGTACGGAGGTGAAAAGTTGATGACTCGATAAACATTCATTTTTCTTTTATATCCATATAAATCAATTCCTATACTTAATTAAAAACCTAATTTAATGAACCCGTATTCCCCTAGATTTTATAAATTCCCAAACTCATTTTAATTCTATTCATTTTCACTAGTTAAAAATAGTCTAGTATAAATAGTCTTAATATAAATAGTCTAGTATAAATAGTCTTAATAAAAATAGTCTTATATAAACTAGTCTTATTAAAAAATAGTTTAGTTTAAAGTATAGTGCATTTTAATTTAGTTAAAAAAACCCAAAAATATATTTTAGTATATTTTAGTATTTACTTCTCGCAATTTGTAACAAAAAAAATTATACGAAGCCCTGTTGGACAATCCTCGAGAGAAAAGACCTTGGTAGAACTTACCACAAACTACTTCTACCTCGTATATATTTGCGAGCGACTCAAAAACTCCTATTTTTAGGATAAGTTTTTGGACCGATCAAATTTTGGCGCCGTTGCCGGGGATTGTTTTAGGCCAAATATAATTTTTCTGTCCGGTCAAGTGGCGGATAACGGTACTCCGTGACTATCAAAGTCGGATTTTTCAGTTTCCCAGAACAACTGATATTTGTATATATTTTTTTTTAATTATTTTCATTGTCTTTTTATTTTTGTTTTTTTTATCATGGAAGAAACATTGTATAAAATTGAAAAAAGATTTCCCTTTCTAAGCAAAAATGCAATTTTAAAAATTTACAAGACAAGGCTTGAAAGGATGAGGTTGCTTACGAATAAAAGCATACCTTTTGACATAAGATTTATTATCGAAGCCAAAGTAAGAATAGAAGGTGAATTCACAGAAACACCAACTAGATTCTTACTTTGGCTTGGAAAAAGTTCATATGCCAAGAAACGACGAGCAAAGATTCTAGCCGTTTGCTATAAATGTGCTAGATGGAACTGTAATGCAAAATGTCGATCTTTAGGAATTCCATCTACAAACAGAGAAGATAAAATTCAGTTCATTAATGATGGTCTGAATAAGGAGAATTTAGATAATATCGAAATTTCTCTTGACACGCATCCTAGTGGACTTGTATATTACGGAATTCAATGTTTGTGGAATAAATTTAAACCAGAATATGAACAACGTCTTGGGAATCTGACGTTAAAAGACCCTGTTTGCCAATTTGTAAGAAAATTGGATGGGAAGCTTCTCCCCGACTCATAGAAGGCGTTTAGGCCGTTTCTGAACGTAAAATCAGAGGAAGATGTGAGCCACAATCACAACTCGTGCATACGCGTAAGTATCTTTTATTTTTGTCGTGTGGTGAGTTTTTCTGTATATAAATTTGTGATACGCAATAAATGCATTCATTATTCTATTGAGTAGTTGAAGCGCAATCAACGCAATCACAAACTTGTTAAACAATTTTTCCTCATTTTTTTTCTTCTATAAATAAACATTGTGCTTGTTTCTTTCATTCATCCCTCAAACTTGTATTTTCTTTCCTTTTTCTCTCAAATAATTTCTTTTCAAAAATGAAGTCATCATCTTCCACAAAAAAATTTAGCACAGTCTGCATTTTTGGTGGAGCTAGTTATGGAAAAGATGCATGCTTTACTGAAGCAGCACACAACTTGGGTCGTACTTTAGGAGAAAAATGCATTCATGTAGTTTACGGAGGAGGAAGTCTAGGATTAATGGGACGAGCTACTGCTTCTGCCTATATGGAAGGAGTAAGAGTGTTGGGAGTAATCCCAAAACCTCTGGCTGAAAGTAAAATCACCGGGTCAACTATTGGAGATGAGTTTAGATCTGTGAATATGCAAGATCGCATAACTCACATGATAAATAATTCTGGCGCCTTTATCGCCCTTCCCGGTGGTTTTGGCACCCTTGAGGAACTTTTTCATGTGGTTACCAGAGCCCAGCTAAATGTTCATCAAAACCAATAGGAGTGCTTAATGTCAATGGTTTCTTTGATGGTTTCTTGTCTTTCATCGACTACTCGCCGAAAAGGGCTTTATTTCCGAGCGTGCAAAAGCGAATCATAGTCGTTGCAACAACACCGTAAGAACTAATCAAAAACTCAATGAATTTGTTCCTCAACCGAGATCCACTCTAGCTAAAATTGTGCAGGTAGAAGATTTTACGGTGAGAAAACGAAAAGTGGATTCATTCCTCTCCCTTTGATAACCCATGACGGACCTCTTGTATTTTTACTTTACTGCGTGTGTAATAATCGTGCTAAATGATGGCGGCTTAAGGAGTTTCTTCTTGATCTCTTGACGCGCATCTATTCGCGATTTATGTATTGTTGTAATTTTTATTTCGTGTTTTGCTTTTATAAAAACTTTGATGGCGGCGTAAGGCGACTCTTCGGACTTTCTTGATGCGCATCTAAAAATTATGTTATACTTACGAGTATATTTTATTTTCTTTTGTGTGTGCCTCGTATATTTATTCTCTTGCATTCTAAAAGGCGTTAAGCTCAGACATCAACTTTCTTAACAGGAGTATTCTCGCTTTTCGCATTGATTTTTATTTTTATTTTAGTTTTTAAAATCGAGACGCTTTATTTTCAATTTTGGGGTGGTTTGTTTTAGTTTTTTGGTGTTTTGTAATTTTGGTGTGGTTTGTTTAATTATTTTGGTGTGTTTTGTTTTTTTTGGTTATTTGCCTTAATTTTTTTTTTTTTATATATATATATATATTATTTTGATTTGTGAGATTTCTAGATCCGCCATAACACCAATAAATTAGCTATATACAAGCTTCTAAAATTGTTTTAACCTAAAAAAATTGTATATTCCAAAATTTTGAGCCTTAATCTCTCTTTCCAAACCTTGTAGTTATCATATAAAATCGAGTCATTCGTTACCTTGAGAAAAGAAGAATCAGTCGGTTGATGAAAAATAGAATCAAATTTACTTAATTTGTGGAGTTTTTGATTTTTCATGCTTAACTAAAAATGATTTTCTGCAAAAATTCTATTCCCTAAAAAAAAGGAGTCATTGGTGAAAAGAGCTACACGTTAGCAAATAACGGTGTGAAAGCTATCACCTAAAAAAATAAATGACGAAAAGGAGAAGTGTTGAGCGAAAGAATAATTTTAATTTGGAAGTCTTAAATTTTGCGAAAAATAAAGGACTAACCATTGTTGGTGCGTAGTCGCCGTCTCGAAAAATTGGTGAAAAGAGCTACACGTTAGCAAATAACGGTGTGAAAGCTATCACCTTTTACGAAAGAAAAATAATGAGATAGAAATTGTGTTAGTGAAAAGAGCTACACGTTAGCAAATAACGGTGTGAAAGCTATCACTAAAAGGGATGTAGTTTATGAGCGATTTGAATTAATTAGCAATTAATTTCAATACACTCAATTTTGTGAAAATCACAATATTTGATGACGCCGATGAAATTCTTCTTCATATTGAGTCGAAAAATAAACGAGTGATCGAGAGCAACCATTAAAGGGAGTCGTGTGAAGTCACGAGTGGGAAAGAAATAATCAACCTTTAGGGGGGGAAACCTTGCATTTTGGAATTACAAAAATAAAAACCGTGTTTTAACTTCAAAATCGTTAGTAGATTTATTTTGAATCTTGACTCATTTTCTATCTACTGTATAAAGTTGGTTATTGTGTATTAATGGCATTTTGATCTCTTTTTATCTTTATATATAATTATTTTTCTTAAATTTGTGTGTATTATTTTTTATTTTTTATTTTGTGTCTTATTTTAATTTTTATTTTGTGTGTGATTAATAATGAGTCTTGCTCGGGACTAGCAAGAATTTAAGTGTGGGGTATTTGATTGGTGCATAATTGATCTAAAATTCATATATAAAATATTCATTTTTCCGGGCATAATTGTACTGATTTGTGATTAAAAATATATATTTTACAGATATGTCCAAACATGAGCTAAAAATGGTTATTTTACGACATCGACATGAAGCATCAAAAAGGACGGAAAACAAGATCAAATCCAACGACGGAATTTTTCCAGACAAACGACCATACAAACGACGCAAAATGGACCGTGTTCGTCGGCCGTTTCACATACGGCGCAAAGAGGCCGTGTCTTGGGCCGTTTCACACACGGCCGGCATTTAGCGCCGTGTCCTCGCGTATTCCGGAAGAGACCGAGTCACCACAAACGGCGCACAAACACGGCAAACCGGGCCGTTTTCATCGCCGTGTTTCAAAGATGCCATGCAAAATTAGTCCACTTTTGACCAACTTGTGAAATCAACCACAAGATATTTTTGGTCAAAATCTGAAAATTCAAAGACATGGGTGAAATGTGAACAAAGAATTAAAAAAATGATATTACAATAGATATTTTGAATTAAATAATCAATTGTATTCTTGAAAATCACCTATAAAAGGGCATCTTCACCCATTGCAAAATAACACACATTCTTACCAAGAAATACTCAACTTCTTGCTAAGAAATACTCCTTTCCTTTAGCAATATATTTTCCTTAGAACTTTCAATTTTAGTTTGTATTTTATTTTTGGTTTGAAGTTTTTCTTTCATTTAGTTTGTAATTGAAAAGTGCTTGATCAATAAGCACTTAGTATTTTACTTAGTGTTTTACTTTCAATTTTTGTAAGCTTGTAACCTTTAAACAAGTTTGAAGTTATATTTTGAAGTTTGTTTCTTGCACTTTGATTCATCATATTCAAGTAAGTTTTATTTAATTTCTAGTAATTAAAAGTTTCTATATATATACTATATATATCAATTATTTCTATTATAATTTTAGTTTGTATAAACCAATGAGTAGCTAATCTTTCTTCCTAGGAGAAGGGGATTTCTATTAGGTTATATATTGAGTATTTGATTGATTTAAACTATTTTTAGGACTAATTGGTTTAAATAGAGATTGATCATATTCTATTTTTACTAATGAAACCTTCTTGATTGATTGTTGAGTGAATTGGAAACATATCTTTTCAATCTATCAAATATTAATCTTGTTATCAACATCTTAAGATTGCGAAAGTGGTTAAGACATCTTTGATTACGAAAGTACGGAGGTGAAAAGTTGATTACTCGATGAACGATCGTTTATCCTAAAAATAGTCAAGTTAGAGAAATGAAAGGACTAATTGGTTTAAATAGAGATTGATCATATCCTATTTCTACTAGTAAAACCTCCTTGATTGATTGTTAAGTGTATTGGAAACACATCTTTTCAATCTATCAAGTGTTAATCTTGTTATCAACATCTTAAAAAGTGACAACATTAAGACATCTTTGATTACGAAAGTACGGAGGTGAAAAGTTGATGACTCGATAAACATTCATTTTTTCTTTTATATCCATATAAATCAATTCCTATACTTAATTAAAAACCTAATTTAATGAACCCGTATTCCCCTAGATTTTATAAATTCCCAAACTCATTTTAATTCTATTCATTTTCACTAGTTAAAAATAGTCTAGTATAAATAGTCTTAATATAAATAGTCTAGTATAAATAGTCTTAATAAAAATAGTCTTATATAAACTAGTCTTATTAAAAAATAGTTTAGTTTAAAGTATAGTGCATTTTAATTTAGTTAAAAAAACCCAAAAATATATTTTAGTATATTTTAGTATTTACTTCTCGCAATTTGTAACAAAAAAAATTATACGAAGCCCTGTTGGACAATCCTCGAGAGAAAAGACCTTGGTAGAACTCGCCACAAACTACTTCTACCTCGTATATATTTGCGAGCGACTCAAAAACTCCTATTTTTAGGATAAGTTTTTTGGCCGATCAGTCATATCTGGATCTTTTCTCTAGCGGGTGTCAGACCTGTGAAAAAGAGACCGCTCCGATACCAATTGTTGTATTGGTACCGCTACTAGAATGGGGGTTGAATAGTGCGGAGTAGAGTTTTGAACACTTTTTATGCGGAAGCGATTAATCGGAGTAATAGGAGTGCGGAAAAGAAAAAACACGTGAAATTGTTTGAAAGGTTCGGCTATAAGCCAGCCTACGTCCCCTACCTAGTGTTATCGACTAGGACTTTTCTAAAACCTTGAATGCACTTTCTAGTTTAGTGTCAACTCTTACAATGACACTTTCAAGATTAGTGCTGAACTGTTACAGTTTCTTGATTTTCGGGCTCAAAAACAACCTCACTATAATCTCTCCTGTTTTTAAGGATACAAGACAATCTCACAATAACTCAACAAAAATTGTGAGTAGGGAAACTCTTCTTTTACAGAAGATAGCTCACGATGATACAAGAATGTAGATATCGGATTGATAGAATAATTCTTCTCGTATCAGAATAATCTTTTCAGAGTACAATGATAACTTGATATGCTCAGAAATTGCTTGTGTATGCTTGTATACTCTGGTGAATTCTTGTGTATCTCCAACACCCTGGATGACATGTATTTATAGCCTCTTGGAGCCATTTCCTGTTGGAATAGTATGCCTGTGTTACATACGTTAAGTAACTTACGTTACGTACGTAAGCCATGTAACATACGTTACACCTTACGTGTAACGCCGTAATGATGTATAATGAAATGGACAGACTCCTAACTGAAACCTGTTACGTACGTTATGTATCACCGCATTACGTACATTACATTTGGTCTTCATATCCGTTGGATCACATGACTTTATTGCAACGGTCGATGACTAATTTGTTGACTCCTTGCAATAGGCTGATTTCGAATATTACGTACGTTGTACAATAGGTATTACGTACGTTACTTGCATTCAAAACACTTAGTGCAAATGTTAATGTTACGTACGTTAGGAACGGTTTGTTACGTACGTTATATCATGAAAAATATGGAAAGTTAATTTTGCCTTGTAGAGCATCATCAAAATATTCAAAATGTGTTGTGAAAAATATTGTTCCAACACTACAAACATAAATATGCATTCCAACTTCTTACATTAACAAAGTAATTCTGCCTGAAGATGCAGTTATATTCCCTAATAAATACTAGTAAAGATAACAAGCTGGATCGAGAATCAAGCTACGCTTGCACCATCAGTCCATCGAGTGCATCAATCACGTACCCGTCTTCTTCCTCTTTCTCCGCCTCTTGCTCAATCTTGTTATGTACCTGATCAAGATACATAATATAAGGCTCGACACATGTTACTTGTCTATAGAGTTAAAAGGGGATAAAAGAAAAAAGTATACTCTGGTATCCAACTCTCAACTCATTAAACATAGTTGGCAACTATCAAGAACTGCATCAACTTACCTCAACATCTGAAATTTCAGAGAGTCGAACAGAGCTCCCCAAAAATGGAACCAGCTTCACTCCATCCGACCAAAGATAGATACCAAGATGCTTCAACTTTCCAGTGATGCGATCAAACAGCAGCAGTTCGTCATCAAAGCTTGCAAAATACAATAGCTCACCATTTTCAGAAAAAGATACCGGCCTCCAAATGCCGTAAGTATGGAAAACAGATTCTCTCGTCCAAGATCCCTCCTCCATAACCCAAAATTCATGTTTCCAATTCCCACTTTCAGCTACCCAGCCCAGAAGAACACTAAACAGCCCTCTATACTCTATCAAGCGTGAAAAAGTTGGCCTGCTATCATAAGATGGTAGGCGAAGAGTAGACAGAGTTTCAGTAGAAAAGTCGAACGAAAGGATAACTCTACCACTTTCGCCTTCTAGAGTTGCTAGACAATAAAAAAACCCATTTATGCAAACACCAGGATAACTCACATCATCAACCCCCCCTGCACTGAATTTTCTTCCATGAATCAGTTCTAAGTGAATACAATTCAATTTCATAACTCTGTTCAATGGATTCCCCCTCTTCGTCTTCCAACACAGCCATAACAAATTGCAGCACTTTGAAATCTTGGGAACTATGGTCAGACCACATTCCACAAACTTCATAATGATAAATAACACGAGGGAGTCGGTCAAAGGTTTTAGGGAACATCTTAAACTCATTAGTTGTTGGGTTCCAAAGGAGATGTTCCCAATTCCCACCTTCTAAATGTAGTATTCCATTAGAAGTATGGCCAGTGAAGTACCAACCTTTGTTTATAGGGGAGGGAGGATAAAAGTAATACTTTAGTGAGATGGTGCCATCCTCTGCAAGTGAATGTGCAGTGAAAAATTGACGTCGATCTTTATCGATACAACTAACAAATATCTCAGGCTTAGGCTTAGGCTTAGACTCAGGATTAAGAGAGAAGTCTAAGTCTGCAGTGAAATGTGGTCTACGCTCAGACATACATTTTGTCTCAGATACAGAGGCAAGAGATGGATCATAACCTGCGCAATCAAAATTCAAATATAATTAGAAAACCACTTGTAAATTTAACTTTCCAACAGACTCTACATCATTCATAATCGACAGTAAGGAATGAAAAAGTAGCTAATTTTACTCTTAATCGTGCCTCTCCAAATTTGTTGTTGATTAATTTCAAGAAAAAAAGATTGTTCTTGATTTCTTTATTTATTTCCAACAGCTTTTGATAGAAATACATACTATTATATACACGGCGTGGAATCAAGAGCAAAGTATAATAAGATGATAAACATTAAACATAAGAGTATAAGAAATGAAGAGTTTAGGGGTTTTTGCAAATACCTAGCGGAAAAAAATAATTACGTTCAAATTTATATGGTTGCTGGAACAACTGAGGCGGGGTATCGTAGATTCTCGTTATCGTATTACCCAGCTCCACAGACTTTGCCTCTCTGAGTTTGAACCCAAATTAATTAAAAGAAATAAGTCAGCATAAAAAAAATCAATAAATAAATAATTTTTGCTAAAAGAAACATAATACCTGGTGAGGAAGCAGCAACTGCTAGCTCTAACACGGGCGGGAAGAGACTGAAGGTGGCAGCGTGTGGCGGCGGAGAAAGCGGCGCGTGTCGCAACCATATCCTCTCAGTGAAAATCAAGGAAGGTGTGGGGTATTAGGGTTTATTATGGAGATCTGAATTTTCAATGGATCCTGTCGAACTGATATTTCTATTTTGTATCTGGGTTATAAGAAATTCAGCCTAGAATAATCCAATGGAACACTTACGAATTTAGGCACAGAAACGTAAGCTAAATTGCTAGAGAAATTCTGTGTTTATCAGAAAGAGAGCTCAGAAAAGGGTGTATTTAAGACTCAATAGGAGAGCCTTATTTATACATGTCGGATTAGGGTTACATTAGGTCGATTTTAGGGTTTACGAGAGCGGCGCCGTCATTAGTGATCCGAAATTAGGGTTTGACCGATGGTTTACCAAAATTGACGAAATTAGTCAATTTTACCATAGTCTCCCTCTAAAATTCGGAAATATCACAAAATTGCACCATGGACCCCGCTAGCTAGGGCGCGCCTAGACCGTCATGGGCGCGCCCTGACTCCCGACATTTGACCGTCTGCCGAACATAATTCGATCTTATACATGTGTGCACTCCGCACATACCCGAACATATATTAGAATACAAATTATAAATTCTTTAGCTCACATATTAGTTCCAATTACACAAAATGAATGATGACACTAAAATCACCAACAGAAGGTAGAGCCGAAACGAAGGTTCCACATAAATTAATATCTCGCTGTATCGGAATGTGCTTGGGCCTTTAGGCTCCCCAATTTCTTTTGTACAGGCAGTCGAAATTCGACGAGTAATCACTTTATAATATAATTTATAAGTAAAAATTTAAAATAATTTGATATTTTATTAGAGTTCAGTTATTTGCAATCGTACAGCAGTCGAATACATCAATAAATAGAAATAATGATGATGGAATTCAGCCACCCTAACTCATTTAAAATTATGTACTTATACTCGTCCTAAACCCGATTGAAAGATAATTTTACTACTTATTTCAGTTCAAAACTCATATAGTAACATATGAAACAACGAATGTATGGTACCAATATTCAGACATGTTTAAATTCTTTATACCTATATTCATCATACTAGGTTAAAAGATGACTTTATTACTCGTTTATATCTCATACCCCTATATAATATCTGCTAATTATTCAGCGTATTTAAATTTATATAATTTATTAATCCATCTCAATGAAAACTCAAACATTGTAAAATAAAGGTTAAGAATAAATATTACGAATGAAAAAAATTAAAAGTTAAATTCCTAGTATAATTTTAGAATTATATGATCTTCGAAAACCCCTTAAAATTTATATACCTATACTTTGATGTGAGATTCAGGATTTTAGATAAATAAGAATTAAAAAAAATATGTAGGAGAGGGAGTTAACGTGGTACTCCGAACTCATATTGCTATTAGATACTTTATATATTGATTTGTAAGTGAAGAGAATCGAGTTTACTAAAAATATAAAACTAATATTTATGCATATATAAATTAGCTATTAAGAAATAAGTATGTACATATCTTACCAATGAGGTTTAATTAATAATTTGTTAAATTTAATTTCTAAAAAGAATAAAATAATTCATTTGGTCACCTCAATACATGATCAAGTTAAAATAATTATGGATAAAATACATACTTATTTAGTTATTCACTGGGTGGAGTATCATTGAAAATCCAGACGGATAGAAGTTTAAATAAATAAAAATCTAGAAAATAAAAAATACCACATATGTGAGAGTTAACGTGGTGCTCCGGATACATAACGGTATATATATTATTAATGCAAAAAACTCGCCAATTATACTTACTAGTTAGGTTCAGTCATTCGAAGTTTCTCACCGCGGCAGAACACAATGAAAACCAAAAAGATGAGGCAAGGATTCAGCCATTCGAACCTATTTATAATTTATATAATTGTACCAGTCCAAAATCTGACTTAAAGGTGAATTTACGACGCATTTTCATCCCAAAACCCATATAGTGATACCCGAAACAATACAGCTAGGGTTCACTCATCTGAAACCCATTTTATATATTACATATATATACCCATTCCAAACTCGATTAAAAAATAGTTTTAGTACATGCTCCCCTCGCAAATTTGTATAGTTATATGCACTATTTGCCTAAATCTATTAAAATATTTAAAATATAAATAATTAAATTTAAGTTGTTATAATAATTGGTTGTTACCTCTGACTTTAAAAAAAATCAAATTTGCACAAATTATTATATATTGATAAACAAATTAAGTTAAACGTCAAAAAGTTAGTCAAAAATTTTTTTAATACAAAATATTTATATGGCCAACTTAATGATTAGCCAAATTATATTTTTAACGAAAATAATACTCCCTCTGTCCCAGCCAAAGGTTGACAGAGGGTGTATATTTGGTGTATTTTAGGTAATGATTGGTATAAGTAATGATGATTAAATGTGTGGTGGAGATTAAAAAGTAAAAAGTATTGATGATGAATGAGTGGTGGAGATTAAAAAGTAAAAAGTGATTGTTTGATTTAATTGTAAAAAGTGATATATGTAAACTTACTAAAGGGACTACTTTTTGATAGAAATGTAAACCTTTGGGCGGGACGGAGGGAGTACTATTTATTTGGCCAACTCGATAATTGGTCAAATTAATTGGCGATGAGAAATATGATGATAAAATACATATTGATTATATGAATGAAGTATCCAAATCTATTAAAACTAATAAAATCTACATAATCAAATATAAGTTGTTACAATAATTAGTTGTTATGAACTTTAAATTCGCTTAAATTGTTAGACATTGATAAACTGGACAAATTAAATTAAATAAAAATAAGAATTTAAAAAAAAATTATTTATTTGGTCAATCAAATAATTGGCCAAATTCATTTCTAATAAAATAAAAGTATTTTTTTTTACCAAACTCAATAATTGGTCAAATGAGTTGCATATGAGAAATGTGATGGTAAAATACAAATTGTTTATATTATATATTATATATATAAATTATTTATTTCGTCAACATAAAAATTGACTGAATTAATATTAGGCAAATTTGTTATGCCTAGGCAGAAAAATTTTGATCAAATTAAGTTTTTCAATAAAAATATAACTATTAACTGGTGGTGCAAAATAATTGTGAGGTGCAAAAATACACATTGATTATGCGTATTTATCTAGGTTATCCAATTGATGAATTCTCGTTTAAAATCGATGTGGAATTTAATTTTATATATAAAAATGTTATTAATACAAACCTAATAACTGGCCAGATTAAATTTTAAATAGAAATAAAACTATTCATTTAGCTTAATAATCAGCCAAATTAATATTAGCCAAATTATTTATCAATAAAAATAAAACTATTAAACGTGCAAAGTAATTATGGAATAAAGAATAACATTAATTTTAAATATTTATTTATTTCTCTAATCGGCAAAGCCTCTTTTAGAATCGATGTGGTATTCAAAATTTTAGACAAATATAATTAATATAAATTTAATAATTGGTCAAAATAAATTCTCAAATAAAAAATAAAGTAATTTATTTAATAACTGATATTATTAATATTGGCCAAACTAAAATTTTCAATTAGAATAAAACTACTAAATAAAATAGATATGATATTCAAATTTTAGACAAATAAATTAACAGAAATTTAATATGATCAAATTAATTTTTCATTAAAAAATTTAACTATTTATTTATCCAACTTAATAATTGGACAAATTAAATACAATAAAAATAAAATTCTTAAGTTTGTGTGCGAAATATAAATATGGAATTGAAAAATACACATTGAATTCTAAGTATTTATTTAGGTTCTTCATTGGTGAAGTTCTATTTTAAACCAACGTGAGATTCAAGATTATAAATTCTATTTATTTTTATTGTCTATAGGTTAAGTATCATTTTAAATCGATGTGGGATTCAAGATTTTAGATAAATAGGAATACAAAATTCACAGAATGTCACATAGGAGAGAGAGCCAATATAGTGCTTCAAATTCGTAACGCTATTATACATATTTTTAATTATTATAAAACTACTAAAAAGATGTGAGATTCAAACTTTAGACAAATAAATTAATAAAAATTTAATATGATCAAATTAATTTTTCATTACAAAATTTAACTATTTATTTGTACAACTTAATAATTGGACAAATTAAACACAATAAAAATAAAATACTTAAACTTGTGTGTGAAATATAAATATGAAATTAAAAATACATGAATGACATAAACCGAATTGATTAGATGGGTCTGGAGAGTTTGAGTACAAATCCCAGCAAGACCCATAAATCAAGACCCTACAGAGCCCAGGAATAAACTTATTATCTCAGCATAGAGCATGATGTCGAGGCCGACCTGAAAGCCAGGACCATACTCCGCGTGCCTCAGCTCAGGCTCAAGCCAAGACTTGGTTCAGGCAACCGAATTTCTGCGCCGACTCGGCTCAGTGATAATAAGCCGAGATCAGTAAATCTACACCTCCTTGTCTGTAGATGAAGGTCCTATCCTTCAAGCACACGAAATCTGATGAAATCCAAGATATACAAATAAAGATATCCTTACTTAACAAGGACTCTTCTCCACAAGGAAACTGCATCCACAATCCTTATCGGGATTCTACTTCCTATATATATGAGAAGTCCAACATCAACGCGAACTCAATGACTTTGTCCGCAAGTTAGGGTTGCAATATTCATGCTTATAAAAATAGATGTCCTCACACCTGCACTGGTATATACAGAAGTTTTGACTCTTAATACAGTCAATTAAATTTATTTCCACCAGATATTCAATACACTTACTCTCACGCCGGAGGGCCTTCGTCGGTGAAGCCCCGACTCACTTCACGTGTTTTCTTGTATGTAGGTACGATCAGGAAGTTCAATCGCCGGAATTATCCGAACCGCTTAGATAAGGACTGATTCAGTACGTTTTGGAAGCATCAGTTGGTTCCGTTGCTGGGAAGTGTCGAAGAACTTTCAGATAACCACGCACCATGGCTGAAATTCCACCAGACGGGCAAGAGACCAGCGTCACCTTTGGTGACCAGAACCCGCCTCAACATACGAATCGACAAAGCACGGTCTCCGCCGCAAAAAACACGGTAAATATTGTCAATAATACTACGGAACTTCATCCGCCACCGCACCACAGTGCAGGCATGACCCTGCGCACTCGGGGTATTCCTCCCCCAGTGACCACAAGTATTCATGGCCGTCGGAGACAAGCGAAACCTCAACGACCCAGCCCCAGAATAATGATGATGGCCCCCCACGGCTGCCTCCAATAGACAGAATGACTTTACTCCATCAGAATTTAATAACGCACCAACAGTTGGCCGAAACTCAAAGGGCCCTTCTGGAATATGACCCAGATAATTCCATGGCACATCCCCTTCAACCCTGCAAAACTAGGACAACGGGAGGAATCCATAAAGAGAATAATAGGTCTCCACCGGTGGGTAATCGACGTGACAGACCCCCTCCGTTAAAACCAACTCAAAATCGTCCCAACCAGTTTAAAAGACGGTGGGACAGAAGAGACCGGAAAGGAGAAGATCTGAGAGATCAATTAAACAGGCGGAGAGAGCAAGAGGCCGAGTTTCCCGAAGTCAGAATAGTAGGAGAGAGGCGGCCTAAGGACGACCTGAGGAGAACTCCTATGCGGATATATCCCCCTCATAATTCCCCCGTACGGCCCCCATCGGGTCCGGCAGGGAGCCGAGTTGTAGGGGCAAAACAAGACGACCGAGGAAGGCAAAGTCATGGTAGAGGCACGGAAAAGCAAAAGAGCTCCTACATTAGCTCAGGGCTAGAAGCTCGCGTATAATGGGAATTGAAAGAGAGAATGGATAACATGGAAAACAAGCAGGGACAGAGTAGACCAAGAAACGAGTACGATGCTATGCGCCCCTTTGCTTAGTGGATTATCGATTCACCTCTGAATCCTCATCTTAAGCTCCCCAATATGGACAAATACTCAGGCACTTTTGACGCTAGAGACCAGTTTCAATCCTTTGAGGGCATGATGGCACTGGTCTCTAACCAAGACGACATTATTTGTAAAGCTTTCGCCAGCACCTTAGATGGAGCTTCCAGGTCCTGGTTCATGGATCTAGAGAAAAGGAGCACCAATTCATTCTCAAAATGTAAAAGACAATTCTTGGAATACTTCGCCACGGCAGGAGCAAGAAAGAAACGATTGTCTGACTTGGCAAACACCATCCAAGGGAAGAACGAGTGGACCATGGATTTCTACAATAGATTCAGAACCTTGGCCGACTCCATAGAAGAGCGGGTTACGGACAGGGAGATCATCATGTGATTCACTAACGGACAGAGATCTAAAGCCCTTACCCATGAACTGTTCATAAGGGAGCCGACGACAAAGGCAGATCTATACCACATGGCCTATGCCAAGGGTCTTGCTAAATAAAAGAAGAAGCAGAGGTCAAAGAAAGGAGATCGGGACCTAGATATGGACGTAGAAAGCAATCCGACTGATGGCACCCCTTCACAAAGGCGCAGGATTTAAAGATAAAAACCGAACTAGAGGAACAAAGAAAGCCGAGGTCTTCACCCCTTCACAAAGCCGATCTCAGAGATACTCAACTTGGTGGATATTCCTCCACCCAAGCCCATTAGATATAACCCGAAATACCCTAAAGACGCCAACAAATACTCCGCCTACCATAAGGATAATGGACAAGAAATGGAGAATTGTTACTCCTTGGAAAAAATGGTGCAAAAATGGATCGACGAAGGGAAGCTAGATCGGTACGTCATGAAAAAAGATGGTAAGAGGTAAAGGGATGATAGGCATGAGGATGAAGGAGGCAGGCCGCCCAGGGCCAAACTGAACGTCATCAGAGAAGAAATCCCCTCAAATATGAAATTGAAAGAGCATGTCCACGAGCTCAGTAAGGTGTATCACATCCCCCCATGGATTCATAAGGGTGAGGAGACAATAAGCTTTTCTCCAAATGAGTTGGCAGGAAACAGAGCCACAAGGGAACAACCCCTGTTATCAAATGGAGGATAGATAACTGCGAATTAGAGAGGCTCCTAATTGACTCAGGGGCTGCAAAAGATATCCTATACTACAGAACATTCAAAGAGATGGGGCTATCTGACAACATGCTATCTCCTTACAATGGAAGACTAGAAGGATTCACAAACCATAAAGCAGAGGCGAAAGGGATGGTGGACCTAATACTCGAGGTTGGAGACTATCCCTTCCGAACCTCAGCCACTAAAACGTTCATCGTGGTGGACTTAATATCAGATTATCATGCCATTCTAGGCTGTCCGAGTTAAGGCAAACTCGGCATGGTCGCCTCCGTACCTCACCAAAGGGTGAAGTTTCCTACACCAGTGGGAATAGGATGTGTCCTGTGTAATATCCGCACTTTCTATTTTTAGTAATTTCTATTTTTAGTATATTTCATTTCGGACGAATTGCTTGTAAGTGTTGCGGTATTCTGAAAACCATTTTGTTTTGCATTCATGATCATCCGGATGAGTTTCAGAGTTGTTTTTATGAGATTTACTTATTGTGTAACTTTTCCGCGTTGAGGCTCGATTCTCGTAAATCTCGTTCTAACCTGGCATTTCGTTACTTTTGCGAATTCCTTTAATAATTCTGGTTATGTTACAACTTTCTGAGTTGCCGATCAGACCTTGAATCTAGATTTTCGAATGTTGGATCGTTTTGTAAATTCTTATTATTATAGGTGTTGTTGCCAATGTTCGTTTTCTAGCTTTTGGATGACCAGAGGCATGTGATGGTTTTTATGTTTATCTCGTCAGTGAAAGATCTTCGTATATCTATGATTTCATCCCTTGTACTCTCATTCCGGTTGTTGGTGAGTCGATTCAAATCAGCCTGACCTGCTGCCAGGGCTGAGTTACGGCCGTAAGATGGGATGTATTACGGCCATAAGGCTTTATACATTACGGCCATAATATTTTCTTTTGTAGCGGTCGTAATATAGTTGTGTATTTTGGGCAGTGAGGTCGAGGTCTGAGTTACGACCATAAGATAGTATGCATTACGTCCGTTAGAGCGCACATTACGGACGTAATATTGTTTCTGTCACATCCCAACACCGCTCCTCCGTAGCATGATATTGTCCGCTCTGGGCACTCTCTTCTGAGCTGGCCCTCACGGTTTTGTTTTTGGGAGCCCGCGAGCAGCTTCCCATAAGGTCACCCATCTTGAGACTACTCTCGCCCGAGCACGCTTAACTTCGGAGTTCCCATCTCCCCGAAGCCATTGGGCTCCCAAAAGGCCTCATGCTATTTAGAGGCGGGCATGCACATATAAGGCACTTCGCCCCCTCTCCGCTAGCCGATGTGGGATATCACAATCCACCCCCTCAAGGGGCCCTACGTCCTCGTCGGCACACTCGCACTACACAGCAGAGTGTCACACCCCCTAGATTTTGCTATGAGATACCGGATATTAAAAATATCCATATTATATATTACAGCACAGCGAAAAACTTAAAACCTTTAAGAGGAAACTCCTTTTACACACCAAAATTTACTTTTACACATCAGCCAACTATTATATTACAACCAAAAGAAAACATCGGTTGTATAGGTTTATAAGAAAACTTAGACTTAACACACACACAGAACACTCCACAGGTCTGATGTTCATATACAATGGCTCGTTGGAAGTGTCCCGGACATCAATCTATGCCTGATACCCAAAATTATTACTTATATCACACGAATTCAACTAAATGAGCGAAGGCTCAGTAATTAGTGACACACAATGCATGAATGCATTTATGAATGAGTTTGTGAAATGCAGTTTCATTTTCCTTTAACTTTCGAAAACTCTTTTATAGCGCGCTGCTATGTACACCTCAAGTTCTTGGCCCGGGCCAAAAGTATGCATGTCCAACCATAGCCAGAACAAACTGCCCAATCATAACACATGGGTCAGCCTGGCGTGTCCCAGACTTCACCAAGATCATGGCTATAAAGGTGCCCAATCATACACATGAGTCACCACGGTGTGTCCCAGACTCCACCGCAAAACATCACACAAAGTGTCCAATCATAACACATGGATCACTACGACGTGTCCCAGACTCCGCCACAAAACAGCCCCTTACCAGTAGCCCGCGATGCACATAACCAAAACAGTTTGTTCTGATCACCTTTAGAACGCCTGTACTATGATCAATGCTTGCGACAGCAACCTCCAATGCTATGCTATGATCATATGCATCATGATAATACCACATGTATAAATGCTCTATGGGACACGTCACACAATAAAAATAGAGCAATATGTTATCCACATATACACAAGGTACGAGCAATATCCAAAACAACAATCATTAACACATATTTCAGACAAATGCTCTTGTGATACAGTTTTGAAATCAGTTACTACTTACCTTGTTCAGGTGATACCTTTGCTTTTATACCAATAAGAGGTGGTTGTGATGATATGTTTTCAGAGCCTGTTTCAAGTAGTGCCTTTAAAGAATCTATATGGTATACACAAGGTTTAATTCACTGCGTATCCGAAGGGTTTTACCGATTTCACATAATTGATATTCTACAAATTTTATGTGCGCATTTCGTTATATATGAGCATAATACTCTATCATTTTTGCACTCCTAATTCATTATGAAGCCTATTATTTTCTGCTCATAGTGTTATATCAACTCTTATAGGCCACAACTCTAGGATTCTATAACAATATAATGGTTTAGGGGAAATTATCAAGATCTTGAAATAACTGAATTTGTCCCGCGTATTCCACTTGATTATAAGTCGGATTTGCATAAATTCTTGATATAACATACCTAATATACTTAAGAACATGTATATATCAACCTCTGCCCCTGAAGCACACGAATTCAATACTATCCACACATATTTTTAAAAGGTGACAGAATTGATTCTTTGTTGTCTTAGTGAGTTTTAAGCCCTATCGATCCATATTAAACACAAGTTTAGGACATGTATGAGTTCTTAACATCATTAGAACATATATTATCACCTAAAACAGCTATCACAACTTCATATCACACAAGAAATATAGCAAGAATAAGAGTAAAACAAAGATAACTCACCTTGATTGTCAATTGAATTGAGGTGTTGATGTTTATATGATTTCTCCTTGATTTTTTTGATGGATTTTCGAAGTGTGGAGCTTATTTATCGAGTTCAAAGTGTCTAGAAGAGTTTAGAGTCCGTTTACTCCCTTATCTAAGTGGAAGAGTCAGTTTATAAGGGTCAAATTACTAAAATACCCCTTAATGGCCTCCACAAGTCAGGTTTAGAAGAATGGACCAGTTCAAGTTGTTATAATCCGGTTCCTGGATGTTTTAAACCAGTTCTTAGTAGAGATTGATCATGTTTGGGGTATGTATGTATGGTCCAAGTTTTTATAAAATTTAATATGTATTTTTATTGTTTAAACTCAGCTACTTTTGCGAATGCATTCGAAAGTGGTAGAAAATGAGTTTGTTGTCATCTTTATGAAATTTTATATAATTAACCCTAGAAATAAGAGTCTGAGGAATCACTTAGAAATATGACATTATTTGGATAATGAACTAAAGGATAAATTCAATTCTACCCGACCGCATTTGGGACGAATAAGGTACTTACAAATCGAATGACTTAACAAAGGTTATCACTGAGACCCTGAATTTCATCATTGATGGTATTCACAAGTATCGAGATGCTTGACACGTGTTATCGGAATAAGAAAGGGTTATTTACTTGAATCATCAATCCAAATTGACTCAGCATACCCACCGACTAAAACCCCGAGACCAACCGATAGACACGTCACTGATATTATTTACTGCTTATAGGCTTACCACTTGAACTTGGGGTTATGTTCAGATGCTTAGCCACTGCAATGCCATTAAATTAACTATCAAATAAGGTGAATCACGAAATATCAAAATAATACTTAATAACAAGTAATGCATGAATCATATTATTCAAATAATAGTAGTTTCATGTCACACTGTCATATTTTTATACGATTAAGCATGAAGTCTTGCATGTTTTAAGATTAATATGCTATTATTGACTAGACCTTGTGTGTGAGAGTCCTTGGGCATCACACTTTTGTAGGGGCCATGAAGTGGTTGAGCATTTTGGTCAGTGAGGTCGTGAATACCATTACGTCCGTAATGGTATAGGTGTTACGGCCGTAACACCTGCCCAGTTTATAAACTGGGCAGCGACCTTTTTTCTTCATTTTTCATACTTCTCTTCTTCTCTTCGCGGCGGGAGCGATTTCCAAGTCTAGGGTTCGTCCAATTTCACCTAAACTCTATTGGGGAGGTATATTCAATCATCATATCATCATCCTAGCATCAAATCATCCGTTGTTCATCTTCGAATCAAAGTAAGGTTTCCTAGAACCCTAGTTTTGCGATTTTGGGGGTTTTGGTGGGATTTTGCCTTTTTAATCCGATTTAACCTATATTGTTATTAGATTTCGATAGCATGCTCGTAATCCTTGGTTTCCTTGTTACTTGGAGGACTGGAATCCCGTTATTCCACAGTTGATAAATTTTAATTCCTTATGCTCACGTAGTGTTCGACAAATTGTCCCAATGGGTAGAACTTATGACGAATTCTTACGTTTCAACAATGTTGTCGTTGATTGTATATTATTATTGTGATAGGAGCGATATTGTGAAGATTATTCGGACCGAAACCTTTTCCTTTCGCCATTTCCTTCTCGTCATATTAATCAAGGCAAGTACATGTATTACATTTCGTTATGTGGTTTACGATTTCGATACGATTATGAATTGTGATACCGTGTGTGTGTGGTGATGTTCTTCCACCCAGGGATGGTCCGAAGGGGCTTCTGCGGGCCGATACTAATGGGTACAGCTGCGGAAGTGGTTTCCCACTCAGGGAAGGTCCAACGGGGCCTCTAGGGGTCGATACTAATGGGTACGGCCACAGGATACCAAGTGTGGATGGTGGTATTGCTGAAACATGCTGATATACTGTTTTTATGCAAATGTGATATTTCGGAATATTGTTTTCAAATGCTTTATAAATGAGTTAACTGTGTTGAATCGTATCTGTGTATATAATGTAGTGTGACTGTGTACTTACACTAGCTATTCGAATGCTAACCCCTTAAATGGGGGAAATGCGTCTTATGCATTTCAAGTATTGGGCGAGCTGAGGAGCCGGCACGGGACACGCATGCAAATGATGGCCCATCATGATGATAAGGCTCGAGTCGGTGTTGTTCCTTTTTACTATATTTATTCAGTTATTAGTTAATGATGTCGTTGAAGTCCCCTGTGTGGGCATTGAATACGTTTCACTTTCTGTATTGCTGGTTTTGAACTAAAATGTTTTGGCCGAGGCCACGGCCCTACTTATTATTATTACTGTGTCTTATGGAATTCTGTTGTGGATTATGTGTCATATGTTAGCCTGGTAGACCTTGTGAAGGTTCTACGGCGTGTAATGTCCCTTATGAGATTCGAGGTGTTACATTTATGGTATCGGAGCCTTGGGTTATGAATACCTAGGTTGTTGGTTAATTTTGGGTCTATCAGTTGTGTCGTAATAGTCAGTTGTTGAGCCTAATATCATCGTGCTACCATCTCATCGTGCGGCCCGTGGCTGTAAGTCTCCTCGAACTCTTACAATTCTGTATTTCATTTCTCTTGTGTAGACTGGAACTCTGAGTTGTGGTACCAACTTTGTTATCTGTGAACTTTTCTGATCTTGTTGTTTTCAATCCTTTTCTTCAATATGTTGAGAGGTCGCGGTAGACCAGCTAGGGTACGCGGCCGAGGCCGTGTCATGGTGCTAGTAGTAAGGAAGTTCCATTTTCTCAGTCATCTGCAGATTCGGCCTCTCATTCAGTGCTCAATAATCTACCCTTGAGTTCTGATGGGCAACAGAATTTATCAGTCAGTCAGGATCAACCATCGGGTAATAATGTCAACATTGGATCTACTGCTGTACTTCAGAAGTTAGTAGCTCAGCTCGCTCAGATAGCTCAGAGTGAGCGTCAGAATCCGCCCCGGACTCCGGAAGACAAGGCTATTAAATGGCTTCAGAAAGTGACTAAGATGCACCCCCCCCCCCCCCCCCCCCCGTTTCGCTGGCTCTACTGACTCCCTAGGTGTAACACCCCCAAGATATTCGAGGAGAATTACAGCGCCGTGGACCCCTACATGGGACCCACCAGGCTAACACAAGAAAACACCACTCGACTAACCGCCTCGGTTAGCAAGGAAACAATTGTTAACAATAAGAACATAAAACAACACGTCCGGTACAACCGGCATAAATAACATCAACCGACAAATACAGTAACTCCAACGAATACCAATCACAATCTGAAAGGAAAAGCCTAAGTACTCGCGAGTACAATCTATAAGTTTACAATTTGGAAAACATCCACATCAAAAGGGACAGTAAGAAATAACAAGACTCGATTGCACATGTCAACAACCTTGGCCAACATCCTCGTACCATCCCAGCGCCCGCTCGTCTGGCTGAACATAACCTGAAATCCATAACAAGAATTTCCCCGACAACGGGTCCCCAAAGGGGTTAGCAATTACGCTAGTACAAGTAGTCAAGGCAAACCAATCGCTTACACATTTCATAGTACATGCACCAATATCAATTCGAAAGTCAAAACCAGACATGTCTTTTCCGGAAATAAACAGTCAAACAATTTGCCGTGGGAACAGGGCTATACCATTGATCCCGCTCCGTGATCCCTAAGGACCCTCCCGAGCTGGCCATATTATAAAACAAACCACGCACACGCATCGCCTTGGGAACAGGGCTATACCATTGATCCCGCTCCGTGATCCCTAAGGACCCTCCCGAGCTGGCTAGCGAAACAAACTCGTGAATCCAGGGCTATACCATTGGATTCCCTCCGTGATCCCGTTGGACCCTCCCGAGGTGAGCAATCACACACAATATACATTACTATTTCACGTTAAGCATAAAGGTTTCCAAAAATACTTGCCTTGAATTATTGACGACGCAACGAACGGAAAGGAAGTCACCGACGAACGCTAGGAACCAATGAAACCGAACCTAACGATTCGAAGAATACAATCACAACCACTTCTAAACGATTACGGAAATGGAATACACCCGGAAACCCGCCTACGATTCATGTATATTCGCACAAAAATAACAACGAGGCGGACCACAACCAAACCCTCTCGATTCCGTAAAAATCACGAAATATACCATGAATCCGTAGGAAACTAAGAATACCAACAAGAATAATCATATTCATCAAGAATCCATCAACAAAACGGAAAGAATCGGACAAAACCCCAAAATCCCCAATTATCCAAAAAGGTAGGGTTTCAAGAGATATTACCTTGAGTGATTCAAGTATTAAGATCCGTAGAACACGCGTTAGATTGATTATCCAAGCCTCACAACCGAAAAGAAATGATGAAAATCGACCCCGGATGAAGAACTCTCTCCCTCTATACCTCCTCTCTCGCGGCGCAGTGGAAAAATGGGAAAGAAATGAGCTTCACGCTCAAAACAACGCATTTATAGTGTAACACAGCAGAACCTATCGGCCGGCCTATCGGCCGATAGGCCCAACCGATAGCCATACAGAATGTAGGCAGTAGAGTCTATCGACCCCCTATCGGCCGAAAGGCTCCCGGAAGTGCTCGGCCAAAACAAACGACCATAACTCTCTCTCGTCCGACTCAGATTGACTCACCGTTTGAACCATTGGAAAGCTAATTCGATGTTCTATAATATTGCAAGATTTATAATTTTGGAGTTACCAAAAATTAATGGTGATCTAACAAAGACGAACTCATACTTAGAAAAGTCGTTTAGTAATCCTGAATTCAACAAAAGCGACACCGAAACCCGAACTCGAATACGAACCGAAGATACGGTTACGAAGTACTCACAAAGACGAATCTAAGAGCTAGTAGGACACACAATTCCGACCACCCGAAGGCTCGAAATTCGACAACGGAAAGTAATTACCCCAAACTTTGGGAAATTACGAAAATGGCCCAAATGCCCGAAAATCACCATACGTCAACGAATAATCAAACCGAAGTTCACGACACGTCTAACAAAGTTAAACGGACCTGTGGGAAACTCGAAACAGCAGTTTCGGACGAGATTCGCAAGAATCGAACTCAAGTGCGGAAAAGTCGCTAAAAAGCACAGAACTCAACAAAACAACACCGAAACGAACTCGGATGACAAAAAGTGCAGAATTAATCATTCTCAGAATGACGAAACGGTCCTGAGCGAGCCGTCAAAACGGACTCCGGCCGAAAAAAGAAATTCACCAAAAATCGAAAATTGCGGATATTACATTCTACCCTCCTTAAAAGAAGTTTCGTCCCGAAACTTAAAACAAGTAGGGGAAGAAATATTCCGCCAGGAAAAACTCAACAAGATACACAAGAATGCGTAACTAATGTCCAACGGCGAAATGTTACAAACAACGCAAAGGAATATACGGCGTGAAAACACGCTCCACGGCGACCAACACAATGTCGCCGTTAGAGATACAATAAAATCAACAAATGACAAGCGTCATCAAACAGATAATATAGCCAAGTCAATTATCCGACAATCACAAAACACAACGAACGAAAGTCAGTATGATCGACCAACCCAACAGTACATCAATCGAAACGCGAGCCAATCGCTGAACTAATACTGAATTCCACCGCCCAAGGGTTGGAAAATCGAAAACGAGACTAATTTCCCAAACTTAAGGGAATTAGGAAGGAGCATGAATGCTCAACGATCACAAAACGAGAACAAAAACCGAACGAACAAACGATCGAGACAACAAAGATCGAACAATCATGTCCGAAACACGAAGGATAATAAAACTCAAACAACAACTCCCAGGATGATCTGGTGAGAACTACAAGGAATGCATTCCCATAAGATCCACAGGATAGGGAATAGCGATTGAAAAGTCACAGCGACAAACGAGTTATTCCAAAACAATATCACACTCGTTCGATCAACAATAGTAAGGGATAGGGAAAGTTTAGAAATGTCAACGAACATAAACGAGTCGACAGAGTCGAAAATACAGAAGTTCCAAATCCGATCCACTTCGAATAAAAGAACTAGTAGGACCAAAAGATGTTACTTCCGAACAAGGTTCACAAGAATCGAACCGAACTCGGAAAAGTCACAGCGATAACCAGATCGACCCAAAACAAGATCACAGCTCGTTCGAATGATGAACCCGAAATACAAAACAAGTTCAGACAGTATCAACGAACACGAGCGAATTGATAGACTGGAGAAAGAGAAGATATAGAAGTCAAAATAGTACGGCTATTACCTTTGACCTCGCCCCCGAAACTCACCACAACGGAACCAAGGTAACAATACAACAAGCAACCGACACAATGTGGAACAATCACCGATGCACACAATCATACCAACCCGATCTCTAACAGCTCGCATATATGCGATAACGCATAAACCGCTACGAGGCGACAACATCCAATACCAACCTCACACCCCTCGCAGAGTCTACCACGACAACTGTGTGGCGAACGGCTCAACGCTCACACCACCAATTTAACAACAGCTCGGGGTTAACACCCTAACGAGAGCACGGACATCACACATATATTCCCGGACCACAAATAGGAATGATAGGTTTTGAAAACGAAAACCATCTTTTGAAAATAACTTGCAAGCACCAGTTGATCTTGAGTATCATATATCAAAAAAAATAGTACAAACATCGTCATCGAGACTTAAAAAAAATCATATTGCGTTTGAAGAGAAGAAAAAAAAAATGAAGACACCTTTCGTTAATTTAAAACTTTTCAGCTATTTTCGACCTTCGGGTCTAAGCGAATGCGTTTCTAAATCATTAGAAATATCTCAAAATATTTTGATCCTCAAAGTAGGATAATTTTGAAACATAGCGTGGCACTAGTAGGCATCTTGAGAGCACTGTGAGAAAATAATTCATTTTAAAAGTACGTCTCGAGGTTTATTTTCTAAGATACTCAAGGTTTTTTTTTTTTCAGAAGTACAATAGGCCAAAATGCCCAAAATTCGCACGTATCAACATTCACTTAAACACATCATAGCACACTCATTAAATCGTTCACAATCAAGACAGTGATATACAATCCCTAGGATATGCTTAACAACATCGTTAAAACAACGATCGGTTTATCAAAACCGGATGGAAAACGACATCAAGAACAAAACTCCAAAAAGTCAACTCTAGGGATTCAAGAAAAATTGCCTGGATTCGGCGAAGAACAATGGATTAGATGATGTTAAAAATCATCTAGGATACTCCAAAACACCTTTGGATGGAAAAAAAAATCAACCCCAATGCGAAACCTAGTCGCTACGTCTCAATCTCATGGAGGAAGAAGAAAAATGAAGAAAAATGCGACTTCAAGACTGGTGTCCGGTATTTATACTGGACACAATTAGCGTGCGCTAATCATGGCACCAAACAAAACTCCCGACCAAACAAAAAAATACACTGTTTGCGGGCGCAAACCCCAAGTTTTAGCGTGCGCAAACTAGAAATTCAGACCACCCGGTAGCTCTGGATCGCCTCGAACTACCGTGTAGCGTGCGCTATCCTCCCCTTAGCGTGCTACCAACGCACTCTTGCGCGCTAGCCGCAGCAAAGCGTAGCGTGCGCTAATGACCAACAGAGACAACAATGAACATATCGGAAAGATTACATGCCGTAAACCTTTCTCACACAGTTTACTGTGCTAAGCACAATTTCCCACGTCATTTCAAAAAGCTAAAAAGACCAATGACGGTAATATTTTCCAAAACTCACAAAAATCATTTGTCAAACCATCATGAAATATTCAAGACCAAAATGCCAAAACTTGATTCAAGGAATCGGTTTTACGAAATAAAACTCGGTTGCAAAATACCGAAAGCCGTTTGAAAGAACTCACGCAATGGATAAAATACGGTGCGAAAATACATCAAGAAGGATTTACACTCCTCGTATAAACCAAATACGAGAGTCTAATAAACACATATCGTGAAATCAAAATCCACGAAGGATTCCATCATTTAACGACTAATCATACAAATAACTCGTGTCACACGAGGCACAACACAAGGAAGGGAGTTTAACATCCATAGGTCGCACGTAAGTGATGACCACCTCGATACTAATCACGACCAATGATCTCAAGCGACGCCGTCGCGATGCGACTAAGTCGACAAAATCCGTTAAGACAAAACTCGACAAACACAACATGATTCGACACCTAGGTTTCCCAAATTAACTGATTTTTAAAATCGTATACTCTAGTCATTCGAAAATAAAACCGTAAGTTAAAAATCGTTTTCAAGACCCTTTTAAACACGACAAGGGCTTAACAATGGTAGCATTTTATAAAATGTCCTAAAACACTTCTAAACATGACCTTTAAATACGACACAAGGTTTTATTTTAAAATACAAGGCTGGCTCGCCCAAATTCATGTCACTTTCAAAAACCCACAATACGATCAAGTCTAAGAAATTTCCAAGCATGCACGCCGCATGTATTATTATTAATAGAAACACATTGGTTGTAAATAATAATAATTAGCCAAGTACCAACAATTCCGGACACACTCATATACGACATTCAAAAATCACCGGTTAAAAGCGCAACTCGGAAATACTAATTCCAAGCATATGTCAAACTATCTCTCCAAGTTTAACACAGTAACCAAAGATCACCGATTTGGACATATGTCGAAACCACTACGTGAGTTTCTCAACTCATCGGTACATTCGGCTCAACATACATTTAGTATATCGCAATTACCAAACACAGATTCCATCACACAAGAAAAGACTAGAGAGTCAAGCCCTCTCACAATATACCACGGAGCAAAACTCGGATCTTTCGATCACCAACGATCCCACTGGCGCTAGGAAGTTTAGCGATGGAAAGCTCGAAACGACAAACGGTCAAGCCTTAACGGCGCACATACTCCAAAGAGACAAAGGACTGCGCAATACTAGAATCAAAAGTACACGAACCGGATGGATCGAAAACAACTCGACAATAAGTACGAGAGAGGCAATCACAGTTCAAGAAGTGGAATTTCAATACGAGAAAACAAGAGAATCGAGTAAGGAAAACTTACGAGCACCGGATGTACTGAGATGCCGGCAGCGGTGTGACAATGTGCAAAACAGAACACAACTAGACCCAAATAACCAACAAGCCTAGGTATCCATAAACCTAGAGCTCCGATACCATTTTCTGTAACACCCCCAAGATATTCGAGGAGAATTACAGCGCCGTGGACCCCTACATGGGACCCACCAGGCTAACACAAGAAAACACCACTCGACTAACCGCCTCGGTTAGCAAGGAAACAATTGTTAACAATAAGAACATAAAACAACACGTCCGGTACAACCGGCATAAATAACATCAACCGACAAATACAGTAACTCCAACGAATACCAATCACAATCTGAAAGGAAAAGCCTAAGTACTCGCGAGTACAATCTATAAGTTTACAATTTGGAAAACATCCACATCAAAAGGGACAGTAAGAAATAACAAGACTCGATTGCACATGTCAACAACCTTGGCCAACATCCTCGTACCATCCCAGCCCGCTGTCTGGCATGAACATAACCTCGAAATCCATAAAAAGAATTTCCCGACAACGGGTCCCCAAAGGGGTTAGCAATTACGCTAGTACAAGTAGTCAAGGCAAACCAATCGCTACACATTTCATAGTACATGCACCAATATCAATTCGAAAGTCAAAACCACATGTCTTTTCCTAAATAAATAAATAAACAATTTGCCGTGGGAACAGGGCTATACCATTGATCCCGCTCCGTGATCCCTAAGGACCCTTCCGAGCTGGCCATATTATAAAACAAACCACGCACACGCATCGCCTTGGGAACAGGGCTATACCATTGATCCCGCTCCGTGATCCCTAAGGACCCTCCCGAGCTGGCTAGCGAAACAAACTCGTGAATCCGTGGCTATACCATTGGATTCCCTCCGTGATCCCGTCGGACCCTCCCGAGGTGAGCAATCACACACAATATACATTACTATTTCACGTTAAGCATAAAGGTTTCCAAAAATACTTGCCTTGAATTATTGACGACGCAACGAACGGAAAGGAAGTCACCGACGAACGCTAGGAACCAATGAAACCGAACCTAACGATTCGAAGAATACAATCACAACCACTTCTAAACGATTACGGAAATGGAATACACCCGGAAACCCGCCTACGATTCATGTATATTCGCACAAAAATAACAACGAGGGCGGACCACAACCAAACCCTCTCGATTCCGTAAAAATCACGAAATATACCATGAATCCGTAGGGAAACTAAGAATACCAACAAGAATAATCATATTCATCAAGAATCCATCAACAAAACGGAAAGAATCGGACAAAACCCCAAAATCCCCAATTATCCAAAAAGGTAGGGTTTCAAGAGATATTACCTTGAGTGATTCAAGTATTAAGATCCGTAGAACACGCGTTAGATTGATTATCCAAGCCTCACAACCGAAAAGAAATGATGAAAATCGACCCCCGGATGAAGAACTCTCTCCCTCTATACCTCCTCTCTCGCGGCGCAGTGGAAAAATGGGAAAGAAATGAGCTTCACGCTCAAAACAACGCATTTATAGTGTAACACAGCAGAACCTATCGGCCGGCCTATCGGCCGATAGGCCCAACCGATAGCCATACAGAATGTAGGCAGTAGAGTCTATCGACCCCCCCTATCGGCCGAAAGGCTCCTGGAAGTGCTCGGCCAAAAACTGAAACGACCATAACTCTCTCGTCCGGACTCCGATTGACTCACCGTTTGAACCATTGGAAAGCTAATTCGATGTTCTATAATATTGCAAAGATTTATAATTTTTGGAGTTACCAAAAATTAATGGTGATCTAACAAAGACGAACTCATACTTAGAAAAGTCGTTTAGTAATCCTGAATTCAACAAAACGACACCGAAACCCGAACCTGAATACGAACCGAAGATACGGTTACGAAGTACTCACAAAGACGAATCTAAGAGCTAGTAGGACACACAATTCCGACCACCCGAAGGCTCGAAATTCGACAACGGAAAGTAATTACCCCAAACTTTGGGAAATTACGAAAATGGCCCAAATGCCCGAAAATCACCATACGTCAACGAATAATCAAACCGAAGTTCACGACACGTCTAACAAAGTTAAACGGACCTGTGGGAAACTCAAACAGCTTAGCGGACGAGATTCGCAAGAATCGAACTCAAGTGCGGAAAAGTCGCTAAAAAGCACAGAACTCAACAAAACAACACCGAAACGAACTCGGATGACAAAAAGTGCAGAATTAATCATTCTCAGAATGACGAAACGGTCCTGAGCGAGCCGTCAAAACGGACTCCGGCCGAAAAAAGAAATTCACCAAAAATCGAAAATTGCGGATATTACACTAGGTTGGGAGAATTGTCTTTTTCAGTTGGGGAGGACATTTGATGCCGTAGCGTGTCCTGATGATAGGAGGGTACCTATTGCTCAGTACCTCCTGGATAAAGAAGCTGTGGAGTGGTGGCTGGATGTGATGCCCAGGGACGCTTTAGCCACCTGGGAGGAGTTTAAGACCGCTATGGAAGTGGAATACTGCCCACCACTGGTTTGGGAGCGTAGGATCGTGGAGTTCTTTACTGCTACGCCTCAGGATGTAACAATCTCTCAGGCTATCATCACTTACAACCAGCGGTTGGGTTACGTGAAAGAGCAAGTGAGGACCGAGGCTGATAATATTCGCTACTTTAATATGCACATGAAGCCGCATATCAGGCAGAGCATGGCACCACTCATGTGTGCCACATTGAAGGAGTACCAGGATCGCGCTCTAGCGATTGAGATGGCAGTCCCGAAGTCAGAGTTGGGTTCTGAGGCTAAGAAACAGAAGACTTCGGGTAATTTCTCAGCCGGCAAGGGGAATCGGTTTTCTAAGTCATTGTCTACTTCCATTGTGGGAAAGAGATCATTCCATCAGGCCGGAGATTCCCAGAGTAACCATCCGGTTCAGTATTCAGTAGGCCTGGGACTTTTCGGTTCCTGGGAGAAAAATACAGGAACCGGAACCGAACCGCATAGTTTTTTTGTGGTTCGGTTTTTCCACTTTTTTTTTGTCCGAACCGTACAGGAACCGAACCGAACCGGAACCGATTTCGTATGGTTTGGATGAAATATATTATATTTTATTTTATTAAGAATATATTATATTAATTATGTTTAATAAGAATATATTATATTATATTATATTCAGAGGGTCGGTTTCCCGGTTCGGTGCGGTTCAGACAGTTCCTTGCGGTTCAGATCGGTTCCTCTTTAAAACAGATAGGAACCGCGAACCGAACCGAACTGAATACTAACAGTACGAACCGAACCGAAAAATAAAATTTGTTGCTAGGAACCGAACCGAACCGTCGGTTCCGATGCGGTTCGGATCGGTTCTGCGGTTCCCGGTTCTAAAAGTAGCCCTAGTCTTCAATTCCTGGTGGTAGAGTTTGCTTTAACTGCAATTGTCCCAAGCATATAGTGAAAGATTGTCCTTATCTGTTAGTTAATTGTTTCACATACGGGCAGAGTGGTCATCGGGAAGCTAACTGTGAGAGGGATACCAGAGCAGCCAGAGCTCCGACTTCCACCTCAGTGCAGAAGGAGAATAGTGTTGATCAGAGGACTCCAGTCACTTAGACCCCTCAGAGTTCAGGCCATGGTAGGGGTCGGGGTCAGTCGGACCGCCGAGCAGTATCTAGTTCAGGCTCAGTACACCCTCATTTGTATCAGATGAGACACACTTAGGAGACAGACGCTCCGGTGGCATCAGGTACCACTCAAATCCTTTCTCATCCAGTTTCGGTACTTTTTTATTCGGGTGCTACTCACTCTTTTATTGCTTCGGATTGTGTATGTCGTATCGGTATTAACTGCTTGTTTGAGTGTGAACCGTTCATAGTGGGTATGCCTAGTGGGGATTGTATGGTTGGGAACTGGGAAGTTAGAGATTGCCCAGTGAGGATCGAGAACCGAGATTGGCCCTCGAACCTCATTGTTGTAGACCTTAAGGGGGAGGATTTGATCCTCGGGGACGACTGGTTGGATCATCACGGTGCTATCATAGACTATCGAACCCGTACTATCCCGATAGTAGCCGAGGATGGAACGGATTATACTCTTGTGGGTTGTAAGCCGGGTAGATCGGGGAATGTGATTGGTGCCCTGAAAGCAATGAAACTTCTAAACCAGGATTGTGTCGGCTATTGGTCTTAAGCTCTGAAGGCGGAATATGGTGGAGTTGACATGTCGTCGATTCCAGTTGTTAGCGAATATCCTGATGTATTTCCAGATGACTTTCTGGGATTACCACCGCAGCGGGAGGTTGAGTTTCCTATTAATCTAGATCCGAATGCGACTCCTGTTTCTCAAGCACCGTACTGTATGGCACCATCGGAGATGTTATAGTTAAAGAAACAGTTGGGGGAATTTTTAGATAAAGGGTATATTCGACCGAGCGCATCACCTTGGGGTGCGCCTGTGCTTTTTGTTAAGAAGAAGGATGGATCGCTTCGTTTATGTATAGACTGACCATAAAAAACAAATACCATTTTGTTACTATTTTTATTAGAATATTATATATATATATATATTTCTATATTTTGTGTGATAATTTATATTATTTTTAGTGTGTTTTCATTATTTTACTTCTAGTATAATTTTTAGTGATTATGTATAATTTTTGTTATATTAATGGGAATTAAGTTTTATTCGCAGATTAGCACACCGGGTGAAGATATATCTGTCATTTTAGGGGAGATATTTTTAAAGATTCCGAATATATTCATGAGGGGTCTCGTATTATTCGTCTCTTTGGGACGATCATTCTGATAAAAAGTTCGTTCGAATCCGAGTTCGTATGAAGAAGTTATGGTCGTTCAAAGTTTTGGAGGAAAATTAAAATTCCGAACCACTAATATCAAGACAAGTGGCGGAACCAGATTCATCGGATGACGTCAGCATGACGTCACAGCACATGCCAACCGAGCCCCACGTCACTGCACATGTGTACGAACAATCCAATAAGAAACTGCCACATGTCACGCCACGTCAGCCGAACACACGCCTGCACATTTAAGTGCTTCTGACTGATTTTACGTGCATATACGAGACAATATATAAAGCAATTAAAATAAACACAATCGTAATAAATCCCCACACCTGGATAAAATGCAGTTCTTGACTTGAATGTGATGAAGATGCTTGACTCGACAATTCTAGGCCCGTAAATTCTTGTTATTATCTACAATTAATAATAATAGAAATTATTATTGTATGACTGAAAATTAAATTGTAAGTGAATAATAATAGTAATTAAAAATGAGTGGGACGGAGGGAGTAATAATTTCGGTAATAATGATAATGATAATAGTAATAGTAATAATAATAATAAATAATATTATTATTTATCTTGTAAAATCCTTTGGGGAACGATTAATATTGTTTAAAATTTGACTCGGGCCTAGAAATGACGAGATGAAACGGTGAATTTAAAATGAGAAATGAAATGAATGGATCACGTGACTTATCATGTATAAGAATGGCATAAATGAAATTTGCATGATTATGAGAATGAAATGAATTAAATGACAAAATTATTCGGGCATTGATTTAATAAAATTGAACTTGTTTTCTATAATTCACAATAAATGTATATGCGAAATCGGGGCGTTACACTCTCTACTACCTTACTGCCCTCTTTACGCTGAGAGGGTACTGCTATTTATAGCAGTACATTGCAACTGAAAGATGCTGCTCATTATTGCAACATCTTATCTCTTAAATTATTTTTGCATCGTTCGAAATCAATCAGTGCAGATAAGGAAAAGGAACGAAGAAGGAAGGAAGAAAGAAAGAAAGAAAAGAAAAAGAAATACAATCTGATCCGCCATATCATCTCTGACGTGGCGAAATTTTCCAACCGCGCGTGAGATACACGCGCCAATGGGACGGTTCTGGTCCGGCGCGTGTGACTCACGCGCTGTACGTGAGAGTGGGCTTCTTCTGCCATGGTGGCGGGGCATGTGTCCTGCTGACGCTGCATGACACGTGGCGTCGTGCTATTGGTTCTTTCTTACAAACAGCACTGGTGCACCCCATGGTGACACACTAGGACGGACAAATCCGAGCTCCAGCAACTCTTGAATTTGGACCTTCAATTCTTGAAGTTCCCTCGGAGCCATTCTATATGGCGCTTTGGATGTTGGGGCCGCCCCAGGGACCAAATCAATACTAAACTCCACTTGTCGGTCGGGTGGGACTCCCGGCAAATCTTCTGGAAACACATCCAAAAACTCCCGTACTATAGGTACGTCTGTAGGGGACACCTCATTAGTACGAGTGTCGACCAAACTCACCAAGTAACCCTGACATTACTCCTTCCTTAGACTTCTTAGTGCTTTCATAGCACTGATTACTCTAGGTACTGTCCCACTCTTAGTACCATAAAAGGTGATCGACTCGCCTTCGGAACACCTCAATGTCACCTTCTTCTCACGTCATCTAATATCGGCATCATGTCTATCGAGCCAGTCCATACCAAGGATCACGTCAAAATCCATCGAGTTAATCAAATACAGGCTAGCGTCAAATTCTCTACCTCCTATCTCAATATTCTCGTCAATCATTGTATTAGTGAGGATCGTATTTCCTGACGGTAAGCTAACCTCAAGAGACTCAACAGTTCTAACGCTTCTATGACCAATGGCATGATAAAACTTTGTAGGCATAAAAGTATGTGTGGCACCAGTGTCAAATAAAGCGAAAGCAACCTGTGAGGATGACTTATAGTATGGAACAATATGCACGGATTTATATTCGGGAGATTTTGAGGCTACATGGTGTTCCAGTGTCGATCGTATCGGATAGAGATCCGCGATTTACGTCGAAATTTTGGAAGAGTCTTCAGAGTGCATTGGGCACTAAGTTGAATTTCAGTACTGCATATCATCCGCAAACCGATGGTCAATCTGAACGGACTATCAAGACACTTGAAGATTTGTTGAGGGCGTGTGTTCTTGATACTGGTGAGAATTGGGAGAATATTTTGTCGTTAGTAGAGTTTGCTTATAACAATAGTTACCAAGCGACTATACAAATGGCCCCTTATGAGGCTCTGTAGGGAAGAAAATGTCGATCGCCCCTTTATTGGAGTGAGGTTGGAGAAGGAAAAACTTTGGGTCCAGAATTGATCGGGCAGACTGTAGAGAATATAGCCAAAATCAAAAGTAGAATTAAGACTGCCCAGGATCGGCAGAAGTCTTATGCTGATAAGCGAATGAAAGATATTCAATTTGAGATTGGAGAGGAGGTGTTCTTGAAGGTAGCGCCAATGAAAGGAGTGATACGATTCGGTAAGAAGGGAAAGTTACAGCCTCGTTATATCGGACCTTTTGATATTTTGGATCGTGTTGGTGATCTTGCTTATAGTTTGGCACTGCCGTTGGAGTTATCGGGAGTGCACAATGTCTTTCACGTCTCCATGATGAGAAAATATGTATATGATCCTGGTCATGTATGCAATTTCAAAGAGTTGCATGTAGCCAAGAACTTGACTTATGAGGAGGTACCTACAGCTGTTTTGGAGCGTAAGATACATCGATTACGAAACATAGAGGTTAAACTGGTAAAAGTCAGTGGAGCCATCATGGACCGAATGAGGCAACTTGGGAACGTGAAGGGGAGATCCGTTCTAAGTATCCAACATTCATTTTTCAAGGTACGTAACTTAAATTTCGAGGACGAAAATTTGTTAAAGGGGGTAGGTTGTAACGCCCCGATTTCGCATATACATTTATTGTGAATTATAGAAAACAAGTTCAATTTTATTAAATCAATGCCCGAATAATTTTGTCATTTAATTCATTACATTCTCATGATCATGCAAATTTCATTTATGCCATTCTTATACATAACAAGTCACGTGATCCGTTCGTTTCATTTCTCATTTTAAATTCACCGTTTCATCTCGTCATTTCGAGGCCCGAGTCAAATTTTAAACAATATTAATCGTTCCCCAAAGGATTTTACAAGATAAATAATAATATTATTTATTATTATTATTACTATTACTATTATCATTATTATCGAAATTATTATTTTTATACGTATTATTATACTACTATTATTATTATATAAATTATATTTAATCATGTGTTTTAATTTAACTAACTATGATTAAACTTAATTAATCATAATTAACCCATTCTTTTCCGTTCTCTCACCTTCCCCAAACTCCTTAAAGTTTATCAACATACAAATTCTAATTCAACACAAACACTTAAAAATCTATACCAATAAATATACAAAATCCTACTCCAGAAATTCTTTACAAAAATTCTTTACATCAAAAAAAAATATGCAGAGGTAGAGAAATCTGCGCAACAAGCCAAAAAATTCTCGGAGAAAAGAAAGTTTCAGAACAAGGAAGGAGTAGATTCAGCGTCCAGCCGAATCGAAGTTCCTGTCCGGCGAGGTAAAACTCGATATTCAATATCCAATATTTTCTTCGTGTACTTTGAATCAAAATCTGAACTGTCAAAGATAATATAATTCCCCAAACTGTCCATTACCCATCCACCCATGTACCAGCCGGAACCGAAATCCATAATCAAAACTCAAATCAGATTCATCCCAATCCTTATTCGACCCACATTTGAGAAATCAAATCCAGATTTCCCTGTTCAACCAACCGAACCACCACCATCAGTACGGGCCGAGCCCAAAACCTTACCTGAGCGGTTGTGGCCGTATGGGGGCTGTCCGACTTGTGCGCCGCCCATGACCCAGACTCGAGCTCCGGCGAGAGCCAAGCCGTGGCCGAATCCCAATCGTGATTTTTGACTACCCCAGCACAAACCAGATCGCATCCCTTAACCGAACTCAGTTGCAACGAGCCCTCACCCCCAGCCGCGATAGCCAACATCATCGTTGCAACTCGTCCGGCCGCGTTCTTCTCCCAGTGTGTGAGTGTGTGTTTTATGAGAGAGAAAACAGTGAGGATCGGAGGATAAGGGCCGAAGCATTTTGTTTAATCTTTGTTGCTTTTTTTTTTTGCCTCTGTGTTTGTGTGTGAAACGAGGGGGAGAGAGAGCGATTTTTGGTGGTTTCAGTAGAGAGAGAGAGAGAGAAGAACCGAGGGTGAAGCGATTATGCGGCTGACTTTTTAAGAGAAGGGGTTTTATACCCAATTTCTTTTTAGGGTTCTTCAATTTAATTCCCAAGTTTACCCTCTCAGATTGATCCCAAATCAGTTTTCAGGGTATATACTAATTTCAGCCTCTAATTTTTAATTTCTTTATTCTTACCTCAGTCTAATTTATAATTATTTCAGTTAGCCCCAATCAGAATTATAATTTCTTCAATTTCAGTCCCTTTCGGCCAAGCTTTTAACATGTTGACATTTTTAATTATTATTATTCACTTACAATTTAATTTTCAGTCATATAATAATAATTTCTATTATTATTAATTGTAGATAATAACAAGAATTTACGGGCCTAGAATTGTCGAGTCAAGCATCTTCATCACATTCAAGTCAAGAACTGCATTTATCCAGGTGTGGGATTTATTACGCTTGTGTTTATTTTAATTGCTTTATATATTGTCTCGTATGTGCACGTAAAATCAGTCAGAAGCACTTAAATGTGCAATCAGTCAGAAGCACTTAAATGTGCAATCAGTCAGAAGCACTTGAATGTGCAAATCAGTCAGAAGCACTTAATTGTGCATAAGCCTTGAGCTGGCCAATGCGGCTTAATTTATCAGTCATGTTGTTTATACTTACTAATATATTTAGTAATTAACGTAGACATATTGCGTACTCTCCACACTGAGCGAGTTGGAAGCTCACCCCACTATTTACCCCTTTCAGGTTGAGGAGCTCGGTGTGGCATGCGCTTGAGAGTGGGATGATCAAGCCTATGACTAGATATTTATTTAATGTTATTTTTCTCAAACCATGTTTTATGAACAATTGTTCCATTTGCTTTATTTTAACGTCAAAGTATGTTTTTATTTAATGATGACTTGGGACTATTACTTGCGATTATTAAGTTTGTCTTTTAAAAATGTATTTCGCTGCAAAATTTTTATTTATTCTTCTTTAAATTAGAAGAATTGTTATTTTAGAAAAGTGGTCGCTACAGAGAGAGCAGAGTAGGAAGAAATAGTGCGTAGCACAATGTAATACAGAATACATATCAGTTTTTATATTTTAGTTTTTGTATTTATTTTCTGTATTTATGTTTTATATGATTATATTGTAATACACATAAATAAATACTGCATCTCAAATTATATTCCAAATAAAGCTTAGTTAATATTATTTTTATCAGATAAAATTCACCTTTATGTTTTTATTTATAATTATAAATTTTGTAATTTAAGTTCGTACGTTACATTCAAGCTGCGTGGATCAATTGGCGTATTGGGATAAGTCTCTTTCTATCAGTTTCAGCATTTTCCTTTCAGTTTAATTTATCTACATCACGTAAGTTCTTTCAATTTCTGCTGTATTTATTATGAATATGTCAATATTTATCTGTCTCATAATTTTACCTGTCAATATGAATATGAGCTAAATTTTATATTCTAGGGTTAGGATGACTTAAATTAAGTACTCGAGCTTATATTAAATTTATTAATGTGCCTTCTTTAATTTAAATTGATATAATTCACAAATACAAAAATAGAGACCGGAAGGAAATATTTTTGTAAATCTAAATTTAATTATTAATCCGAAAGGTGCTATTTAACCCAAGGAACTAAATATGAATCCAAAAGGTATTATTTAGCTGGATGAAGTAATTAGATTATTTAAATATAAACTTCTGTTAAAATGATTTGTGAATACGAAAGTTATCAAATTATTTTTTTCTGACGATATAATATTTATCTAATTATTAAATCTCATATATAACAAATTGATATAATGCTCGAGTTATTTATTTAATAATCCGAATCCCTAGAATCTTTATTATCAAAAACATCATAATTCTTCATTCAAGTCATTTCTATTCTTACTGTCTTATCTTATTTAAATTATTGCAATTAAACTTCTTAAATAGAATTTATTTCCTGTATTTGTATTTCTGCAAACTATACATAATCAAAACCCATTATTTAGAATGTTTAGTTATTTTGAGAATTCATAATATTGTAATTTTAACCAACAAAAAACGATCCTCAAGTGAAACGACCTTGGCAATTTCATCAATACTACAAACTAGCCCAAATAGAATCAAGTGGATGAGCTAGTTTGACAAAAAGTAGCCGATAAGCTAGTTTATAGGGGATAAATTAGTTTATAGCGGATGAGGTAGAGGATAAGCTAGTTGATTAAATTTAAAGAGTTTTGTAAAACAAGCGGTTGAAGTAGCTTATAAAATAAAATTACGTAAATAGACATTTGTAATTAAAGCTTGAAAATGAGAGAGAAATTCATTTAATGGAGGGTGCATGAGAAATTTAATTAAAGTAATGAAGATACAATTGGGAGAAAAATGAAATGCTATAAACTATAAGCTCAAACGCTACTTCAAGTAGCATTCCAAAAAAACGCTATAGGCTAATGAAAAACGCTATAAACACTATTGCCAAATAATTATCAATAACACACATGCTATAAGTGTTGAATAATTTTTGAAAAACGATTACTTGAAAAATAACAGAATATATATATATATATGTTTTATCTGAATCCTGCAAAAAATAAGTTAGCAAAAACAAGGAAAATTTCATTCGCGTAAATGATCGAAAGTGTCGTTGTTGAGTGCAGAATATCTGTCTCCTTAAAGCAAATTCGCCCTCACCACGGTGTATGACGGCTGCCTCCCAGGATAAAACAACAGCTCGATGCAATGAATCGATGATGTGCTGCACCCTCAACGAACTAGAACAACTCTGTATACTATCAACGACCGAAGAAGAAAAACGAAGAAGAAAAAATATCTGACTATAAAGGCTCTTGGTAAAAACGGACGAATTAAGTGTGAAAAAAACGAGCCCCTCAAGTCGAGTATTTATAGGTGAAGGCTGGAGGAGGTTGTGTGCTGGAGGAACTCTATACCGACCAATATTGGTATCTGGAGTAACTCTAAACCGATCAGGATTGGTATCTCAATACTTATCCAGATCTGTTTAATTCGATTTTATCCGGATCCGAAAAATTCAGAATTTATTAATTGAGGTATTTTCAATAAAATAAAATTTTACCGAATAAAATTGCAGTAAAAAGATAACTTCGAGACGCCGAGACATTTCGCCCAAATCCCCCTTCGACCGAGACCGAGCCGAGCCGGCCGGCCGGCCGGCCGGACGGACGGACGGACGGTGGCGGCGCGCGCGTGTGTGTGTGTGCGCGAGGGGCGCCTAGTCACACATCCACATATGTCTCATTTTTTGAACATGCCTTTGTCCACATCTCCTTATATACTCACAATTTCTCCCTTCTTTTTCCAATGTGGGATAGCATCCCAAACCCATTTCTAAGGGTTCACTTTGGAACATTATATCTCATTCATACCTCAATCATTTTGAGTGTTCTTATATGTTTTGGAAACCTCGTACGGAGTACTACGTATTCCAACTAAGTTCCGACTTTAACTCGTAGTCAAGCCCACTCAAATTTTCCTCTCAAATGGGCTGCTCAAAATATCCCATTTCCTCCATTTTATCTAATATTTCCAACAATCCCCCACATGAATGAGATTGATGGTCCAGCAGCACACGTCAGACACGGAGTTGACTTGGTGATAGTTACTACGGTTAGGCATTGCATAGGACACGTAGAGTATGCTCCTTGAACCTTCCCTCGAAAAAATATATTCTCCTTACTGGCTAGACAATGTGACTAGATGCCTTTGAACTGTCCGACCGCTTGTGTAAGTGATCGTATATCCTTCACAAGTGCCCTTCCTGATTTGTTCTGTTCTCATTATTGTGCCCATTTTGGTCGTGGACACCGTCCTGGTTCTGCGAGAGTTTCTAAAGAATTGTGCCTTTGCAATTCTCCTTTGAAGCGGCCCCTCTTCTCTCTAACATAGGTGATTCTCTTTAAGTGTTTTGAGTAAACCCATATTTTATTCCACCCGACTATACGTTGTCGACTTAAGAATCATTAAAATCATAAGCTTAACCTCTCCCTACGGGTATCACTGTTTTCATCCTAGGAATGGTCGGTTCGGGGTAACCCCCACAGTGATCGTGCCCAGTTTTATGGATTGGTTGTCCCATTGAACCTAGATCTTGGGATCTCCAGTCAGCTTAGGTTGGGTATCCTCCATAAAACCATTAGCTAAAGGCAATAGACCCATTCCTCTTGATGATTTATCAACAAGGTCTCTTGATAACCTTTTGGTTAGCGGATCCGCAATGTTATCCTTTGATGACACATAATCAATAGTGATAACTCCTGTTGATATCAATTGTCTAATGGTATTATGTCTCCTCCTTATGTGACGAGACTTACCATTGTACATTACACTCTGTGCCCTGCCAATTGCAGATTGACTATCGCAATGAGTACATATTGCGGTCACAGGCTTTGCGCATCTTGGAATATCTTCTAGAAAATGGTGTAGCCATTCTCCCTCTTCTACACATTTATCTAAGGCTATAAACTCGGATTCCATCGTTGACCGAGATATATGTAACACCCCCGATATATTCAGGAATATTACAGCGCCGTAAATCCTTTACGTAGGGATTTACAAGGCTGAAGAAATGAAAAGACAATAACAGATACCAACGCATGAAAGTAACTGAAATAAAATACAACAGTTCTGACCAATACTGAAAATACAAATGTCCAAAGGAAAAGTATTAATACATCACCAAATCCAAATCATCACAAATGATGATGTACTCGAGTGCTTATTAAAACGATACAAACAACAGACAAATAAACCCGGCCGTAACATCACTCTGCACCCTCGTCGTCATGCAACTCCATTGGTTGTTTCCCCGCTCTCCTGGATCCTGAACATAAACAAATGTTTACCCTCGGAGGGGTTAGCACAACGATGCTAGTACAAGTACCACAACATTTTATTCAACATCTCACGAAGAATAATAATAACATAAATGACAAAAGAACCAAAGAGTCTTCTCCTGCGAGAAACTCAATAATAACATACACACATGATAATCACAACATGATATCACAACATACACATGGTAATTCCGATGATCCAGCGTTCACTGCCTAGACCCCCCGATGATTCCGTCAAACCAACCCGAGGTGGAAAAACCCGTCCGATGATCCAGCGCACGCTAGCATAGATCCCCCGATGATCCCGTCGGACCAATACGAGGTGAACATACAACGACATACATGTACAACAATATGTATAACATCAACATAAAACAATTAAGGTACTTGCCTCGATTCGAAGACAAGAACAATACTCCCACGAATAACAAAATGCTCGAAGGTCGCTCCCTTCGATAAATCACGTTGCTAAGCTCAAACCTTAAAAAAAGAAATAATATAGAATTCATCTCACGTCGCACGAATGTTAACAATCTAAATTATAGTCGGAAGTTCATAAATCGTAATCTGTCTGGCTTGCTTAACGCACGCTACGTATCCTATGTAGCGTACGTTAAGGCTACTTATTAGCGCACGCAATAATACGAAGTCTAGCGTACGCTAACCATGCACTGTCAGTAACTCACTAATCAGTCGATTGACTCGTCTGATGATATAACGCACGTTACGTTCCAAGCGTAGCGTACGTTAACTTATGCCCGATAGCGCACGTTAACTATAAAGCTTAGCGCACGCTAAACATGTATGACAGTTCTTCCCTGGGCAGTCGACTGTTCTAACTGTGATGAAACTTACGAAATCCTCGGTGTTTAATATACGTTATCTCCATGCATATTATGTTCATCTTATTACAAATGATATCACAGATTCAAACATCTTCGAGATACAAGGATACGTATAATCATCACAACACCATATTCCATCTTGATTACAATTCTCATGCAAAGTTTGGTGTTCTTAAGGTCGATGCACTAGATTCCAATATCATCATTACATCCCGATTTAACCATGAAGATGAACTAACAATTCCAACTTATAAGAAAGGATGCAAATCTTCTATGATTCTTTCCTAAGTCCGTTTAACAAAAGTGATAACAACTTTATGTCTACGACCAATATGGTAACGTCATCAATACGGATAATCAATCTCAGAATATTTCTCTCATCATTCGACGTGGTAAGATGCTAATCATGATGTTTCCAACGATGATATCTTAAGCATAAACATTCTAACTTATAAACATGATGTTGTTTGGATAATTCATCAATGGAACTCAATATCTTGATAGCATAATCCTCATATCCTTAATAACACGAATCCAAGGTAGGAGATAGTATTAACATACCTTAAGATGAAGGAAACACTAAAATAATAGGTAGACTTCAACCCCGGTTGCTTGTGTGTCACTCCAAAATGAGTTTCTTCTTCAATGATCAAGTGTAAGTACTCTCCAATCTTCAATGATCATGTGAGGAGAGTTTATATGTGTTTAAGAAGTAGGGAATGCTCTCTGGACTTTCCAAGATATGAAGAACGAGTGATATAATTGTAAACCAAAAGAAATGGGGTGTTGTCCCTTATATAAAGTTTCTGACGATAGCTATTTAGCGCACGCTATCGTACTGTCCTTAGCGCACGCTAATTAGCGTTGACTCCAAAATTGTCCAGGTTCACCTGCGGGAATCTTATCCGGACCCATGTCTGGACGGCGCATGTGCTAGCCGTCTAGCTCAATAATTGACTGGTTAACGCATGCTACGCTACATTCGTAGCGTATGCTAACTCCGACAGATAACGTATATTAAGCTATCCTTGTTAACGTACGTTATCACGTATTTGCATGGGAAAATTTACATGTTGCCATACTCATGTACAAGGATACAAATACGAGAAATATCACACTTCAATTATCGATATTATAATTCCGAATAATGCAGGGTTAAAATACAGATGAAATACTCAATAATAAATCCGGATATTACATACTCTCCTACTAAAAAGGAGTTTCGTCCCAAAACTCAAGACGAAAATAACTCGGGATATCTGGACTTCATGCTATCTTCCGTTTCCCAAGTGGCTTCTTCCACTCCGTGGCGTGACCACTGGACCTTGCCCAATGAGATCGGTTTGTTTATCAATTGCTTAACTCGGCTCTCGAGTATCCTGATCGGTCTCTCTTCAAATGTGCCATCCTGAGCGACTTCGATCTCGCCGAAATCAATGACATGACTAGGATCTGGTATATACCTCCGTAACTGGGATACATGGAACACATTATGAACATGGCTCAATGACGGCGGTAATGCCAATCTGTATGCTAACTCTCCAACTCTTTCAAGAATCTCGAACGGTCCGATATACCTAGGACTCAATTTTCCCTTCCTTCCAAAACGAAAGATTCCCCGAGTAGGAGAAACCTTTAAAAGTACGTGGTCTCCAGTACTGAACTCCAATGGGCGACGGCGTACGTCTGCATAAGATTTATGTCGACTCTGGGCGGTCAACAGCCTTTCACGAATCAAGGCTATCTTCTCTCGTGTCTGTACGATCAACTTCGGTTCTGTCCCGATCAAGTCTGATGAATCGTCCCAACATAGGGGTGATATGCATCTCCTACCGTATAATGCCTCAAATGGTGCCATCTTAATGGAAGCATGCCAACTATTGTTGTAAGTGAATTCAATCAACGGTAGATGAACTTCCCAATCAGTTGACCAATCTAAGGCACAAGCCCTCAGCATATATTCCACCGTTTGAATAGCCCTCTCGGATTGTCCGTCTGTTTGTGGGTGATAAGCTGTGCTGAAGTTTAATTCGGTCCCCAAGGCCTTATGAACTGCTTTCCAAAAATGCGATACAAAGCGACCGTCTCGGTCAGAAATAATAGTCTTCGGCATACCATGCAATCGGACTATCTCTGTAATAAACACTCGTGCCAACTTCTTGGGTCCCCAAGTGTCCTTAATGCCTAGAAAATGAGCCGATTTGGTTAAACGATCAACTATCACCCAAATCATGTTCATTCCTATCTTGGTTCTCGGCATATTTATGGTAAAGTCCATTGATATGTCCTCCCACTTCCATTCAGGAATCGGGAGCGGCTTCAGCATTCCGGCAGGTCATTGATGCTCGATCTTAACCTGCTGACAAGTCAAACATTTCGAAATATAATCCGCTACATCTTTCTTCATGTTGCCCCACCAAAAGTTCTGCTTCAAGTCCTTATACATCTTACTGGTGCCCGGGTGGAAAGAATAGGGCGTGCTGTGAGCTTCCTTCATAATCGTTTATTTCAGAACATCGACATCGGGAATGCAAAGTCGGTTCTGAAATATCAAAACTCTATCATCATGAATTACGAATCTAGGGGACTTTCCCTTGATCACTTCATCACGTAATCGAATCATCAGAGGATCATCTACTTGCTTAGATTTGATTTCTTCGGTTAATGATGAAGTTATTTCCATCACGCACAGTTGTCCTTGGACTCTTTGCAACCATACTTCTATTCCTTCTCGAATCATCTCTCGTTGAATGCTGAGCTGGGAGGTCAGAGTCTCCAGCATCTGAATAGAAACAGGCTTGCGGCTAAGTGCATCGGCCACTACATTTGCTTTGCCTGGATGATAAAGAATCTCCAAGTCATAGTCCTTAATAAGTTCCAGTCATCTTCTTTGCCGCATGTTCAACTCTTTCTGACTGAAGATGTATTTGATGCTCTTGTAATCCGTAAAGATCTGACAGTGAGTCCCGTACAGGTAATGTCTCCAGATTTTCAAAGCAAAAACTACTGCTGCCAGCTCTAAATCATGCGTTGGGTAATTCACTTCATAAGGTTTCAGCTGTCCTGATGCATAAGCGATCACCTTATCATTCTGCATCAATACGCATTCGAGTCCTTGGTTCGAAGCATCACTGTAAACTATAAATCCTCCAATTCCCCGTGGGAGTGCTAAAATTGGTGTCATCGTCAATCTCTTCTTCAATTCATCAAAGCTATTCTGGCACAACTCATTCCACTCAAACTTTTGAGTTTTCTGCAGTAGTCGAGTAAGTGGGCGGGTAATTTTTGAAAACCCTTCCACGAACCGACGATAATATCCACCAAGTCTTAAGAAACTCCGGACTTCTTTCACGTTCTTTGGAGGCTTACAATCCATAACTGCTTCGATCTTCTGAGGATCTACTCGGACCCCTTCAGCTGATACCACATGGCCGAGGAACATTACTTCCTTTAGCCAGAATTCACACTTAGAAAGTTTGGCGTACAATTGTTCATTTCTCAACAGGTCTAACACAATCCGTAAATGTTGTGCATGCTCTTCCGGGATTTTAGAATAAATCAGAATGTCATCAATGAACACAACCACAAATTTATCCAAATACTCGATGAACACTCGGTTCATCAATTGCATGATTACAGCAGGTGCGTTAGTGAGACCAAACGGCATCACTACAAACTCATAGTGTCCGTAGCGAGTTCTGAACGCTGATTTCGGAACATCATATTCCTTAATCCTTAGCTGATGATATCCTGATATCAGATCGATTTTAGAAAACACTGTTGCTCCTTGTAACTGGTCAAACAAATCATCAATCCGTGGCAATGGATACTTGTTCTTAATCGTCATCTTGTTCAGCTCTCGATAGTCAATACACAGTCGAAGCAATCCATCCTTCTTCCGGACAAAAAGAACTGGTGCTCCCCAGGGCGAAACGCTTGGCTAGATATAGCCTTTGTCCAGTAACTCCTCCAGTTGCTTTTTCAGTTCATACATCTCAGTAGGTGCCATACGATACGGCGCCTTAGAAATTGGTGTAGCTCCAGGTTCCAGCTCGATGGTGAATTCTACATCCCGTCGTGGAGGTGGTCCAGGTAACTCGTCAGGAAATACATCTGGAAATTCCTTCACAACAGGAATGGATGAAAGTTTCACAATTCCGTCTTCTTTTTTCATTGAATAGCACCAGTATCCGGTACAGCCCCGTTTCAACAATTTGACAGCTTTCATCGCCTTGATCATCTTTCCTGAGCTTCCTGGTTTCCATCCTTCAAACAGTATTTCGGAACCATCGTCAGTGATCAGCGAGATATTCCTCTTTCGGTAGTTTACAATAGCTCCATATCGATTAAGCCAATCATCTCCGAGTATCAGGTCGTCTCCTTGCATTTCTATCACAATCAGATTTGAGAGCCACTCTCTGCCTCCAAATGATACAGGGAAATCTCTAGTTTCTAAGTTTCCAACAATCCTCTCTCCGCTCGGTAAACCCACAACATAAGGTTCACAATTATGAAAACCAGAAATATTTAAACGATTTACACAAGACAAGGATATAAATGAATGCGTAGCTCCTGTATCGAATAAAATGCTAACTGGCTGGGAAAGGATCTGAACAGTACCTAATACGATAGCAGCATCCTGATCGTCTGTTCTCCTCATCTCATATAAACGTGGGGGAATAGATCCGGCACTCGATGTACCCTTTCGGTCCCACAGTCCTCGGCCTCGTCCGCGGCTAAAATTCTGAGGCATCTGAACACTTTGCTGCGTTTGTTGGATATTGGCTTCCTTCTGAACTGGCTTTGGTGTACGGGCTCTAAAAGACTTTGCAGCCTCTTCACCGAACACCGCACGATGTCCCTCTCGACCACAATCAAAACAAGTCACTGCAGGTAGGGGGCAATTATGTCGATAGTGCCCCGTCTGGGCACAGTTAAAGCATTTCCTGGTGACATCCGTCGTGGTTGATGCTGCTCCGAAGTTCCTTCCGCTCTTAGATGGGTGCGGAGGTTTCTTGAAAGAATGAAAGGATGACTGGGGCTCGTGGGGCCCACTACTCTTGTATTCCGTGAAACTACCAGAGACTTTATTCTTCTTGGATTCTGCAAACTTCTCCATTGCTGCTTCCTTGATTTCATACGCCAATGCTTTATCCTGGTATTGATGGAGAGTGGTACATTCAAAACCGGACATGTACCTCTAGATTTCTGGTTTCATTCTCATATCAAAATGGATCATCATTTCTGCATCTGTTCTGACCAGATGTCGAACAAATGCCAGCTGCTGGTTAAACGTCTTAATCGCTTGAGATACTGGTACATCTGAAGGCTAAGCGGAGAAAAACTCCCGCACTTTGGATTTCCTCACAGGACGAGGGCAGTACTGAGCTTCCATCATCAATTTAAATTCTGTCCAGACTGTATCATGATCTGCAGGCCGGATGGCTTCCCACCACTCGGATGCTTCCCCTATCAGAAAGTACTGAGCAATAGAGGCTCTCCGGTCGTCTGGGCAATTAATCCCGACAAAAATTTTCTCCAATTCCTTTAACTAATGATCCCAAGTGGGAGTCTCAGAAATACCGTTGAATTTAGGTGGTTGCATCTTCGCCACCTCTTGCAGCCATCAGTCACCTCGATTTCCCATGTCTAGGATACCCTGTTGTCGATCTCCCTGTTGTAACCCTACTGCCACCTGCATTCGGTCCACGACCTGGGAGAACTGAGTCATCTGATTCACCACCTGACGAAGGATTTCGGGCACAGCAGGTTCCGGTTCATTATTAATAGATCTTTGTGGCTCGCTTGAGTTGTGGCTGGCCTGATTAGAAGGCGAAGCTTCTCTTTTGGCATTCTTTCGTCCGCATCCGCGACCGCGACCACGTCCACGTCCACCTCTCAACATACTGTAAGCATAAATACTCAATATACAGGAAACAATATCGTTCAATGTTCAAGTACAAAGAGATACAACATATAAAGGACGAGATAGAGTTTAGGAACTTACAACCACCGTTCGCAAGAAGACGTAGGCAGTACAGTGATGTTATTCACGGCCGGTTACCTCAAAAGACATATACGACCCCTATTTTAACCCAATGGCCAAGATATCCATAATCTTTTCTCTGATACCATATTCTGTAACACCCCCGATATATTCAGGAATATTACAGTGCCGTAAATCCTTTACATAGGGATTTACAAGGATGAAGAAATGAAAAGACAATAACAGATACCAACGCATGAAAGTAACTGAAATAAAATACAACAGTTCTCACCAATACTAAAAATACAAATGTCCAAAAGAAAAGTATTAATACATCACCAAATCTAAATCATCACAAACGACGACGTACTCGAGTACTTATTAAAACGATCAAACAACAGATAAATAAACTCGGATGGAACATCACTCTACACCCTCGTCGTCATGCAACTCCAGTGTTTGTTTCCCTGCTCTCCTGGATCCTGAACATAAACAAATGTTCACCCCCGAAGGGGTTAGCACAACGATGCTAGTACAAGTACCACAACATTTTATTCAACATCTCACGAAGAATAATAACATAAATGACAAAGGAACCAAAGAGTCTTCTCCTACGAGAAACTCAATAATAACATACACACATGATAATCACAACATGATATCACAACATACACATGGTAATTCCGATGATCCAGCATTCACTGCCTAGACCCCCCGATGATTCCGTCAAACCAACCCGAGGTGGAAAAACCCGTCCGATGATCCAGCGCACGCTAGCATAGATCCCCCGATGATCCCGTCGGACCAACACGAGGTGGACATACAAAAACGACATATATGTACAACAATATGTATAACATCAATACATAAAACAATTAAGGAACTTGCCTCGATTCGAAGACAAGAACAATACTCCCACGAATAAAAAAATGCTCGAAGGTCGCTCCCTTCGATAAATCACATTGCTAAGCTCAAACCTTAAAAAAAGAAATAAAATAAAATTCATCTCACGTCGCACGAATGTTAACAATCTAAATTATAGTCGGAAGTTCATAAATCGTAATCTGCCTGGCTTGCTTAACGCACGCTACGTATCCTATGTAGCGTATGTTAAGGCTACTTATTAGCGCACGCAATAATACAAAGTCTAGCGTACGCTAACCATGCACTGTCAGTACCTCACTGATCAGTCGATTGACTCATCTGATGATATAACGCACGTTACGTTCCAAGCGTAGCGTACGTCAACTTATGCCCGATAGCGCACGTTAGCTATAAAGCTTAGCGCACGCTAAACATGTATGACAGTTCTTCCCTGGGTAGTCGACTGTTCTAACTGTGATGAAACTTACGAAATCCTCAGTGTTTAATATACGTTATCTCCATGCATATTACGTTCATCTTATTACAAATGATCTCACGGATTCAAACATCTTCGAGATACAAGGATACGTATAATCATCACAACACCATATTCCATCTTGATTACAATTCTCATGCGAAGTTTGGTGTTCTTAAGGTCGATGCACTAGATTCCAAGATCATCATTACATCCCGATTTAACCATGAAGATAAACTAACAATTCCAACTTATAAGAAAGGATGCAAATCTTCTATGATTCTTTCCTAAGTCCGTTTAACAAAAGTGATAACAACTTTACGTCTACGACCAATATGGTAACATCATCAATACGGATAATCAATCTCAGAATATTTCTCTCATCATTCGACGTGGTAAGATGCCAATCATGACGTTTCCAACGATGATATCTTAAGCATAAACATTCCAACTTATAAACATGATGTTGTTTGGATAATTCATCAATGGAACTCAATATCTTGATAGCATAATCCTCATATCCTTAATAACACGAATCCAAGGTAGGAGATAGTATTAACATACCTTAAGATGAAGAAAACACTGAAGCAATAGGTAGACTTCAACCCCGGTTGCTTGTGTGTCACTCCAAAGTGAGTTTCTTCTTCAATGATCAAGTGTAAGTACTCTCCAATCTTCAATGATCATGTAAGGAGGGTTTATATGTGTTTAAGAAGTAGGGAAGGCTCTCTGGACTTTCCAAGATATGAAGAACGAGTGATAGAATCGTAAACCATAAGAAATGGGGTGCTGTCCCTTATATAAAGTTTCTGTACGATAGCTGTTTAGCGCACGCTATCGTACTGTCCTTAGCGCACGCTAATTAGCGTTGACTCCAAAATTATCCAGGTTCATCCGCGGGAATATTATCCGGACCCATGTCTGGACGACGCATATGCTAGCCGCCTAGCTCAATAATTGACTGGTTAACGCACGCTATGCTACATTCGTAGCGTACGCTAACTCCGACAGATAGCGTACGTTAAGCTATCCTTGTTAACGTACGTTATCACGTATTTGCATGGGAAAATTTACATGTTGCCATACTCATGTACAAGGATACAAATACGAGAAATATCAAACTTCAATTATCGATATCACAATTCCGAATAATACATGGTTCAAATACAGATGAAATACTCAATAATAAATCTGGATATTACAATATAAGTGTCTGTTTCGAAGATTTCCATGCCACTGCTGCACCGGCTAGTGTGAATACATATCCACTTATAGACTTGGAGTCTTTTATATCGGATATCCAATTTGCATCGCTATATCCTTCAAGTACTGCTATATATTTGGTATAGTGCAGCCCATACTCACGAGTGTCCCTTAAGTATCTTAGTACCCTTATGATCGCCTTCCAGTGATCCTTTCCGGGGTTGCTCGTGTATCTACTTAGTCTACTAACTAAGTACGTTATATCTGGTCTTGTACAGCTCATCAAGTACATCAGACTTCCTATTATGCGTGAGTACTCAAGTTGAGATACTCCTTCACCCTTATTCTTGGATAGTCTCAACATCATGTCCACCGGGGTTTTGGCTGTACCGGAGTCATCTTTATTAAACCTTTCAAGGATTTTATCCACATAGTGGGCTTGACTCAGCATGAGACCTTCCGACGTCCGTGTGATTTTAATCTCTAAAATTACATCTGCGAGTCCCATATCCTTCATATCAAATCTCGACCTCAGCATGTCTTTGGTCGATTTGATTATTCTTTCATTACTGCTGGTAATGAGCAAGTCATCTACATATAGACACAAAATGACATATCCATCTTCTGTGTCTTTCACATATACACATTTTTCGGATTCATTAATTTTGAAGCCACCGCTTATCATGACATGATCAAATTTTTCATGCCACTGTTTTGGTGCCTGCTTCAATCCGTACAAAAATTTTACCAGCTTGCAGACTTTTCTTTCTTGTCCAGGAGCAGAGAACCCCTCGGGTTGTTCCATGTAGATTTCCTCTTCTAAGTCCCCATTACGAAAGGCAGTCTTAACATCCATTTGATGAACTTCTAAACCTCATAATGCGGCGATAGCAAGTATCATCCTGATGGAAGTTATTCTCGTCACAGGAGAGTAAGTATCAAAATAGTCTAGGACATCTCGTTGGTTATATCCCTTTGCTACGAGCCTAGCCTTATATTTATCAACTGCTCCATCTTTCGATTTCTTCTTGAAAATCCACTTATTTCCTAATGGTTTACACTTAGGAGGTAATTCCACTAGTTCCCAAGTATGATTCTGTAATATAGAATCAATCTCTTCTTTGATAGCCTCCTTCCATAGAGGTCCATCCGTCGAGCTTACAGCTTCTTTGTAAGTCTGAGGTGCTTTTTCGAGCAAGTAGGTGATGATTTCTGGTCCATAAGATTTCTCCGTCCTTTGTCGCTTGCTCCTTCTAGGTTCGTCCTCATTATCCAATATTTGGTCTTCATTATCTTCATCCATTAGTTCAGAAGTCTGTTCGGATGAGATAAGAGGCTCACTTGCAGTCTTACAAGGAAAGATATTCTCAAAGAATGACGCATTCCTTGATTCCATAATCGTATTCTTGTGAATCTCAGGCACTTTGGATTCATGCACAAGAAATCGGTAAGCATTGTTGTTGTGTGCATATCTAATGAAAATACAGTCAACCGTTTTTTGGCTTATTTTAACTTTCTTAGGAGTAGGTATCATCACCTTTGCTAGACACCCCCACACTTTCATGTAATTGTAGGAAGGCTTGACTCCTTTCCACAATTCATAAGGAGTTTTGTCTCCGTTCTTACGGCATATCTAGTTTAAGAGATAATTCGCCGTTAAGATGGCTTCTCCCCACATATTTTGCAGCAGACCTGAATTTAGTAATATTGCATTCATCATCTATTTCAGAGTGCGATTCCTACGTTCCGCCACGCCATTTGACTTTGGTGCATATGGGGCAGTGACTTCATGAATAATCCCATGTTGCGAGCAAAATTCGCCAAATGGTTCCACATATTCACCTCCGCGGTCACTCCTCAAGATTTTTATCTTAGCATTCAATTGATTCTCAACTTTCGTTTTATAGAGAACGAATTTCTCTATGGCTTCATCTTTGCTTTTAAGCAAGTATACATAGCAATATTTAGTACAATCATCCACGAAAGTAATAAAATATTTATTTCCACCTCTAGTTTGAACAAACTTCAAATCACATAGGTCGCTATGAATTAATTCTAAAGGTTTGGTGTTTCTTTCCACTTGTCGGAATGGAGATCGAGTGAATTTTACCACTACACAAGTTTCAGTGGTTTGTTGTGCGGCGATTTATACGCCTCGACGGCGATCGGTATGAGGGCCGAGCGACCGAGTTCACGACCAAAGAAGCTACGACGAACTTGTCTAAACAAAGACAACAGTCCACCTTCGAGTATCTGGTGATCGACTCCTGAGGCGATTGCCTTTTGGCACCTAGAGATCGACTCTGGTGCTCGACCAAGGACGACCGACCTGTGCCACGAACAAGGCCATCGTCCGTCAAAGTCTACGAAGACTGGATCACGAAGCAAGCACCCATGTGCAGATCCGCGAAAGGCACCGCAGAACGTGGATCGTTGACTCCAGCCCATCAGCAGCTGTCAGTGACAAGGATGGCCTCACCTACCGACAGACCCGCCGAAAGGTCCTAAGTAGGGCCTCCCAGGACAGCGACATGAACGCGTGTTGGCCTCTCATTGGTTCGCACTTCTGGCAGCCAACAACTTCTGCGGAATTCAAGGAGACCAATCCATGTGCTAAAGATGATCGCCCGCTTATTATAATACAGCAAAGGCGATCGCCCAGCAACTCCCAGTCCTATAAATAGAGAACCTCCCGCAACTGGATAAAGGTTCCTCTTTTTTACCAGAAAGATTCCGCTCAGAAACATATGCACATACGTTCCTCTCCTCTCCGAAAATACGTTCCCAAATACGTTGACAAAAATTCAGAAGATCTCTCCTCTCGGTCTTTCTCTCTTGAACCCATTTAAGATTTCTCTCTCAGCACCTCTCCACCAAAAGATGGTCGGGAGAGGCAAGAACTCCCTACAGTTTAGGGTTGAAGAGATTCACAAGTCCAGGAGTTCAGACATTCAGCTAATACACACTGTGAGAGACCGTCGATTTCTCACAGTCGTCACAGCACTCCATCATTGTTACGAGAACTCACAGAGCATCATATATGGTTCTTCCGACAATCTTCACGCTCAATAGCTAAGATAACTAGGGTCTTTACACTCATTGTAATTGTACTCTAACATTAATATTTATACTCCCAAGTATTTGTATTTATAATATCTCGCGAGAGCATTCAAGCCCGGGACTGACAACTCCAGCAAATCTTGTGTTATTTAGTTTCCCCACGGACGTGCTCTCGCATTTGTTTGTTACTCGACCATTCCAGCAATATCGTCTCCAGATAATATTTTGGGTAACAACAATTGGCGCTAGAAGGAGGGCATCTTAACCTTCATTTTTATTCCTACCGTCCCGAAGAACACTCACTGTTCTCAAGGCATATACTTGAAGAAACACTCACTGTTCTTCAAAGAAAAACCTTCAGAGTCATGATGTCTGCCACCACATCGAAGAGAGCCACTCTCCAAACTGCTGGACATCATATCCCGGCTTGATCCGAGCCCCAGCCTATGGCAGAGGGTAGTCGTGGCGACACGAGACTCTCGATCCCGCATCTGAGGGACGGCCCCAGCCTTTCGCTCGACCAGTTCCAAGCCGCGGAACAGATCGAGGAGGCTATGGCCATCCTAAGGGAGCGACGAAGAGCATGCGTAGCGCCCGCTATATCTCCCTCGGCCATCCGCCGCGTGGGCAAACAGAAGTTCAAGGGGTTATTGGGCGAGCGATCGTCAGAAAGCCCCGATTCGCGAGAAAAGGATCTCGCTAGGCAGGATGGTTCCGTCTTCAGCCGCTTAGGGAGCGATCCATCATGGCGACCAGGGCATTCGGGCCCCAACCACGAAACGACGGAATCTGAGTCCGTCACCAGGAGTTCGGCCTACCCAATTCCGAACCAATTACAGGTCATCTGTCTGGCCCCCATCCGCCAAAGAGTCTAGCCACGCGGCAAGGACATCATCGACAGTGGAGCCAGGGGATCAATACTCGATCACCTCGGTTCCCGCTCCGAGTGCCTAGCCGCGAGCAGCCAGGCCACGGCGATAGCTGCTATGCAACGCCAGCTCGATGAGATGAAAGCGCTCTTGGATACTGGGGCAAGCGTCAGTAGAAAGATCATCGGACCGACTGAGCCACTCGCGGTCCACATCGAGCTTGCCCCCGTGCAACCAAGGATCGCTCCTCCCAAAACACCTCTGTACGAAGGGAGATCGGACCCCGAGACCCACCTAAGCAAGTTCCGGATTTACATGATCGGGTGTGGGGCATCAGACGCGACCAAGTGCCGAATCTTCCCGTTAACATTGGGCGAGCTGGCCCATAGGTGGTATGTCTCACTACCACCGTGGTCGATCATCTCCTTCGAGAAACTGGCGAGTGACTTCACGTCATACTTCGCCGCCAAGGTCGCGAGACCAGAAGGCCCCCACCGCATGATGAAAATCAGGCAGGGGAAGACGAATCCGATGCAGATTACATCGACCGGGTGGATGAAATAGTCCTCACCGGTGAGCCCACCAGTGACGAGCTCGCTCTCTACTCGGTCCTGGGGGGTTTCTACGGTCATTCACCCATGTTTAGACATCTCACCAAGGACATCCCCCGACCTACGCGATCTTCCGCGCTAAGGCTGCTGACTTTTTGGCCAGACAGAGGCTGCTCACCCTCTGTCTAGGCGAGGGAACGCCGCCTCCTGTCCGAAAGACGGCGATCGTCAAAACCAAGAAGGCGGCCACCAAGACACCCGGCGATCTCAAGGCCTTCAGAGATGTGGAAGCCCACCTCCTCCACAAGTTCAACCGAACTCCAGCCTACATTTTTTACGCCATCAAGGGGCGTGAACCGCTAAACAAGCCAAAAGCAATAAGGGACAACGGCCATCTGGACCACAATCAATATTGTGCTTACCACAAGAGTCCCGGTCACAGCACCAACCAATGCCGCGACCTCCTCAGACAACTCTGGAGATTGTTCGAGGAGGGCAAGTTGGACAGTTTATTGGCTTAGCCGGAGCCCCTTCGATCTCCTGACACGGTCGCCAGAGTCGAACGCGAACAGGCCGGAAAGCTCATACGATCCGACCCCTCGATCAACCTCGGCGACCGGATCTATATGCTTCAATCAAGAGGGGGAACTTCGGAAGTCTCTCCCTGATTCCCGCCTCATCAAACCAAAGGCTATTGCCTGAGCAAATGCTTCGAAAAAGAGGATGACTCGCTCGTCCTCTAAAGTTCGTCATCAACATGATGGACCTTGGCAGCGATCGCCTTCCCTAGCACAACGTATACCGTCGAGGATCGTCATCTGACATGATGGTCCGAGGTAGAAAAGTGCCGCCATGGTCGCGAAAATCGATGAAACCGACGATCCATCCATGCAAGGTTTCTTTGGGCTTCGATCGCTCGCCCTTCGTTTAAATACGAGGCGGGCGTAGCCGAAGGACCCTCCAAAAACAAATCAGGAGATGACTCTCTCGCCCTCTAAAGTTCGTCATCAACATGAAGAACCTAGTCAAGCGATCGACTCCCCTTACACAACGTATACCATCGAGGATCGTCATCTGACATGACGGTCCGAGGTAGAAGAGTGTTGACATAGCTATGGAGGACGATTGAACCGTTCTCTGTGCCCGTGCAAGGTCCCTTTGGGCCGCGATCTCTCGCCCTTCGTTTAAATACGAGGCGGGCGTAGCCAAAGGGCCCTCCAAAACAAATCTGTGGACACGTTCGCCCGCTCTCAAAGGTCCATCACTTAACATGGTGGATCCGTACAATGCGACGCGTCCCTCCCCCCGTCACAACGTATACCGTCGAGGATTGCCATCTAACATGGCGGTCCGAGGTAGAAAAGTGCTAACAGGCCACGGTCGTTGAGTCTATCAATCCGATGACGCCCCGCGCAATGACTCCTCCAGACCAAGACCGCACGCCCTTCGTTTAAATATGAGGCGGGCGCAGCTTACGGAGGACCCTCACAATTAAGTGAGTCGCGAGAACTTGGCCATCAGATGGAATGTCGCTCGCGCACAAGACATGGTCGTGGAGGTAGGTTCCATCAAACTCCGCGATCGTGCACGGTTCCTCTAGACCGAGATGGACGGCCTTCCTCGAGGAATCTGCAAAATTGAAGACCGCTCACTCAACGATTTATTTTCGTCCCCTTACTTTCACTAAGTGAACAAAAACAAGGGGGAAGGGCGGAGCTATATATACGAGGATCGTGCCTATTCAATTACATACGGAGATTGAAATTTTTCAGATGTATGTGCAGCGATCGATTTTGTTGTAAAAGTTATCTATGTGAGTTTATCAATTCACTTGAAGCTGTACACGCAACAATCTCTCCTCACACATTTGTATAAAGTCATGCAAAGACTCAGAAAAGCAATCATTCGAGCAATAAATCGAAGAAGCAAACTTTCATTTCATTACTTGGAATATCAAAGTACATACATGGTCGCCCGTAGGCCTAAGTACAATAAAGCTACAAAAATTACAAGGCAAAAATGAAAACAAAAGAGACGTGAGACCTCAGGCTGCCCCTGCCTGGCCTTCACCTTCGACCACTAGATTGGCCCGCGATCCCTCGCCGGCTTCCGGAGCTGCCTCCCCGTCCTCCGAGGCATTCGGATGAATGAGATTTTTGGGAGTCGGGTACCAGCTCAGGTCTATGCTGATATTCGAGAGGTCCAAGATCGGCACGGAGAAAACAGTATGAAGAGGATGCTCCAGCGCGTATGCCTTGAAGTTTTTAACCAGTGGGCCGACCTCCAGCCCTCCTTTATTAGCGGCGCGGAGCGAGTCAGCGAACGCCATATAATAGGCAAACTCGCTGACGAACTCCACGTTGAGAAAAGGATCGGCCTCGGTCGCCTCCAGCTTCCCTTTCAACTCCGCAACCGCCTGTTGCGCACCCTGAAGCTCGGACTCCTTAGCAGCTGTCTCTCCCCTCGACGACGCCTTGGCTCGGCCGAGCGACAGCAGTCTCACCTGATCGGCCTCCTTCTGAGCAGCCGCGTACGACCGACGGGCCCCTGTCATCTGGTCCCGAAGACGGTCGACCGTCGCCCGGGCTCGCTCAGAATTCTGTCTCGACAGCTCAAGATCCTGACTTGCCCGTTTAGCCGCATCCAAGGAGTCCTTCTCCATAGCCACGATCCTATCGGAAAACTCGGAGTTCTGTTTCCGAGTGGCCTCGAGGGCCGTCTGAAGACGGGAAGTGGAAGGATGCCCCTCGAATTCCTTCACAGCCTGGGCAGCCATCGTCGCCGCCTGGAGGGTGAGAGCGAAAGCAGCCTGCATCGTGTTCCCGGATCGCTGGCGGGCGATCGCATCCAAGTCGGTCATCCAGGCCTTCGGCAAAGCAGAAACAGCCCGGTTGACGTATTGCGGGACATCACAGGCCTGGCAAGGAGATCGGATCGCGAGGAAATCCAATACCAGCGGCGGGCATGCCGGGTTAGTGCTGCGGATCCTGCATCAAGAACAGAAGAGTTAGCACATCTCCTACGCAAGTGACAAAACTCAGTAAAACAAAACGAAGTTTACCTCTCGGCTTTCTCGGGGTCGCGATCGAAGTACGGTTTCCCGCGAGGGGTCTCGGCCTCGACAATCGCCATGGCCTGCAGGAAAGCCGACGAAGGTGTAGGCTCATCGTCCAAGGGGACCGCGGAGAGCGGAGGCGCGGCGATCGGCACCTCACCAGCAGGGGCAGAGACTAGAGGTTCCCTCGACCTCTGTCGCTTGTGGTTCGGCCGGAGTCCCTCCTCCCGAACCTCCTCCTCCGCTGCGATCGGCTCTACATGAGGCCTCACCTCCGGAATAAGAGGTAGCGCCACCGGAGGAACTCTACTCGACTTCTTCTGGCGCAGGCGACTCAAAACTCCGGGGTTCGACAGGGCAATCTCCGGCGGAGGCCCCAAGAAGCGAGGGAAGCGGACCTCTGCAATAAGAAACGATCAAACAATGGTTAGACACATTCTTCGAACATGACGATCGCCTAGCAAAAGAAGATCGTAGAAATTCATACCTGGGACCGAAAGGTGTCACGGAAAACGGAAAAACCGAGCAGACAGCCAACGGCTCTCTTTATTAATCCGGCGAGCGTCTAAATTGTCGTCCGGAAGACTCCGTATCCGCTCCCAGACGACCAGAAAATCGAAAGATAGCTCGTCGACTGCCGGAATATGGAAACCTGCAAAAGGAAGACCAAATTAGATCAGTTCAGAACATATCCGAACAAAGGGAGAGTCAAAACCCTTACTCGGATTCCTCTCCCGAAAGCCTGTGGGAACGTCCAGCTCTCCCGTGGGATTGTCGCTCGCTGATGCCTTCCATGTACCGCCGACCCAGAACTGTAATGCCCGAGATTTCTGTTATGTAATTGGAACTTGCGATATTGTAATGATTGTACTTTTGTCTAAGTATTATTCTCCGTATTTCATAATCCGATGTTGCCGAGCGTTTAATTTCATGGTTGTGATTTGTAGGGTTGAAATTCTGTGCATGTAGCGCACGCTACAGGCTAAGGGTAGCGTACGCTAACATGGTTTCATAAGCGCCTTCTGAGAATGTAATTAGCGCACGCTATGCGTGGTCAAATTGATTGGGACGTGCGGTAGGTGAGATCGGCGGGGACCCCTGCCGGATTGTGTCGGATGTACTGACGGCTTTCGGGAAAAGCGAGTCAACGCCTTAGCGCACGCTTCTGGTCGATGCGTAGCGCACGCTAAGTGCCGAGTCTGATCTAGTCGATGAGCCGTTAGCGCACGCTACGAGCAGGGCCTAGCGCGCGCTAATAGCCATTTATTATAAATAGGACATCATCCTATTCGAGATTTCAGTTTTTCTCCTCCCATAACCCGAACTCTTACACTTAGATCATAATTCCCTTCGTCCTAAACACTTCATATCAACCTCCTAGCTCGAGATTGAAGATCGTTTATCATTGGAGCTTGGTGTTCAAGCCTTCGGTGTTGGATCGCTTCGTTTTCCTCCGTATTCTTCACTACCTTGAGGTTCGAGCTTGTTACATTGATCGAAGGAGGCGGCCTTCGAGTGTGTCGAGATCTTTGAAGTGTTTTGCCCTTGCCATTTTCGAGGCAAGTATCATATGTCGAGTTCGATTTATCATGCTTGTGGTTTTATTCATATTGTTGAATATGATATGTATTTCTGAGAATACTCGTGATATTCGTTGTTATATTGATGAACATATTGAAATGCATATGTGTATGCATAATTGTTTGATTATGGTATAAATGATCCGAGGGGGTCATGAGGATCTATCCGAGGGCGCTGGATCGAATGTCCACCATGCGTTGGTCCGACGGGATCATCATGGGGATCTATCTTTGAGGCGGATCGCTGGACGGAGTTTTCCACCATGCGTTGGTCCGACGGGATCATCATGGGGATCTATCTTTGAGGGCTGGATCATTTGGATTACCATGTATTGTGTTGATGGAATCGTGAGGATTCGCATCGTTGGATTCCGTGGCGGAAGTCCGGTTTGCATGTTTTATGATGTATTGATGATTTATTGTATGATGATACTTGTACTAGCATTGTTTTGCTAACCCCTTCGGGGTGGACATTGTTTGATGTTCGGGTGGTCGAGGAGCGGGGAGGCGGCCACGATGCAAGCGGGACGATGAGATGGCTCGTGATGTGATTGATGTTATTGTTGTCGAGAGTTGTTTTCTTGTTTCGCTCGGTACTCGAAATCGTCTGTTTTAATAATGTCCTTTCGATATGGTTGTATAAATTAACTATTTGATCGGTTGAATCAAATCTGTATTTGAACTTCAGTTGTTCGATTGTATTGTTTTTACACTTCTTATAAAATTAGCCTTGTAAATCCTTATCTATAGGGTTTACGGCACAGTAATTATTCCGAATATCTCGGGGTGTTACAGAATATGGTATCGGAGCTAAGATTTATGGATATCTTGGCAGTCGGGTTAATTGGGTCTGTTTACGTTATTAATTATTGGTCGTTCGTAACATCACTGCTGAGCCAGCATCGTCAAGTGGACTGTGGTTGTAAGATTCCTAATCTCGAATACTACTGTTTTATTTAATTTATGTCTTGTAAACATTGATGGATCTACTTTTAGAACGTTTGCCCTGGACATTGAGTATTTATGTTTACAGTATGTTGAGAGGAGGTCGTGGACGTGGACGCGGTCGTGGACGCGGACGTGGAAATGCGAGGCAAGAAGAGTCGGTATCTACTCCTGAGATAGCCGCTAGCCAAACGGATTCACATTCCGGGGGACAGCGAGGATCGGCAAATAATAATGCACCTAATGTGCCGGAGTACTTCACAGTGGTTGCCAGATAACCCGGTTGCTCAAGTTGTGGATCGCATGCGACGGCGATGGGACAGCGGCATAACGCGGATAATCGGGAGATAAATGGCTTACCGAGGTGGTCAATTGCATCCTCCGAAATTTGACGGTTCACCGAGACGCTTTCGTGGGATCATTGGTGAAGGAATTGGAAAAGATTTTTGCAGGATTAACTGTCCCAACGATAGGAAGGTTCCGGTCGCCCGGTATCTTTTGGCCAGGAGGCTTTCGGTGGTGGGAGGCCATTCGACCAGAGGAGCACAATGTTGGTGGGACGGAATTCAAAGTGATGATGGAGGCACAATATTGTCCTCGCCCGATTAAAGAGGCCCGAGTTCGGGAGTTTTTCTCACCGCAAAATTCGGAAGCATCTGTGACGGAAGTGATTAAGACTTTTAATCACCGGTGACTTATGTCGTCACACAGTCAGACCGAGGCGGAAAGGATTTTCCATTTTGACATGCGAATGAAGCGGAAATTCAGCAATATATGTCGGATTTGATTGCACCACCTTGAGGCGATGCTCAGGACAAGGCGTTGGCTACGATATGAAGGAAGCGGCGGTAGAGAAATCGACGGAAGCAAAGAAACAGAAGGTGTCCGCAACTTCACGGAGAATAAGAATAGCGGGCCCACGGGTCGGTCCTCTTTTCACTCATCCAGAGACCTCCGCATCCTAGTCGAGGAGGAAAGAAGTTCCGGCGGCAAGACCGATCGCTTCGACGCAGGAAGAAGTGTTACAAGCGTGGCAAGGCGGGACATGTTCGACGTGATTGTTTCGCGCTTCTTGTGACTGTTTCGAGTGTGGGCAGAAGGACATCGCGCAACATTTTGTGGAAATGCGACCCGATCTTTTGGTACTCGTACTCCGGCTCGATCCGAAAGAGACGAGTGTGAACCAGACGGCAAAGTGGATTTCAAGAAGCAGCTGGGAAGAGAGAGGCATCCATCTTTGGGTCCGCTCCTCCACGCCCATGCGAGATGAGGAAATCGATGATCGAACACATTTGTTGCATCAGTGCGATTCAGATCCTTTTGCAACCGATTAGTGTCTTGTTCGATTCGGGAGCTACGCATTCTTTTATATCTTTGAAGTGTTAATCGTTTGAACATCTCGTGCTTGTATAATTGTGAACCTTATGTTGTGGGATTACCGAGCGGAGAGAAAATTGTGGGAACCTTAGAAGCTAAGGATTTCCCAGATCTATAGAAGGAAGAGATTGGCCATCGAATCTTATTGTGGTTGACATCTGCGGTGACGATTTAATTCTCGGAGATGATTGGCTCAACCGTTATGGAGTCTGTCTTGAATTACGAGAGAGAGTCATTTCCATCATTGCGATGACGGATCGAACACTTATTCCGAGGATGGAGACCGGGAAGCTCGGGAAAATTGATCAAAGCAATGAAAGCCGTGAAATTATCAAGCGGGGATGTCACGGACTTTGGTGCTATGCCATGAAGAAAGAGGAAGGGGTAGAGCTCTCGTCCATTTCGATTGTGAATGAGTTCTCGGATGTATTTCTGACGAACTACTCAGGTTACCTCCGCGAGAGGAGTGGAATTCACTATCGAACTAGAGCACAGAGCGGCTCCTATTTCCGAGCCCCATACCGCATGGCGCCAACCGAGATGTATGAACTCAAGAAACAACTGGAGGAATTGTTGCAGAGGGTTATATTCAACCGAGCGTTTCTCCTTGGGAGCGCCGTTCTCTTTGTCCGAAGAAAGACGGATCCCTACGACTGTATTGATTACGGGAACTCAATAAGATGACAATCAAGAATAAGTATCCTATACCTCGGATCGACGACTTGTTTGATCAACTGCGAGGGCAAGGGTATTCTCGAAGATAGACTTGCGATCGGGATACCACCATTGAGAATTAAGGAATCGGATATACCGAAATCGCTTTCGGATCCCAGACGGCATTATGAATTCGTAGTGATGCCGTTTGGACTTACCAATGCTCCTGCAGTATTCATGCAATTAATGAATCGGGTATTCTTGGAGTACTTGGATAAATTTGTGGTCGTTTTCATTGACGACATCTTGATATATTCGAGGGACGCAGAGGAACATGCTGAACATTTACGTGTGGTTTTGAGCATCTTGAGAAATGAACAGTGACGCTAAGCTTTCTAAATGTGAGTTCGCTTAAGGAAGTAACTTTCCTTGGGCATGTGATATCACCGACGGAGTTCAAAGTGGACTCAAGAAAGTTGTAGCAATATTGGAATGGGTAGTTCCTAGCAACGTGAAAGAAGTCCAAGCTTCTTAGGACTTGCTGGATATTATCGCCGCTTTGTAGAGGGATTTTCCAAAATTGCTCGTCCGCTCACTCAGCTGTTACAGAAAACTCAAAAGTTCACGTGGAATGAGAAGTGCCAGGCTGGTTTTGACGAACTTAAGAGGAGACTAACGACAGCACCTATATTAGCACTGCCAGAGGGAACTGATGGATTCATGGTATACAGCGACGCTTCGAATCAGGGTTTGGGTTGCGTGTTGATGCAGAGGGATAAAGTGATTGCTTATGCTTCTCGGCAATTGAAACCGTACGGGTTAATTATCCTACTCATGATCCGGAGCTAGCCGTGTGGTCTTTGCCTTGAAAATCGCGGCATTATTTGTACGGCACTCATTGTCGATCTTTACAGATCATAAGAGCCTCAAATACATTTTCAATGTAAAGAATTAAACATGAGGCGAGAAGGTGGCTAGAATTGATCAAGGATTACGACTTGGAGATTCTCTATCATCCGGGAAAGCAAATGTAGTAGCCGATGCTTTGAGCCGTAAACCTGTTTCCCTTCGAGTGTTGGAAGCACTTACGTCCCAACCCAAGATTCAACGAGAACCGATCCGCGAGGATTGAGGTATGGGCACCGAAATCCAAGGGCGACTTTATGTGATGAAACCGACTTCATCATTAGTCGAGGAGATCAAGTCTAAACAATCGAACGATTCTCGATCCTTCGATTATATGACGAAGTAAAGAAAGGAAAGCCCGAGATTCGTGATACAAGACGATGGGGTTTTGAGATTTCGTAGTCGACTTTGCGTTCCCGAGGATGATGATTTGAGACGGACAATTTTAAAGGAAGCTCATAGCGCGCCTATTCTATTCACCTGTGCAAGAGTAAGATGTATAAAGATTTAAAGCAAAACTTCCGGTGGGGAATATGAAGAAAGACGAGCGAGTACGTTTGAAGTGTTTGACTTGTCAAGAGTTAAGATTGAACATCGGCGACTGCTGGAATGTTAAAGCCGCTCCCGATCCCCGAATGGAAGTGGGAGGATATCTCGATGGATTTCATCACTAGTATGCCAAGGACTAGAACGGAATGAACATGATTTGGGTTGTAGTTGATCGACTAACCAAGTCGGCTCATTTCTGGGAATTAAAGATACATGGGGACCCGAGAGATTGGCACGAATATTTATTGCGGAGATAGTCGATTGCACGGGACACCGAAGACCATTATTTCGGATCGAGATGGCCGTTTCGTGTCACATTTCTCGAGAGCGATTCACAAGGCTTTGGGGATCGAGCTCAACTTTAGCACAACTTATCATCCCCAAACGGACGGTCATCCGAAAGGACCATTCAGACAGTAGAGGACATGCTTAGAGCTTGTGCATTAGATTGGTCGGTTGATTGGGAAATTCATTTGCCCTTGATCGAGTTCACTTATAATAACAGTTGGCATGCTTCTATTAAGATGGCACCATTTGAAGCTTTGTACGGAGAAGATGCCGGTCACCCCTGTCCGGGATGATTCTTCTGATTTGATCGGACGGAACCTAATTGATTATTCGGACTCAAGAGAAGATAGCCTTGATTCGAGAAAGACTGCTGATCGCCTGAGTCGACGTAAGTCTTATGCCGATGTACGTCGTCGCCCTCTAGAGTTCGGCCGGAGACCACGTACTATTGAAGGTGTCTCCTACACGAGGGATTTTCCGTTTTGGGAGAAGAGGTAAGCTAAGTCCGAGATATATCGGACCATTCGAGATCCTAGAGAGAGTTGGGAGTTAGCATACAGTTGGCCTTACCGCCATCGCCGAGTCACGTTCACAATGTGTTTCACGTATCCCAATCATGAAGTATGTACGGACCCGATCACGTCATTGATTTCGACGAGATCGAGATAGCTAATGATGGCACCTTCAAGAGAGACCAATAAAGATACTTGAGAGCCGGATCAAACAATTGAGGAATAAACCAATACACTTGGTTAAAGTACAATGGTCACGACATGGAGTCGAAGAGGCCACTTGGGAAACGGAGGACGGTATGAAGGCTAAATATCCGGAGTTGTTTTCATCATAAGTTTCGGACGAAACTTCTTTTAGGAGGAAGGATGTAATGCCCGAGATTTCGTTATGTAATTGGAACTTGCGATATTGTAATGATTGTACTTTTGTCTAAGTATTATTCTCCGTATTTCATAATCCGATGTTGCCGAGCGTTTAATTTCATGGTTGTGATTTGTAGGGTTGAAATTACAGGCATGTAGCGCACGCTACAAAGCTAAGGGTAGCGTACGCTAACATGGTTTCATAGCGCACGCTACGTAATGTAATTAGCGCACGCTATGCGTGGTCAAATTGATTGGGACGTGCGGTAGGTGAGATCTGGCCGGGACCCCGCCGATTGTGTCGGATGTACCGGACGGCTTCGGAAAAGCCGAAGTCAACGCCTTAGCGCACGCTTCTGTGTCGATGCGTAGCGCACGCTAAGTGCCGAGTACGCCTAGTCCGATGAGCCGTTAGCGCACGCTACGAAAGGTGGCCTAGCGCGCTAATAGCCATTTATTATAAATAGGACATCATCCTATTCGAGATTTCGATTTTCTCCTCCCATAACCCGAACTCTTACACTTAGATCATAATTCCTTCGTCCTAAACACTTCATATCAACCTCCTAGCTCGAGATTGAAGATCGTTTATCATTGGAGCTTGGTGTTCAAGCCTTCGGTGTTGGATCGCTTCGTTTTCCTCCGTATTCTTCACTACCTTGAGGTTCGAGCTTGTTACATTGATCGAAGGAGGCGGCCTTCGAGTGTGTCGAGATCTTTGAAGTGTTTTGCCCTTGCCATTTTCGAGGCAAGTATCATATGTCGAGTTCGATTTATCATGCTTGTGGTTTTATTCATATTGTTGAATATGATATGTATTTCTGAGAATACTCGTGATATTCGTTGTTATATTGATGAACATATTGAAATGCATATGTGTATGCATAATTGTTTGATTATGGTATAAATGATCCGAGGGGGTCATGAGGATCTATGCTGAGGGCGCTGGATCGAATTTCCACCATGCGTTGGTCCGACGGGATCATCATGGGGATCTATGCTGAGGGCGCTGGATCGCTGGACAGGTTTTCCACCATGCGTTGGTCCGACGGGATCATCATGGGGATCTATGCTGAGGGCGCTGGATCGCTGGATTACCATGTATTGTGTTGATGGAATCGTGAGGATTCGCATCGTTGGATTCCGGTGGCGGAAGTCCGGTTTGCATGTTTTATGATGTATTGATGATTTATTGTATGATGATACTTGTACTAGCATTGTTTTGCTAACCCCTTCGGGGTGGACATTGTTTTGATGTTCGGTGGTCGAGGAGCGGGAGGCAAACACAAGATCACAGTGACGATGAGATGGCTCGTGATGTGATTGATGTTATTGTTGTCGAGAGTTGTTTTCTTGTTTCGCTAAGACTCGAGTACGTCTGTTTTAATAATGTCCTTTCGATATGGTTGTATAAATTAACTATTTGATCGGTTGAATCAAATCTGTATTTGAACTTCAGTTGTTCGATTGTATTGTTTTTACACTTCTTATAAAATTAGCCTTGTAAATCCTTATCTAAAGGGTTTACGGCGCTGTAATTATTCCGAATATCTCGGGGTGTTACAAGAACCACTTCACCGGATCGCCCCGCACCTTATTCGGGACCCCAAGGATCACCCGACCGGAACGGCCCTGGATATGATAACCTCCGACGGACCCCTTCTGAACAGTCTGCTTGAATAAGTGGTTCATCTCCAATGGCGAGGGAAGGCGGTACAGTCGGTGACCGCCGAACAAGGTGAGGGCACAGACAATCTGAAGCCAGGCGTTCGGCGTTAGCTGAAGCGGCGCCATATTCCAAGCAACCAGCAAATGGGAAACGACAAAAGACAGAGGGAACCGCAGCCCGGCCTCCATAATCGCCTCATTCATGGCGACCATACCCTCCAGAGGTTGGTCGGCTCGCTCGTTCTCAGCCGGCGCGAAAAGATCCACATCTGAATGGATATGGTACCTCGCCCTCCAGACGACCAGGTCCTTCCTGGTCGCCGAGCTCCTGATCTGGCCGAGGGACCACTGAGAGCCTGCGCGGCCCGAAACAGCGACCGCTTCGCCGACTGATAGGGATGGGTGATCGAGTACTCCCGATAATCGAACTTGGGGCACGGAACGGCCAACCTCTCCATGATTTCTGCGAAGGCCAAATAGGCTTGGCCAAAGGCACTATGCTGCTCCCAATACGCCCTCACTACCAAATCCTTCTCTGCCAAAGAACGCTTCGCCGCCCGCCGCCTGTGGCGTCGGCCTCGTTGAACAAAGGCCTCGACTGTGGGATTAATACCACGGGATAGCCTCGGCCTGCCTCCATATGGAATTCGCGGAGGAGCCTCCTGACAAATAAGTCCCGGAAGAGGCGATGTCCATTCCAGATGATGGAGGTACCCCAGACATTCTCGAAAAAAGAAGAGGAGAAAAGGAGTGTTTCTTACCGAACGGTTGAGTCGATCGACGATCGGCAGGAAAAAGCTTCAGAAAATTTTCGACTATCTTCTTCTCCGGTGAAATCGCATAAGGTTCTTAACACTGCAGCCCAGCCTCTTTTTATAGGAGAAGGCAGGGGTTTCCGTGCAAATAAAGAGAATCCCGGGGGCCGAAGTGCAACCTTCGCAATTAACGCCTCCCTTGAAACCCGCGTACGCGTCGTTTCAAGGACACGCCAAACGAGGAGTCATAACTAACCGTCGGTCTCCCCCAACAGGAACCCGACACGTGCCCCGGAGACTTTTCCACGACCGCTATCACTTCCCGGTCATTTCAGCGACCGACCTGGTCGTCCATATTCAAAACCAATCCGCTCAAAGACAATCGCCTGTTCCGCAAAATGCTAGGTCACTTGTCAAAGTTAAGCGATCGCCAGTAGAACCACCTCACCCCACGTTTCCAACATCGGAGCAAGCTGGGGGGCAATTGTTGTGCGGTGATTTATACGCCTCGACGGCGATCGGTATGAGGGCCGAGTGACCGAGTTCACGACCAAAGGAGCTACGGCGAACTTGTCTAAACAAAGACAACAGTCCACCTTCGAGTATCTGGTGATCGACTCCCAAGGCGATCGCCTTTTGGCACCTAGCGATCGACTTTGATGCTCGACCAAAGACGACCGACCTATGCCACGAACAAGGCCATCGTCCGTCAAAGTCTATGAAGACTGGATCACGAAGCAAGCACCGATGTGCAGATCCGAGAAAGGCGCCGCAGAACGTGGATCGTTGACTCCAGCCCATCAGCAGCTGTCAGTGACAAGGACGGCCTCACCTACCGACAAACCCGCCGAAAGGTCCTAAGTAGGGCCTCCCAGGACAGCGACATGAATGCGTGTTGGCCTCTCATTCGTTCGCACTTCTGGCAGCCAGCAACTTCTGCGGACTTCAAAGAGACCAATCCATGTGCTAAAGACGATCGCCCGCTTATTATAATACAGCAAAGGCGATCGCCCAGCAAATCCCAGTCCTATAAATAGATAACCTCCCGCAACTGGAGAAAGGTTCCTCCTTTTTACCAGAAAGATTCCGCTCAGAAAAATACGCACATACGTTCCTCTCCTCTCCGAAAATACGTTCCCAAATACGTTAACAAAAATTCAGAAGATCTCTCCTCTCGGGCTTTCTCTCTTGAACCCATTTAGGATTTCTCTCTCAGCACCTCTCCACCAAAAGTCTGTCGGCAGAGGCAAGAACTCCCTACAGTTCAGGTTTGAAGAGATTCACAAGTTCAGGAGCTCAGACATTCCGCTAATACACACTGTGAGAGACCGTCGATTTCTCACAGTCATCACAGCACTCCATCATTGTTATGAGAACTCACAGAGCATCATATCTGGTTCTTCCGGCAATCTTCACGATCAATATCTAGGATAACTAGGGTCTTTACACTCATTGTAATTGTACTCTAACATTAATATTTGTACTCCCAAGTATTTGTATTAATAATATCTCGCGAGAGCATTCAAGCCCGGGACTAACAACCCCGGCAAATCTTATGTTATTTACTTTTCCCACGGACGTGCTCTCGCATTTGTTTGTTACTCGACCATTCCAGCAATATCGTCTCCGGATAATATTTTGGGTAACAACATGGTTTAAATCAATTTTAAACTTTGGTATGTGGTCTAATGCAATTACTCTACGCATTGCATTAAAATTAACATGTCCTAATCTAGCATGTCATAAATTAGGAGACTCAAGCAAGTAAGCAGAAGAATTCTTCATTTCATTATTTTTTATAGTCATTACATTGAGCTTAACTAGCCCATCACATTCATATCCCTTGCCTATAAACACACCATTTTTCGACAAAATAACTTTATCGGACTCGAAAACTGTTCCAAAGCCATGCTTCATCAACAAGGTACCAGAAATAAGGTTCCTTCGAATATCAGGCACATATAACACACGTTTAAGAGTCACTCCCTTTCCAGACGTCATCTTTAAGATCACCGTGCCTTCGCCCAAGATAGTTGAGGTTGCAGAGTTTCCCATATACAGTATATCACTGGCATCAGTTTCTATCAATGAGGAGAACATTGATTTGTTGGCACATATATGCCTAGTTGCTCCAGTGTCGATCCACCACTCTTTGGTATTTGGGCCAACTAAATTCACTTCGGAGATCATAGCACATAAGTCAAGATTTTCCACTTGCTCGGTAATCAGATGTGCTGCATTACCTTCCTTTTTTTTTTGGTTTCTTTGGCAGCCTGCAGTCAGCCGCCCTATGACCCATATTTTCACAGTTGTAGCATTTACCAAGGATTTTTTCCTTCTTTTTCCCAATTCCTCCTTTAGGTCCCAGCTTGGTTCCCTTTTCATTGTTGCCTTTCTTGGATGTATGTCCAGTTTCCACAACATTGGCCTTTGCCACAGCAGCATTTACCTTCTTCTTTGATCCTCGGTTGTCTTCCTCTATACGAAGTCTAACGATCAGATCTTCCATGCTCATCTCCTTGCGCTTGTGCTTGAGATAATTCTTGAAGTCTTTCCAAGTCGAGGGCAGTTTTTCGATCACAGCAGCCACTTGGAAGGATTCGCTAATGACCATTCCTTCAGCATGGATTTCGTGAATGATCACTTGTAGCTCTTGTACCTGACTCACTACAGTCTTGGAGTCGATCATCTTGTAATCGAGAAACCGTCCAACAATCCACTTCTTGGCACCGGCGTCCTCGATCTTGTACTTATGATCCATCTAGTGAGTCCCATAGTGCCTTGGCTGATTTAGCACTGCTGTACACGTTGTACAATGAATCGGCAAGGCCATTCATCACATAGTTCCGACACAGATAGTCGGAAGTTTTCCAAGCGTCAAAGGCCATCAGAGTTTGTTGGTCACTGTCTTCGTCATGTTTTGGTGCATCCTCCTTGAGGAATCGAGACAAGCCTAGAGTGGTCAGATAGAACATCATCTTCTGCTGCCATCTCTTGAAATTCTGCCCGTTGAATTTCTCTGGTTTGTCCGCGTGGTTGACCGGAACCGAAACCGAATTAGTTATCGGAACCGAGGCAGAGTGGTTCGCTGAAGCCAATCCAGTTAGAGGCGCACCTCCAGTCGCTGAAACCGAGCCAATTTTCTGAGGCGCACCTCCAGAAACGTGCGTAGATAGTGTTTGGTTTTGAGAATCCTTATTGCTTAACTTTTCGAAAGTAGATCTGTTTTAATCAATTAAAGAAAATAAAGTTGCTTTAAGATTGTTGAATAATTTTTGAAAAACGATCAATTGAAAAATAACAGAATATATATATATATATATCGAATATATGTTTTATCTGAATCCTGCAAAAAATCAGTTAGCAAAAATAAGGAAAAATCCGTTCGCGTAAACGATCGAAAGTGTCGCTGTTGAGTCCAGAATATCTGTCTCCTTAAAGCAAATTCGCCCTCACCATGGTGTATGACGTCTGCCTCCCAGGATAAAACAACAGTTCAATGTAGTGAATCGATGATACGCTGCACCCTCAACGAACTAGAACAACTCTGTATACTATCACCGACCGAAGAAGAAAAACGAAGAAGAAAAAATATCTGACTGTAAAGGCTCTTGGTAAAAACGGACGAATTAAGTGTGAAAAAAACGAGCCCCTCAAGACGGGTATTTATAGGTGAAGGCTGGAGGAGGTTATGTGCTGGAGGAACTCTATACCGACCAATATTGGTATCTGGAGTAACTCTAAACCGATCAGGATTGGTATCTCAATACTTATCGAGATCTGTTTAATTCGATTTTATCCGGATCCGAAAAATTCAGAATTTATTAATTGAGTTATTTTCAGTAAAATAAAATTTTACCGAATAAAATTGCAGTAAAAAGATAACTTCGAGACGCAGAGACAAATCGCCCGAGCCGAGCAGGATGGCGGCGCGCGTGTGTGTGTGCGCGAGAGGCGCCTAGTCACACATCCACACATGTCTCATTTTTGAACATGCCTTTGTCCACATCTCTTTATATACTCACAATTTCTCTCTTCTTTTTCCAATGTGGGATAGCATCTCAAACCAATTTCTAAGGGTTCACTTTGGAACATTATATCTCATTCATACCTCAATCATTTTGAGTGTTCTTACATGTTTTGGAAACCTCGTACGGAGTACTACGTATTCCAACTAAGTCCCGACTTTAACTCGTAGTCAAGCCCACTCAAATTTTTTCTCTCAAATGGGCTGTTCAAAACATCCCATTTCCTCCATTTTATCTAATATTTTCAACAATAAGCTGTTCGTTACAAGCTAGCGGATTGACGTTTGCCAAACAAAGCCTACCCAAATTCTGATTTCTTAACAAAGTTCATATTTTTATACCTTCCATGAAGAACTCCACACTTAGAAACGACGTCGCGGTAGAGCTGAGATGAAGAACTGGAAAGTGAGAGTCACGGGCTGTCCCTAGAACCCAGTGAATAAGTCTTTGAGGAAATGAATTTCAAGAAAATTATAAAAAAATAAAATTAAATATCAACGAAATCCCCCAAGAATAGTGGGAAATTGGTGTCAGAAATGCCGCCCTGAGCAACAGCTTGCACGACCACTCAATCGCCGGTGATTCTGTTATATTTAAATAATCCATTACCGCCAAAATAGAAATCCGACAAAAGATTTAATGAAGGAAAAAATGGGAAATTAGAGAAAATTTTACATATAGTAGTAATATAAATTTGAGTTAATTACATAAATTGTCCTTGTGGTTTGTCGGGTTTAACAGGTTTAGTCCCTATACTTTTTTTTCAGCGGATCATGTCCTTGTGGTTTTTGATCCGTTACGTGTTTAGTCCTTGTGGTTTGTCGGGTTTCACAGGTTTAGTCCCTATATTTTTTTTGAATTAATGTCGCTTGTGGTTTTGATCCGATTCTGGGTTTAGTCCTTTGATCAATAATTCTGTTAGTTGATCGTTAATTTGAAGGGTGTTTTCGTCTTTTCATATATTTTATTATTATTATTATGATTTGAGTACGTTGTAATTAGCTCTTTATTTTATGATTATTATTATTATTATTATTATTATAACATCACTTTATTATCACGTATAACATCACTTTATAACATCCCGGCTAAGGAGGTGGATGTTGGTTTGATCGTCCAGCAGATTTGTTGTTATATTTCTGGGACAGGGGCCGGGATGTGTGTGTGGATTTGACTGGTTCCTCCCCCTTAACCCAGTCTGCTATGACTGACTATGCGCCTGGACGAGTTGTGATTGATGGTGCTCGGCGTAAATGTGCCAAGTACCAGGACTTGTGTGAGGCGCGGGGATATGGTTTCTTACCCTTCTCGTTCTCTTCGCTGGGGGAGTTGGAGACGGGTGCTATTGCATTACTAAAACGGGTTCAGAAGATTTCGGTGTCTCATGATGTTGAGAGGCGTGCTGCTGCTCATATTTTTACTCGAGTTGGTTTTGTTATCGCAAAAGGAGTGGGGGCCCAGATAGTATCTCGGCTTCCCACTAATTTCTTGTAAAATATTATTCATCTAATAAAATTTGTATTTTTTAAAAAAATAGTAATAATAATATAATAATAATAATAATCTGAAATTTTCAACCACGAGGACGAAATCTGCAATTCGACCAAACTATAGGGACAATTTTTGCAACGTACTCAAATAATAATAATAATAAATATGAAAAGACGAAAATACCCTTCAAATTAACGATCAACTAACAGAATTATTGGTCAAAGGACTAAACCCGTAACGGATCAAAAACCACAAGGACATGACCCGCTGAAAAAAAATTATAGGGACTAAACCTGTGAAACCCGACAAACTCCAAGGACTAAACCCGTAACGGATCAAAAACCACAAGGACATGACCCGCTGAAAAAAAATATGGGGATTAAACCTGTGAAACCCGACAAACCACAAGGACGATTTATGTAATTAACTCTATAAATTTATTGAGGCGCATTTGTGTGTGCAAAAGATCACCGTTTATATGTACTAGTCATTCAGACCCGTGTGATGCACACGTATTGTATAAATTTGTTTAGTACTTAATGTTTAGCGTAAATGGTTAAAAGTATCGGTAAAAGGGTTGTTCAAGTTGTTAATTATAACTTGTTAATCGACTGGACCGGGTCGGGTAGGGTCACACTAAATTAGTGTTTACTAATAGCTTGTGATCCTTTTTTTTCAATATTACGTACGTCGCTTGTTAAGTTTTTATCCAGTTTAATAACATCCTTACAATCAATGGAGAACAAACACTTTTAACATAACTCAAAATTGCTTTAAGAATATTTGATTAATTGGTTTTGTTGACTGGTTGATTTTCTATGAAGATGTGTGATAAATGATTTCGTCTCAAAATATTAGCAAATGAATCTGTTTCCAAAATCTATGCGATTAATTCTTTTATATTACTTCTAAATTCTTATATTTATGACTTTTGTATATTAATACTAATATTATAAATGTATAATTATTAATACTAACCCGTGTGACATGAAACTCAATTTTATATATTAAATCTATGTATTTAATTCTTTTATATAATTATAAATTCTTATATTTATCGCTTTTGTAAAAAAATTATTATTAATATTATAATTATTAATACTAATATTTATGACATGAAACTTTATACTAATATTATAATTTTATAACCATTAATACTAATATTTATGACATAATATTAACATTTATAACATGAAACTCAATTTTATACTAATATTATGATTTTATACTAATTCAGAACCTGTGCTACACACAGTTTGTATCTAAGTGTTTATCGCATAATGTGTGTGTAAATTGTCGAATATATAATAATCTATAACTAAGGCTTTCGCGGGAGATCTTTGTTGATTGTTGAGAGTAATTTGTTAATGTCTATATAAACAAAATGCATTTAATAAAACTTTCATTTAATTGATTACACTATATTAAAGTTTTAAAGAATTAAGTGACATAGATTAAGATCCGTTAAAGACTTAAAGTGAACATGAACTTGACTTGCTTCTCACTTTCTCTAACAAAACAATAGAGGAATATAAGTAAGCCAAACATAACGAATGTGAACCAAGATTGAATGTTACTACTGTGTACAAAAATACTTTCTGCAATGAATTGTTATAGTCATGCAAATATTCTACTATTAGTTACAATGGTGGGTAAGTACACATCAGAACACAATAATATACAATCTCATCATATAGTGGTTACAACATCCAATTGAAAAAAATAAATAAATGAATGCTTATACTTCTCTCACTCTAAAAGAAAATCAATAATTTCACTTCGCTAACTTAAACAAAATACTTGACACAAATCAAATTATATAAATTTGTACTCATCTATTACAGTAGAACTCTAGCCTATGCATTAAGTTGATTAAGAAGGGCATCAAGTTGATTAACTTAGCTTATGCGCTATACAAAGTCAGAAGATATTGATTTTAATTCTTGAAGTTTTGATGTATTCCAAGTAACAAATATCGTCTTCATCCGACAACACCTTTTCTAAAGACCCGATCTCTGCGTGTTCTGCATCAGTGAATATCTGAGGCATACCTGTAGAGAAAATCAAGGTTAAGACCTATATCATAAGCCGACAACGATAAATGAATTCAAAAGGAGAAGTATGTGCTTTGGAAATCACAGAATATGGACATGTACATCAAGACATTTAGCTAAAAACTCTCCATGTTAACAGCACACCAAAGAACATAGATAGTTTATGTACTGACCATGAAAATGATCCCTTGCTTCACCCGATATTAGTACAATATCGCCACTGCAAAGGAACATATCTAGCGGTTCATCATTTCTGGACTTTCCCTCGTTCTCATAAAGTTCTTTCATAAGATCATGTTGAGAAAAAAAGTAAAAATAACATGGTAAACAAAAGCAGTTGCATCCATCTCGTTGGTAATCTCTGTCTGCATATTCGCTTATTCTGTCGTAAGCACCGTCTACTATCACCCAGAAGAAAAAAGTGAATAGCCGTAAGTTTGTATTTGCAGGCAAAGGAAATCAAATGCTTATTTATAGTTAATATATTGTGTAATCTATAAACATTAAAAACTATATATGCATGTGAAGAGACTTTTGAAGTTACTTATTAATTAAACTAACGAAACATCATGGCCCGTGCGATGCACGGGCTTTATTCACCCTAAAGCACGGTTACTTTATTTTCGATAATATAGAATATCATATTTATATTATATATTATTTCAAGGTCCGAGCGTTCACAGTTTTTGTTTTTCGAGTGAAATTATTCTAAGCTAAAATATCGTATTTTTATATAACGTATTAATATCAAGTATGGCCTACGATGGGTTATTGACAGGTTAAAATGACTTGTACTCAAAATGTGCAATATATTTATCCATGATACTAACACCATAAAATAATTACATGTGCATTTCTTAAGATGGATTATATCTTACTGAAGCAAAACATTTGTTCGTGTTTACAGAAATCAATACGAACTACTTTTTAATTAGTAGCATCGAACTATCATATATAGCTTATTCGGTGGTGCATCCTAGCATCAATATGTGGGGTACATGAGGTTGATTTCAAACAATGGGTTCATATATAACATATTAAGATATCGAATTGATATCTATATAGTCAAGTTACCAAACATGTACGATCATCTAAAATGAATGATTTGTTGCCACTTAATCAAACACTTATTACGCCTATGATGCTACTCATTTGAATTAATTTTTCTCACACAAGTTTACACTTTAAAATCCTTATGGCAAATATTATGATTTTTGTTACATATTTCACTCTTACTCCTTAGTTGTTTATATTTTTTAGATGTAAAAAATTTGCACTCTTAGTTGTTCATAGAGTATTTTTTATGTAAATAATGTTATATTGTGTCATGTGCATGTAATTCGTGGTATGTGTGTTCTCAAAACCGTATAACCTCACATTTTTAAATTTGTAAATTTTTAAAATTAGTTAAAGCCATCTTTATTTTCCTGGGATATAATCAAAAAAATTTCAATGTCTATCATCTTTGTATTGCCTTCCATTTTGAATTGACAGACTTGAATTTACTATCCTTTAAAATTAGAGTTAACTACATTTTTAGTCCTTGTGGTTTGCCGGGTATTTCATTTTCAGTCCAAATTTTGAAAAAAATTTAGGTTTGGTCCAAAAGTGAAAGGATAATTCCATATTTACCCAATCTGAAAATCAAATATCATATTTCCCCAAAAAACAAATTTTTAGTGCATAAGTACAATGTTTGTAAAGAATTTGTTAAGGAAATATGAAATTATTATGTTTAAGTTAAGTATATATAGAATTGCCCCAAAAAGTGAAACATCCGTTTCGGATTTGATCCGAATTTCCTAACTCCGTTAGTTTGACTGTTAAATAAGAGGGTATTTTTGTCCTTTCATATTATTTTCTTTAATTTTATTTTATCTATCAAAATTAACTACTTGTAAGTTGTATCCTCCACCCACAAAAACACACTTTTTTTTCTCATCACAAAACATATACGACCCTTTCATTTCTCTTACTAAACCATCATCCACCAACAACCAAACACCGACCAAAACCACCACGTAACCACACCCTTGTCGCCAAACCACCACCAACAAACCTCCATCGCTGGAATCTCGGGTCTCCTGTAGAATGTGTTTCGAGCTTATAAGTAAGTTACAAACTCGGGTTTTGGTTTTGTGTTCAGATCTGGATATTTCAGTGGCCGACGGCGGTTATGGGGATAGTGGTGGGGTTTCGGTGGTCGAGAAGGTAGAACCAATGATGTGGACACCCTTAGCTCAATTCCTTTGATACTCATCAATATTGAAAACCCATCTTGGCAATCGATCCATTATTTTGGCTATAAAGAACTCGATGTCATCTTTATTTTTTAAAGGTTTGGTGGGAATTAACAATGTGATTTTATAATGTTTTGGATATCTCATGGTTTGTAGGTATCTGTAGGCTATTTTGAATAGAAACGTTTTAGTTCTTTAATTGTTTATAAGAAAATTGTTTGAGATTTCAGTTTGGTATGTCGGCGGCGGAACCACTAAAACAACAACGAAACCACCCAAGCTCAAAACACCACCTATTGAATTAATTAATATTCGGTGGTGTCGGCAGCAGAAACAGTTGATGTTGGCAGTGGTTCCGGTGGTTGTGGCGGCATAAGAATCTGCTTTACTGGAGGTGGTGGGTGTGACCTGTTTTGTGGGTGAGTTGTGTGACTTTTGAGTTTGTTTATAAGGGAGTATAAATACCTCAAAGAAGAAATTGAAAGAGTTAAACAATAAACATGCTTTATGTGGTATGACTATAGAAATTCTTAAAATTTAATAATGAGGCTTTGACATGTTTTAGTTGGTTGAATTAATTTAGCTTATGGCAATAAACATGTATGCATACGATTTTTATTCTTGCATTTTTTTAATTGTGGTTTGTAAAAGTTCTTTAAAGTTTTTAAAAAAAAGCTTTAGAGATTAGCAATATTTCAATTGATATGAATGACTCTAGCTCATGACATAAATGCTTACATTAATCCATGGAACTCAATATATATATATATATATAGAGAGAGAGAGAGAGAGAGATTATGTCATTATTATGCTAAACTTAAAATACTATAATGACCCTTGCTATTCACGGCTCTTTGAATTTTTTGATCTTATGTATTCTTATGCGGTATAATATTTATTAAGATTTATTGCATGCCACTAAAATGAAGGATAATAAACTTTTGGAATGAAGATTCATGAAGTCATTAACACTCCACATTAATAAGGGGACGGGGACTCAATCTTTTAGTATAATAGATAGATAGATACTGCGTTCAAGTTCCAAATTGTGCGGCGGCCTATCAGAATTGATTTCTTCAAGACCAACAACGGAAGTTGTACAAGTAAACAAATAAAATATTGAAGTTATACGGATGATGGTTTGATAGTTATATTTTCAGTATTAAATAAATATAGTTATAATTATTATAAAATATTTGATTTTAAAAATATTAAGTTTAATACTAAAAAGTTTTTGTCGAATTCTTAAATATAAACAAACGATCTGATATAAATCTTTGTATTTTTGTTGCATTTAATTTAAGAAGCGAATTACAAAATATTACAAATCATAGTGTTTTTATATGCTTGTACTAAGATTATTAAAATGAAAAATACGGTAAAATTAAAACTAGAATTAATTACATAAATCGTCCTTGTGGTTTGTCGGGTTTTACAGGTTTAGTCCCTATACTTTTTTTTCAGCGGGTCATGTCCTTGTTGTTTTTGATCCGTTACGTGTTTAGTCCTTGTGGTTTGTCGGGTTTTGAGTTTAGTCATATCTTTTTTTTTTCATTCGTATCGCATGATTTTTGATCCGTTACGGATTTAGCCCTTTGACCAATAATTCTGTTAGTTGATCGTCCTTTAACTAGCAGAAATTCTGTTAGTCGGAAGCCCACAATTAATCCTACTAAAGATATGAGTAGCAGCACGCACCGACCAAGCACAAAATCAACCATACCAGTTTCCGTATTTTGTAATTCTTTATTTTATTACTATTATTATTATTATTACTCTTTATTTTATTATTATTAGAGTATTTTGTAATTAACTCTTTATTTTATTTATTTTTGTTTTTTTGTATTTTTATTACTTTTTTATCATTTTTTTAATTATTTTTATCTTTTTTTTTTAATTTTTTTTCTTTTTCATTAAATCCGTTTGGTTTTCATATCTTTTTTGGTTATTTTGAATTGTTAGATATTATGGTACTATTAATCGCATTGGAAAAATATTGTTGGAAAAGATAATTTCTATATTTTATTATTTTTTTTGTATTTCTTAAAATCAAAATAACTACGAAATAAGTTAAGAGTTATGATGGTTCATAACTAACTAGTTTATTTATTGGTAAATTAAAATTGAAAAAATGCTGAAAAAGAAATTGAAATCAAACCAATATAATATAAAAAACGAAATAAAGAGCTAATTACAACGTACTCAAATAATAATAATAAAAAAAATATGAAAAGAAGAAAATACCCTTTAAATTAACGATCAACTAACAGAATTATTGGTCAAAGGACTAAACCCGTAACGGATCAAAAACCACAAGGACATGACCCGCTGGAAAAAAAGTATAGGGACTAAACTTGTGAAACCCGACAAACCACAAGGACTAAACCCGTAACGAATCAAAAACCACAATGACATGACCCGCTGAAAAAAAAGTATAAGGACTAAACCTGTGAAACCCGACAAACTACAAGGACGATTTATGTAATTACTCTTAAAATTATATTATCGAAATGTATATTTCGAAAGCCAATGATTACCACAATGATAGATCTTTTTATGAATTTTAAATTTTAAAAAAAATATAAATTTCTCCTTCTCAATTTAAATGGGATATTTTTTTTCAATTATTAATAATAGCAAATTTTAGACCTTAATTTTCAAATCATTAACATATTACTCACTTCTTTCTCATTTAATATTTTTCTCAATTCTCGAAAATAGTTTTTCTGATATGGTATTATTTATCTTTGTACCAAAATTATTTTTATTTAATAAATTATTGTACCTAAAAAAAATCATATTACTGCTATTTTCATATGTGTACCCAAGTTACTTTTATTTAATAAATTATTATACCAAACAAAAAATATTACATTTATTATTATTTTCGACTCGTCTCGTCCCGCCACATCCCGTTCCAGTTGGGGTAAGCCCACGCGGAACCAAATCTCAAAATCACTAATTACATCCCAGATCCCACCTCGCTTGTTATTCAGAGGACGGGACGTGGGACGGCCATACCCGCTCCATGCCCACCCCTAACTGAATCAATTTGGTAATCAGACCATACTAATAAAACCGACAATCAAATCGATTTAAATTGATTTTCAATAAAATTATTGAAAATCTAACAGATATAAAACAATTTTCAAAATTCAATTTGGTCTGTTAAACTAGCAGGTTCAGTCGGTTGGATCAATTTTCAGAATATGTAAAAAAAAGTATCTCGAAAAAAACAAGAATATGTAAAAGAAATCAATTTGTTATATAATAGTGCATATATGCACAATTTATATATATATATATATATATATATATATATATATATATTCTGGTGAGAATAGAATTTTAATTAAGAAATAAGAATACATCAATATTATTGATTTTTAACTATTTTAATGATTCAGGTTAACTGCACGAAATGAGGAAAGATTCTTTCCATATATTAATGATCAATTTATCAAATGAGGAATCAGTCATTAATTAAGAAACAATCCAATTATTCGCACAATACGGATCCATCACATGTAATCAATGACTGACATGTACTTTTTTGCTGCTTCATTTTGTTTGATAATTTGATTGTATCAACTGAATATTCAACATTGTATCTTCACTATATTGTTTTCAATTGGATTAATGTTGTTTAGAAATTTAAAATAGAGTCAGTCATTGCTTTTGAATGGACTATTATTATTTAAAACTGAATTTTTTTATTGAAGCAGATTCATATAGACATGAAAAAATAAAACTGAAACATTGTGGAAACCGAACCGGAGATTTCGGTTCGGATTGTGTTCGGTTCTGAATGAAAAATTACATGGAACCAAACCCGAAATACACAATTCGGTTCGGGTTTGGTTCCTACCCAAAAAAAAAAAATACAAAACCGAATTTTGACAGCCCTGCTTCATATTCATCATTCATCCTTATATATTTATTACGGACCGAATGCTAGTTCTAGATCTGTTATTCGAATTAAGATAATTCGAATAATTGTCTTTTAATTTAGCAATCACTGCATGGAATCCTTGGCTTGAGTTTTCAATTTTATTTCCACCGTAAATTGCCAAATAAATAGCCAGGTTCAAGTTGTCCAGGCTTATTTACATTCTCATCAACAATGCACCTCAAATTCAACTTTAAGGGCATTGATATTACAATAAAACAAAGTACAAATACTTGTGCATATGGAATGACTCAAGTATCAAAATCTTATACACCAAGAACAGGAACAATGAGTTTCTATGAATAATAAAAAAAAAAAAACATAATAAAACAATGGAGGAAAAAAAAAAAATTGTACTTGCTGCAGGGCTGCCAAAGCATTTATTTATGATTTGTTGGCCTGCATTCAATAGTAATCGATAAAAACGCGAGTAAGAACAGTACAACTGTGCAAGGGCAAAGCATGGAGGGAGCTAGGTAAGAGAGGAAATGTAGAAGATAGTTACAGATACTACTGTTAAGGTTTAGCCTCGTCAACGTTAATTGTACCTTAATTCTAGCTGTGTTGGGATTTGCGGCACGAAGATTATAGTGTCAACTAATGATCTAAAATTAGTTAACACTACAAGTTCATGCAAAAAGCAAAGTAGCAAAGTTTTTGGCCGGACGTCCTTCGTGTCGCAACCTTCATACGAAGGAGAAAAAATAGATGAAATTCCAAAAATCGTCATAGTAAGTTCTCCACTTGCATGAAAAATGTCACGAGACGGGGATCAGTTAAGATAATTGGTATATTACAGGATAAATATTATAAAATCAAATGTACATTGTGGAACATGACAATACTGTTAAGATTTAACCTCACATTAAAAAAAAAATACACAAATCTTTCAAAAAAAAAGTATGCCCTTCCCATGTATACAAATTGCACCTATTAAGTTGGTTAGTTTGTAAACAAACACAAATCTCAATGGGTTTTCATAATAGCTCAAGGGGGTATATGTAAATTTATAAGACAACGTGGTTTTTTCCTTTTCTTTTCTTTTTTTTTCTTTTTTTTTTCCGAGTAAAATAACTAAACCTCAGAGGTGGTTTTTGTAACTATCCTGAGAAGTCAAAAGAGGATGAAAAGCTTGCCTTGCTCAAATACTTCTTGTGAACTTTCAATGCCTCTCTTAATGCTTGCTTCGCGTCCAGATTTCCGGTGATTTCACCCAAGATCTAGATAGAGATTTTCAAACAGTGGCAAAAATATCATATTGGCCAAACTAAATATGCGGTTTCTTGGAATTGGAGAAAGTATGGCGATAGAGAGACAAATGTGGCGGGAAAGGATACGGATGGTGGGTGGAATCTGATTCCTTTTTTTTTTAATCCATGTTATCTTTTAATTTATTTTTCAAGATTTTTCATTTTTCATTTTTTTTTCTTTTTTCTTCACATTCATTCTCTTTTTTTATTTGTTTTTTTCTCTACTTTTTCCCCTCTTTTTCTCCTTTTATGTTATTTATGTAACGATCATTGACGGTTTCAAAGTTTGATTCATGTTAGCCGACCCCAAATTATTTTGGGACTAAGGCTTAGATGTTGTTGTTGTTGTTGTTGGCCAAACTAAAAGGTGGATAGTCAAATAAAGGCAGGGCCGGTTCGGTTCTTGGTAAAAAAATTAAAGAACCGGAACCGGTTTTTAAATACATAAATCGATTCGGTTTTTGACCACTTTTTTCAGGAACCGAATTAGGAACCGAAACCGAAAAAATCGGTTTTTTCTTCAGGAACCGAATTAGGAACCGGAACCGAAATTAATGTGTAAAAACCGGGTTTTTCGGTTCTTTTAGGAACCGAATTGTGCAAAAAAACCGAATTTTGTAAAAAAAAAAAACGAATTTTGAGTAGAAACCGAATTTAATGTGTAATATTTTGAACAAAATACATTTAATTTGCTTTATTTAATACCTATATTATGTAAAAATTTATATATAATATTATTTTTATTATTATATATATATATATAATGTAGAAATGGTTCCAAACCGGTTTTTTCTAACATCATAAAACTGGAACCGGAACCGAATTATTAAAAAGGAACCGAGTTAAGAACCGGAACCGGTTAATAATAAAAAAACCGGAACCGGAACCAAATTTTTTGATTCGGTTCTCGGTTCTTCGGGTAAAAATCCCAGCCCTAAATAAAGGTCATGCATAGACAGGCAAGAAAAAAGAAAAGTACCTGGACAACATCATCCAGGCCCTGAGCCTCTCTCAGAAGCCGCTTGTTCTTCTTCTCAAGTACACTAGCAACAAGGAAAACAGCAAGAGCACATTTCTGGTCTGTCCACCCGCTCTTCAAGTTTTTTCTCTCAAATTTTCCATACTGCTTCAGTTGACTCGGTTTGGCTTCACCAAGACCGCTGGAAGAAGCTAAATCACGTGGTTCCTCATATGATGAGTATATATTCGGATTGTACTCCATGGCCCACATGACCTAAATGTTTTTCGGGAACGAAAGTGAAAAGATTTCATAGTACAAAATTGCAAAACATGTGGAGGTGAAAGAAGCCCGTAAAAATACATATTGATGCAAAACACTGTTATCGAGTGTGCATCTGCTATGCGCATGCACAGTTTGAACAATGGATCAAATATGCATCTAGTGAAGCCATTGAAGAGAGAGGTCTGAGTTTACCTCCCAGAGATACATTGCATCCACAAATGATAATTCTCTTCGAAAAAGAACCATCAGCATACGAATGGCAAACAAATATTCCCCACCATCCAGCTCCTCTGACAGATGGAAATCCAGTCTTAGTCACTTCTCTATGTTTCATCATCGAGTGATTTCATCCCAAATTTAACACGAAATCATGTATAACGCTGTACTTAACGATAATATGGTTAAAAAACTACATTAAACTCGTTAAGAAAGTACCATTCTAGATTTTTCACCGTCGAGTGGTATTTTTCAGCTCTACGATTGAACTTGCATTTTATTCGACCATGATACATGATTCCAACCCACATTCAATGAGAAATAACTTGCATTTTATTCGACCATGATGCATGATTCCAACCCACATTCAATGAGAAATCATGTATAACGATGTAGTTAACAATAATATGATTGAAAAACTACGTTAAACACATTAAAAAAAACATATTCTCGATGTTTCACCGTGGACTGGCATTTTTCAGCACTACGACTGAACTTGCATTTTATTCGAGCATGATGTATGATTTCAACCCAAGTTCAACAATGAATCATGTATAACACTGTATTTCAAAATCATATGATTGAAAAACTAGATTAAACTCATTAAGAAACAACCGTTCTCGATGTTTCACAGTCGAGTGATATTTTTCAGCTCTACGACTAAACTTGCAGTTTATTCGAGCATGATGCATTATTTCACCCTAAATTTATTAGAAATCTACACACACGTGTGTGTATATACATAAATAGAGAGAGAGAGAGAGAGAAAGTTTTACGTATATATCAAAACGGTCATATAGCTTAATTCATGTTTCTCAACACAGCCACCAATGTTGTCTGCTACTTCTATATGTGACGCACGATGTTACTGAGTGAATTTATTGCAAAGCATGAAAAACAGCAATATTCAACTTGATACCAAAGTCATTGTATATTAACTAGTTGCATTACTTCAGCGTTAAAGGTAGAATACAATGCTCTTCTAGCGAAGACACTGCAAGAAAGATGTGAATTTTCTTACTTTGAGATGCAAAAAGTTTCCATATGGGAAAGTTCTACCAAGTACAAATAGCTATACCAAGGTGATGATGAAGAAGCTTTAGTCCAAAGCTTGTATAACTTGATGCACAACATTTGAAGATTATGACATCATAAACTTGATGAAACCCAATTTGCCTCAGTCACTATGAGACTAAGAGTCAACGGTCGAACTCAATAACCTTTTACCAAAGCCGCTCCAAATAAATATATGATTTCTCTTATTTTAAGGATGTAAATTCAAACATGGAAAGTACGAAAACAGCCATACCGAGGTGCTGATGGAGCTTTGGGTCAATAGCTTTAATAATTTGTGCCAAGGTACTCAGTTGAGATTGCACCCCCATAGAAGTTGTGGTGGACCTGAAATTTTCCCTCTTTGCAAACAGAAATGGAGTATGAGTTTTTAAGGCAAAAATCAATTAACATCAAAGTCATGAATCGTCACAGATAAATCTTGAAAGGCATAATGTACTTCATATAGCACCGCTCAGTCTCACACTCTTTAAAATACATCCGACCAGTTGAAATTGCTCACCACATTCTTTGCCTTCAAGGGCCAAAATAAGAACAAGGACGATGATGGAACACATCTAGACCGATTACCATAAGCATGCAAGATCTTAGCAGCTAGGATGACACAAAAGTTAAAAATGCAAAATATGTCACCTGATCAAATATTCTATTCTTAATCTTTTCTGAATAATTGCAGGTTGCCATGATAATATTTTTGTTCTTTCCTATCCAAATTCCAATGCGGGATCATAAACATACTAAATCATGGAAGCTATTTAAATGTAACCCGCCGCTTATACCCTACAGTTAAAGCATTGCTGTCGAAATTATTGAGGGGGGTAAAAAAAAATCCATCATCACATCTTATTTTAGTTAAATCTGACATCTGGACGTGAGTACTTGTTCACTGGAGCAAGCAATCTACATCAGAATCATGAGACAACTAACTACTCTAGACTAGATAAGAAAAAGACACTAGTCGGCCAAAAAAATTTGTGCGCTAATGTGCAAGGTATTGTCAGATCAACATAGAGAAAATTCAGTACTTTACTTTTCAAATTTCCCAATACTTTAGCAAATCAAACATAATCAACACTAGGAAATCAGATCAATGCAGTAATGGACATTTTGCAAGGACACTGGAATCTTACTAGCCTACGCATTACACGCTCAAAGGACCAGAATGCATCTGCTTCGTGCTCAAAAAGAATAGCCATGGGAGAGCATATATCATTCATTCCTGCTCGAAGGGAATAAAATAAATAAAAACAGGTAAGATCTTTCATTAACAGAACATAGGTTAACAAAAATAATTACCTTGAACATACCCAATATCTTTGTCCACCCAAGCATAGACAGCAAGAACATCCCAGAGCTTTGCTTGATTAGCTTCATTCTCATAATATACAAGAGTGCGATCAGTCCGAACAACATCCAAACCTAGAGCATAATTCCATTATCTACGTCAGCAATAAATATAAACCCTTCAAACCATCAACCAGCCGGAACTTTATCAGCAATCGTACATGACAGTTATGTTTTCCGTTGGTGAACACGCATTATATCAAGTAAAGGTGAAAATCAAGTTAAGCCTAAGCACAAACCAATCTGAGGCAGGCTAAGCTTCCAATTGATCTCCCTTTGGTCTAATGGATCACCATTTGACACGGTACCATTATTATCTTGTACATTAGTGCTAGCAGAAGGATCTTGCACTGGATGGCCACCATCAGTAATTATAGGTGTTGTGATGAACTTTCCACTGCCAATGGCAGTTACCATCTTTTGGCACAAATCCTTCCATGCAGCATACTGTTTCCTGAGAGTATACAAAGTAAATACACATATAAGCACACTCTTAAGGTCATTATAGTTACTGCTCCAAGACAGGTTACAAGCACTTTAGGAAAATATATACGTAGTCAAATGAACCTCACGGTCCTCACCAAGCTAGCAACTGCGGGAAAGGTTATTTACCCACCATAATTGAAACTGCGCCGGCATTGAGTTTAAAATGCAATCAGCAGATGAGGCAAACTTCTAATTTAAGCACAAAACTAAATCGTACTTTCAGCCATGTTATCTGCAGTTCATCGTCTACCAACGACAGGCGCTTCTAAGATATCAGAGAGAGGGACGGAGGGAGGGACGGAGTCGAAATGATAACAATGGAAAAGTTGGGAGGTGAGCAGACAGGTTTCAGACAAAACTTTCTGCTGCTCGACTCATATGCAACTGAATTTAAATTTGATACAATTTGATATTTTTTCCACAGGCAACTCAACTCAAGTCAATTGTAATATTGACATATATCATGCTGTCATAAACCCAACTAAGACAAAATTTTCCATCATCTTCCTAGGAGAACGAACGTTCTATTTTGTTCAATTGTGTCGTGGAAAAACAAGGCAACTCAACTTAAGTAAATATTATATACAAATGCTAGAAATGAGACAAACTTCGAATTTAAGCACATAACTAAATCGTACTGTCAGTGTCACATTAAACGTGTCAACCATGTTATCTGCAGTTCATCGTCTGCCAACGACAGGCGCTACTCAGATAATATAGAGAGGGACGGAGAGAGGGACAGAGTCGAAATGATAACAATGGAAAAGTTGGGACGTGAGTAGACAGGTTTCAGACAAAACTTTCTGCTGCTCGACTAATATGCAACTGAAGTTAAATTTGATACAATTTGATATTTTTTCCACAGGCAACTCAACTCAAGTCAATTGTAATATTGACATATACATGCTGTCATAAACCCAACTAATACAAAATTTTCCATCATCTTCCTAGGAGAACGGACTTTCTATTTTGTTCAATTGTGTCAGGGAAAAACAAGGCAACTCAACTTAAGTAAATATTATATACAAATGCTAGAAATGAAATAGGGTGTACCTTCTCTGCTCTCTAACCTCAGTTCTTTCATTGTATGTGCTGTTGGGATCATAACAACCCAACAAGAACTCCCAGACAGCCCCTTTAATTGTAGGATGAATCCCCTAATATTTAGCCAAAAGAAGAATATTGATATTGGATTATCCATATAGGCCATAAATGAGTAAAACTCACAGTTAAACCCGCATTCCACATATAAATGAATAAACACTTTTAGTCAAATGATGTGTTCTCAAAAAGGAATGTGCATGATTGTGCAACGAAGATATCCAACTTTCACGCACGCACGCACACACACACACACACACACACACAAACACACACACATACACACACACACACACACACACACACACACACACACACATAAAATCACTTTTGAGATTCTAAAGCATTAGCACAATGCAAGATTAGAAAGCGATTTCAGCAGTACCATTTAGTTGTAAGCTAGTTCCCAATGCCACAGAAGTAACTTTCTCTGTGCTACAACATAATTGTTTGATGATATATATATATATATATATATATTAAACATTAACAACATCTCATTCATCCACCAAGAAATATAACTCTCCAGCTAACTTGGCTGCACGAAAATAATGGAATCCAAATGACATGAGTGTCTTCGGTGGAACCTGATGTTGCCCAAATCTCATGATGACATGATTTTTTCCATAGGAAGCAATAAACTTCGATAAACCGAATTTGGAAGGACCGAGAACATCATTTGAATTTGAATTTTTTTCTTCCTCATCAAGAAAAAAAAAGAGTCGAGTTTTCGACGTAGTCGAGGCAAAACTTGAAAAGATCCCAACCAACCTGAATCTCAATAAAAATCAACAGTTCTGATTAGTCTAACCCCTTAAAAATACACATATTTACATATCCTTTCTCTCTCACACTACACTTGATTTTTCTCTATAAATCTAATCTCTCTATGTGATGTCAACTACCCAAACCGTCAAGCCCGTTAGATCTTTGACAAGTGTGGAAATCCTACGGTCAAGGTTTGTCTATTACCAAACTAGAAAAACCACGTCAGGGTTTACAGGTAAATGCCTGGTTGCGCCTCGAGCCTTCACTCCGAGGCATATGTCTTTGTGATGCCTCGGATATAATTAAATAGGCACGCCTAAGGGGAGGTTTTCCGCCGCCTCGCCTCAAGGCGCCCCGAGAGGTATGCCGTGACCATTTTCTAAAACACTGATTACATGGAACCTCACAAACAACATAAACCAGGAAAGTGTACATCACATTTTAGATTTACCCCTCCCCGAACTTCTAAGAAAACCCCATATCGAAATGGCTCGTGTCTAAACCAAACAAATGAGGGAAAGAGATCACAGCGGAAGGTGAGTCTGCAAGTCGGCGGATGAATACATGGAACCTCAGAGAATTTAAATCAGGAAAGTACACACCAAACTTTGACCTTACCCCTCTCTGGATTCTTCTAAGAACACCAGCTATATCCAAATGGCCATCCTCAGAAAATGCCGCATTCCATCTTCTTGGACTTAAAGTTTTGCCTACCTGTCAATACAGTCAGAGAAAAATGATAAATTTTCGAGAAAAGATCCAGACACAGTGTCATGTCATATCATATAGCAAATAGCTGCATAAAATAAACAAGGATGACCATGAAAATAGTTTGAGCTTCGAATATGCATGGGCTAACACCAAGCACGTTGGGATCAATCCTGCAGGCTAAACATGCATATTTAAAACCGAAGCTCAAATTAGTATGTATTTGTCCTCAGTCTCTCTAGCTCGTCTGGCAGACGAATTAAGGTTCAAGACCACGACTCTACTGAAGACGTTTACAATTTCAACGAATCAGAAGATTGAATATGTTTGATATCTCAAACATCTTTTTCCAATGAACATGAAATACATTTGATCCAACCACTGGATATTAATAGAAACATAACGTTTGCTTAGCTTACCCTTGCTTTAAAACGGGTCTTGGGAACATCAGCCTGACATTCAGGTCTAATAGGATAGTATGAATCCAGCTCCTCAGCAGCTGAGTTAAAAAACATCCTGCTCCATAATGAGCAGAGAATTATTCGTAGCAGTTAAAATATAGTTGATATACCGATTGACATAAAATTATTAGAGAGAGAGAGAGAGAGAGAGAGAGAGAGAGACATTAACCAGTGACCTACCCATCTTTCTTGCACAAAATGAACAGAGAGTTTCCCATTAGTCCTCTAAGATTACTTTTTTTAGACAATCAAATCAATGTTCTGCACGGCCCATACATCACAATAACCAATGAAGTTCCCCATTCATTCCTTTTTTTTTCAGTTTAATAGAAACCAAACAGGCGATACCCGTCACGAAAAACTCCTACCAAATCCAGCAAAGGCGCATACGGAAAATAACTCCATAAATGGTACCTTAATAACGGCAGACGGACAGATTCATGTACGAAATTTTCGGCGACGATGCTCCTCTGCCAGTTCTCAGGAGGGCGTATTATTATTATTATTATTATTATTATTAATTTTTTTTTTTTGAAATTTTGAGGGAGAATAATGTCTGAAGCTAGAAAATAAGATTTGTCAAAATTGAAAATTGTGTACATTTAATTGAAAACCAAGCGAAACTATTAATCCAATTGATTAATAAAATATATTAAGCTTGACTATAACTCTTGATTAGTAAATAAGATAGGTAGTTCGTCTGAGTTTGGTTCGTTTGAAATTAAATTTATAAAATATATATAGAAAAATTAAGGGTGTATTCTTTTTACTGTTTTGAGGTTATTTTTTGTTTTTATTTTCAAAAACACTAAAAACGTGTTCTTTTTATCATTTTCGAAAATGCATTTTGAAAAATGAAAAAAATATTATACACAGAACACAAAATTGCCAAAACCTCGTTTTGAGCGTTTTGTCTGTATTTCAACCAAAAATCTTCAATATGCTCAAAAAGCATTTTGAGTTTTTTTTTTAAACCAAACCAAACCAAACATACCCAGTATCCATTCGGAGCGAGTGCAGGGAGGAGTAAGATGTCTGTGAGACCATGCCCCTACTTATTACGGTAGGGAGACTGTTTCCGTGAAGACCCCCAGCTTAGTGCACAGTAGAAACTAGTGTGATAAATACAAAAGAAAATATATGATTCGAAAAAACTCGAGATCATACCTGAGCTCATGGCTTGATCCACATGGGACTTACCTAAGCGGAATTTGGCTACTTCACTCCCGATAAACACTGCTCTAACAAAAGAGAGGTTGGCTCTGCGCACAGCTCCCTGTCAAAAATAAACCACACACAAAGACAATAGGATAAAATATACAATAAACGTAAAAATGCAATGCTCTAGGCCAAAGCTAACCGAGACAACCCAACCCTGAGGCTCTCAACTACAGCACCGCTCCCTACAAAAGAATCCACAACTCTGTGTTTTTTTTTTTTGGATTATCCTAATTTGAAACTAAGTCTAAAATAAAGATTTATGAATTTAATATTAATATTACAAAAAAAATATTTTACAATAGAAATTTAACAGAACGCATTTTCAGCAATTTTGAAAACAAAAATAAAAACAGAAAAATACAAAACACTTTTCAAAATGAAAATACAAAATGAAATACAAACAGAACGCAGCCTAAATTATTCGAACCCGATTGGTGTTCCGTTAGATTAAAACTCATTCAATTTCGACTCAAATATTAATCAAATCAAGCTCAGACATAGTATTTAAAACTCGATAACATTTCAAACAAATTTGAACAGTCATAAATTCAACTCTTTTGTATTAATTTGAGTATTCAACACATATAGACTCGCACAAGAAAATTACGCGTTAATCCAACTATTTTGCAAGTCAAGTGGCATGAAAATACAACGTCAATTATTAATTTAAAATTCATCAGCACGAAATAGAAATTCATGTAAAAATAGACAAGTAAGGCCCGATCTTTTAAGCTTAATTACAGCACATTTCAGTTCAATTCAGTTCAGTACAGTTCACTTCAGTTCTGCTTTAAAACCAATATTATTAATTACTATTCTTATTATTTGTATTATTATAACTAATAGCATATATAATTATTACTATTATCATTATTATAAATAATACCATATATACTATTATCATTATTATTTTATTTTAGGGTAGTGCTATTTGGACACACTATGTCCGGCCACACGTGACCATTTTTTCAACAAAATATGCCGATTTTTGCCCTTTTCGGTTTGATTGAATAAGTAAATCAAGCACATAATATTCACTTTTGATAATACTCGTATTTGAAGTGATGAAGAAAAACAGGTAGATGAATTAATTAAGTTTCGCAATTTGGAAATGAAACTATTTCAAAGTGAAGAAGAAAGAGAACTAGAGGAATTAAGTGTTGCAATTCCGTTAATTAATTAGAAATTACATTAAAATTTGTGTCTACAATGGAATTATCCAATTTTATAAATTATTATTGCCGTTTTTAAAACATAATTTTCAATTTTAACATAGTGTGTGGCTGGACATAGTGTGTCCATTTAGCATTTTTCTTTATTTTATTAGTATTGTTTATATGATCAATAATATTATAAATAATAGTTATTATAATTATTTAATTTTATTATAGTATTATTATTATTGTTTTTATTCTTGTAATATAAATAATAAATTATTAATGTTGTATATATTATTTTTAATAAGATTAATTACTAGGAGTATTATTATTGATATTAATTAATATTAGCAATAATATAAAGTTATTATTAATAATAATCTTATTATCATCATTTATGTTGTTAAGTGTAATATAAATAATTATTATATATACCGTTGTCTATTTTATTATTAATTATTGTTATGATTGTTTCATTATTATCAATAGTATTATATATTTTGTAGTAATATTAGTGTTATTACTATTATTGTGATACAATTAATTTTATTGTTGTTATATATATTGTTATGTGATATTATTATTATTCTTTATATTAATATTATCAATAATATTATATATAATTTATTACTATTATTGTAATATATTATTATTGTAGATGTTATATATATATATACACATCTATATTACTCAATATTATTATTATTATTAATTATTCAGTAAAAGTTACAGTTCAATTCAGCACTGTTTAACTCAACTATGTTCAATTCAATTGAGTTTAGTTCAGTAAACAGTTAATTCAACTATGTTGCAAGTCAAGTGGCATAAAAATACATCACCAATTATTGCTCTAAGTTCATTAACATGACTATAAATTCATGTAAAAAACGAGTATTAAATTTTTTATGTCGGATATAACTCCTGTGTCACCTTCATATTGAGAAATAAGATGTAATTCCAAAAGTGACATCATAATAGGATTTTTTCTATATAACAAAAGATATCATGAGGTAAAAATAATTGGGAAGACAAAAATCTTTTAGGTATTTAGGTAGTCTATTCATCTCCTCTCTGGACCACCACTTGAGAAGTCGAGATCAACAATTAATTTATAGTTAATGTATTTCACTCTTACAAAATATGTTAATACTACAACGAATTATAGGTACCCAACTTTTTTAAAATCTGTTATAAATGATTTATGTGTGTCTCAATAAAGTTGGTCGCTGTGAAAAAAAAAACACTTGTATTTCCCATCATCACTTCTGTAAAATAAATTACAGTAGATGCTGAAAGCCTCCATATGACATGGCAGCTACATCCTTTCGACTTCGTATGTTACTCCATCGTGTTTTGCTTCTAGAGGCGTTGTTCTGAAGCCCGCCCACTTTTGAAGTTCATCTGGTACTGGTAAAAAACTATCAAAAGAGGAGTATGCCAACCAGATGATCACGATTGTTCCTGCAGGCAGTTTCGAAAAAAACGAATTCCCTGCATCAAAAAATATTATCATAATCGGGAACAAGGGTGCGATCGCCCTCAAGAACGATATAGATAGAATGTTACAAAATAATATAACGTAATGTAGTAACGTACGGTGATGTATGTGTTGATTTTACAATATCAATCACGTATTGTGACATGACAATAGCAATTATCTCAAACTCATCGCCGTCTCATGATATTTTCCATAAAAATGGAAAAAACTATGATGTTGACGGTTTTGGAATTTCGTTCTATTTCTCCTTCATATGAAGGTTGCGACAGGAAGGGCATCCGGCGTAAAATTTTGCCACTTTGTTATTTGCATGAGTTATGGTGTTAACTAATTTTAGACAATTAAACGACACTATAATCTTCATGCCACCGACCCCAACATAGTTGGGATTAAGGTGCTGTTGATGATGATGAATGTAGTAACGTACGGTACCTGTAGTGCAAAAACAATGTCTGCTCCGTCCACCTTTAGCGACACTCTTCTTAATTTATCATCTCGCGATTGTCCTAGTTTGAGGATTCCCTGCGATTTGATCTACACCGATAAGCTTCTACCACGTAATTATGTACTCTCTTTTCCAATTTGTGTGATCTTAAACTGATCAGTGTGTATAAAAAAGCGGCACTTCACGTGCTATTTCGCGCACTATCACGCGCCTCATCTGCAAAATGCAACTAACCACGCCCAAATTAGTAGACCCGGCAATTTACCACACGACACGAAAACACGACACGAAAACGACACGAAAATTTAGTGTTTGGGTTTGCATTTTGAGTACACGACACAAAAATACACGAACACAAAAGTACACGACCGAGATTTAGTGTCGGTTTTGTGTTTACCCTTTGGGTACACGACACGACACGAGGTACACGAAATAAATAAATAAATAAATATAATATTTTATATTTAATTTAATAAAAATATATATTTTATGAATTCTGTTTATACTAAACTTTAAAATTTGAAAATATAATGTGAATTTTCATAAATTTCGTGTAAACATTCGTGTTTTCGTTGCCATTCGTTTCATTTCGTCTACTAAAACCTATAAAAATAATATTATAATATTAAAATTATTATTTTTATAATATTTTAATATTTCTTTTATATTATGTGCCTGACACGAAAACACGACACGAAACGACACGAATTTGGGAGGTACACGACACGACATGACACGAATTAATTTAGTGTCGTGTATGGGTTTGGACTTTTGGTACACGAAACGCGAAAGTACACGACACAAAAATACACGACACGAATGAATTGCCAGGTCTACAAATTAGCGCCAGGAATGCTGTAACTTAGACCATGTTCTTTTCAACTTTAAGAAATAATACTCGGTAAAAATAAGTCTTAGTCAGTACAAATCAATTTTGATTCCAGCCAGTAAAATTTAACTCCAATCTGTAGAATCCAGTTCTAATCAGTAAAAATTAGTAACTTATATAGTAAATTACATTGTGACTAGTGAGTCAGTTAAAATCAGTAACTTCATATAATAAATTACACTGTGAATCAGTAAAAATCAGTTTCAAAGCAGTTTAATTCAATAAATATCAGTTTTAATCAGTTTTATTCCGTACAAATAATTTCAGCTCAACATAAATTAGGCGAAGAGAACAGAGCATCAGCCTTTGATCAGGCCAAAAAAAAACTCGCTATCTTTATTTTTGGCGCTTACTGTAGAAAACGTGGGCAAATACCTGGTCATCAAGCACCCTGCACATACTTGAAAATTCCATAATGCCAGCTGAAGGGATTGAAGTTGATTTACATACATCCACGTAACATTTGTTCAACTGCATTGTAGAAGATCGGCATTCATTAAAACCCAATCTCCATAAAGATTTATACATTTTGTTGAAAAAAATCGATAGTAACCATACCTCGCCTATATTTGTATCCTTCTTTCCTTTGCGGAAAAGCTTCACAGCGGAGCAAAGTATGATCTGAGAAAAAAGAGTCATCCAATAATTATTAGCAAAAAATGTACAATATTCGGATTTGAGTCAGATTCAGAAAGAGAGAATGCCATCATATGTTACATGAACATCTTTACCTGTTGATGTTGCGGCAGAGACTGAATGGTGTCTACTACAGGCGATTTGAATGTCTTTGATAATGCAGCGGCAACATGATCTATCCTCACCTATAATAATTTTCAAAAACCTAGGAGATATAAGAACGCAGTGCAGCTAGATAAAAGAGATCATGGTGTGCCCATGAAATGGAAGAGACCTGGCGGTGCACCATAAAAACGATATACAATAGACATGTAATTTTCTCATTCTGTAGTGTTCATGAGAATTGTGCCATCAATTTCATGAGTTATACGACTCTTCTATCCGCTCGCCAACTTAAAGCAAAATATTCCTAATTTCTAATTGCCAAGGGAAGCATAATATTGTTTTAGGGGATATTAGTACCCATGAAACTTGGCATAATTACCAACAACAACATCTAAGTCTTAGTCCCAAAATGATTTGGGATCGGCTAACATGAATCAAACTTTGAAACCGTCAATGATCGTTACATAAATAACATAAAAGGAAAAAAAAAAGTGGAGAGAAAAAAGTAAAAAAAAAAAAAAATCCTGAAAAATATATTAAAAGGTAACATGAAATAAAAGAAAATAACAATAACAATAACATTACCCCAATGCCTTAACGGCTCCCGCAAAAAGCGAGGTAATGGGGGATCGGATGTACGCAGCCTTACCCCTGTCTTAACACAGAGAGGCTGTTTCCGGATGATCCAAAATGAAAATAGGAATAAAAAAAAAAAGAATCAGATTCCAACAGATAACTTACGGAAAATACCCCCATGTTTGATTCAGTGTTAAAATTAAGGGGCTAACTGCAATGTTTTCGTAAAGCAATCGGGGGGGGGGGGGGGGGATATTTTTTGCTTATGAATGGGTAAATGTAAGACAAAATAAGGGGTGTTTATTATGAATTATAATTTTAAAAGTTATCAGGGGGTGCAATTCGAGTCATGTTTCATGATGTATGTGTTGATTTTACAATATCAATCACGTATTGTGACATGACAATAGCAATTATCTCAAACTCATCGCCGTCTCATGATATTTTCCATATAAATGGAAAAACCTATGATGTTGACGGTTTTGGAATTTCGTTCTATTTCTCCTTCATATGAAGGTTGCGACAGGAAGGGCATCCGGCGTAAAACTTTGCCACTTTGTTATTTGCATGAGTTATGGTGTCTTCATGCCACCGACCCCAACATAGTTGGGATTAAGGTGCTGTTGAGGATGATGATGATCAGGGGGTGCAATTCAGTCAAATATCAACAGTACTATTGTAATTATCCCTTGTTTTAGTTGCACAAAAACTTAATTTTCTCAGAGAGATGACTTTATTTCCCAGACAGATGACTGTTCAGTTGGATGCATTCCCAGGACATAAAACATAATGCAGTCACAAATCCATCTTTAGCTTTTGCCTAAAATTTCGGACACAAGTTACTTGGCCGACAAACTAACATTGGGTAAAAGAATTCCTAAAAGGATAGCATTTTTCTGCGAGGCGAGATACAAATAATTTTTGATGGTTTGAAAGCAAAGATGTAACAGGGAGAGTGTAGCTTTCAATAGAATTAGTTAATTTTACAAGGGTGTGATTTCAAGCAAATGAAGAGTTGCATAACCCAAGTTGTACATGAAATACTTTTCTCCGTAGCACTTGAAGACTGTACTTTGGGTAATGTACAGCATTTTTATTTTAATCATTTTAATGAAAGTACTACTCGTTTTAAACCATCCAGTCTCACTTATTTTTTTTATTTTTCTCAACCAACTGATATTGTGATTTATATAAAGAAAACATTAATTCTTAGGAATATTATATAAATTTAAATTAGTTATTAAGGTTTAATTTTGAAAGTAGACTCTTCCATTTGGACAAAAACTCAAGTTTTGAAAGTAGACTCTACAAGTGGAACGGTCGGAATAATGCATAAAGGCAAACTCAATAAATATATTTTTACAATGAGTTTATTGAGCATTCTTGATCATGGAAAAACAAAAGTTTGCCGTAGGTGACAGCCATATAATGTTTACCATGTTATTTACTTGACTAGTCAATATTTCATCGGCATCAGGCATTTGTTGATCTCCAATCCTGTCTAACGACGATGGTATCGAGTCACCGATCAGATCTCTTCTCTCAGCTTCTAGCATTTCAATTGCACTCCTGAAACAGCACATGGAAAATTCTTGATAAGAGTAATCCAGTGTGGACAGAAGCATAAATGGTCTAAGCCAGTTAAAGTTAACAAAACGAATATAGCAAACGTGACAATTAAAACACGAACCTACAAACAGAAAGAGCCTTTCTCATATCTCCAGATGCTGCAGCAACTTTCTGAAGCAATAGAGAAGCAGGGTATTCAGAATACTCAACAGCAGATGTCAAAATGACCCTTAAATGTCATCAATTAAGGACTAAAAAAATAGGTTTTTCAGCTCCTGAAAAGTAGTGTATGATCTCACCCTAGCACAGAGTTCCACTGCTTGAGGCTGGAAGACTGTATAAGGAAGTGTCTGTTGGAAATTGCAGTTGTATTAGAACGATGTAGCAGTATTTGTCCATTCAAAGAATCTCTAAACTATTACGGGATCTGTGCCAGTGCTTCTTCGAATGTATAACTGACGACCGAAGCTAGAGTTTTCAACTTTTTATCATTTTTTTATGCTCACTTTCCTAAAACTTTTAAGGCTGATTGCATTTTTTTTTTAAATACACTTATATTGCCGAATGTGCCTAATATGATTACTCGTCAAAAGACGAACGCCATCAATCAACTTCATTACGAAAACAGGGCCTACTATTGTAAATTTGCTTTCAGCCTTTGGAAATATGACCAAAGGCCAGTTATTTATTTTAATCCGGTTTGATGTCTCAGTTAAATTGATGCAAGTAATAGCATAATAATGCTCGAGTAAACAAACAACCACTATACTGCTTATCTATTTACATGAAAGTTAAAGGATTATTACCCTCAATCTTTCCTGGAGAATAGTGATGATCTGATCCTTGGAATAAGCTCGAAATGTTATGACGGTAGGTTTGCCTAGAAAAAAAAGGAGCAAGTTCATAAACTACCATGCAGAGTAAGCACTAAGCCGGGAAAAATACGCTAATTCTATACAAATAACTGGGCATTAAATCATCCCTAGGTTCGGAAAGAAAAATCGGGATCAAGAAACACCTCTAAAATTACTAACTAGACAACAAATTACAGCGTATCTTCATAAGTCAATTGATGTAGAACTGTAGAGCGGAGTTCCTCCGGAAACAAACCCATTGCAGAAATGATGGATAGCATTAGCAAATAATGAAGATGAACTGATGCAAATACAAGCACTCACAATTTAAAGATTGCAGTTTCGGGATAAACCTGTCAGCTAAGTCAATAGCATTAGCTATCCCTGTAAACATGAGGCAGAGAGGTTAAAAAAACGACTCAAAATGATGTAAACTTTAACCAATGTGAACTTCACATACACACCTAGCAAAATACACTTGGAAAATGGTAAAGTTGTTAGCATGAAAAGATCGTGAAGCACAGCTCGGTCTTTGGTGATCAAATAATCCAACTCATCAGCTATAACTAATCTGTTGACCATTTCAAAATCAACAACATGGTGATAAGTTTCTCACATATAAGAAACGATAGAATCCAGAAGCTATAAATCATATCCCTCTCGGTTACAGTAAACAGTAAACATTTACAACGCATTAAAATAAAAGCTATGTAAACATGGAAACTCTATCATAACTTTATGGGAAGACAGCGGTAGTGGATGCTTACATCATCTTCAAGCCAGTTGGCTGTTTCTGAGAATAGAGGTTGTGAAGAAGCTGCAATGAAGATGCAGAACGACTATCTTTCTTCTTCGGATGATTTTGTCCAACAATCTGTAAAACCAGCATGTTAAAATATTCGTCTTCTTGGTTTGAAATCAGAGAAGTGCATAGCATTATTGCACCTTGCTGAAAATTTCACTAGTGTTTGTAAGTGAAGTACAATTGATTGATAGTATATCTGGAGTCTGCACACCATCCTGCTCACCAGGGCAAAGAAAAATACGAACTTGTTATTACTAGCCAAGAATACAATAAAGCAAGAACAGCATTTCTAGGATGGTAATGGAATCCCAAGTACTTGATCCAAAGGTCATTCCCTATCACGAAAAGGTGCAAGAGCTGACACGAGTTCCCATTTATGACAGGACCAAATGGTGGAACTGGAAAACTGGTATTAAGTTGAAAAGGAAGAAAATGGCTTCAATAACCCAACTATATATGAATAACAAAATTTGGCACACAAAAGTATGAGCAAATATCTCACATTCTCACTCATCAACTATATATATATATATATATATATATATATACACACAACCCTAGGAAGTATGGACACGACTACTCATACAGGTGCCGGTGCAGGTGCGGCAAAGGGCATGTTTGAAAGATATGAGACACGGGTACAGTGGGGACACGCCAAATATACATTATACACACACACACATACACATAAATGCATTCATAAGTCATGAAAAACAATGAGTAACATTCATAATAACTAATAAGCAATTAATCCTTCAAGAAGAAACACTTAATACCTCAAACTACTTAAACCACCAAATTTAAGGACAGTTGGAAGATTATTAAATTAAGCATTTTACATTAGGACTTTATTTTATTTTTTGTATATCAACCCCTTTTTGTAAAATTAAAAAAAGAAAAACTCATTTAAAAAAAAATTAGAAGCGTGTCTGTGATGTGTCCCACGTGTCCCATATTAAAAAGAAAAAAAAAAAGAAAAAAGAAACAAAGGGGACACTTATTTTGGAGTCTCTTACGTGTGCCCCGCGTGTCCCCGCCGCGTCACTGTGTCTAGAGTGTACCACTCATACGTTAACCTCCTAGAAGTGTTGGTGCTTCCCATTTGTGTCAGTTTTGTCATTTTCCTAAAGTTCTCCCAACATTGAAAGGCTAAGTTAGTGCACTCAAGTTTTGTTAGGTATAGCTAAAATTTCATTATAAATCAATCTGGAATATACTGTCTGCATTTGAATTCCCACTTGTCTGCCAAACTTCGGTTAGACATTAAAAACAATAAGTAAAACTTCAATAAACCAATGTTTAAAAAAACGCTCGAGGCGTACGCCTCGAGGCGCGCCTCAAGGCGAGGCGTGGAAGAAACGCCTCAGGGCGTTGTACAATAAGCATGGATTTGAGGCGAACGCCTCTCCTGACCAAGGCGCTGAAGAAACGCACGCCTTGAAGCGTTGCGTTTGAGGCGCAAGAGGCGCTCGATGCTTGAACGACGTCATTTTTTTTTTTTTAATACCTGTACTAAAACCTAACCCTCAGCGACCTACTGTACGGAACGGAAACTCTCAGCCTCGGCGATTCTCAGCGGTGATTTTCGGCGAATCTCAGCAGAGATATCCGGCGACTGTGCACAGAATTTAAAGAACCCGAAGCGGCGACTCACGGTGAGCCTCTTTCATCTTTTTTTTATACTGGGATTTTACGTTTTCTTTTTTCAGTTTAATTTTATTTTTTAAAAAAAATATTTTTTCCTATTTGGGAGACGTTTTTTAAATCTGTAGTGATTTGTTTATTTTTTCAGTTTTGCTTAGATTTTTTTAGTTTATCATAATTTACTGAATATTATTTTTAATTGTAGTGATTTGTACTTTATTAATTGTGGTGATTTGAGAGATAAGTTTTTTAAATTTTTAGTGATCTGCGTTTTTTTTCCAGGTTTGCTTAGTATTTTTTAGTTTGTCATAATTTGCTGAATATTGTTTACATGGATATCATGATGTTTTGATATTTTAGTTAATTTTTTTCTATTTTAATTGATATTGTTTCTAGTTTTTCTATTGGTTTGAATTTTCTAGTAATTTCCATGGATATTACGATATTTTAGTAAGTTTTTTTTTATTTTAATTGAGGCTTACGCCTCGATGCGCTTCGAGGCTTACGCCTCGCCTCGTCCGGCCAAAACGCCTCAAACTCGCCTCACGTTTTTTGAAACATTGCAATAAACCATTAGATTGACAGCTTAAAGACTACATGACACTGATAAACAATAAATATCAATTTACTCTAATGATATGGGACTTGATTATAACCAGATTCGTGCCAAAAATGAGCACCTCATTTGCCCAATTGACAAGAAGCTCTTTTACTTTTTCGGTTGACAATGACTTTCCAGTCCCTGGACATCCACACATATACAAACTCCCAGCCTTCTCTTGTTTGATGCATTTTTTGCAGAAATCCAAAACTCTATTCTGCTCATCTTCGCGGCACACAACCGTATTTGGGGCAGTCGACACATGTAGTGCCTCCTTAACAGCTCTCAATTGCTCCATGTCTATTTGAATCACCATGGAGTTAATCAATGTTAAATAAAATACAGAAAACATATAAACTAAATTGCACTTGCCTCTTGGGTCCCAATTTGCTTTTTCCAGAAAATTCTCAGAAAATCATTTTTTGAGTGACGATATACACAAGTTCCTGGATTTCACGCATTTCTCAATTACCTGTTGTTAGAGATTAAAAAACCATTGTAAATTACCTGAAACGCAATTATCTTCAAAAACATTGAGTCATGACCAATAATACTTATCTTCCAGCTAGTGCCAAAAATCAACTAGCCAAATATCATTCACAATGCGAAATTAACATTTCAATTAAACCATAATACCATTAAACTACATTGACTCGTTGAATGCAAAATCACAATTTTTGTCATTATATAAAAATAAATTCGGATTTCTGGAAAAACATAAAAAGACCATGATACGGTGACTAAATTTACATTTAACTATAAGGGGAAGTTGCATAATCAAGGTAATTTATGCATTTAAGATCCAACTGAAGCATTCGAGTCGGGTTTCAATCTGCTATTTTGCGAATGGTGCTTCCAATCTCGGCAACAGAATCTACTAACAAAGGCGAACGGCATCCGAAAATGGTCGGCATCTATGTTTGAGAGTGTAATGAAGAGCTATAGAAATGAATGCTTTCAAAAAGGAATTTGGCTAGAAGGTAATTGGACGAGATTATAAATAATGTAATAAAGAATACATAAAATGGCGTGAAATGAGTACAAAAAAAGAGAAGCAGAAGGCACACTTAGTTGCACCATTCAAGTCAATACATAATCTGAGTAATTACAAAATGCGTGAATCATTGACAGCATTATAACTATAGACGGAGTATGTATTAACTTAAATGATGCACCCAAATGTGCATTTTCCTATCCGCCATTTGTACCAATTTCTCACCATCTTATTCGTTCTTCACTACAATATCTACAATCTCACTCACTCTCTAACCAATTTCTCTTCTGAACTATTTCATTCTATAGCTCTTTATTACAATCCCATACAAAGATGTCGGCCGTTGTAAGACATCGCTCGTCTTTGTCAACAGATCCTGCTGCCAAGCTCAGAAACACCATCACTCCTCAAAAGATCGGATTGAGATCCGACTCGAATGCTGCTTGGATCTCAGATGCGTAAATCACCTCAATTATGCCGCAAAGACAGACGTAAAAGTCCCCAAGAGTTAATGTGAGGTTAATCACTGTATTATGATCTCTAGTTTTTCTGAAATTGCAATGTAATTTTTTATAGAATGATAAAAGCTGTGATTTTGCATCATAATGAAGCAATCTTGTTTAATTGAGATTATTAAACTGGCATTTCAACATTCTGGTTTGTTTTGCATTAGCTGGAAGTTAAATATGTCGAGTATTATTAGTTAAACTCATCTTTCTAAAGATAATCTATTTTAGGTAATTTATAATGATTTTTTATCCATAACAACACGAAATTGAGAAATACGTGAAATTCATGATCTCCAAGAATAGTCAATACATCTCTAGCCTTATAATGTAGAATAAACAACCACAAGTTGTTGAAAGAACACATGTGAAGTACAAGAAAGCTTAAGGGAACATCATAGGATATCTTCAGAAACTTTACAAAAGATCAAGCTACATTCCAATCAACTTCATTAGGTGGACAATAGTCTTCCCTTTACCTTTGGCACATCTCTCTTTTTCTAAATCATCGTCATGAAAATGAGATTCATCACCTTCATCAAGTTCTTTCCCACCACATGCAGAATATATCATATAGCTCAATTCATCTTCTTTCGATCGGTCAAATGCCTGTTCGAACTTTAAAAGTGTCTCTAGCATCAACTATGTCGAATTTCATCTAGTTTCAACATCAAGGCAAAGAAGACTCTTTCAAGTTTTTCTGCATCGATACTGTTTTCGAACACTTCAAATCTAGCCGGAGATGAGCACACGAATCTTATAGCATTTCAAATCTTGAAAAATGAAGCAGTTTGATGCTTTATACCATGTTTTACTATGAGATTCAAGATATGTGAAACACTTCATGTGCAAAAACTCATGATCCAAGCTGCTAGAATTTCAAGCTTTAGTGTTTTTCACTAAATAATGTGTGGCACCATCATTAGGCCTTGCATTATCAACCTTCACAGTTAATAACTTAGCAATTAATTCAGTTTTCCCAATTTAACAAATGATTTCAATCATTTTATTCCATGTCTTGCCCTTTTGGGTTATATACTTTAATGGACTGTTGGGTTTAGGACTGAGTATTGGGGCTGACCTGGCCCGGATCGACCCGGCCCGGAATGGACCGGAAGATAAAGGGTTAGACTTTTTGGACCCGAAGCCCGGACGTGTTTGGACCGGGTCCATTAAAGTATATAACCAAACGCAGCCTAAATATACACTTATTTTTATAGAACTTGATAACAAATACAGTAGGAGCGAGAAAACGCAGGATAGCAGGCAGCCGCACGCCTATCCTCTCTCAATATAGCTTCGAAGGCTACCTCAGGTATAGTTACAAGTTTCTGTCGACGAAAATAATCTCTTCCACTGCATTTTAGGCTTCTACCGGTGTTTTCTATATCCATATTCATTTTTTTTTGGTTGTGTGTGCATCTAGAACAAGTGTTTATGGGTTCTTTTTTTGCGTCTCGTGTTTCAGATTATTTGCCTGAATCCTCACATTTTGTGTATTCTTCTGCACATATGTTACCTGAATCTAGTGTTTTTCTTGTCTTTTTTCTGCCTGTTGCAATTAGGATTGATTAAGATATTTTCCGCAGACATATATTTGCCTTTTTGTTTTTTGCCGGAACCCTCCCCCACATATACTCCTCATTATTGTTGATTTCTGCACCTTCATTGTTACCTTAGTCCAACTGGAAGTTGCATTGCTTTATGTACCTTCATATAGAATGCCAAATTGCATTTTGTGTCTTAATTTGCTTTCAGATGGGAGAAAAAAAAGTCACCGAGATTGGGAAATGTCCGCAAAGATCAACCAATTATCATTCCCCGTCAAAAGGAAGGAGCAACCACTTGGAAGCCTAACAATTCCAGGAAAAGAAAAAAGAGCACAGAAAAGACGAATACTCTTCCATCACCACCTCCATCTCCACCACCGACAATCTTTTTGGCAGAAACTGTTGCAACGTGATGTAAAAGGACATTGTGTGGTCTTGAATATGCAGCACAGGGAAGGTTCCACGGGACAGGTAACTTGATAAACCATTTAAATATTCAATGCAAGTTTTATCGTGTTTGCTAAAAAAGAAGACATGGATGCAACATTGAAAAGTGTGCATTATTCCTATGAGGAATGTGAGTTGAAATGATCATTATTAATGAGTTCCCTTTTAGAGTGGCAGAAGCTGAAGGGTTTGTGAGGTTTATAATCTAGTTGCAACCTAAATTCACCTTCCCTAGTAGATTTACTATTTATAGGGATTGTATGAATTTCTATGGTTGAGGAAAAAAAAGAGTCAAGAAGCTTATTAAGAATGAGCGCGTGTCTTACAGATACTTGAACTTCAATTCAAAACATAAATTACATGTATCTTAGTGCACATTGTATTGATAAAGATTGGAGGTTGCAAAAGAGAATTTTGAGTTTTTCAACCATTACTAATCAAAAGGACAAGACATGGAATAAAATGATTGAAAATCATTTGTTAAATTGGGAAAACTGAATTAATTAATAAGTTATTACTGTGACGCTTGATTAGTGCACATTGTATTGATAAAGATTGGAGGTTGTAAAATAGAATTTTGAGCTTTTCAACCATTACTAATCAAAAGGGCAAGACATGGAATAAAATAATTGAAAATCATTTGTTAAATTGGGAAAACTGAATTAACTGATAAGTTATTAACTGTGACGATTGATAATGCAAGTCCTAATGATGGTGCCACACATTATTTAGTGAAAAACACTAAAGCTTGAAATTCTAACAGCTTGAATCATGAGTTTTTGCACATGAGGTGTTGCACATATCTTGAATCTCATAGTAAAAGATGATATAAAGCATCAAACTGCATCATTTTTCAACAAAGTCAAATAGTCAATTCAGATTGTTTACCTTTGCCTTTATTTATAGGATTATGCAAACATTTCTCATAGTGCTTCTTAACATTCTTTGAGCCAGCTGTATTACCATGGCATGAATATGTACAGTCACAGAACTTACATTCACAATATTCCTTCCTTCTATTGGTTTTCCTCTTAATACAGCGCCCCTCCATCAGTTTCTTATCTTGCGGTAGTGAAAGGCGTAACTCTTCCAATTCTTCATCTTTAAGTGATACTGCATTTGAAAACATGTCGGAGCCGCCTGGCCCAGTGGATTCTGAAATAGAAGCGGGGGCTGCCCTTTTGGTCACCATCTAAAAATAAAATTACAAGCATAGTTAAAAATGACTGTGTAAAGTGTAAACTGTAAAGTGTAAAGAACTCAAAAATATCCAGTCTCCCTATTTCATTTTTTTCTTTTTACAGGATAATAAAATACCTATAGTCATTAGATTAGACGATAAAACTTACATTGCATGAAGATTGAGAAGGAGTGGCGGGAGGAGGTGGAGCCGCGGGAGTCGCGGCGGACAGAGGCAGTGAAGTGAGAAGGCGCAGCGGGAGGAGGTGGAGCGGCGGGATCTGGAGCGGCGGATAGAGGCAGCGACGTGAGGAGGAGCGGGCGGTAGGAGGTGGATCGACGGAACTCGCGGCGGATAGAGGCAGCAAAATGAGGTGGCGCGGCGACAGGAGGTGGAGCGGCGGGAGTCGGAGCGGAGGATGGAGGCAGAGGCGTGAGGAGGAGCGGGCGAGAGGAGGTGGAACGACCGGATTCGCGGCGGAAGGAGGTGGAGCGGCGGTTAGGTTTGTGTGGTGAACTGGTCTGGTTAGGAGTATGACCGTTTCTGAAATGGAGAAGGCGCGGCTGATGAAGACTGAAGTAATTAGGATAAATTGTGTTTTTATATGCACGAATACTTGGTCACCGGGAAGTACCAGGTTGGACCGGAATTTTTCGGGTTTTGATCCGGTCCAGTCTGGAACTCGTTTTTCGCAAAACATAGATTCGAAACCCGAACTTGATTAACAGGTTTGGTCTGGATTCGATCCGGATTCGATCTGGGTCCGGGTAAATACCGGGTCCAGTCTATTTGTGCTCAATCCTAGTAAATAATTAAAGGGAAAATTACACAAGCTAATACATTTTAATTGAATATTACAAAAATAATACAATCAAATAATAATTACATTAATACCAGATTTTGGGTATTTATTTACATAAAACGATGACATTTGTCTTTAAAGCGGCGGTTTCAATTATGCTTATCCCGTGAAAGACGCAATTGATAAGATTGAAGACATTTATTTGTGATAATATTTATGACAGCTGTAAATAGGAGTAAATGTATTTAGTATTGCAAATTTAAACAAGTCAATTGATAAATAAGGCATTCAGATTAATAGTTTATCTCTCTTGTTGAACACTGTCCCATACACAAACTTGCCTAACAGCACAAATCACGTCGGAGGAGTGAAGGGCGAGGGATGACGACGGTCGCGGCAGCCATAATTGAGACGAGAGGCGGACGAATTGTAAGGAAAATGACGACGCGGGTGAGAAATACATATGATGGTGGTTGAATGGCCTCCTCCCCACGCAGATCAAATTTATTCATATCTGGACAGCTTTCTCTCGCCGCCATTTATGGCTTTTAAGCGGCAATCTAGCCGCAACCTTCGATGCCTTCTGTTCCTACAAGAGTCTTGTCCACCAGATTTAGGGATACTCTCGAAATTATTTGTGGTTACTTATTCATATACAAGTGGTTACTATATTTTTAATATGACATTTGTTTATGTCATTGTATTACGATGTACTTTTCAATTGTTTCTTTGCGATATTTGATTACTATGTTGACAAATATTGGATTACTTTAGTTATATATGTCCATATGGTTCTCTTGTATAAGTTATGTACGGTAACATGTTTATTGCAGATTTAATATTTAGTCCTTATTTTTTGTTATCATTTACCATATTATAATTATTGGTACGTTTGATTATTTCGTGTGTAAAAATTTTCTGATTCAATCTGGATTGCAAAAGTTAATAAGTCGTTGCAGATGTGTTATTTGTAATATTATATATATATATATATATATATATATATATATATATATATCAACGAGCATCTATAACAAGTGACGATTGTTGTTTTACTCGTGGCATATTTGTTCTAATAAATTTTTTCAAATCCAGAAATTTTCATTATTAATTATAAATCTATTAACTAGCATACATAAAAGGTATCCAAGTATGTATTTAATGTAACTAAATTATAGCATGACAGTATCCACAAATGTGTAGTTGAATTTAGATTGCAAATACGAATAACTCGATGTTTAACAATAAATGTCACAAAATGTTCATGTTTAAGTAACCAAATAAATATATGAAAGTATCCAAAGCGTATTCATTCAGTCTTCATTATTTGATGTAATAAATTAAAAAGTACATGAGCATGTATAACAGATATCCAGATGCAATATTCCAGGTAACCAAACTAGTACTTACGCGTATTCGTAGTATTTTTATTAAAATTTCAAAGGATAAAATAAATTAAAAACGACATCCAAATATATATATATATTTAGATAACTAAAGTAAGTTTGATATTATCATCATTTTGTACTTCTATTTCTATTGTTAGTTATAAATAAATTAATATGTAAACGGTACACAAATGCAACCTTCAAATAACCAAATGACTCTTGCAGGTATCCACATGCTTGAATGTGACATTACAAATTTAAAAAACTCAATGTTCAATTATAAAGAATGTCTTTAATGTGAACCACACTCTTCTTGATACGATCCATAATTTTGTACCTCCATTTTTTATTGTTAAATATAAAAAAAAAATAACAAGCAAGCATAAATGGTATCCAAATATAATATTGAGGTAAGTAAACTACACTCGATACTCTCCATAGTTTTGTACATCTATTTTTTATTGCTAAACATAAATATACTAACGATCAAGAATAATTGGTATACAAATACAATATCACAATTGATATCATACACAATTTTGTATATCTATTTTTTTAAATCTAAATAAATTAACGAAAAAAATATCTAGTATCCAAATGCAAGGTACATGTAACCAAACTACAATCTATAAGTATCCAACTGTGATATTTTTAGAAATTCATGGAACCCAGCACCTAAGTCGCGACGAGCATCATCTCTCTCTGTAAGTTGACCAACACATGCTGTCATCCATAAATTCTCATTGACAAAACAATCCATCTCGGCCATGATAACCTGAAATAAGAACAACCATCCTCATTTTTCTTTTCTCGGATCGAATATTACAAGAATTTACGAGTTTCATGAAAATTATAGATCTGGAAAATGTAACACCCTCAAGATATTCGAGGTATATTACAGCGCCGTGAATCCCTATATGGGACCCACCAGGCTGAACAGCATCATACTTATCGACTCACATAAACGACAGAACAATACCATGTCATAAAGACGCAAAACAGAACAATCCACCCGGTTCAACCGGTCAATATAACATCATCATCCGACACAACATAATAAGCAACAATACAATCCAAACGAACAAGAACCCCTTAAGTACTCGAGTACAACTATTAGTTCAAAACCACAAAAGACAAAAAGGTAAAAGACACCAAAACGTCACTCGTGCACAATCATCACGCACGGCCATCATCCGTCTTGGTCAGTAGCGCTCGTCTCGATGAACCTGACCTGAAATTCATAAAACGAATTTCCCCGAAACGGGTCCCCAGAGGGGTTAGCAATTACGCTAGTACAAGTATTCAAGGCAAACCAATCGCTTACACATTTCATAGTATATGCACCAATATCATTTCGAAAACCAAAACAAGACATGTCTTTTTTTTTCCGGAAAATAAACAGTCAAACAATTAGCCTTGAGAACAGGGCGGCAGCATACATTCTCACTCGGGGCCTCACAGGGACCCTAACGAGTTGGCTACAAATACAGAAAAACAAAACCACGCACACGCTAAGCCGTGAGAACAGGGCGGCAGCATACATTCTCACTCGAGGCCTTGCAAGGACCCTAACGAGTTGGCTAGCGGTACGAAACTCGTGAAATCCAGGGCGGCAGCATAGATTTCCCTCCTTGACCCCGTCGGGCCAACACAAGGTGAGTAATTTACAAACAATATACATTACCATTTCACGTTAAGCATAAAGGTTTCCAAAAATACTTGCCTCGATTAATAGACGGTGACGCGAACGGAACGGAAGAATCAAGCACGACCGTGAGGAACCGACGAATGAACCTAACGATTCGAATAACACAATCACAACCAACTCTAGACGATTACGGAAATGGAATACACCCGGAAACCCGCCTACGATTCATGTATATTCGAATAAAAATAACAACGAGGGCGGACCACAACCAAACCCTCTCGATTCCGTAAAAATCCACAAAATATCCATGAATCCGTAGGAAAACTAAAGATACTAACAATATCAATCGTATACATCATGAATCCACCAACAAAACGGAACGAATCGGAAGAAAAACCCAAAACCCCCAAATTAAATCGAAATAGGGTTTTAGAATATTACCTTAGGAGATTCAAGTACCAAGATCCGTAGAACACGCGTTAGATTGATTGCCCGAACTTCACTACCGAAGAGAAATGATGAAAATCGGCCCCCCAAGTTAAGAAATCTGAGCAGTGCTCCCCTTCCCTCTCACTACTCTCGCGATGCAGATGAAAAATGGGGAAAAGTCGGCCGATTTCGTCTAATAAAGACGAATCTGCACAATTGACCGCTTCGTGTGCCGCGGCACAGCCAAAGTGTGCCGCGGCACAGGCCAAGAAAATACTCCTGTGTTTCGCGTGGTGCGCGGCAGCAGTGCGTGTGCCGCGGCATACAGATACTGATTGGGTTTTGGTCGCGAAGACACACGAGTGTGCCGCGGCACCGTCAGTGTGCCGCGGCACTGCTTTGCGCCGTGCCGGCACGGATGGGTGTGCGGCACAGTCTGATTGCTCGACCAAGATTTTGAGAAATTTGTGTGCCGCGGCGCACGCACCTTATCAGGCCGCCTACACCCCTTTTTGGGTCCCAAAATGATAAAAATGATCCTAAAGAGAATAAAGCGATAGGAATCAATATTTGGGGACTAATAACACGAAATGGATCCATGGCAACCCAAACGGCGGTTTCGCACAACAATAACAAGAATATAGTTCAACAGTTTGACAGAAGGATACGCTGAAAAGTACACGAGGGTCACTACGATCGAGAAATACACCAAAAACGAAAATACAAGGGAAAGAAAAATACGGATATTACATTCTACCCCTCTAAAAATAAGTTTCGTCCGAAACTTAAGAAACAAACAACTCCGGTACCTAGACGCACGCCGTCCTCGGTTTCCCAAGTTGCTTCCTCGACACCGTGTCTCGACCACCGCACTTTGACCGAGGGATGGTTTTATGCCTCGATCGTTTCTCACGATGCTCCAAAATCTTCAAAGGACGCTCCTCAAAAGTAATATCTTGACAATATCAATCTCGCCATAATCGATGACGTGACTAGGATCCGAACATATTTCCTCAATCGGGAAACATGGAAAACGCTATGAACATGACTCAAGGCCGGGGTAACGCCAAACGGTATGCCAACCCACCTACTCGCTCGAGGATCTCAAAGGGCCGATAAATCTCGGACTCAACTTTCCTTTCTTCCCGAAAAACCCCTTTCGTCGGCGACACCTTTAGCAAAACGTGGTCTCCCACCTCGAATTCCAAAGGTCGACGTCGGACGTCGGCATACGACTTCCGCCGACTTTGGGCGATCAACATCCGTTCTCGAATTAACTCTATCTTCCGCCTCGTCTCTAAAGCGACATCCGGCTCGGTCCCGACCAAATCGGACGCCTCATTCCAACAAATCGGTGATCGACATCGCGCCCGTAAAGTGCCTCATACGGTGCCATCCGACCGACGCATGCCAACCGTTGTTGTACGTGAATTCGATCGGCGGCAAATGTTCCTCCCGATCACTACTCCAATCGAGAGCACAGCACGCAACAAGTCTTCGAGCGTCTGGATAGTGCGTTCCGTCATCCATCATTGGGGATGAAAAGAGGTACTCAAACGCAACCGGGTACCCAACGCCTTATGCACCGCCTGCCAGAAGTGCGATACAAAACGGCCGTCACGATCCGAAACAATAGACTTCGGAGTACCGTGAAGTCTTACGATCTGCGCGATAAACACACGAGCTAACTTCTCCGGGCCCCAAGTGTCCTTGATGCCCAGAAAGTGTGCCGACTTGGTCAGGCGATCAACAATCACCCATACCATATTCATGCCCGACCTCGATCTCGGCAAACTCGTAACGAAATCTATCGATATATCTTCCCATTTCCATTCCGGAACGGGAAGTGACTGCAATAACCCAGCCGGTCGCTGATGCTTGATTTTGACCTGCTGACAAGTCAAGCATCTCGCTACAAACTGTGCGACCTCATCCTTCATATCATTCCACCAGAAATTCCTTCTCAAGTCCTTGTACATCTTACTCGAACCAGGATGAACGGAGTAAGGTGTAGCATGGGCCTCCCGCAAAATACTCTGTCTCAACTCTGAGTCGTTCGGCACACAAAGACGACTCTGAAATCTCAAAATACCATCCTCGTGAATCATAAATCCAGGAGACTTCCCTTTAAGAACGTTCTCTTGGATTTGAGTAATCATCGGATCCTCTAATCGCTTGACTTAATTTCATCGATCAAAGGCAGCGAAACCTCTAAAGCACGAAGTTGCCCGACGGCTCCAGCAACAAAACTTCAACATCTAACTCTATTAAAGATCGCCGAAGCTCGGATGAGGCGTAAGGATCTCAAGCGATCGCAATGCAATCGGTTTCGACTCAAGGCGTCGGCCACGACGTTCGCCTTGCCCGGATGATAAAGGATTTCGAGGTCATAATCCTTAATCAACTCCAACCACCTCCTCTGCCTCATATTCAACTCCCGCTGAGTAAATATGTATTTCAGACTTTTATGATCGGTAAAAATCTGACATGCAGAGCCGAAAAGATAATGACGCCAAATCTTGAGCGCAAAAACGACTGCCGCTAACTCTAAATCATGAGTAGGGTAGTTCAACTCATACGGCCTCAATTGTCTCGACGCATAGGCAATGGTCTTGCCGTGCTGCATCAATACGCACCCAAGACCCTGACCCGAAGCATCGCTATAAACGGCAAAACCCTCATTGCCACATGGCAACGCCAAAACCGGGGCTGAAGTCAAACGCTTCTTCAGTTCCTCAAAACTCGACTGCCTCTCGTCATTCCAGACGAACTTCTCGGATTTCTGGAGCAACTGTGTAAGTGGTCGAGCCAGTTTCGAGAAACCCTCGACGAACCTACGGTAGTAGCCAGCCAAACCCAAGAAACTACGGACCTCCTTCACATTTTTGGGCGGTGCCTAATCCAACACCGCCTCGATCTTCTGCGGATCTACACGAACCCCCTTGGCTGAAATCACGTGGCCCAAAAACATCACTTCCTTCAGCCAGAACTCACATTTCGAGAACTTCGCATAGAGTTGCTCGGTCCTCAAAATGTCTAATACTACCCGCAAATGATGGGCATGCTCTTCCTCATTCCTCGAATAAATAAGAATATCGTTAATGAAGACGACGACACACTTATCCAAATACTCGATAAAGACTTTGTTCATCAACTGCATGAACACCGCCGGCGCATTAGTTAACCCGAAAGGCATGACTACGAACTCATAATGTCCGTATCTCGTCCGAAAAGCTGTCTTCGGCACATCGGACTCTCTCACCCGGAGCTGATAGTACCCCGATTTCAAATCAATTTTCGAGAATACCGCAGCTCCCTGCAACTGATCGAACAAGTCATCAATTCTCGGCAAAGGATACTTGTTCTTGATGGTCACCTTGTTTAGTTCGCGATAGTCGATACACAAACGTAGTGAACCATCCTTCTTCCGTACAAACAGGACCGGTGCACCCCAAGGCGAGGCGCTCGGTCGAACATACCCTGACTCAAGAAGCTCACTCAACTGCTTCTTCAACTCTGACATCTCTGAAGGTGCCATGCGATACGGCGCCTTTGAAATCGGAGCCGCGCCCGGCTCTAATTCTATGACAAACTCAACCTCACGATCCGGTGGCAATCCCGGTAACTCGTCAGGAAATACATCAGGAAACTCACTAATGACTGGAATCGACGAAAACTCGACTCCACCATCCCCCGCCTTCAAGGCGTAGCACCAATAACCAGTACACCCCTTTCGCAGGAGTTTCACCGCCTTCAAGGCGTTAATAACAACCTTCTGGGTTCTCTTTCGCCCCGTGAAAGAGTGTTCGGTACCGTCCTCGGCTAACATGGTAATGATCCTCGTGCGGTAGTTCATGATTGCACCATGCCGCTCGAGCCAATCATTCCCGAGAATTAAATCCTCGCCCTCGATACCCACAACAATAAGATTAGAGAGCCACGCCCTCTCACAAATGATCACAGAACAGTCCCGGACTTCTCGATCACCGACAATTCTATCACCGCTAGGAAGTTTAACGATGAAAGGCTCGCAAGGTGACAAGCAGTCGAGACTCAAACGGCGTACACACTCTAGAGAAATGAATGAATGCGTAGCACCCGAATCAAAAAGTACACTGACAGGATGGAAATGAATATGAACGGTACCTGTCGCCACAGTAGCTGCTGGATCATCGGCTCTTCTCATCTCATAGATACGCGGCTGAGCAGAGCCGACACTGGAAACTCCACCCCTAGCGGGCTGACCCCGACCCTTACCTCGGCCGGCACTCGGTGGAGGCGGCGGAGCAAATGAGCCCTGGTTCACACTCGGCTCCAACGGGGCTGGTTGAGAAGAACGGGCGCCGCGAAGCTATTTGATCTGCTCACAAAAAGGGGCCTTGTGGCCTAGCTGTCCACAAGTATGACAGGTAAGCTTCGGACGAGAACATTGCCGGCTCCTATGGCCTTGCACACCACAGTTAAAACATGTGGGTTCATGAGCGGAGGTTCCGGCGGCACCCCGAAAGCTCCCAGAGAAACGAGCCGAACCGCCCGTTGAAAAATTTGCAGCTTGAGATTTCTGCTGGCCTCCACTCTTGGGACCAGAAAAATTTCCAACCGACTTCTGCTTCTTACTCTCGCGGGCCGCCTCACTTGCCGTCACAGACATGTCGTAAGCAAGGGCCCCGCTCTGGTAATCCTTCAAGGTAGTGCATACAAGCCCCGACATATGGTCCCGAATCGGCAACTTCATCCGTCTGGAGAAATGGAAAATTTTATCGCTCTCCTCGACAACTTGGGTCTTCACATAACCCAATTCCTTGTTAAAATCAGCAATAGCTTGAGCTACGGGGATATCCCGCGGTTGAGCATCATAAAAAGCATGTACCCGAGCCTGTCTGACCGGCCACGGGCAATATTCAGTCTCCATCAATTCTTGAAACTCAGCCCACGAAGCAGCATGATCTTTGGGCCCAACGGCCTCCCACCAGTCTGTAGCGTCCCCTGTGAGAAAATATTGAGCAATAGGGACTCTACGTTCCTCGGGACAGTTAGTGGCAACGAAGACCTTTGATATCTCCTTAATCCACCCTTCCCAGCCCATCGGGTCCGAAGCTCCCGAAAACTGAGGAGGATGCATCTTGATGACATCTTGGAGCCAACGGTCCGCTCCGCCCCGATTAGCATGGGCCTGATCCGGGTTCTGAACCGCCTGAGCTATTGCCGCCATTTGGTTCACCATTTGTTGCATTACGGCCGCAATACCAAGATCGGCACGCTCCTGAGAAGAAGCATGGCTATGACGGTCGCCCGATCGCCGGCTCGAAGACGTGACGTGGCCGCCCCACCGCGCCCCACGTCCCCGCGTCCACGACCACGACCGCGACCACGACCTCTTCCAGCATCCATACTGGAGTTAAATAAGTAGCAAAAGCCATACGAGGGTAAGTACGAGAGAAGAACAATCACAAGTCGAGAATCAAAGGTACGATACAAGGAAATAATGAACAGAGGAAGGAAAACTTACGGACACTGGTAGTACCGGAATCATGGCAGCGTGACGATGATGTGCAAAACAAAACACCACAAGACCCAATAAACCGACAAGCCTAGGTATCCATAAACCTAGAGCGCTCTGATACCATTTTCTGTAACACCCTCAAGATATTCGAGGTATATTACAGCGCCGTGAATCCCTATATGGGACCCACCAGGCTGAACAGCATCATACTTATCGACTCACATAAACGACAGAACAATACCATGTCATAAAGACGCAAAACAGAACAATCCACCCGGTTCAACCGGTCAATATAACATCATCATCCGACACAACATAATAAGCAACAATACAATCCAAACGAATAAGAACCCCTTAAGTACTCGAGTACAACTATTAGTTCAAAACCACAAAAGACAAAAAAAGGTAAAAGACACCAAAACGTCACTCATGCACAATCATCACGCACGGCCATCATCCGTGTACTGGTCCAGCGCCCGCTCGTCTCGATGAACCTGACCTGAAATTCTTAAAACGAATTTCCCCGAAACGGGTCCCCAGAGGGGTTAGCAATTACGCTAGTACAAGTATTCAAGGCAAACCAATCGCTTACACATTTCATAGTATATGCACAAATATCATTTCGAAAACCAAAACAAGACATGTCTTTTTTTTTTCCGGAAAATAAACAGTCAAACAATTAGCCTTGAGAACAGGGCGACAGCATACATTCTCACTCGGGGCCTCACAGGGACCCTAACGAGTTGGCTACAAATACAGAAAAACAAAACCACGCACACGCTAAGCCGTGAGAACAGGGCGGCAGCATACATTCTCACTCGAGGCCTTGCAAGGACCCTAACGAGTTGGCTAGCGGTACGAAACTCGTGAAATCCAGGGCGGCAGCATAGATTTCCCTCCTTGACCCCGTCGGGCCAACACAAGGTGAGTAATTTACAAACAATATACATTACCATTTCACGTTAAGCATAAAGGTTTCCAAAAATACTTGCCTCGATTAATAGACGGTGACGCGAACGGAACGGAAGAATCAAGCACGACCGTGAGGAACCGACGAATGAACCTAACGATTCGAATAACACAATCACAACCAACTCTAGACGATTACGGAAATGGAATACACCCGGAAACCCGCATACGATTCATGTATATTCGAATAAAAATAACAACGAGGGCGGACCACAACCAAACCCTCTCGATTCCGTAAAAATCCACAAAATATCCATGAATCCGTAGGAAAACTAAAGATACTAACAATATCAATCGTATACATCATGAATCCACCAACAAAACGGAACGAATCGGAAGAAAAACCCAAAACCCCCAAATTAAATCGAAATAGGGTTTTAGAATATTACCTTAGGAGATTCAAGTACCAAGATCCGTAGAACACGCGTTAGATTGATTGCCCGAACTTCACTACCGAAGAGAAATGATGAAAATCGGCCCCCAGTTAAGAAATCGGCGGTGCTCCCTTCCCTCTCACTACTCTCGCGATGCGGATGAAAAATGGGGAAAAGTCGGCCGATTTCGTCTAATAAAGACGAATCTGCACAATTGACCGCTTCGTGTGCCGCGGCACAACCAAAGTGTGCCGCGGCACAGGCCAAGAAAATACTCCTGTGTTTCGCGTGGTGCGCGGCCAGATCGCATGTGCCGCGGCACACGGTCTGATTGGGTTTTGGTCGCAGAAGACACACGAGTGTGCCGCGGCACCGTCTGGTGTGCCGCGGCAGCCTTGCTCGCTGTGTGCCGCGGCACGGATGGGTGTGCCGCGGCACACGATGCTGGTGCTCGACGAGAATTTTGAGAAATTTGTGTGCCGCGGCGCACGCACCTTATCTTGTGGCCCACACCCCTTTTTGGGTCCCAAAATGATAAAAATGATCCGGAAAGAGAATAAAACGATAGGAATCAATATTTGGGGACTAATAACACGAAATGGATCCACGGCAACCCCGAAACGGCGGTTTCGCACAACAATAACAAGAATATAGTTCAACAGTTTGACAGGAAGGATACGCTGAAAAGTACACGAGGGTCACTACGATCGAGAAATACACCAAAAACGAAAATACAAGGGAAAGAAAAATACGGATATTACATAACAATCATAAGAACACAAAATTTTTCAAAATTATAAATCGAAATTAAAAAAAAATCAGATTGAAAATAACACACTTACAAGAAAAAATTAGATAATTATGCACATCGGCCTCCACCTTTATCAATTTACCAAAGTAATTGGTATACAATTTCTTCTCTTGTTTTTTTGTAAATCTCGAGCATATCATTAGATTCTTAAAAAAATGGAGATCTGTAGAATTTTGATAGTATATTCGTGAGTATTTTTTGTATTTGGAAAGAGAAGTTTTTTTTTTGGAAACGGTTATCCCCATTTTCTTGCCGGAAGTATAAAGTGGATTGATTTTGTTAACATAATTAACCGGTGTGTCATTTGGTATTAATTAATGGCATGTGCATAAAGTGTTATGAGTGTAAATAGTTTTCATTTGTTGGATTTTTGTAAATAATATATAAATCTTGTATACATATGTAAACTTCCCATAATTAAATAGCCAAACAAGTATAACCCAATACAATATATATATAACCCCTTGTATCCCAAGGGTTTGGTAATAGGCTAAATAGCTAAAATAGGACCTCAGGTTTACCAGTTTTAGCAGTTGAGGACCTAAATTTTCAAAGGTATCAAATTGGGACATACTCTTTGATCCGTTAGACCAAATTAGGACCTCCGTTAATTTTTATTCGTTAAGTCCTAATGGAGTGCTTATTTGGCAGTTAAATAACATGTGACAGATGTTTATTGGCTGGTCAATATATGACGTAAAATAATAATAAAAATAATAAAAATATAAAATTCTAAAAAATATAAAAAAACTTAAAACTTTGGAAAAAATCTGGAAAAATCACCGAAACTTGAGATAATTTTTTTTAAATTCTGGAATATTAATATTAAAAATCGAGTTTTATTTAAAATTCGAAAATGAAAATCCAAAAAAAAATATAGATCTTATTTATCAACTATTTTAAAAGAAATAAAAACCGAAATATTATTTTTTATAAAATAAATAAAAAATATGATCGGTTATCATTTCCGGTGAAGTTGACTTCAAGTAATTAATCTTTAATATTTTTTAGATTTTTATATTTTTTTTAAACAAGTAAAATAGTCTTTTTATGAAAAGTAAAAAATAAAAAAAAATACTTTTTTTTACAATAAAATAAATAATTTAGATTTTTATGTATTTTATGGAAAATAATATTCTAGTTTTTATTTTTATTTAAACAATTTATAAATAAGATCCAGATTTTTTAATTTTTTATTTCGGAATTTTAAATAAAAAATTCTTATTTTTAAATATTAATTATATTCCAGAATTTAAAAAAATTACCTGAAGTTACGATTTTTTTTTAATTTTCCATATTTTTAAATAAAAAAGAAAGTTCTGATTTTTCTTAAGTTTTCAGATTTTTTAGATTTTTTATATTTTTAAAACTTTTATATTTTTTATTATTATTATTTTATGTCATATATTGACCAGGCTATAAACATCTGCCACATGTTATTTAACTGTCAACTAAGCACTCTGTTAGGACTTGGACAAAAAATAACGGAGGTGCTACCTTGGTCTAACGGATCAAAAAGTATGTCTCAGTTTGATACCTTCAAAAATTTAGGTCCTCAAGTGTTAAAACTGTTAAACTTGAGGTCCTATTTTAGTCATTTAACCTTGTTAATAAGAGAGAAGTTCGAAAAGCCACCAAGAGAGAGAGGAAAAGAAAGAATTCCCGTCGACACTTTTGGGCAAAATAAGACAGGGCCGTTTTGCAGTTTCTCGGAGATTGAATTGTCGGATCGTTGTGATTTTTGGTCAGCAGCTTCACAACGTCTATATCTACGTTATAAACGGATGGATTGGTCGTTTGAGGTCTGGAGATCGTCCGTTTGCTGCTGGAGTCTGGACAGTGTGCAGTTTTTGGGTGATATATTTCTTCCTCTTTTGCTTTAGCTTGATTCCATACTTCTTGATGCTTTGTTCCAAAGAGTATGATGATTGTTTCGTGGCTCTAGTTTTATCTAGAGAAGACTTTTTGTGTTCCTTTTTATTGGTGATAGTGGACTTTAAGCGGCGTACGATTCCCGTGGTTTTTACTCTCGTCTTGAGTTGTTTTTCGCGCAAAAAGCAGTGTGTCACGTGTGTCCTTGTTTGTTGCTTGATTTCTGATTTAGGGGCTGGTTTCATTGCATTTAGAATACCCTATTTGTTTGCATCCCCAAAGGTTCATTTAAGTCGGGAAAGGATTGTCAAACGAAGGTTTATTCCGCATTTATAGTTTACCGTTGTGACGCATTCTCCCAACAAATTGGTATCGGAGCAAGGTTATTGATATTGGTTAGACTTTATTAAATGATGGAAGCTAATACAAGTATGATGATAAATTTGAATGGTTCTAGTTATCATGTTCGAAAAGGAAATATGGAAGACTTGCTTTATGTGAAGGATTATTACTTCTCTGTTTTTTCAACCGACAAACCTGACAATAAAACAAATGCTGAATGGAATATTTTGCATAGACAAATGTGTGGGTATATTACATTAATGGGGAGACACATGCTCGTACCTTGTGGAACAAGCTCGAGCAATTATATGCTCGAAAGACAGGGAACAATAAGTTGTTTTTGATTAAACAGATGATGAGATTAAAGTACCATGATGGAACTCCTACACTGATCATTTGAATGCATTTCAGGAATTATTATACTGGATTCTTGGGAGAATTTTAGGACGTCGTTGTCCAACTCCGCATCAGATGGTATGATTTCCAAGGAATTGGCTAAAGGCACCATTTCGAATGAAGAGATGAGAAGAAAGTCACAGGGTCCGTATTCAAAGTCAGATGTCTTGGTCACAGAAGGGCAGGGGAAAAGTTAGAGTAGAGGTCCGAGTAATAGAGGAAATCATCGTGCTAATTCGAAAGGCAAATCTGTTGATTTTGACTGCTACCAGTGTGGTAAAAAAGGGCTGCAGACAATTAAAGAGAGAACAAGAAGGGCAACCACAACAATTAAAGGAACAATCATAAGAAAGATGATGGTTGTAATGATAATGCTGAAGTTAATGCTACTACTGAGGAGTTCTTTCTTTGTTGTGATGATGATATAGTCAATCTTGCTCAAGATGATTCGGGTTTGGTTGTTGACAGTGGTGCTACATGTCATGTTACATCATAAAGAGATTTTTGTCCATCTATGGTACAGTTAAGATAGGTAATAATGATCTATCAAAGATTGTTACAATTGGCGACGTCTATATGAAGTTTGACACTCTGGTGGAGTTGGTTTTGCATAATGTAAAATGTGTCCCAGATATGAGACTTAATGTGATTTCTATAGGATTACTTGATGATGATGGCCACCACAACAACTTTGTTAATGGTTTATGGAAACTCACTCGTGGTTCCTTGATCGTGGCAAGAGGTAAGAAATGCCCAAAGCTATATGTGACATATCTGAAGATCTATAACAATGTCTTCAATGTTGTGGAGAGTATTGGCATGACAGATTTGTGGCACAAGGGACTTGGTCATATAAGTGAAAAAGGGATGTCTATATTGTCAAAGAGAAATGTATTCTTTGGTGTGCACAATGTTCATCTGAAGAAGTGTTCTCACTGTTTGGCACGGAAGCAGACTAAAGTTGCTTTCAAAAGTTGTCCTCCATCTCGAAAGAAGAATACACTTGATGTGGTTCATGTGATGTTTGTGGTCCAAAGCCTATGACACTTGGTTGCTGCATGTATTTTGTCACATTTATCGATGATCATTCCAGAAAGGTGTGGGTTTATACTCTGAAGTCAAGATCATGTATTAGATGTGTTTAAGAAGTTTCATGCCTTCGTTGAGAGGCAGACTGGGAGGAAACTCAAGTGTATTCAGACAGATAACAGAGGTGAATACATTGGGCCATTTGATGCTTATTGTAGAAAGCAAGGTATTTGACACGAAAAGACTCCTCCGAAGACACCGCAGCGGAATGGTTTAACAGAACGGATGAATGGAACATTGGGGGAGCGAGCCAGACGCAGGGTTACCAAGTTTTTTTTTGGGGGGGGGGGGGGTGAGGCTTTGAATACGACAGTACATGTTATTAATATAACCCCTTGCGTTCCTTTGCATTTTGATGTTCCTGACGGGGTTTGGAGTGGCAAATTTTTTTCATATCATCATTTATGGGTCTTTGAATGTAAGGCTTTTATGCATATTCCCATAGATGGAAGGACAAAGCTTGATGTGAAGACCAAGCCATGTGTGTTCCTTGGTTATGGCCAAGAAAAGTTCGGTTACAGATTATATGATCTGGTTAAAGGGAAACTTGTTCGAAGTTGAGATGTTGTTTTCATGGAAGTTCAGACTTTGAAAGGTGATGAGAAGAAAGAGATAGTTCCTTAACATAATGATGATCTTGCTTATTTAGATCCAATTCCTCCTAGACAGGTCGAGCGACATGATGGAGATGGTGTCCAGAATGATGAATAAGATGGCACTGATGATGTTGATGCTCCATAGCAAATAGAGATGAATGAAGAAGTTCATTCAGAGTTATCAGTTCCAAATATACCATCATTTATCCCACTTAGGCTTTGTTTTTTTGGGTTTAATTTCAGCACATTTTAGTTCAGTTTAGTTCAATAAAAGTCACTTCAGTACAGTTCGATTCAATTCAGTTCAGTTCAACAGTGTTCAGTTTAATTTAGTTCAACTTTAAAATTAATATTATCAATTAGTATTATTATTATTTATATTATGAATAATATTATATATAATAATTATTTTTGTTATTTTATTTTGTAATTATTTATATGATCAATAATATTATATATATATACATATTATAGTTATTATTATAATATTTTATTTATTTATTATTTATTATTCTTATTCTTGTAATATAAATACTAATTATTGTTGTATATATTATTTTCTAATGAAACTATTACTAGGAGAATCATTATGCTATTAATTAATTACCAATAATATTATATAAAGTTATTATTATTATTACTAATGTTATTATTATTGTTATTATTATTTTTGTTGAATTATATTATTGTTTATGTTATTATCTAATTTTATTTTTTATTGTCATTATTAATACCAATATTTATCAATAGTATTATATATTATTTATAGTTTTATTAATAATTTATTACTATTATCGTTATTGATATCAATATTTGTAACACCCCCAAATCCGCTCAGGGATATTACACGCCGTAGACCCTCTCCTCGAGGATCTACCAGGCTGATAACTAAAATCAAACATCTAAACCTCGCCTTTAAGGCTAAAATGACTCGATGACCGATTTGGTCTTTCAACAAATACATACAACTCAATTCCAAACACATACCCACGCGAGGGTCAAAATACAATAAACTCCCGTACAACGGGAAAAGATCTTGCGGCGGAAAAGAAAATACAAGTAGACCAATACGACAAAGAACGGATCCTCGTGTGACTAGTATCGTTCATCATTCATCATCCTTCGTGCCGACCCCGTGCTATGCTCCAAAACCCGAATGCAAAAATAGACATCCACCCCGAATACTCGGGGTTAGCAAACTCCACCGTTTTGCTAGTGCAAGTACAAGTGCAAAAATACGAGCCATACAATACAAGTTCCAAGAACAATAATAATCGGGAATCCTCAAAGATCCAAACGTAAAGAAAAGTACTTCCCGAGGCAAGAGTTTGAGTAAACATTTCCAAAACCGAAAGATCGCAAATAAGGGAAACAATTTACAAAAACAGCTTTAAAATGCCATAGAGAGTTTTAATAGAAAACAATTTAGGATTATACAATCCTTCTCTTTCCAAAATCAATAGTCCGGCTACCAAATGTTTTGTTTTCGCAAATAGGAAACCACCAACAATTTACAGGTCAAAGCCCAACATCACGTGTCCTCAACGGACATAAAATCAACGAAACATAATCACGCACGCGCATCGCCTAGACCGGACGCTACCACCGACATCCCACTCGAGGCCTCGAAGGACCCTCCCGAGTCTAGCGAAGCAAATCACACACATCTCACGGTTGGATCAAACGCTTGTTGCAACCTGTCCACATGATCACATGCCATGTGCCACCTTAGATTATCTCAGGATCTCACGGTTGGATCAATCACTTGTTGCATCCTGGCCACATGATCACATGCCATGTGCCACCGTAGACCTTCAACCATATCCACACATTCACACAAATAACATATCACATCAAGGATATTCAAACAATTCGCCCAGAGGCATCAAACACTTAGCAAAACACCACGTCAATCCTCAACGCACCGAAATGAAATAATATACGTCCACACACAATACCAAGTGCAACATGAACACCAAGCATATACATAGAATTCACATGGTTATTCACGAACCACACCAATCACAAAACACACCCGGTTTTGAAAGAGGCCTTTAACGAGGCTAACCAGAACTTTTGAAAACTCATTTCAAACAAACAAACAAACCAAGACGATCACCAATCATCATATCCGCGAAACAAGAAAAGTATGGACAAGGTACTTGCCTCGAATAAGAACAACGCGGAGAATCGACCGAAGTAGGTTGGCCCGAACCGACTACGAACCCGCCGACTCCACCGAACGCCAACTCACGTTCATAAACTACGAAGGACAAATAATAACAATGAAATGAATTCCATAACACGACTCAAAGCCGTTGAATTCAAAGAACGAATGACGAAAGTTCACGGATTTCCCCCAAAACGGTCAAGAACACGATTCGTCCCGTCAAAACCCGAAAACGGAATTCCAAGTTGAATATGGATATACAATTCATAGAATATGTTTAACAACATCATTTAACCATAATCGATCCATCGAAAACGGATGAAAAATGAGATCGGGGACAAATCCCCCGAAAAGTCAACTCGAAGGAAATCAAGAATTATACTTCGATTCGACGAAGAACAATGGATTAAATGATGTTAAACACAAGAATACTATCAAGATTAATCATACCCATCATGAATTAATCAACAACACGGAACGAATCGGACGAAAATGCAAAAATCCCCAAATTCACGAAATTAGGGTTCTAAGGAAGATTACCTTGATTCGCTGAATCAAAGGTTGATAACGGACGATCGATTGATGTTATGGACTCCAGAACTTCATGGATTTGTTGTTAAACAACATGGCTTCGTCGCCCATGAATCGCCACTCGCGGATGGAGAAGGAAGGAAATGAAAAAGCGAAGTGAAATGTGATCGCTCACCATATTTATCTTGGCGAGACTAGCGTCGCTAGCCTTCCCGGACTAGCGTGCGCTTATCGGCCGTGTCGGCCGAGCACCCTCGGCGTGGCCCACACGACCCGGCAACACGACCAACCTGCCGACCAAACCTGCCGACCAACTCCGCTAGCGTGCGCTACGGCGGATACTGCGCGCGCTGGCCATCGAGAGCCACTGGATCGAATCGCCCGGCAGTGCGCGTCGCTAAGCCGGCGTGCGCTACGCTGCCGACTAGCGCGCGCTACGCTCGGCGTAGCGTGCGCTGCCGATCTGGCCGAGTCGAACCTCGAAACCCCACTGCCCGGGCGATGGCGTCGCTGAGCCACCGGCGGCGTCGCTACACTGCCGGTTAGCGCGCAGCCTTTCCGGCCGTGGCGTGCGCTCGCCGGTTCTGCCGCACCGTCGGCCGGTGCCCGCAATCGTCCGGCGATCCTGCCACCGTCCGGCCGATCCATACCGCCAGCTTTCGACGACGATTTCAAAACGCACGGAACGAACACGGCGAAAAGTTCGCGGACAACATAAACGACTCGAAATGAAAGCGTAATACCATAATTAGTCATACGCGACCAAGAAAGCGGGTCGAGACAACAATTACAGATTCGGTTACCCGTAACTTTCAAGAAATTACAAAATGGCCCAAAACGCCCGGAAATCACGATACGTGATCGAATAACCAAACCGAAGTTCACAACACGTCTTACTAAGTTAAACGGACTTGCGGGAAACTCGAAACAACGATTTGGACGAGATTCGCAAGAATCGAACTCAAGTGCGGAAAAGTCGCTAAAAGCACGAACTCAACGAAACGACACGAAACGAACTCGGATGTCAAAAAGTGTAGAATTAATCATTCTCGGAATGACGAAACGGACATGAGCGAGTCGTCAAAGCAGACTTCCGCCGAAAAAAGAAATTACCGAAATCGAAAATTGTGGATATTACATTCTACCCTCCTTAAAAGAAGTTTCGTCCGAAACTTAAAACAAGTAGGAGAAGAAATATTCCGCCAGAAAAACTCAACGAGATACACAAGAATGCGTAACTAACGCCCAACGGCGAAATGTTACAAACAACGCAAAGGAGTATACGGCGTGAAAACACGCTCCACGGCGACCAACACAACGTCGCCGTTAGGGATATAATAAAAACCAACAAGTGACAAACGTCATCAAACGGATAATATAGCCAAGTCAATTATCCGACAATCACAAAACACAACGAACGAAAATCAATATAATTGACCAACCCAACGGTACATCAATCAAAACGCGAGTCAACCGCTGAACAAACACGAAATCCCACCGCCTAAGGGCTGGAAGATCGAAAACGAAACTAATTTCCCGAACTGAAGGGAATTACGAAGGAGCCTGAATGTTCGCCAATCACGGAACGAGGTCAACATAAACCGAACAATCAAACGATCAAACCACAACGATCGAGACAACAAAGATCGAAGAATCATGTTCGAATCACAAAGAACAATAAAGTTCAAACAACAACTCCCAGGATGATCTGGTGAGAACTACAAGACATGCATTGCCGAAGATCCACAGGAAAGGGAATAGCGATTGAAAAGTCAGAACGACAACGAGTTATTCCGAAATAACACCACACTCGTTCGATCAACAAAAGCAAGGAGCAGGACAAGCTCAGAAATGTCAACGAACATAAACGAGTCGACAGAGTCGAAAATGTAAAAGTTCAAGATCCAGTCCACTTCGAATAAAAGAACTAGTAGAACCAAAGATGTTACTTCGAACAAGGTTCACAAGAATCGAACCGAATTCGGAAAGTGACAGCGATAACAGATTGACCCAAAACAAGATCACGGCTCGTTCGAATGATGAACCCGAAATACAAAATAAGTTCGAGACGGTATCAACGAACACGAGCGAATCGATAGACTGGAGAAAGAGAAAATACGAAGTCTAAAAACAACACGGGTACTACATTCGACCTCTTATAAAAGAAGGTCGCCCGCAACTCACAAAAGAAATCAAGGTGACGACACAACAAGCAACCGACGAAACATCCTTCAAAGGCCTCTCAAAGCCGATTCTGATATCTGTGCTGAAGTTCGCGCCCCGAAAGACTCGGAACCCAACTCGCAAAACTAGATCCTGTGACGAGAAAGATAATTGGTACGTGCATGCCCCCGGCACACCACGGTTGAAACACCTCGGCTCGGCATACCGAAAATACAACTGCTCGATACAATGGATTAAAACACCGCAAAACAACATACCGGAGATGCCAACTCAGCATAACATATCAACGCATACAAAAATCACAACAACAACGGCATCATTCGAAGATTACAACATCCCGAACGACCGCCATCACACAATCACAAACATCATGAAACAATCACCCATGTGTATAACGCATAAAAATCCAGGCTTTAACAACCCACACTAGTGCGACAATACGCAAATCGCCACGAGGCGATAAACAGTAAACACCAGTTCACACCTCTCACAGAGGGCCAACAAAACATATGCGTGGCGAACGACTCGACACTCACGCCACCAATTCAATCACAATTCGGGGTTGACACCGTAACGAAAGTTCGAAAACCATACACGCATTTCCGGTCCATAAGCAGGAATGATAGGTTTTAAAAAGCGAGAACCACCTTTTGAAAACGGTTTGGAAACAACGGTTGATCTTGAGTATCATTTAACAAAAAGTAGTGCAAACACCATTATCGAGACTTTGAAAATCATCTTGCGTTTGAACAAAAATGAGGACACCTTTCCTTTAGTGAAAAACTTTCAAAAATATTCGACCCTTGGGTCTAAGCAATCGCATTTGAAAATATCTCAAAAATATTTTGGTCCTCAATAGGAAATTTTTTTGAAATGTATTGCGGCATTAGAAAACACCTTGAAAACACCGCAAGAAAATAATTCGTTTTAAAAGTACGTCTCGAATTTTAATTTTCTAAGATACTCAAGGTTTTCAAAAATAATTCAATGGGTTAGAATGCCCCAAAATTTTCGAGTAATTACAAGGAACAATATAGCGCCGTGGGTCCCGCTAGGAACCCACCAGCTAAAAACCAATTACAAGAATGCCCAAAAGGTCGATGACGGTAGTACTTATCAAAACTCACAAAATCATTTGAAAACACCCAACTACCGTCAAAGCGGTCAAGGCCAACAACTCGGTTAAAGGAATCGATTTTGAAATAAAATTGATCGGTAAGATACCGAAAGCTATTACAAAGGAACTCACGCAATGGAAAAAAGAAATAGAGCCCAACATGCACAATCCAAAGAACTACTCCTCACATGAAAGAAATATGAGAGTCAAATAGTCACGTATCAAGAAATCAAAATCCATAAGAGGATTCCGTCACTTAGCAAATAAATCATAAAAATAGCTCGTGTCACACGAGGCACAACACAAAGAAGGGAGACTTACAACCACAGTCGCACGAAGATGATGATCGCCCCACGATACTAATCACGACCAACAAACTCGGACGACGCGTCGCGACACGACTCGATCGGATAAAATTCGACGAGACAAAAACTCGATAGACACCATCGACCCGACACCTAGGTTTCCACAACCTAAGCTCCGATACCATTTATGTAACACCCCCAAATCCGCTCAGGATATTACACACCGTAGACCCTCTCCTCGAGGATCTACCAGCCGATAACTAAAATCAAACATCTAAACCTCGCCTTTAAGGCTAAAATGACTCAAGAGACCGATTTGGTCTTTCAACAAATACATACAACTCAATTCCAAACTCATACCCACGCAGGGGTCAAAATACAATAAACTCCCGTACAACGGGGAAAAGATACTGCAGCGGAAAAGAAAATACAAGTAGACCAATACGACAGCAACGGATCCTCGTGTGACTAGTATCGTTCATCATTCATCATCCTTCGTGCCGACCCTGTGCTATGCTCCAAAACCTGAATGCAAAAATAGACATCCACCCCCCGAATACTCGGGGGTTAGCAAACTCCACCGTTTTGCTAGTGCAAGTACAAGTGCAAAAATACGAGCCATACAATACAAGTTCCAAGAACAATAATAATCAGGAATCCTCAAAGATCCAAACGTAAAGAAAAGTACTTCCCGAGGCAAGAGTTTGAGTAAACATTTCCAAAACCGAAAGATCGCAAATAAGGGAAACAATTTACAAAACAGCTTTAAAATGCCATCGAGAGTTTTACTAGAAAACAATTTAGGATTATACAATCCTTCTCTTTCCAAAATCAATAGGGTCACGGCCCAAATGTTTTGTTTTCGCAAATAGGAAACCACCAACAATTTACGGTGGCCCAACATCACGTGTCCTCAACGGACATAAAATCAACGAAACATACTCACGCCCGCGCCTCGCCTTGGACCGGGACGCGACCACCGACATCCCACTCGAGGCCTCGAAGGACCCTCCCGAGTGGCTAGCGAAGCAAATCACACACATCTCACGGTTGGATCAATCGCTTGTTGCATCCTGGCCACATGATCACATGCCATGTGCCACCGTAGATTATCTCGTGCTCTCACGGTTGGATCAATCACTTGTTGCATCCTGGCCACATGATCACATGCCATGTGCCACCGTAGACCTTCAACCATATCCACACATTCACACAAATAACATATCACATCAAGGATATTCAAACAATTCGCCCAGAGGCATCAAACACTTAGCAAAACACCACGTCAATCCTCAACGCACCGAAATGAAATAATATACGTCCACACAATACCAAGTGCAACATGAACACCAAGCATATACATAGAATTCACATGGTTATTCACGAACCACACCAATCACAAAACACACCCGGTTTTGAAAGAGGCCTTTAACGAGGCTAACCGAACTTTTGAAAACTCATTTCAAACAAACAAACAAACCAAGACGATCACCAATCATCATATCCGCGAAACAAGAAAAGTATGGACAAGGTACTTGCCTCGAATAAGAACAACGCGGAGAATCGACCAAAGTAGGTTGGCCCGAACCGACTACGAACCCGCCGACTCCACCGAACGCCAACTCACGTTCATAAACTACGAAGGACAAATAATAACAATGAAATGAATTCCATAACACGACTCAAAGCCGTTGAATTCAAAGAACGAATGACGAAAGTTCACGGATTTCCCCCAAAACGGTCAAGAACACGATTAGTCCGTCAAAAACCCGAAACGGAATTCCAAGTTGAATATGGATATACAATTCATAGAATATGTTTAACAACATCATTTAACCATAATCGATCCATCGAAAACGGATGAAAAATGAGATCGGGGACAAATCCCCCGAAAAGTCAACTCGAAGGAAATCAAGAATTATACTTCGATTCGACGAAGAACAATGGATTAAATGATGTTAAACACAAGAATACTATCAAGATTAATCATACCCATCATGAATTAATCAACAACACGGAACGAATCGGACGAAAATGCAAAAATCCCCAAATTCACGAAATTAGGGTTCTAAGGAAGATTACCTTGATTCGCTGAATCAAAGGTTGATAACGGACGATCGATTGATGTTATGGACTCCAGAACTTCATGGATTTGTTGTTAAACAACATGGCTTCGTCGCCCATGAATCGCCACTCGCGGATGGAGAAGGAAGGAAATGAAAAGCGAAGTGAAATGTATTTGCTCGGCCATATTTATCTTGGCGGACTAGCGTCGCTAGCCTTCCCGGACTAGCGTGCGCTATCGGCGGTATCGGCGAGCACCCTCGGCAGTGGCCCACACGACCGGCAACACGACCAACCTGCCACCAAACTGCCGACCCAACTCCGCTAGCGTGCGCTACGGCCGGATACTGCGCTGGCGGCTGTCCGGTAGCCACTGGATCGAATCGCCCGGCAGTAACGTCGCTAGCCGGCCGACGGCGTGCGCTACGCTGCCCGACTAGCGCGCTACGCTCGGCGTAGCGTGCGCTACTGCCGATCTGGCCGAGTCGAGAACCTCGAAACCCAGCCTTGCCCGGGCGATAAGCGTCGCTAAGCCACCGGCGGCGTGCGCTACACTGCCGGTTAGCGCGCAGCTCTTCCGGCCGTAGCGTGCGCTCGCGGTTCTGCCGCACCGTCCGGCCGGTGCCCTGCAATCGTCCGGCGATCCACCTGCCGTCGGCGATCCATACCGCTGCCGCTCGGCGACCCGATTTAACGCACGCAGGCGAACACGGCGAAAAGTTCGCGGACAACATAAACGACTCGAAATGAAAGCGTAATACCATAATTAGTCATACGCGACCAAGAAACGGGTCGAGACAACAATTACAGATACGGATACCCGTAACTTTCAAGAAATTACAAAATGGCCCAAAACGCCTGGAAATCACGATACGTGATCGAATAACCAAACCGAAGTTCACAACACGTCTAACAAAGTTAAACGGACTTGCGGGAAACTCGAAACAACAGTTTCGGACGAGATTCGCAAGAATCGAACTCAAGTGCGGAAAAGTCGCTAAAAAGCACAGAACTCAACGAAACGACACCGAAACGAACTCGGATGTCAAAAAGTGTAGAATTAATCATTCTCAGAATGACGAAACGAACATGAGCGAGTCGTCAAAACAGACTTCCGCCGAAAAAAAAGAAATTACCGGAAATCGAAAATTGTGGATATTACAATATTATCAATATTATTAGATATAATTTGTGTATTATTAATGTTATTATTATTATTATTACTTTTATTGTTTTTGTTGATGTGATATAACTAATTTTGTTATTGTTATATATACTGTAATATGTGATTTATTCTCTATATTAATATTATATATAATTATTATTAAGTCATCTCGATTCGAGCGAGAAAAATTCAATTGATTCGATTCGGCCTGATTGATTCAATTGACTTAGTTCAAAGATACTTGATTGATTGATTCGATTACGCAAAATTCAGCTCAAAAGGACAGAGCCTTAAGCGGTCTACAATAAATCGTCATCCTTCAACACGATACTCTTCTGCTGAGTTTGTATTACTCACTAATGATGGAGAGCCCGAGTGTTATACTGAGGCCATGGGGCATGAGAAAGAGAAAGAGTGCGTTGGAGCCATGCAAGACGAGATGACTTCCTTGTATGAGAATAATACTTTTGAGTTGGTGAAGTTGTCTGAAGGTAAGAAAGCTTTGAAAAGCAAGTGGGTTTACAAAGTGAAGACAGAAGAATATACTTCACAACCTAGGTACAAAGCTATATTGGTGGTCAAAGGCTTTACCCAAAGAAAAGGTATTGATTTTGATGATATTTTCTTTCCGGTCACGAAGATAGGTTTTATAAGTGTAGTTCTTGGTTTAGCAGCTAGCCTTGATCATGAGGTTGAGCATATTGATGTCAAGACAACTTTTCTTCACAGTGACTTGGACAAAAGAAAATCTATATGGAGCAATCTGAAGGTTTTCAGGTTAAGGGCAAACAAGATTACGTGTGTAGACTTCAGAAAATTCTATATGGTTTGAAGCAAGCATCGAGACAATGGTACAAGAAATTTGAGTCTGTTATGAGGGAGCAAGGTTACCGAAAAATGGCTTCAGATCACTGGGTTTTCTTATAATTTTGTTGATGATGATTTAATTTTGCTGTTATATGTTGATGATATGTTGATTGTTGGCCGGAATATAGAAAAGATTGCCAAATTAAAGCAGCAATTGATCAAGTATTTTGCAATGAAAGACTTGGTCCCAGTGAAACATATTCTTGGCATATGGATCACTTGATATAGAGCCTCCAAGAAGGTGCACATGTCGCATGAGCAGTACATTGAGAAGGTGCTTTGCAGATTCAACATGGATAAAGATAATGTGGTTAGTTCACCCCTTACTACCAACTTTAAGCTGATAGATAATAATTTTCCTCTTTAAGGAAAGATATTGAAGAGATGGATGGAGTTCCATATGCCTCTGTCGTTGGGAGCCTGATGTATGCGATGATATGTACAAGGCCTGATATAGCCCATGCAGTTGGGTTGGTTAGTCGATTTATGTCAAATCCACGTAAGAATCATTAGGAAGTAGTTAAATTGAGTATCACATTCAAATATGCTAGGTACCTCTAAATTGGATATCACATTTGGAGATGGGCAGCCAATGCTGGTTGGATATACAAATTCTGATATGACCAAGAACAAAGATAACATGAAATCCGCTTCTGCATATTTGATGACTTTTGCAGGGGAATGGTTTCATGGCAATCAAGATTGATAATGTGTGTTGTCCTTGTCTAAAAGTGAGGCCGAGTATAAGGCAGTAACAGAAGCGTGTAAAGACTATTGTGGTTGAAAAAGTTTCTGCAGGAGCTTGGCTTCAAGCAACAACACTACGTGGTTATTTGTGATAATCAAAGTGCAATTCACTTTGCTGGGAATTTTATGTTTCACAAGACGTATTGATGTGAGGTAGTAATGGATTAGAGATTGTCTTGAAGATGGTTTATTTGAATTTAATAAAGTTCATATCGATGATAGTAGTTCTAATATGTTAACCAAGTCATCAACAAAGGAAAAGCTCAAGATATGTTGCGCGATCGCCGAGATGGCAAACTCTTCCTCATAGGCAGAAAGGGAGAGATTTATTAAGTTTGTTTTATTATCTCTGGCCCATGGTGAATAATTAGATAGCCCAACAAGTATGGGCCAATACAATATATATAATTTCATGTATTTTAGGGTTTTTAATAAGAGAGAAGTTCAAAAAGCCACAAAGAGAGAGCAAAAGAAGAATTCTTGTCAACACTTTTGCACAGAATAGGGCAGAGTCGTTTTGCAGTTTCCCGGAGATTGAACCGTCAGATCATTGTGATTTTCATACAGTAGCTTCCCAGCATCTGTACCTACGTTATCAACGGTTTAATTGGTCACTTGAGGTCCAGAGGTCATCCGTTTGCTGCTGGACACTGTGTAGTTTTTGGGTGATATTTCTTCATCTTTTACTTTAGTTTGATTCCATACTTCATGATGCTTTGTTCTAAGAGTATGATGATTGTTTTGTGCCTCTAGTTTTACCTAGAGAAAACTTTTTGTATTCCTTTTTAGTGGTGACATTGGACTTTAAATGGCCTACGGGTCACGCGCTTTTTACTCTCGTCTTGAGGAGTTTTCCACGCAAAATCCTTGTGTCACGTGTGTGCTTATTTGTTGCTTGCCCTTTTGATTTAGGAGCTGATTTCATTGCATTTAGAATACCCTATTTGTTTGAGGGAGCAGAGCTACCAAAAAACGTCTTCAGATCACTGTGTTTTCTGTTAGAATTTTATTGATGATGATTTCATCATTCTGTTGCTATATGTTGATTATTGGCCGAAATATAGAAAGGATTGCCAAATCAAAGCAGCAATTGAGCAAGTCTTTTACAATGAGAGACTTGGTCCCAACGAAATGTATTCTTGGCATATGGATCACTAAAGATATAGCCGTCAAGAAGCTGCACATGCCGCATGAGCAGTACATTGAGAAGGTGCTTTGCAGATTCAACATGGATAAAGCTAAAGTGGTTAGTTCACCCCTTACTACCAACTTTAAGCTGATAGATAATGATTGTCCCTCTTCAAAGAAAGATATTGAAGAGATGGGTAGAGTTCTGTATGCCTCTACCATTGGAATCCTCATGTATGCGATGATATGTACAAGGCCTGATATAGCCCATGCAGTTGGTTTAGTTAGTCGATTTCTGTCAGATCCAGGTAAGAAGCATTAAGAAGCAGTTAAATTTGGTATCACATTCAAATATGCTAGGTACCTCTAAGTTGGGCATCGCATTGGAGATGGGAAGCCGATACTGGTTGGATATAAAAATTCTGATATGACCGGAAATAAAGATAACATGAAATCTGCTTCTGGATATTTGATGACTTTTGCAGGGGGAGCAATTTCATGGCAATCAAGATTGCAAATGTGTGTTGCCTTGTCTAAAACTGAGGCTGAGTATATGGCAGCAACAGAAGCGTGTAAAGAACCATTGTGGTTGAAAAGGTTTCTTTAGGATCTTGGCTTCAAGCAACAACGTTGTTGCTGCCCAAAATATTATCCGGAGATAAATATTGCTGGAATGGATGGGATAGCAAACAAATGCAAGAGCACTTCCGTGAGAAAGATAAATAACACAAGATTTGCCAAGGTTGTTAGTCCCGGGCTTGAATGCTCTCGCGAGATATTATTAATACTAATATTCGGGGATACAAGTATTAATGTAAGAATACAATTACAATGAGTGTAAGGATTCTTGTTATCTTAGCTAGTGAGCGTGTAGATTGCCGGAAGAACCAGATTTGATGCTCTGTGAGTTCTTGTAACAAAGGAGATGAACAGTCGCGGCGTTGAGAGATCGACAGTCTCTCACGGCGAGTATTTAGGTGGATGCTTGGGTTCCTGGGCTTATGGATCTCTTGGAATCTGTCTAGTGGAGACTTGCTGCCTCTGCCGATCGTCTTCTAGACGAGAGATTCGGAGAGAGAAGTCCTGAGATGGATTCCCGCGAGAAAGCAGGGAGCTTGATGGTAAGTATGTTCTACTGTATTTCTGTTGTTGGTGGAATGAATTCCGAACCTTTTTCCAGTAGGAGGAGGTTCTCTATTTATAGGACTTGGATATGCCGGACGATCGCCTTTTCTGTATTATATTAATCGGGCGATCGTCTTTTAGCACATGGGCTTGTCTCCTTAAAGTCTGCAGGAGTTGCTGGCAGTCAACCGCGCGGTCCAATGAGAAGCCTACACGCGTCCTGAGTTGCTGTTACGGGTGGTTCCACTAACAACTTTCGGCGCGCATGCCGGTAGGTGAGGTAGGTGACAGGCTGTGGTCAAAGGTCTTGTCTGTCAGCAAAAGATCTTGTCTGTCAGCGGAGATCTTGTCTGTCAGCGCCTTTTGTGGATCTGCACGTGGGCGCTGTTCTGAGATCCAATCCTCGATGACTTTGACGGGCGATCATCCCTGCTCGGGACGTAGGTCGACCGTCCTTAGCCAGATACTAGAGTCGGTCGCCAGCTGCCAAATGGCGATCGCCTTGGGAGTCGATCGCTGGGTACCTGATGGTGGTCTGATATCTTCGATTAGGCGAGCTAGCCAAAGTTTGACTGGAGTTGACTTGGTCGCTCGGCCTTATAGTCGATCGCCTGTCGGGATGAATAAATCGTGACACAATAATTGCCCCCCAGCTCGCTCATACGTTGGAAACGTGGGGTGAGGTGGCTCTCTTGGCGATCGCTGAACTTTTGACAAGCGACTTTGCGTTTCACTGAACTGGCGATCGTCTTTGAGCTGATATACTCTGGGTTCGGACGACCTGGTTGGCCGCTAAACTGCGCGGGAAAAGGCAATGGGCGTTGAAAAGTCTCCGCGCACGTGCCGGGTTTCTATTGGAGGATACCAACGGTCATTAATGACTCCTCGGCTGACGCGTCCTTGAAAAGACGCGTACGCGGGTCTCGAGGGAGTCAATTAATGCGACGTTTGGGGTCCGACCCCTGAGGTTTTCCCTTATGGCAAACGAGTCCCTGCCTTCTCCTATAAAAGGGCGCGGTGCTGCAGTTTCATACTCACGCGTACTTATTGGAGAAAGAAGGACTTGCTGTCGATTTTTCTGAAGATCTTAGCGCCGATCGTCGTTCGATTTCACCTTCGGGTAAGAAAAATCCTTTTCTCCTTATCTTTCTTTGAGAATGGCCGGAACCTCATCATCACGCGGAGTGGGTACTAGTTCTGCCGCCGGGACATCGACTGTCCGGGGAGAACCTTCTTCCGACTTCTACCTGGAGACGGCCGCTGAAGCTATCCGGGCCGGAATCGACCCTGCTGAAGTCGAGGCTTTATTTAACGAAGCCGATGTTGCTAAGGAGGCGGCTGCTGAAGAAAGACGATCGCAGATTGAGAGAGATGTGGCGATTAGGGCCTACTGGGAGCAGCATAGTGCTTTCGGCCGGGCCTATAAGGCTTTTGCTGAGATAATGGAGAAGTTGGCCGGTCCTACTCCGAGATTCGATTTAGGATACTCGATCGCCTACCCCTATGTGCTTCCCAAACGGTCGCGATGCAGCGCGGCGATCGTTGTGGTCGCTTGGCCAAATCTGAGTTCGACGTCGGGAAAGATCGGGCGTCGGAGGACGAGGTTCCATGTTCCTTCGAGATGTGGACATGTTCGCGCCGGCGGAGAATGAACGAGCCGACCGGCCTCCGATGGGTATGGTCGCCGTGAATGAGGCGATTATGGAGGCCGGCCGCGCTTCCCTCTATCCTTTCTTGTCTCTCACTGTGGCCGCTTGGAATGTGGCGCCACTTGGTGGCCGAACGCCCGACTCCAAATTATCGGCCTCTCACTCTTTTCGGCGGTCACCGCCTATCGCCTCCCATCGCCGTTGGAGATGAACCATTTGTTCAAGCGACGGCTCATAAAGGGTTGGTCGGCGGTTACCATATTCAGGCCGATCTGGTCGGGTGATTCACGGAGTCCCGAATAAGATGCGGGCGATCGGGCGAAGTGGTTGCGGGTCGTCGGCAAGTGGAGGGCTTCGCGGCGACAATCCATCGGGCGGTGGAGATCCCCACGAGTTTCGGGAGAGGAATCCCGTAAGGGTTTAGACTCTCCCTTCGTTCGGATGCGTTTTGGTGATCTAATTTGATTTCGGTTTTGCGAGTTTTCACATTCCGTGGTCGAGGAGTGCCTTTTGACTTTCGTTGTCCAGGAGCGGATAAGGAGCTTGTCGGACGACGACCTTGACGCCAACCGGATCAATAAGGAGAGTCGTTGGTTGTCGGCTCGACTATTCCGTTTCCCGAGACATCTCTCGGTGCCAGGTATGAGTTTCTGCGACCTTCAATTTCTAGGCGATCGCCTTACTTGAGGAAAGTGTGTGACTGTTGGTCGATTGTCTTAACAGTAGAGGTTCGCTTTCCTCGGTTTTTGGAGCCTCCGACGGAGATCGCCATGTCGAATCCTGGAGTTCTGGGCCGTCTCCGCCACAAGAGGTCGTCTCGGGCCCCACCTGTTGCGTTGCCAATAGTTCCGGAGGCGGAGCCTCGCGTGGAGACGGTCGTGGCTGAGGAGGGAGTTCCGGAGGAGGGGCTTCGAGAGAATTGCAAGAGGCCGAGGCCGGAAGAAACTTCAGTTCCTGCCCCGGGCGATGAAGTGCCGATCGCCGCGCCTCCGATCACCATCGTTGCTCCGGAGAATGAGCCGCCCTCTGCGACTTTTATGCGGGAGATGGCGATCGCGGATGCTGAGACCCCTCGAGGGAAACCGTATTTCGATCGGGACCCCGAGAAGGCTGAGAGGTAGATTGTATTTTTGTGTTGAAAATTGCAACTGCGTAGGAGTTGTATTAACTTTGTTGTTTTGATGCAGGATCCGTCGCGCAGATCCGTCTTGCCCGCCGATGGTCGTGGATTTCCTAGCGAGCCGATCTCCTCGCCAGTCCTGCGACATTCCTCCATACGTCAGCAAGGCATACGCTCTGCCGAAGGCCTGGACGACCGATCTGGATGCGATCGCTCGTCAGCGATCGGGGAGTTCGATACAGGCTGTTCTCGCCCTTTCTCTCCAGACGGCGACCATGGCTGTCCAGGCTGCTCAGGAGTTTGAGGGGCGGCCCTCCACTATTCGCCTGCAGGCGGATATTGAGGCGGCTCGGAAAGAGAACGCAGAGTTTACCGAGAAGATCGTGGCGATGGAGAAGGACTCTCTGGAGGCGGCCAGGCGGGCGAGCCATGAGCTTGAGTTGGCGAAGAAGGAAACTGAGTTGTCTCGTCTGGCGGTTGACCGATTTCGGGACCGGATGCTGAATGCCGTCCGGGCGCAGAAGGTTGCTGAAGAGGAGGCCGATCGCCAGAAGGTGACGATCGCTCGGTTGACCAGCGAGCTGGCGGAGGCGAAGGAGAAGGTCGCTGCGAGGGAGGCCGAGCTCCAGGGGTCGCAACAGGCAATGGTGGAGCTGAAAGGAGAGGTAGAGGCGACCAAGACTGATCCCTTTCAAAACTTGGAGTTTGTCAGCGAGTTCGCCTATTATCTGGCGTTCGCTGACTCGATCCGAGCAGCCAAGAAGGGAGGTTTGGAAGTCGGGCCTCTTGCCGAGAACTTCAAGGCGTACACGTTGGAGCATCCTCTCCATTCAGCTTTCTCTTTGACGATCTTGGACCTTGCGGACATCGGCGTGGATTTGAGCTGGTATCCGACTCCGACCAATCTTGCTCATCCCGACGCTCCGGAAGATGAGGGGACCGCACCGGATGCTGATGGCGAAGGCCAGGCAGGGGCCTGAGGCACTTCATTTTTGATGTTTTAGCTTATTTCCTTGTAGTTTTGTAGCTTTCTTTTGTAGCATTTGGGCCTTCGGGCGACCATGTACTCTGATCTTTTCAAGTAATGAACTGAATGTTTGATTATCTTCGATTACTTGAATGATTGTTATTTTTGAGTCTTTGTTTGACTTTGTACAAATGTGTGAGGAGAGATCGTTGCGAGGGTAGTTCCAAATGAATTGACAAACTCATAAAGATAACTTTTACAACAAATTCGATCGCTGCACAACATCTGAAAAAATGACGATCTCCGCATGTGGTTGAATAGCGACGATCGTCGTATAGGTAGGCCGCACTCTTATTGCCCCTTGTTTTTATTCACTTAGCGGAAGTAAGGGGATGAAAATAATTCGTTGAGTGAGCGGTCTTCAACTTTGTCGAATCCTCGGGGACAGTCGTCCGTCTTGAGGAACCGTGCACGATCGCGGAGTTCGATGGACCGACTCCTTGGTCATGTCTTGATGCGCGAAGACATTGAGTGTCTCGTGACTCACTTTATTATGAGGGTCCTCTGTTAGGCTGCGCCTCGCCTCGTATTTAAACGAAGGGCGTGCAGTCTCGGTCTAGAGGAGTCCTTGCGCGGGGCAGCGTCGGATGATTCAACTCCACGCCCGCGGCTTGTTTAGCTCTGCTTCCACCTCAGCCCACCATGAAGATGGCGAACCTCGACGGTGTACGTTGAGACGGGGGTTGTGGCACGTCGCATTGTCCGGGTTCACCATGTTAGATGATGAACCTTTGAGGGCGAGCGATCGTGTCCAATGATCAATTTTGGAGGGCCCTTAGACTACGCCGACCTCGTATTTAAACGAAGGGCGGGCGATCTTGGCCCGAAGGGACCTTGCATGGCCTAAGCAGTCGGTTCCATCGACCACCAGGACCATGGCTGCACTTTTCCACCTTGAATCGTCATGTAAATACCGACCTTCGACGGTGTACGTTGTGCGGGGGAGGCGATCTCGTGCCTTAGTCCATCATGTTAGACGGTGAACTGTAGATGGCGATCGAGTCCTCCAGTTTCCTAAATAAGGATGGAGATCGGGGAGACTTCCGAGGTTCCCTTCTCTTGATTAATGCATGTAGAGACGGTCGCCGAGGTTGATCCAGGAGTCGGCTCGTATGAGCTTTCCCAGCCTGTTTGTGTTCGACTCGGACGATCGTGTATAGAGATTGGTAAGGGCTTCGGCTAAGCCAATAAGCTGTCCAACTTGCCCTCCTCGAAGAATCTCCAGAGCTGTTTGAGGAGGTCGCGACATTGGTTGGTGCTGTGGCCGGGACCCTTATGATAGGCACAATATTGATTGTTGTCCAGGTGACCGTGGTCCCTTATCGCCTTTGGCTTTTTGAGCTTTTCGTGCCCCTTGACGGCATAGAAAATATGTGCCGAAGTTCTGTTGAACGTATAGAGGAGATGGGATTCCATGTCCACGAAAGCCTTGAGATCTCCGGGTGGCTTGGCGATCGCCTTCTTTGCTTTGGCGATCGCTATCTTCTGGACAAGAGGTGGCGTTTCCTCGCCTAGGTGGAGGGTGAGTAGCCTTTGCCTGGCCAGAAAGTTAGCAGCTTTAGCGCGGAAGATCGCGTAAGTTGGGGGAATATCCTTGGAGAGATGTCTAAACATGGGAGAGTGTCAGTGGAATCCCCCCATGACCGAATAGAGAGCGAGCTCGTCACTGACGGGTACGCCGGTGAGGATGATTTCGTCTACTCGGTCAATGTAATCTGTGTCGGTTTCGTCCTTCCCCTGCTTGATTTTCATCATGCGGTGGGGGCCTTCTGGTCTGGCGACCTTGCTGGCGAAGTATGACGTGAAGTCATTCGCCAGTTTCTTAAAGGAGGTGATTGATCGTGGTGGTAGTGAGACGTACCACCTATGGGCCAGCTCGCCCAATGTTAACGGGAAGATCCAGCACTTGGTTGCATCAGATGCCCCACACCCAGTCATGTAGATTCGGAATTTACTCAGGTGGGTTTCGGGGTCCGATCTCCCCTTATACAGAGGTGTTTTGGGAGGAGCGATCGTTGGTTGTATGGGGGCAAGCTCGATGTGGACCGCGAGTGGCTCGGTCGGCCCGGTGATCTTTTTGCTGGTGCTTGCCCCAGTGTCCAAGAGTGCTTTCATCTCGTCGAGCTGGCATTGTATAACGGCCATCGCCGTGGCTTGACTGCTTGCGGCTCGGCGCTCGGAGCAAGAGCCGAGGCGATTGAGTACTGATCCCCTGGCGATCAGGGCGGGAGTCATATGGCTGACCTGCGTTCGGCTGTGAGGTGGGTAGGCCGAACTCCTGGTGACGGATTCGGATTCCGTCTTTTCAAGGTTGGAAACAGAATGCCCCGGTCGCCAGGATGGGTCGCGCCCCAAGCGATTGAATATAGATCCGTCCGGTCGTGCGAGAGCCTTTCCTCGCGAATTGGGGCTTTCTGACGATCGCTCGGTCAGTAGCCCGTTGAATTTCCGTTTTCCCATGCGGCGGATGATTGAGGGAGTTATCGCGGGCGACGCGTGTGCTCTCCGTCGCTCCTCTAGGATGGCAATGGCCTCCTCGATCTGTTCCTTGGTTTGGAATTGATCGAGTGAGAGGTTGGGGCCATCTCTCGGATGCGGGATCGAGAGTCTCGCGTTGCTGCGGCTTCCCCATCGTCAGTGGGGTTCGGACTGAACCGGGATATGGTGTCCGGCGGTTCGGAGAGCGGCTTTCTTCGATGTACCGGCAGATGTCATGATTCTGAAGGTTTTCTTTGAAGTGCAGTGAGTGTCACTTTAAGTATATGCCCCGAGAACAGTGAGTGTTCTTCGGGACGGTAGGTATAAAAATTTGAGGGTTAGATGCCCTTCCTCTAGCGCCAATTGTTGCTGCCCAAAATATTATCCGGAGATAGATATTGCTGGAATGGATGGGATAGCAAACAAATGCAAGAGCACTTCCGTGAGAAAGATAAATAACACAAGATTTGCCGGGGTTGTTAGTCCCGGGCTTGAATGCTCTCGCGAGATATTATTAATAATTATATTCGGGGATACAAGTATTAATGTAAGAATACAATTACAATGAGTGTAAGGATTCTTGTTATCTTAGCTAGTGAGCGTGTAGATTGCCGGAAGAACCAGATTTGATGCTCTGTGAGTTCTTGTAACAAAGGAGATGAACAGTCGCGACGGTGAGAGATCGACAGTCTCTCACGGCGAGTATTTAGGTGGATGCTTGGGTTCTTGGGCTTATGGATCTCTTGAAATCTGTCTAGTGGAGACTTGCTGCCTCTGCCGATCGTCTTCTAGACGAGAGATTCGGAGAGAGAAGTCCTGAGATGGATTCCGGCGAGAAAGCATGGAGCTTGATGGTAAGTATGTTCTACTGTATTTCTGTTGTTGGTGGAATGAATTCCGAACCTTTTTCCAGTAGGAGGAGGTTCTCTATTTATAGGACTTGGATATGCCGGGCGATCGCCTTTTCTGTATTATAATAATCGGGCGATCGTCTTTTAGCACATGGGCTTGTCTCCTTAAAGTCTGCAGGAGTTGCTGGCAGTCAACCGCGCGGTCCAATGAGAAGCCTACACGCGTCCTGAGTTGCTGTTACGGGTGGTCCCACTGACAACTTTCAGCGCGCATGCCGGTAGGTGAGGTAGGTGACAGGCTGTGGTCAAAGGTCTTGTCTGTCAGCAAAAGATCTTGTTTGTCAGCGGAGATCTTGTCTGTCAGCGCCTTTTGTGGATCTGCACATGGGCGCTGTTCTGAGATCCAATCCTCGATGACTTTGACGGGCGATCATCCCTGCTCGGGACGTAGGTCGACCGTCCTTAGCCGGATACTAGAGTCGGTCGCCAGCTGCCAAATGGCGATCGCCTTGGGAGTCGATCGCTGGGTACCTGATGGTGGTCTGATATCTTCGATTAGGCGAGCTAGCCAAAGTTTGACTGGAGTTGACTTGGTCGCTCGGCCTTATAGTCGATCGCCTGTCGGGATGAATAAATCGTGACACAACAAACGCTACATGGTTCTTTGTGATAATCAAAATGCAATTCACCTTACTGGGATTTCTATGTTTCACAAGACGTATTGATGTGAGGTATTATTGAATTATAGATTGTCTTGAATATGGTTTATTTGAATTTGATAAAGTTCATACCAATGATAGTGGTTCTAATATGTTAACCAAGGCATCAACAAGGAAAAGGCTCAAGGTATGTTGCGCGGTCGTCGAGATGGCAAAGTCTTCCTCATATGCAGAAAATGGGAGATTTATTGGGTCTGTTTTAATTGTTTCTGGCCCATGATGGATAATTATATAGCCCAACAAGTATGGCCCAATACAAGTTATATAATTTCTTGTATCCTAGGGTTTGTTAATAAGAGGGAAGTTCAAAAAGCCACAAAGGTAGAGAGCAAAAGAAAGAATTCTTGTCAACACTTTTAGGTAGAATAGGGCAGAGCCGTTTTGCAATTTCCCAGAGATTGAACCATCGGATTGTAATGATTCTTGGACAGCAGCTTTCCAGCATCTGTACCCATGTTATCAACGTCTAGATTGGTCGTTTGAGGTCCGAAGGTCGTCTATTTACTGCTGGACATTGTGCAGTTTTGGGGTGATATTCTTCATCTTTTGCGTTAGTTTGATTCATACTTCTTGATGCTTTGTTCCAAAAGTATGATGATTGTTGGGTGCCTCTAGTTTTACCGAGAGAAGACCTTTTGTATTCCTTTTTATAGGTGATAGTGGATTTTAAGCGGTCTTGAGTCCTATGATTTTTACTCTCATCTTAAGGAGTTTTCTACGCAAAATCCATATGTCACGTGTGTGCTTGTTTGTTGCTTCCTTTCTGATTTAGGGGCTGATTCCATTGCATTTAGAATACCGTATTTGTTTTCACCCTCAAAGGTTCATTTAAATCGGGAAAGTTTTTGTCAAAGTGAAGGTTATTCCGCATTTATAGCTTACCGCATTTTCCCAACATGGGCCTGATACATACCCAATAAATAGTACATCATCTATATTAAGGGCTCGTTTGCTAAGTTGTATGGGATAAAACTTGATAAGATTGACTGTGATTTCTTATACTATATAAGAAATTAATATCATATTTGCTACGATGTATTAAATTCTCTGCAAAATATAGAAATTATGGTAGTTTATTAAATTTATTAGTTGAAGTATTGTTTAATATCACCTAATACCAGCTCTTAAGTGAGATATGTAATACCAAAAATCAGTATTATTTATACGGGCCCGAACTTTATCAAGGGCCCTATACTTTATATCAAACAAAATATAAAAGTGTATTAGATATATTATACACCTTAATCACACATAGCAAACAAGCCCTAAATGATTTGCTTGAACATGTTATGGCTCATGATATTTGAAAGGCCCGGTTTCTTATCAGCCACTATTCATAAAATGCATCAGGCGACATTAAGGGAGTGCTTGGTTGAGGGGTTTGGGGAGTAAGGTATGTGAATCAAAGTAATTCCCCCAAAATGAGGAATCCCCCATACCCCAACAATTTGAGTGGTATAGGTATCATTCCTTTCCATTCCCTTTCCCATTCTCTTTCCATTGCTTCTTATTTTACCAAGCATCCCCTAATAAGATTCTGTTTACCTATTAGTTGGATTTTACTTAGCACAGCGAACAAACATACTGGATGGTGAATATCAGGTAAGGGGCAAATGGCAAAGAAGAGGCAAAGAATGACGCCTCAAGGTGCCGAAAAAAAGATTAAAGTTTACAATAAAATGAGAAAATCGTTTCAAAAAAGGCTAGGGATAATAATTCAGGTGGAGAAGACGATGAACCGCTCCAGGACGCTAGGCATGCAACCAAAGTTAAAAATGGGTTTAAGAAAAAGAATGATGATTTTGAAGATGGACTTTCAGATGATGGTGAAGAGGATAATGAAACCTGAAGGGTTTGATGCAGAAGAAGTTTCTGAAGACGAGAACGGCTGGATTCAGCCCGGTCATATGCAATTTGCAGAGGGGATGAAGGCGTCATATTTAAGAAAATTGTTAAGAAGAGTATCCTCCTTCCCGTTTTAATTAATTTTTAGAAAAGAATTTGTGATAAAAAAAAATAATTGTCAATTCGTACTAAGAAAATTAAACATGTTCCGGGAATTATTATTCCCGTGATGTATCTTACCTAATACTGATTGTAGATACATAGATGGAAGGTTCTAGATCCTTCTAGAGGTAGTAGGATCCTATTAGATGTCTTACCTTATCTAGGAATCCTATGTATGGAAGGACTCTCATTGTAATGCCTATATAAAGGCCCCTCTATCAGTGTTATGAATGAATTGATTTGTTGTCTTTTACTTTCTCCTCAAACACGTTATCAGCACGTATTCTACCACTGAGTGAAACAAAAAAAAAAAATCCCGTCCGATTTCTGAAAATTGCGAAAAAAAAAAGTCAGATCTTCGGACGCCCTCGACAGAAACCCTAACCCCCCATCATCCCTTTCCACGGCCAGATCCCCTTCCCCAGCCGAAACCCTAATCCCGCCGCGCCACCACATCGCAGCCGTCGTGTAACCTCGTTCCCACAGCCCAATCCAGATCTCACACCTGCTTCGATGTCGCGGCCGCCGTCTTCTCCTTCTTCTGCAACAAGAAGATCTGATCTTTCGACCCGCCGCCAACAAACCCTAGCCGCCTCCCACCTTCAGCGCAGATCGGAGCCTGCTAACCCGCAACATAAACAAGGAAGCCGGAGCTGACGTGCGTCGCGGCGTCCGCCACCATCTCGGACGCCCTGTCGGCGTGGAAGAGCTGCGGAGACAGCGATGGTAATGGGCGATCCTGCGCGTGCGTGGGGAAATTATGGAAGGAGGATGTGATCCTTTTTTCTGTGCCGGGAGGAAAATCTCTCCGATCCTTTCAAGGCTTTTGAATCTCCTGTTTCTGATATTTTTCCCGTAGGAGGACCTCCGATTGTCAGGCATCTGGAACCCAATTCAAGAATTCGGCCGGATGGCATGGCTCTTAGTCAAAGTTTGCGGCAATATTCATGGGCAATTTTCCTGATTTAATAAAACTTTTCCAGATTGGAGGACCACGTACCAAAAACAAACTGATCTTATGGGAGATTTTGTTGATCGCGGTTGTAATAGCTTAGAAGTTTTTACGATCCTTTTGCTATTGAAAGCAAGATCTGAATTTTTACTGTGATTCAAGAGGACAATCAGAATAAGGAGCAGATTTTTCGATTGGAGATCCGACCTCATCCAATACCGAGCTGCTGCACCGTTGCGCCCGAGTCCTTTTTCGGCCGAATTATTGAGCCCAGTAGCCCTATCCGGGCGTTTCTCAACTCTCAATTTTTTTTCCTACTCAATGATTCATTTGTTCATTAATTTGTACACTTATGAATCTTACATGTTTATGTTTTACGTGTATATAGGAAAATACGTCGCTCATGATGATGTGCACGCTATGGAGAAAAAGCCATATTTATCCCGTTCAATGATCAAAGTAAATATAGAACGGAGTACCCACGGAAATATGTTGCTCATATGGAGAGAATCTCCCGTTCAAGGATCAAAGCATATATGAAACCAAGTACCCGTAAGACTTTATTAAAGTTCTCGTTTTTCAATTCCTCTCTTTTGGGAAATTTTTTTGGGGGAATTGGGTATTTGGGTTCTTTATCTCCCACGCTACTTTGCGGTGGATGAGACAATGAGAGATAGTATCACTCTCGGATGTCGAAGTAAACTGTGTGACGATCCTGGGGGAGTCACGGATAATTGTTGAAAGTCGATATTTGTGGTTGTTGCATACACCACGTTTTGGGTGCGATTTAATGTCGCCGTTTTGTCGATTTTAAACCAACAATTGAATAAAAATGAACATTATCGGTAACGATAAAGTTATGACTCGTTCATGATTAGTCACGGATTTGTGACGTACAAATGGGACAAACATCGATTGCGACGGATATGTCGTGGTTAAAGTCGATTTGTGACGGAATTGTCACATTGAATTGAGCGACCACCACGTTGGTCTTGACCCAATCCCATACTTGGAAAACTCCATCTTTCATCTTATTAAAATAAAATATTGCATGTGGGTGTATACATGTATCGTCTCCTTGCAACATGATATATGAAAGAATGTACGAGTAATTCTCATGAGTTTCAACATGTAAAGCAATGGCATATTACGGTAAATACATGAATTCGTTGACCTCGATTATAGTTCGTATGACTATAGGTCCGAATACTTCTCCGAGTATTTGTAAAGGCATGTGCCTTATACATTTGACTATGTTTAGTCGATCTTATTGGTTGGTCAAGACGAGTTGGTTATGGTATATTCATTATGTCTCATGGTTCAAAATACTTAATTATGATGCACCGCGTTGTATCCATATAACATGGCTATTATGACGTATGCTTGCAAATTGAGAATTAAAATACTTGGTTGATTAATGCACTTCGGTGGATTTTGTCTACACTTTTGATCATGACTAGGCGCATCCTTCTTGGTATTTGTTTATGCTTTGAAAGTTCAAACGGAATCAGTGGTTTTTAAACAGCCTTAGCTGTACCGACATTCCTACTTTCTCTGCAAGTCTACCAAGTTGGAGTTACCGAAAGGATCATTAGTCGAGATACGAAATCGAACACCCTGCTGCGTTTAAACGCACATATGGTTGTCATTGCCATGTTTTTGCATCAACACTTATGCCATTGGATATGGTCTCAACCTTGTTTTCTCACTAAACTTGGGAAAAACTAAACAGCCAATTAAAACATGCACTGTGATCTGAGTTTAATGATCCGTGTGGTGCACAATATATGGATAGAAATATACGGAAGTCTAGTTTCCAGAACATCTGATCGTTCGTCCATAGCCTTCCTAACAAGGGAGTTATCGCTGTTTTAGTGAACAAAGGTCAAGCTGCGCGGAATTTTATTTCCAGCGATTGTGCTAACTTTTGTCCCAACCAACTTGGTTCCCATCTTGAATTTGCAAGTGATCTTATGACACATATTTTTCAACCTCTTTCTGGCCGAATTTGCCATAGATGATGCAGTTTTTGGTATGTGTTGTACGCTAAACTATCATCTTTCAAATGTTGAAAAACAGTTTCCTTGGGGAAGCCCAAAACACGCACCCTTATAAGAAGGTCGAGCGTGTGCATGGTAGTTTTACACCATACTTGTGTCGTAATTTTGCCCCTTAGGCATATAACCTTGCCATGTTATGCACTCAATATGATAGATCATTTTGATCATATCAAGTATAAATATCTCTATGTTGTTAGAGTATTCGTTATGCTCATGTTTGTCAAAAAAAACAAAAAAAATTTTGCAAGCGAAATTGAGTGCGTATTAAGCTATTTTCAAGGAACACGATATTTTTGGATTTCGGTTTATAAATCCATTGTGACTATGATGAGTAGGTCATCACAATCAATGAGCGGTATGGTGCTCAAGTTGTTGAATGCCGAATGGCGTTTTCTAGTCACATATGTTCCGTAACAATTGAACCATGTTATGAATCGATGATATATATGCTAAAGTGTATCACTCATAGCATCTCATTGTGATTTGTGAGAATAAAATCTTATGCATCACTTGTATTGGATATGTGAAAAGAAAAATATTCATGAGTCAATATGGTCCGGCTTGCATCGGTTTTGGTAACCAGAAGATGTATTGGGACATTGACACATTTAGGCTTTAATAGTCCGGAGTTTGGACAGTTTGATGATCCATATACCACGGTATTGTCATGGACATCATTTTCTTTGAACAAAGAAACTAGTTGGATCAAAGACACCAAAGTACATTGGTGGAGTCGTGAGCAGGGCTCATGACCGATGATGATATTTATGTCATCCGCGTCTTGCTTTCATAAGCATGTGTGACGCCAAAGACCCCCCCGATGATCCTTCTTATCCATGTTCATTTATTAAAGCCTATTCTTTGGCACGATTAGGAGACGACACCCTCCTATGCTAAAGAGAATAATGTAGCGACTCGCATAAGCATGGTGCTGAGTCCTCCCTTTTCACCGAGTCCTTATACATACATGATCATAAGTATTAGCCTGGGTGGCTTATGATGCTATGATGGTGTTCACAAATGGTTGTACTCAAGTGATAACATTTATATGTTATGTTGTTCCTTTGACAATGATTGATAAGTTGATGAAACCTGAGTTATGGTTGTCCAACTTGCGGACCAGTCATTGTAAAGGTCGGTTCACCCACTTTTTTGACCAAGTCTTAAAGTGAAATTTTAACAAATACTTCCTAACATCCAAGGCTACCTTCTCACAAATTTTGGTGCCATTTGGAGACTTGGAAGGAGGTGAACCACTTAAATGAAGTTTTCACATACCACCAGCCGTCCTAACGACTAGTTCGATGTCATTTCGATCGGTTTTTGACCACAAGGTTGATGGTTTTGGTATCCTAAACACTCGTTTATACATGCTCACGAAAATTTTGAGGTGTTTGGGGCTGGTGAAGGGAGTGAACTCTTCAAGAAAGCACTAGAGGTTCGATAAAACCAACGGCCTATCATCGGTTCAATCGTTTCTTCATGTTCGATCCCGGTGGTGCATGGTGGCGGTTTTGTTGAATTCTCAAGACCAGTAGCTACGGCTATGTAGCATAGGTCAACATGTCATATTCACCTATACCTATCATCATTCAAATGCTTAGTTACGAGTGTAACAGTATGCATTTTGTTAACTGGATATTGTTAACAATGAAAACCTTTATCGTCCACATGTTCATGTGCCAAAGTGCGTCACCACAACGCATTATGACGAGTTATAAATGATGAATATGACATGCGCTTTCACTCATAGTCCACTTAAAATGTACCTTGGCAGACGATCTTGTAAGTCACTTTGATGAGCCAGTCTTCCCGTCGTTAGGGGGAGATGCGAACGATCATGTTCGAGTAGAACGACTTGGAATTGTCGTAGTTTGTCCCTACTGTGCCTCACCAAGTTCCCTAAAGTGACGAGATTAAATACATGCTGCAAACATGTCTGCAAGGATTGTGTCTGGTCATGGACGTTCGTCACCTATAAATGGTGATATGGTAACACCACAAATTGTGGTAGATGGTGTTACTAGGTCGTGGATCTCATAGAGTATTGGGATGCCACTTGGTTCGATAAATACTCTCGCTAAGAATGTATGCGAGCTTGGTACATGAAACTTGATCATATGATCAAATAAACTCATCCGTCTCATGTGATTCTGGATTATAGTCATTATTGAGGGACGCCTCAATGAATGCCAATCCATAAAGAGTACTCTATGAATAAAGCCGGTACATGAGGACGTGGAATGTGAGTTTAATCGAACCATACTTCGTTGAAAATCTACAACGTTGTAGCCTTGGCCTAAAATGGAAACATATGCGACTCTAGTATAAACAAAGTGATAGCCCTTTGTTGAAGTGGTACCGACACTCCAAAGATAAGATCTATCCGTAAACTTTGTTAAAGCGAGTGAGAGAAGGAGTTAAACTCACCTCATGGCGCGAGGTTTCTCATGAACGCCTTTGGAATCGACTACGATGACACGAAACTTAGTTGTGCTATCGTAATGGATGTTATAGCATCCACTATCTTTTCAGTTAGATAGTTTCCCAAAAACTGACGTGCAGCTTGTGGTTAAATCTTATCTTAGTGGGGAACTAAGTTAAGTGATTAAAGGATCTCGTGGTGGATCAGACTCAAATCAAGTGGCTCCTGACCACGGAGCGCGTCGACAAGTGATTGTCGGGAACGCATACTAAGTATATACTTGATTTGGAAGAGATATGAAGCTTTTGCGTGTAAAACTAAGGGTTTATAGTGATATACTCTTATGAGACTAAGAGATTCCGCTAAATCCAAAGTTAAGAATGAAAGGATCTTGGGGACACTTGATGATGCGTATTCATCAATCGGTTTAAGGCAATCTAAGGGACGATTTCCCTAAGAGACGATAAAGTAATGCCTATATGATTCCCAATGACTAGTCGAAGTCATAATAAGACTTTGCTCACTTAAGTGATGATGCAGTCTTAAGAAAAGTACGATATTATGTACTCATGTTTGACTCGATGTACTCATTCGTAATAATCCGGTAAAGCCACTGTGATGATGGCCTAGGATGCGCTCACGCAATGTCTGTGATTGACAAGAAGCTTGAAGCTCGCTCTATCTCGATAAAAAGGACACTTGAAAATCGATACCCGAATCGCCTGCAATATGTTGGTCTATCTCCCATATGACCTACGTGGCGGCTCACTTGATGGAAAATGGTGAAATTGGTGCCATTGGAAAGGTTTGTGTCTACTTTCCAAGGAAACCAACCATTTGATCACATCCATCATGTTGAGTGACATATGACTATTGTTGCAAAGTAGGACAGGATATGTCCTAATTTCTTGAGTCAACTTCGATAGAGCTTTGTGATCTGCTCAGTCGATCTAGGTTACGTCTCGTATGTGAATGAAAAGCTATGGGTGTCTAGTTTTCATAAGTTCTTACAGTTTCGTTGATACCTATTGAATCGAAGAAGTAATGACTGATTTAGTGCATGGAGGTCAAGACTTTGGAAAACTTGATAAAGTCTCTAGCGACTCTGCACTTTGGATGTGTCACACTCTTTTTGTCCTTAGACCAAGATTTGTTTTTTCCCATTGGGTTTTCACTTGGTAAGGTTTTTAACGAGGCGACCTATGAGAATATCCATACAATGATGCGTTGTACTTCTGTTCAACTTAGACCAAGAGGTATTTTCCCCACTGGGTTTTTCCTTGGTATAGTTGTGAGGGCAACTTGGCATCCAACTCCTATGATTTGAGGTACTCATCAGGGGGAGTCGTTATGTATACATCAGGGGGAGTGTACATGACATGTTATGTTGGTGCGTTGCAATGTTTTCCTCATCAAGCCTTTATTTTTCCCATGGGGTTTTGTTTTGGCTTGGAATAGGTTTTTACGAAGGCAACATCTTCTGCACCATTGTTGTATTAGTGCTCGACACATGGGGAGTGTTCCGGGAATTATTATTCCCGTGATGTGTCTTACCTAATACTGATTGTAGATACATAGATGGAAGATTCTAGATCCTTCTAGAGGTAGTAGGATCCTATTAGATGTCTTACCTTATCTAGGAATCCTATGTATGGAAGGACTCTCATTGTAATGCCTATATAAAGGCCCCTCTATCAGTGTTATGAATTGATTGATTTGCTGTCTTTTACTTTCTCCTCAAACAAAACATTATTTTGTTGTTTTTTGTTGTTGCATGCTTTTTATATATTTATGATTGACATCTATACTATATAATACTTATCCCCTTTAATTTCCCCTTAATTTAAGATTAATTAAACATCTATACTATATAATACTTATCCCCCTTAATTTAATGTGGAAGAGGATTTAATTGTAACTTTTAATTGTAAATATATGAATAGACTATTTTAATTGTAACTTTTAATGTAAATAAACTAATTTAAATACAAAAATTATGATAAACATCACAATGCAAATACACCTTCTAATACACAAGGTGATTAAAATATATAATTTTTTTTCAACCGATTAAGATGACCTAGGAGTTTTGAGGTTCATTCAATCGATTTTTTAAGTAAGTAGGTGTGTGTGTGTGTGTGTAATTATAAAATATTTGATATTGAGTTAATCAAATTTGTACTTACTAATTTTCATATCCATAATATCTATACTATATAATACTTATCCCCCTTAATTTAATGTGGAAGGGAGATTTAATTGTAACTTTTAATTGTAAATATATGAAGAGACTATTTTAATTGTAACTTTTAATGTAAATAAACTAATTTAAATACAAAATTTATGATAAACATCACAATGCAAATGCATCTTCTAATACACAAGGTGATTAAAATACATAATTTTTTTTCAACCGATTAAGATGACCTAGGAGTTTTGAGGTACATTCAATCGATTTTTTAAGTAAGTAGGTGTGTGTGTGTGTAATTATAAAATATTTGATATTGAGTTAATCAAATTTGTACTTACTAATTTTCATATCCATAATATCTACACTATATATTACTTATGCCCCTTAATTTAATGTGGAATGGGGATTTAATTGTAACTTTTAATTGTAAATATATGAAGAGACTATTTTAATTGTAACTTTTAATGTAAATAAACTAATTTAAATACAAAAGTTATGATAAACATCACAATGCAAATGCACCTTCTAATACACAAGGTGATTAAAATACATAATTTTTTTTCAACCGATTGAGATGACCTAGGAGTTTTGAGGTTCATTCAATCGATTTTTTAAGTAAGTAGGTGTGTGTGTGTGTGTAATTATAAAATATTTGATATTGAGTTAATCAAATTTGTACTTACTAATTTTCATATCCATAATATCTATACTATATAATACTTATCCCCCTTAATTTAATGTGGAAGGGGGATTTAATTGTAACTTTTAGTTGTAAATATATGAAGAGACTATTTTAATTATAACTTTTAATGTAAATAAGCTAATTTAAATACAAAAGTTATGATAAACATCATAATGCAAATACACCTACTAATACACAATGTGATTAAAATGAACTTTTAAATGATAGTATACATTACAAAATGGTTAAATCTATACTATATAATACTTATCTCCCTTAATTTAATGTGAAAGGGGGATTTAATTGTAACTTTTAATTGTAAATATATGAAAAGACTATTTTAATTGTAACTTTTAATGTAAATAAACTAATTTAAATACAAAAGTTATGATAAATATCACAATGCAAATGCACCTTCTAATACACAAGGTGATTAAAATGAACTTTTAAATGATAGTATAAATTACAAGATGGTTAAATTTTAGCTATGAAATCTTAGATAAAATCGGTGCATCGCATGGATTGAATAAACCAAAAACAACCCCGGAGCAACATACGGGTTAGTAAAGCCTCATTTCATATAACTAATTACATAGACTAAAATAAAAGGACAATAACAATAAAAAAATATATATAAACTTCTCTAAAAGACATTTAAATTCTGTCATATGCTCATTCAACCATCTGCCCCAATATTACGTACAAAACACGTGCACCTTCTAATACACAAGGTGATTAAAATGAACTTTCAAATGATAGTATAAATTACAAGATGGTTAAATTTTAGTTATGAAATCTTAGATACAATCGGTGCATCGCACGTGTTGAATAAACCAAAAATAACCCCGGAGCAACATGCGGGTTAGTAAAGCCTCATTTCATATAACTAATTACATAGACTAAAATAAAAGGACAATAACAATAAAAAACATATAAACTTCTTTAAAAGGCATTTAAATTCTGCCATCTACTCATTCAACTGTCTGCCCCAACATTATGTATAAAATACGTAGATATTCAATCAAATACCGTGCATCGCACAAGTTGGATAATGCCTCGTTACTATATATGACTCTTCATAAATACTTCAATAGGATAAGTATCACAATACATCTAGATTTGTGGTTGCTTAGTGATTTTCTTAATATGTGTGAAACATTTTTGAACGTCGGTTATAGTGGATCGAAGGGAGTACTTAATTCAATCTTGTTGTCTCATTCAAAACTCATCAAGTAAGAAGAACACAATTGGAAAAAACATCTAATCATAGTAAAACAAGGTACAACATGGTGATCATTGCATTGTGGACTTCTTTTATGATCTTGGGATTGGAGCAAGTTGGTCTATACAAAAATTAACACAAAAAATTCGTCCACCAAAAGAGACATAACTCCAGCGTCGGAAGGGATATGGATAAATGTCAGATGGTCCGCAAATTAGATATTCCAATATTTGTATTCACATATCGTGCATCGACTAGATCCTTAAAAGCAGAATGTGGGACTCATTTTAATTTGATGGGGGCTCATTTTAATTTGATGTTTTAGCATTCCCTATATTGAATGAGAAAACAAGGTTGAAAATATAGCAAATGACGCATATTATGTTACAAGGGCGATTTACATCTGACTACCTTTTTAGATGGCCTAATTACAGTTTAGTCCCGATTGTTTGAATATTACAACTGATGAAGAATGACCGCCAGTAAATTATATTTCTGACGAAGGACAAAAGTCAAACTCTCGAGATGATGTCACCTGGAGAGAGATTAATGATATTAAATTTCTTGCTTTTATTTTTATTTTTCTTTTTACCCATTTATTTTTCATAGCGTGGGTGGCGCATCTTTGAGCCTCATTGTAATATATATAACACTTTTGGACTTGATGTAATAAATTTTCAAGCTTTCTAGAAAAAATATTTATTCCAAAAAGAAAGTATTTTTGGAAAAAATATATTATTTTTCGAAAAAAAATATTTTTTGGGAAAAAAATTATATTTTTGAAAAAAACATTATTTTATGGAATTTTTTATTTTTTTCGAAAAAATTAAAAAATATTTTCTGGAGAAAAAATTATTTTTTGGCAAAATAATATTTTTTCGAAATAAAATTATTTTCTAGAAAAAAAATATTATTTTTTCGAAAAAATAAAATTATTTTCTGGAAAAAATAAAAAAATATTTTTTGAAAAATAAAATTATTTTCTGGAAAAAAATAAAAATATTTTTCTGAAAAAAATAAAAATATTTACTAGAGAAAAATTTATTTTTGGCAAAATAATATTTTTTCGAAATAAAATTATTTTCTTGAAAAATATTATTTTTAGAAAAATAAAATTATTTTACGGAAAAAATAAAATAAGATATTTTTGCGAAAAAATAAAAATATATTTTACGGAAAAATTATATTTCGAAAAAAATTATTTTCTGAAAAAAGAATATTTTTTAAAAGAAATGTATTAGCCAAACACTTTAATAACTCATAAGCTATTTGTTTCATATGAAATGTATTTTAAAAGAAATGTTTTATTCAAGTAAATAGAGGGGCATTTTCGTCTTTTTAATGGAAGTCAACACCAATTCAGATTTTTGTCCTTCGCTGTAATTTATGAAACAATAGGGACTAAAGTGTAAAGAGGCCATCTAATAGGGTAGTTGGTTGTAATTTCCCCTATGTTACAAAAATTACCTCAAGGACAGTCATGAGACTATTCGGGTTGTTTAAGATGTGGTGTACAGTGTACTAATTTTATGTCAAAACTAATGGCCGTTTCGTAACTCCAGATTAAAAGACTTGCATGGAAAGTACGAATGCTAGTTGAGCAAAGGCTCGCTTGGAAACAACTAATTTCGTTTATAGGCATTCTCAAAGCATAAACAACAACTGGGGAGAATGCACTTAGTCTTGATTAAAAATTAAGACAAATTCACCAAAACCATAAACCTATATGTGTATTAAGATCAACCAAGTTATTGATCATTCAATTCTAAATTTACAAACATCGTCTTATATGCCTTGTTATGTTATGCAGAGTGTGTTGTGTCAAGAATTAACACCTTCCGACCGGCGATCGCCTAGGAGGTCGGGCGACCGAGTCACTGCCGAGCGACCAGGCGACCTAGCCGAAGGTCCCAGGACAAGTCCCGGTGCCGAGCGATCGACATCCAATACGATCATTTCTCGGCGCCTGGCGACCGACTTCGCGGCAAACTTATGGGACGATCATCTCTCGGCGCTTGGCCGACCCTTGGTGACCAGGCCAGTGCCGACCCTTAGTAGTGGCGAGGCGATCCTCGTTGTCCGGCTAGAGACGACCGCCTCATGACGATCTGGGCGATGGCCATCCGGTCGGCAAGGCCGAGCCACGGACATCACCCACGTGCGAGATCCACAAAAGGCGGCCCGACAAACTGTCCCCTACCTCACCTACCAACAGGGCCCACAGACTGCGAAAGGAGGCGACGGACAAGGCGGTGACCACGGCTGTCACCTACCTTTCCCTCACGACAAAGTCGCCGAAAGTAACAAAGTGGGGCCTCTGTGATAAGATCTTAGGACGCGTCTTGGCTCCTCATTGGGCCGCACAGCTGGCTACCAGCTGTAGCCTCAGACTTTTGGCAGACAACCCATGTGACCTTTAGGACGATCGCCCCATTACATTAATGGCCGAAAGGCGATCGCCCACTAGGGGACAAGGCACCTCAACCCCTATATAAAGAAGGCAGCCTGCACTTGGATTCTGGCTCGGCATTCTCGCAATTTCACACCATACAGAAGCAAAATACATAACACTTGGCTATCTCCAACTCTTGGCAACAGCTATCATTCGGTCTTACTTCTCCCGGCCTATCTCATCCAGCAGATTATCGGCGGGGACGAAGAACACCGAGCTTCGCTCAAGAGCCGGATTAACAGTCTTTTTACACTCATTGTATTTAGATTTCTCTCATTAATACTTGTATCCACGAATATTTGTATTAATAACATCTCGCGAGAGCATTCAAGCCCGGGCCTAACAAACCCGGCAAATCTTGTATTATTTATCTTCTCTCGGAAGTGCTCCCGCAATTGTTGTTTGTTGTCCGTCTTCAGTGTATTAATCTTCGGATAAATATTTTGGGCAACAACAATTGGGGCTAGAGGAAGGGAAATCCAACCTCGATTTTTACACCTACCGTCCGAAGAACACTCATCGTTCTCGGGCGAGATACTGAAGTGACACTTACCGCACTTCAAAGAAATCTTCGAAATCATGTCTTAGCCTCGCGTCGAAGAAAGCCGCCGGCCCGGCCCGGCGCGTTCCGTCCCGATCCGAGCCACGGCCGATGGTGGAAGGTAGCCGCCGCGGATCGAGACGCTCGATCCCGCCCACGACGGCGGCCCAAGCCTCTCGCTCGATCGGTTCGAACCAAGGAACAGATCGAAGGGCCTGGCCGTCCTACGGGAGCGACGGAGTGCTCTCGACGCGCCTCCGCTTCTCGCCCCCTCGGTCGTTCGCCGGAAGTCCAAGCGGAAGCTCAAGGCGTCAGCGCCGAGCGATCGCGGGAGGCTCCGTCCGCGAGAAGGCGCTCGCCGGCCAGGGCACCTCTGTCTTCGATCGCACAGGCGGTGACCCGACACAGCGGCCGGGCGATCCGGCCCGGCTACGAGGCAGCGGAGTTTGAGTCCGTCACCGGGAGCTCGGCCTGCCGACTCCCGGAAGGCGGCTAGCCGTCTGGCTCCCCCTCGCCAAATTGCCGAGGCCGCGGCGGCGAGCCGGAGATCGGTACACGATCGCCTCGGCTCCTGCTCCCAAAGCCGATCTGCAGCGACCAAGCCACGGCAATGGCTGCGATGCAACGTCAACTCGACGACATGAAGGCGCTCACGGAATCAGGCGGGCGCCAAGAAGACGATCGCCGGGCAGCGAGCCGCTCACGATCGGCATCGAGCTCGCCCCGTGCGGCACAAGATCGCTCCCCGCAAACACCGTGTACGAGGCGATCGGACCCAGTACACACGAGGAAGTTCAACATCTACATGACCGGGTGTGGGGCATCGACGCGACCAGTGCCGAATGTTCCCTCGACGCCGGACGACCTCGCCACCGGTGGTACACTTCATTGCCACCTCGGTCCATTGGCTCCTTTAACGAGTGGCGCACGTCTTCACGGAGTACTTCGCCACTGTGGTCGTCCGGCCCGAAGGTCCCCTCCGCATGATGCAAATCAAGCGGGGAGAAGAAGAGTCCGACTCGGACTACATCGACCGGGTAGACATAATCATCCTCAATGGCGAGCCCATAAGCGATGAGACCGCCCTCTACGCGGTCTAGGAGGATTCGTGGTTTTTCGCCTATGTTCGGGCATCTCACGAAGACCCAACCTACAACCTACGCAGCCTTCCGGCTAGAGCCGCAGATTTTACGGCCGTGCAAAGGTTCCTTCTTAGCACGTGAGCGGCGCGATCGGCGCCGGACGACGATCTCCCGCCCGATCGCCGACATCGACCTACGAATAAAGCGAGCAGCGGCCCGAGCGGCGATCGCGATCTTCGGCCGATCGCCGATCATCACGCTACATCAACGGCAACCCGGTGGACACGATCGCCATCTACATCCGGATATAACATGACGGACTAAGGCATAAGATCGCCTCCACCGCACTTCATAAAGCCATGGTCCTGGCAATCGATGGAACCGGCCGCCGGCCATGCAAGGTCCCTTTCGGCCGAGATCGCCCGCCCTTCGTTTAAATACGAGGCCGGCGTAGTCGAGCTCTCCAACATTAATCGGTGGACACATGCCACAACCCCGTCTCAACGTACCTGCCGAGGTCGACCATCTCCATGGTGGCCGAGGTGGAAGCAGAGCTAACAAGCCGCGGGCGTGGAGTTGATTCATCCGACGCCGCCCAGCAAGGACTCCTCTAGACCAAGACCGCACGCCCTTCGTTTAAATACGAGGCGGCGCGGCTAACAGAGGACCCTCATAATAAAGTGAGTCACAAGACACTCAATGTCTTCGCGCACCAAGACACGGTCATGGGGTCGGTCCATCGATCTCCGCGACTGTGCACGATTCCTCAAACAAAGCGAAACCACCAAGTTTCCATGGGGGATCGGCCAATGTTGTTTTTGCAGGTACAAGACCGAAAGATAGCTAAGCCAATCGACCATGATAGCCCAAGTCCGAAATCATAAGTCAGCTCAGCAAGATCGCCCATCCTCATCCATACACGATCGCCAGCAAGAACCACCTCGCCCCATGTCTTCAACACAGGAGCAAGCTGGGGGGCAATTGTTGTGTCAAGAATTAACACCTTCCGACCGGCGATCGCCTAGGAGGTCGGGCGACCGAGTCACTGCCGAGCGACCAGGCGACCTAGCCGAAGGTCCCAGGACAAGTCCCGGTGCCGAGCGATCGACATCCAATACGATCATTTCTCGGCGCCTGGCGACCGACTTCTGGCGACCGACTTATGGACGATCATCTCTCAGCGCTTCGCCGACCGACCCTTGGTGACCGACCAGTGCCGACCCTTAGTGACTGGCCGAGGGCGATCCTCGTTGTCCAGCTAGAGACGACCGCCTCATGACGATCTGGGCCGATGGCCATCCAGTCGGCCAAGGCCGAGCCACAGGACAGCACCCACGTGCAGATCCACAAAAGGCGCTGACAAACCTGTCCCCTACCTCACCTACCAACAGGGCCACAGACCTGCGAAAGGAGCTGACGGACAAGACTGGTGACCACAGCCTGTCACCTACCTTTCCTACTGACAAAGTCTGCCGAAAGTAACAAAGTGGGGCCTCCTTTGACAGTACTTCCGGACGCGTGCTGGCTCCTCATTGGGCCGCACAGCTGGCTACCAGCTGTAGCCTCAGACTTTTGGCAGACAGCCCATGTGACCTTTAGGACGATCGCCCCATTACATTAATGGCCGAAAGGCGATCGCCCACTAGGGGACAAGGCACCTCAACCCCTATATAAAGAAGGCAGCCTGCACTTGGATTCTGGCTCGGCATTCTCGCAATTTCACACCATACAGAAGCAAAATACATAACACTTGGCTATCTCCAACTCTTGGCAACAGCTATCATTCGGTCTTACTTCTCCCGGCCTATCTCATCCAGCAGATTATCGGCGGGGACGAAGAACACCGAGCTTCGCTCAAGAGCCGGATTAACATAGTCTTTTTTACACTCATTGTATTTAGATTTCTCTCATTAATACTTGTATCCACGAATATTTGTATTAATAACATCTCGCGAGAGCATTCAAGCCCGGGCCTAACAAACCCGGCAAATCTTGTATTATTTATCTTCTCTCGGAAGTGCTCCCGCAATTGTTGTTTGTTGTCCGTCTTCCAGCAGTATTAATCTTCGGATAAATATTTTGGGCAACAACAGAGTGTTTCACAACTAAGTATTTTGAACCATGAGAGATAATGAGTATCTTGTCGTTGTAATATGAGTTTTTCGTTTTATTTTATTCGAGTTGTATTGGATAGTATGGAATCTGTATAATATGGATAAAATATTTTGAGATTGTGATAGTTGTACTAATATAATTGTCGTAGTATGTTGACAACAACATTTGTAGATATTTTGTAACAGATGTGTCGAGTTATTAATATCAAGTACCATGTAATGGTCTGTGTTGAGAGGTGTTGAAGGATTGACTTAGTGAAGAAGCTACAATGCACGTTAACAAGAGAAGTTAATGTACGCTAAGTATTGCGATTCGGGTTAAAATTGAATATATATATAATGTAAGAATAAAGTCGCAAAAAACATGCTCATTCGAACCCAACCGAGGATCAATTAAGCATTGTACAGATGAATAATAGCAATAAAAGTGTAGGAATTGAATTCATACCCAAACCTTTGATTATATGTTGTTGATGAAGATGATGAATATGAATCTAATTCGTAAAGTTTCTTGGAAATCCAACACCAAAAATATGATGCCTCTATGTACCACGCGGCGAAAAGATGACCGGAGAAAAATCCTCCTTCACGATGTGTAATGGGGGCCACCGAAAATTCGATTTGTCTATTGTGTTAAAATGTAGATCTTGACTTTTGATTCAACAATTTGGGAAACACGACATTTTTCTAAAATACCAAAAATATTCGAAAAAGATAGAGAGAAAATCATGTCAGTGATTGATTTTGGCCGATCCAAATAGTCAAGGAAAATCTGGTAGGTTGTTGCATACACTACATCCAAATCTAGGCGATGAAATACTCTATAAGATCTAAAGGTAGATATCAGAAATATAACCATGACTCTTTAAGGGTAAATATTCTATGATCTTTTAGATCTACATTATAATATTTTTATTGTCAAGCAATATACTACGTAAGTAACAATATTATTAAACTGCTTATTAATTTTGTAATTAATTAATTTAAAAATCTAAATAAATCTTGTGTTTGGGATTGTTTTTTTATGCAAAACATACTTTTAAATCAAATCACGCTTCCACGATCATTTTTATTTCCAGTATTTTCATACAGAGGCAGGCTTACTGCTATGGGACGAGAGTTCTCAAGCCCGTGCGGTGACCCGGGACCTGTCACATCCCGAGACCAGTCTATCCTACATCGCATTCCAACTAATTTGCCATGGGCTCGTCAAGGAGGCAGCAATAGCCCCAAACTAGTTGTGCCCTACCAACAACGATCCCTTCATAGTCAAGTCCTCGACCAACGACAAGCTTTTCGGGCTAAATTGTGCCGACATGTCTACCAGACCGATGCATCCAGGCAAATAATGTCTTATCGCTAATGTCACCATCTTTACCCCTCTTATGGCAATCTAAACAGAAGGCAAGCCCATTTGGTCGGTAAACACTGTCACGACATACCGGGTCGTGGCATTCTCTCTCATCTAAATCACAGCACGCCCCCGTGCTGGGGAGAATGACTCTTTCCGCACACTGTATTGATTCACACCCACAAAAGATCATGGCCATTAAAGTTCATTGCGGTACCGCCGCCCAGATGGACAGGTCTCTCATAGCGGACCTCACGTATACCTGTAGTGCACCCCACACATACCACATCACCAATTCGACACCAACATCTACCTCATGTGCTTCCCTAGCGTTTCCTCAACCACAATGTGCCTCACGCATGTCGAGTTTCCCACAATGGCCCATGATTATACATGTTCTTACACCCTGGTCATTTTCCGACCCTGTGTAGGTGGAGTTTCCCTCAATAATGCACAATACAAGCGTGTCCATGTTCCGACCATCTGATCTCACATGCCTAGGACCACCTCCCATTCCGTCATGGAATTGGTTCATGTTCTCTGCCTATAAGTCTTGACAGAAGCCACTCCTTGACCATGCCTTGGTTGCACCAACATTCACTTCACGCGCTAATGGGGCCCGACAGAACATGACCATACCCAAACCATACCATACTGAGAGAGGTTTTAGCTTCGATACCATTTGTCACACGGGGTGGGAGTTCTCAAGCCCATGTGGCGTATCGGGGCCCCTCACACTGCGAGACCAGCATATCCCATATACGCATGCCAACTGGTTTCACCCTGGCATGGGCTAATCATGGAGGCGGCAATAACCCCAGACCAGTTGTGCCCTACCCGCAACGATCCCCTTCATAGTCAAGTCCTCGATCAGTGACAAGCTCACCAGACTAAATTAGGTCGGCATGCCTAACTTGGCCAGACTGATGCATACGGGCAAATAACATCTTAATGTTAACTTCGCCCTCCTTACCCTTATTGTGACAAGCTAACCATAAGACACGCCTCATTCGATCGGTCAACAGGGTCACGACATACCAGGTCGTGACATTCTCCCCCACCCAAATAATATCACGCCCTCGTGTTGGAAAGAATGACTCTTTCCGCAACCACAAAACGATCGTAACCATTCAAGTTCATTTGCGGTACCATCTGTAATATCCGTGTTTTCTATTTTCGGTAATTTCTATTTTTGGTGTATGTTCGCTTCAGACAACTCGCTTAGCACTGTTTTGGAATTCTGAATCTATTTTGTTCTTGGAGTTTTTCCGTCTGGTCGAGTTTCGAGGATGTTTTTGCATAATTTCATTTTTGAATTATATCTTGTCGCATGTGCGTTCGATTCTCGTAAAACTTGTTCGTTTTCGTTGTTTCTCGATTCGTATAAGTTTGTATGGTTGAGTTGGTCGTGTTGGAACTTTCGGTTTGTTAATCCGACGTTGTATCGCGATTTTTCGGGCACTTGGGCCGTTTTTGTAATTTTCATAAGTTTGGGGAATTTCGCTTTATTTGCTTCGTTTCAAACTCTCTAGTGATCGATATTATATTCTCTTTCAACGCTCAACTTTGTCATCTTGATTATTACGTGTTTATGATTCTGGATTCTGGTCTTGCTTCGTTTTTCGGCACTTTTGCGCTGTTGGCGCGAAGCATCGTGCGTAAGCTGCTCGAGTAGCGCACGCTACTCGGGGATTTACTGCGGCGCTATCATTGTGTGGTTAGCGTCGATAACTGGGGTTCGTAGCGTGCGCTAACGATTTCAGATGCAGGGACAGTGGGTTCGATTTCTTGATCGACTGTGCAACAGACGCTAATCGGCGTTAACACACGCTAATCCCTAGTACTAGCGCACGCTAACCATGTTAGCTTGCGTACGCTAACGGGAGGACAAGTGGCGACTGTTACGCCATGCCCCGCTAGCGCACGCTAATGCTTGTGCGTAGCGTGCCCTAAGTCTGTTAAATATAAATAGATAAAGCAGCCAACTTCGTCATTTTTCCTTCATTTCCTATCCTTCTGGCTTTGAGCGATTCCAGCGGGGTTAGGGCCGATTCCGATCGTAGATCATCATTCACTACCACCGTGCATTCCTTGCGTGAATTCTTCAAGTTCCTAATCACTTTCCACCATCCGAATCAAGGTAAATATTCCCAAAACCCTTGTTTTGAGATTTTGGGGATTTCTTGGGATTTGACTCTTTTAGTCCGAATTATTACTGGGTTATCGCTAGACTTCGATCGTGTACTTGTAATCCTTCATTTTATTGATGATTTGTGGTTTTAAACTCCAAGTTCTCCATTGTTCGTCACTTATAGTCGATTTATACCCAAGTTATGTTCGACTAAGGGTTTCAGCGGGTAGAACTAGGATGTATTCCATCATTTGCGTAGTTTTAAGATTGTTGTCCATCGTTATTGTGTTAGGATCGGATTTGTGAAGGTTGTTCGGGCCAAAACCTTTCCGTTCGCCGTTTTCCTTCACGTAGTATTAATCAGGCAAGTACATGTATTACATTCCGTTATGTGCATATGATTTTGATGCGAATGATGTAAATGGTGTTATTGAACGAATGTGATTGTTTCTCTTCCACCTGGGGATGTCGTGTGGCCTCTGGGGGCCGATACTAATGGGTACGGACATGGAAATGGACTGGGGTGCGTGTGTTGATGTTCTTCCACCTGGGGACGGTTCGACGGGACCTCTGGGGGCCGATACTAATGGGTACGGCCGCGGAAGTGGTTTCTCACCTGGGGACGGTCCGACGGGACCTCTGGGGACCGATACTAATGGGTACGGTCGCGAGTTACCAAGCGTGTATAATTGTGATGTGGAAAACTTGTTGATATACCGTTTTGGCGTTAGTGTGATATTCCGGAATATTGATTTTCAAAATGATTTTTCCTAACGATTTATTTGCGTTGAATCGTGTATGTATATAATGTTGTGTAATTATGTACTTGCACTAGCTATTCGAATGCTAACCCCTTAAATGGGGGAAATGCGTCTTATGCATTTCAGGTACTGGTCGAGCTGAGGAGCTGGCACGGGATGCGCATGCAAAGGATGGGTTGGCATGATGATGTGGCTCGAGTCTGTATTTTTCTGTTTTGTCATTGCATCCATTGAGTAATCGGAGTTAGACTGTTTATTTTTAAACATGGTTTAAGTCCCCTGCGTGGGCAATAATTTGGTATTTAACTTATGTCTCATGTACTCCGTTAAAATGTTTTGGCCGAGGCCACGGCCTTATTTACTTTTTGGGTGCATCTTTTGGGTTATCATTGTGGTTCATGTGTCGCGAGTTAGCCTGGTAGACCTCACGGGGGTTCTACGGCGTGTAATGTCCCATCTGTGAATGGGGATGTTACAATTATGGTATCAGAGCTTAGGTTTTGAATACCTAGGCTGTCGGTGAAATTTGGGTCTGTCAGTTGCGTCATTAGAGTCAGTCGTTGAGCCTAATATCATCATGCTACCGTCTTTTCGTGCGACCCGTGGCTGTAAGTCTCCTCGAACTCTTATATTTCTGTAATTCGTTTTCTTGCGCTGTTCGGAATCGTGACTTGTGTTACCAACTTTGTGAATTGTGAATCTTTCTGATCTTGTTCTTTTCTTATTTTCCTTCAGTATGTTGAGAGGTCGTGGTAGACCGGCTAGGGGACGCGGCCGAGGCCGTGGTCGTGGTGCTGATAAAGAGGAGGGCTCACTTTCCCAGTCCTCTACGGACTCGGCCTCTCACTCGGTGCCGTCGGGTAATAATGCCGACGCTGGCTATCCGTACTTCCAGCTTGGTAGCCCAACTTACTCGAATAGCTCGGGGTGGACGCTGAATCCGCCCCGACACCGGAGGAGGAGGCTAGTAAGTGGCTTGACGGTGACTAAGATGCACCCTCCTCGTTTCTCGGATCTTGACTCCTCGGTTGGGAGAATTGGCTCTTTCATTGTCCAGACCTTTGATGCCGTAGCTTGTCCCGAAGACGGAGGGTACATATTGCCCGTACCTCCTGGATAAGGAAGGCTGCGGAATGGTGGGAGGCCGTTGCGCCCGAGACCGTCGGGCCACTTGGGATGAGTTCGGGCTGCTATGGAAGCGTATTGTCCGCCGCCCAAGGAGCGCAGATTGTGGAATTCTTCACCGCTACACCTCAGGATGTGCCTATTTCTCAGGCCATCATTTCTTACAATCAACAGTTGGGTTTCGTGAGAGATCAAGTGAGAACGGAGGCTGACAAGATCCGTTACTTCAATATGCGCATGAAGCCGCATATTAGACAGAGTATGGCGCCGCTCATGTGTGCCACTTTGAAGGAATACCAGGATCGCGCTCTGGCGATCGAGATGGCTGTCTCGGAATCAGCGTCGGTTTCGGAAGCTAAGAAGCGAAGACTGCGGTGGGTTCTCGTCCGGAAAAGGTGGCCGATTTCGAGGTCTCGTTACGCTCCTACACAGGAAGAGGCCGTTTCATCGGGCCGAGGATCTCGGGGTAACTGCTCGACCCACTGTTGCACCTGGTGGGAGAGTTTGTTTTAATTGCAGTCAGCCCGAGCACGTTGTGAAGGATTGCCCACTTCCGTTAGTTGCTTGCTTTACTTGCGGACAGACCGGGCATCGAGCAGCTCATTGTGAGAGGGACACCAGGGCCGCTAGATTTACGACTACCACCGCCGGTCGGAGGATCACACCACCGGCTACTCATGTTCCGCAGGTTCGAGTCGTGGTAGAGGTCGGAGTCACCGGATCGCCGCGCGGCCGAGTTCGGGCTCGATCCATCCCCTATTATATCGATGAGGCGCACGGAGGAGGCGGACATTCCGGTGGCGTCAGTACCACTCGATCCTTTCTCATCCGGTTTGTGCTTTTTGATTCGGTGCGACCCATTCCTTTATAGCTTTGGATTGTGTGAGTCGTATTGGTTTTGACCGCTTGTTTGAGTGTGAGCCGTTTGTAGTGGGTACGCCAGTGGGATCGTATGGTTGGGGACCGGGAATTTAGGGATTGCCCGGTGAGGATCGGGAGCCGGATTGGCCCTCGAATCTCATTGTTATAGACCTTAAGGGTGAGGATTTGATCCTCGGGGACGATTGGTTGGATCGTCATGGTGCTATCATGAACTATCGGACTCGTACCATCACGATAGTTGCCGAGGACGGCACCGAGCATACTCGTCTACCGTATGGCGGTAGATCGGGTGTGTGATTAGCGCCTTGAAGGCGATGAAACCTTTGAACCGTGGTTGTGTCGGCCATCGTGTTTCGCTCTGCAGACGGAAGATGGTGGGGTTGACATATCGTCGATTCCGGTTGTTAGCGAGTATCCCGATGTATTTCCTGACTTGCGGGATTACCACCACATCGAGAGGTGGAGTTTCCTATTGATCTTGAGCCGAATGCGGCCCCTATTTCCCGAGCACCGTGCCGTATGTCACCGTCGTAGATGCTATAGTTGAAGAATCAGTTGGGAGAGTTGTTAGATAAAGGGTATATTCGACCGAGCGCATCGCCTTGGGGTGCGCCTGTACTTTTTGTTAAGAAGAAGGATGGATCGCTTCGTTTATGCATCGACTATCGAGAATTAAACAAGCTAACCATCAAAAATAAATACCCTTTGCCCAGGATTGACGATTTGTTTGATCAGCTTCAGGGGGCGACAGTCTTTTCGAAGATTGATTTGCGATCGGGCTACTACCAGTTGATGATTCGGGACGTCGATATTCCGAAAGCTGCCTTTCGGACGAGATATGGCCATTACGAGTTTGTGGTTATGCCTTTCGGGCTAACCAATGCCCCAGCAGTGTTCATGCAGTTGATGAACAAAGTTTTTATTGAGTATCTGGACAAATTCGTAGTCGTTTTTATCGACGATATTCTTATCTATTCACAGAGTCGGGAGGAGCACGCCTTACATCTCCGGATTGTATTAGACACTTTGAGGGCTGAGCAGTTGTACGCGAAGTTCTCTAAGTGTGAGTTTTGGCTCGAGGAAGTGACATTCCTCGGGCATGTGATTTCAGCAGAGGGAGTTCGGGTAGATCCGCAGAAGATAGAGGCAGTGATGGCTTGGGAGCCGCCTAAGAATGTGAAGGAGGTGAGGAGTTTTCTGGGTCTTGTCGGCTATTACTGTAGATTCGTTGAGGGATTTTCTAAGATCGCTAGACCACTCACTCAGTTGCTCCAGAAAACTCAGAAGTTCGAGTGGACTGCAGACAGGTAGGACAGTTTTGACGAGTTAAAGAGACGTTTGACTACCGCACCCGTGTTAGCGTTGCCTCAGGGGAACGAGGATTTCGTAGTGTACAGTGATGCTTCGGGCCTTGGTCTAGGATGTGTTTTGATGCAGATAGACAGAGTGATTGCGTATGCATCCCGCCAGTTGAAACCTTATGAGGTGAATTACCCCACACACGATTTGGAGTTAGCTGCGGTCGTTTTTGCCTTAAAGATCTGGAGGCATTATCTCTATGGGTCGTCGTGTAAGATTTTTACAGATCACAAGAGTTTGAAGTATATCTTCAGTCAGAAAGAGTTAAATATGAGACAGCGTAGGTGGTTGGAGCTAATTAAATATTACGACCTCGAGATACTTTACCATCCGGGTAAGGCTAACGTAGTGGCTGATGCGTTGAGCCGTAAGCCGATAACATTACAGATGTTAGAGGTACTTACACCACAGAGTAGGATCCAACGAGATCTTATTTGTCAGAATATTGAGGTTTGGGTTCAGAGAGTTCAGGACCAGTTATGTGCATTAGAGATCACTTCGTCCTTGACTTATGATATCAAGGCGAAATAGTATGATGATCCGTGTTTGGTCCAGTTGAGGGAGGATGTGAGGCAGGGGAAAGCCCCTGGATTTGTGGTTCAGGATGATGGCGTTCTGAGATTTCGCGGCAGACTATGTGTACCGAATGATATTGAGCTGAGACAGAAGATCTTGAGTGAAGCTCATACCACACCTTACTCCATACACCCTGGTACGAATAAAATGTACAAGGATGTGAGGAGCAACTACTGGTGGAGTAATTTGAAGACAGACGTTAGCGAGTTTGTGTCGAGGTGTTTGACTGTCGTGAGTTAAGATCGAGCATCAGCGACCCGCGGGGTTTTTGCGACCACTTCCTATCCCGGAGTGGAAATGGGAGGATATTTCTATGGATTTCATCACTAGTATGCCTAGGACTCGGAATGGAATGAACATGATTTGGGTTATTGTCGATCGACTGACCAAATCAGCTCATTTCCTGGGTATTAAGGACACTTGGGGCCGGAGAAGCGCACAGTATTTATTGCAGAGGTCGTGAGATTGCATGGGACTCCTAAGAGTATTGTTTCGGATCGTGATGGCCGGTTCGTGTCACATTTTTGGTAGGCTGTTCATCGAGCTTTGGGGACTGAGTTGAGACTCAGTACATCTTATCACCCTCAGACTGACGGGCAGTCAGAGCGGACGATCCAGACGTTAGAGGATATGTTGAGAGCATGTGCCCTAGAATGGAAGGATGATTGGGAGTCGCACTTGCCGTTGATCGAGTTCACGTACAACAATAGTTGGCACGCCTCGATCAAAATGGCGCCATTTGAGGCGTTGTATGGAAGGAGGTGTAGATCGCCGTTGTGTTGGGACGATGCGTCCGAGCTGATTGGTACCGAGCCCGATGTTACTACCCAAAATATTATCCGGAGATAGATATTGCTGGAATGGATGGGATAGCAAACAAATGCAAGAGCACTTCCGTGAGAAAGATAAATAACACAAGATTTGCCGGGGTTGTTAGTCCCGGGCTTGAATTCTCTCGCGAGATATTATTAATACCGATATTCGGGGATACAAGTACTAATGTAAGAATACAATTACAATGAGTGTAAAGTTTCTTGTTATCTTAGCTAGTGAGCGTGTAGATTGCCGGAAGAACCAGATTTGATGCTCTGTGAGTTCTTGTAACAAAGGTGATGAACAGTCGCGGCGGTGAGAGATCGACCGCCTCTCACGGCGAGTATTTAGGCTGGATGTTTGGGCTTCGGGCTTATGAATCCCTTGGAATCATCTAGTGGAGACTTGCAGCTTCGCCGATCGTCTTACGGGACGAGAGATTTGGAGAGAAGTCTGAGATGGATTAGGTGAGATAGCGGGAGCTTGATGATATGTGTGTTCTTGATATTTTAGTGGATGTATCGGAATGTGAGAGAATGTGAACTTTTGGTGGAATGTATTTCGGACGTAAGTCAAATGAATTCGAACCGTATATTCGATGAATCGGGAACCTTTTTCCGGTAGGAGGAGGTTCTCTATTTATAGGGCTTGGACATGCCGGGCGATCGCCTTCTCTGCAATATAATAATCGGGCGATCGTCTTTCAAAGACATGGGACTGTCCTCAAAGTCTGCAGGAGTTCTTTGGCAATCAATCGCGGCGGTCCAATGAGGAGCTTACACGCGTCTGAGTTGCCGTCGCGGGTGGTCCCACCGACAACTTTCGGCGCGCATCTTTGGTAGGTGAGGTAGGTGACAGGCCGTGGTCAAATGTCTTGTCTGTCGGCAAAGATCTTATCTGGGCGAAGATCTCGGGCGCCTTTGGTGGATCTCGCACGTGGGTGCTTTCACGAGATCCAGTCCTTGATGGTTTTGACGGCGATCGTCTCGCTCGGGCGCAGTCGATTGCCCTTAGCCGGTTAGTAGAGTAGATCGCCAACAGCAAAGGGCGATCGCCTTGGGGTCGATCATTGGGTAGCGATGGGGGTCGATATCTTTGATTTGGCGAGCTAGCCATAGTTTGGTGATGTTGACTTGGTCGCTCGGCCTTATAGTCGATCGCCTGTCGGGATGAATAAATCGTGACACAACAATTGCCCCCCAGCTCGCTCATACGTTGGAAACGTGGGGTGAGGTGGCTCTCTTGGCGATCGCTGAACTATTGACGAGCGACTTCGTGTTTAATGGAACGCGATCGTCTTTGGTGATATACTGGATTTGGACGACTGGTTGGCCGAATCACTGGGAAAAACAATGGGTGTTGAAAAGTCTCCTCGCACGTGTCGGGCTTCTATTGGAGGACGCCAACGGTACTTAATGACTCCTCGGTTGACGCGTCCTCGAAAAGACGCGTACGCGGGTCTCGAGGGGGTCAACTGGTGCGCCGTTTGAGATTCGACCCCTGAGGTTTTCTCTTATTGCAAACGGGTCCCTGCCTTCTCTTATACAAGGGGGCGCGGGGCTGCAGTCTCACTCACGCGTGCTTTTTTGGAGAAAGAAGGACCTGCTGCCGAATTTTCTGAAGATCTAAGAGCCGATCGTCGATCGATTTCACTTTAGGGTAAGAAAAATCCTTCTCTTCCTTTCTAACTCTGAAAATGGCCGGAACCTCATCATCGTTTGGAGCGGGAACCAGTTCTGCCGCCGGGACATCGGCTGCCCGGGGAGAAACTTCTTCCGTCTTCCACCTGGAGACGGCGGCTGAAGCGATTCGAGCCGGAATCGACCCGGCTGAAGTTGAGGCTTTGTTCAATGAGGCCGATGTTGCTAGGGAGTCGGCTGCTGAGGAGAGACGATCGCAGATCGAGAGAGATCTGGCGATCAGGGCTTACTGGGAGCAACATAGCGATTTTGGACGGGCCTATAGGGCCTTTCTTTGAAATAATGGAGAGATTGGCGGTCTACTCCGCGATTCGATTTCCGGGGATACTCGGTCGCTTATCCATATGTGCTCCCCAAGCGGTCGCGATATCGTGCCGCGCAGCGATCGTTGTGGTCGCTCGGCCAAATACGGAGCTCGGCGTCCGTGAGAGATCGGCCGTCTGGAGGACAAGATTCCATGTTCCTTCGGATGTGGACATGTTCGCGCCCGCGGAGAATGAACGAGCCGACCGGCCTCCGATGGGTATGGTCGCGGTGAGTGAGGCCGTTATGGAGGCCGGGTTGCGCTTCCTCTGTCGCTGCGGTCTCCCATCTCGGCCGCTTGGAATGTGGCGCCACTTCGGTGACGCCGAACGCAATGGCTCCAAATCATTTGCACCCTCACCCTTTTCGCGGTCACCGCCCGAATCTCCGTCGCCGTTGGAGATGAACCATTTGTTTAAGCGACGGCTCATAGAGGGTTGGTCGGCGGTTACCATATTCAAGGCCGATCTGGCCGGGTGATTCATGGAGTTCGAATAAGATACGGGCGATCGGGCGAAGTGGTTACGGGTCGGGCAAGTGGAGAGCTTCGGCGTGCGACAATCCCAGGCGAATGGAGATCCCAGAATTTCGGGAGAGGAATCCCGGTAAGGGTTTAGACTCTCCCTTCGCTTGGATGCGTTTTGGGTGATCTAATTTGATTTACATTTTGCGAGGCTTTCATATTCGTGATCGAGGCGCCTTTCGACTTCCTCGTTGTTTGGGAGCGAATTAGGAGCTTGTCGGACGACGACCTAGACGCCACTCGGATCAACAAGGAGAGTCCGGTTGTCGGCTCGACTATTCCGCTTCCCGAGACATCTCGTGGTGCCAGTATGTGGTCCTGCGATCTTCACTTACTAGGCGATCGCCTTATTTTAAGGACAGTGTCGGCCGTTAGTCGATCGTCTTTAGCTGCAGAGGTTCGTTTCCCTCGCTTTTTGGAGCCTCCGTGAGATCGCTATGTCGAACCCGGGAGTCTAGGCCGTCTTCACGCGAATAGGTCGACTCGGGTTCCACCGTCGCATTGCCTATAGTTCGGAGGCGGAGCCTCGTGCGGAGCCGGAGCCTCGCGTAGAGCAGGTCGTGGTTGAGGAGGAAATTCGGAGGAGGGGCTTGGGCGAATCGCAAGAGGCCGAGGCCGGAAGCAACCGTTTCTGCCCGGGCGATGAAGTGCCGATCGCCGCGCCTCCGATCACCATCGTTGCTCGGAGCGCGAGCCGCCCTCTGCGGCTTTTCTGCGGGAGACGGCGATCGCGGATGCAGAGATTCCTCGAGGGAAGCCGTTTTGGTCGGGATCCCGAGAAGGCCGAGAGGTAGATAGCATTTCTGTGTTTGACAATTGCATCTGCGTAGGAGTTGTACTAACTTAGTTTGTTTTGATGCGGGATCCGTCGCGGAGATCCTTCTTGTCCACCGATGGTCGTGGATTTCTGGCGAGCCGATCTCCTCGCCATTCTGTGATATTCCTCCCTATGTTAGCAAGGCCGCTTCCGCCCTGCCGAAGGCGTGGACAATCGATCTGGATGCGATCGCTCGCGCGATCGTCGAGTTCGATGCATGCCGTTGTCGCCCTTTCTCTTGAGACGGCGACCATGGCCTTCCAGGCCGCTCGGGAGTTTGAGGAGGCCCTCCACTATTCGCCTTCGGGAGGATCTCGAGGCGGCTCGGAAAGAGAACGCCGAGTTTCTTTGACAAGATCGTGGCGATGGAGAAGGACTCCTTGGAGGCGGCCAGGCGAGCCATGAGCTTGAGGTGGAGAAGAAGGAGGCGAGAAATTCGAATGGCGGTCGACCGATTTCGGGACCGGATGCAGAGTGCCGTCCGAGGCGAGGAATGTTCTTGAGGAGGCCGATCGCGAAGGTGACGATCGCTCGGGTGACCCAGTGGCGGAGGCGAAAGAGAAGGTTGCCGCGAGGAGGCCGAGCTCCGGGGATCGCAATGGCGATGGCCGAGCCGAGAGGAGAGGTTGAGGCGACCAAGGCCGATCCCTTCCAAAATTTGGAGTATGTCGCGAGTTCGCCTATTACTTGGCGTTCGCCGACTCGATCCGAGCGGCTAAGAAGGGAGGCTTGGAGGTCGGTCCTCTAGCCGAGAAGTTCAAGTCATATGCATTGGAGCATCCTCTCCATTCGGCTTTCTCCTTTCCGATCTTGGACTGCGGACATCGGCGTGGATTTGAGCCGGTATCCGTCTCAGACAGTCTTGCTCATCCCGATGCTCCGGAAGATGAGGGGACCGCGCCGAATCTTGATGGCGAAGGCCGCGAGGGCTGAGGCGCTTCCTTTACGCTTTTAGCTTACTTTCTTTGTAGTTTGTAGCTTTCTTTTTGTAGTACTTAGGCCTTGGGCGAGTGTACTCTATTTTTCAAGTAATAAAATGAGCATTTGGATTTCGACTTATCACTTGAATGAATGGTTATTTTTGAGTCTTTGTTTGACTTTGTACAAATGCGTGAGGAGAGATCGTTGCGAGGTAGTTCCAAATGAATTGATAAACTCATAAGACAACTTTTTACAACAAGTTCGATCATTTGCACTACATACGAAAAAATGACGATCTCCGTATGTGGTTGAATAGCGACGATCGTCGTGTAGGTAGTCCGCACTCTTCTTGCCCCTTGTTTTTATTCACTTAGTGGGAGTAAGGGGATGAAAATAATTCCTTGAGTGAGCGGTCTTTAACTTTGTCGAATCCTCGGGGACGGTCGTCCATCTTGAGGAACCGTGCACGATCGCGGAGTTCAATGGGCCGACTCCTTGATCATGTCTTGATGCGCGAAGACATTGAGTGTCTCGTGACTCACTTTATTATGAGGGTCCTCCGTTGGGCTGCGCCTCGCCTCGTATTTAAACGAAGGCGTGCGGTCTTGGTCTAGAGGAGTCCTTGCGCGAGGCGGCGTCGGATGAATCAACTCCACGCCCGCGGCTTGTTAGCTCTGCTTCCACCTCGGCCGACCATGGAGATGGCCGACCTCGGCGGTGTGCGTTGAGGCGGGGTTGTGGCACGTCGCATTGTCGGGTTCACCATGTCGGATGATGAACCTTTGAGGCGGCGATCGTGTCCAGCGATTTGTTTTGGAGGGCCCTCGGACTACGCCGGCCTCGTATTTAAACGAAGGGCGGGCGATCTTGGCCTAAAGGGACCTTGCATGGCCTAAGCGATCGGAATTATCGACCACGGGACCATGTTGCACTCTTCCACCTTGGATCGTCATGTAGATGCCGACCTTCGACGGTGTACGTTGTGCGGGGAGGCGATCTCGTGCCTTAGTCCATCGTGTTAGACGGTGAAGCTGAGATGGCGATCGAGTCCTCCGGTTTCTTAAATAAGGAGGGAGATCGGGATGACTTCCGTGGTCTCCTTCTCTTGATTGAAGCATATAGAGACGGTCGCGAGGTTGATCCGAGGGTCGGCTCGTATGAGCTTCCCGGCTGTTTGCGTTCGACTCGGACGATCGTCTATAGAGATAGGCGGGGCTTCGGCTAAACCAATAAGGCATCCGACTTGCCCTCCTCGAGCAGTCTCAGCTGTTTGAGGAGTCGGCAATTGTTAGTCTTGTGGCGGGACTCTTGTGGTAGGCACAATATTGATTGTTGTCCGGTGACCGTGGTCCCTTATCGCCTTTGGCTTTTTGAGCTCTTCGTGCCCCTTGATGGCATAGAAAATATGTGCCGAGTTACATTGAGCGTATGGAGGAGATGGGCTTCCATGTCCTCGAAAGCCTTGAGAACTCGGGTGTCTTGGCGATCGCCTTCTTTGCTTTGGCGATCGCTATCTTCCGGGCAAGAGGTGGCGTTTCCTCGTCTAAGCGGAGGGTGAGTAGCCTTTGCACTGCCGGGAAGTTGGCGGCTTTAGCGCGGAAGATCGTGTAAGTTGGGGAATATCCTTGGAGAGATGTCGAACATGGGAGAGTGACCGTGGAATCCCCATGACCGAATAGAGAGCGAGATCATCAGCGGGGTTCGCGGTGAGGATGATTTCGTGTACCCGATCGATGTAATCTGCGTCGATTTCGTCCTTCCCACCTTGATTTTTATCATGCGCTGGGGCCTTACAGTCTGGCGACCTTCTTTGGCGAAGTATGACGTGAAGTCATCCGCCCGATTTCTTAAAAGAGGTGACCGATCGTGGTGGTAGTGAGACGTACCACTTATGGGCGGCTAAGCCCAATGTCGTGAGGAAGATCCGGCACTTGGTTGCATCGGATGCCCCACACCCCGATCATGTAAATTCGGAATTTACTCGGGTGGGTTCTGGGTCCGATCTCCCCTTATACGAGAGGTGTTTTAGGAGGAGCGATCGTTGGTTGTATGGGGGCAAGCTCGATGTGGACCGCGAGTGGCTCGGTCGGCCGGCGATCTTCTTCTTGGTGCTTGCCCGGTGTCCAAGTGCTCTCATCTCGTCGGCGACGTTGCATGGCGGCCATCGCCGTGCTTTGGCTGTAGCGGCTCGCGATCGGAGCGGAGCCAAGGCGATTGAATCTTGAGTCCACAGCGATCGGGCGGGAGTCGGATGGGCGACATGCGTTGGTGTGAGGTGAGTAGGCCGAACTCTGGTGACGGTTCGGATTCCGTCTTTTCAAGGTTGAAACAAAGTGCCCGTCGGCGGGATGGGTCGCGTCCCAAGCGATCGAATATGGATCCGTCCCGTCGTGCGAGAGCCTTTCCTCGCGGGTGGGGCTTTTTGACGATCGCTCGTTCGGTAGCCCATTGAATTTCCGTTTTCCCATGCGGCGGATGATCGAGGAGTTATCGCGGGTGGCGCGCATGCTCTCCGTCGCTCCTCCGGGATGGCCATAGCCTCCTCGATCATTCCTCGGTTTGGAATTGATCGAGTGAGAGGTTGGGGCCATCTCTCGGATGCGGATCGAGAGTCTCGCGTTGCCGCGGCTTCCCCTGTCGTCGGGTGAGGTTCGGATTGAGCCGGGATATGGTGTCCGGTTCGGAGAAGCTTGCTTCGATGTACCAAGCGGATGTCATGATTCGAAGGTTTTCTTTGAAGCGCGGTGAGTGTCACTTCAAGTATATGCCCAGAACAGTGAGTGTTCTTGGGACGGTAGAAGTAAAAGTTTGAGGGTTAGATACGCCCCCTTCCTCTAGCGCCAATTGTTACTACCCAAAATATTATCAGGAGATAGATATTCTTTGGAATGGATGGGATAGCAAACAAATGCAAGAGCACTTCCGTGAGAAAGATAAATAACACAAGATTTGCCGGGTTGTTAGTCCGGGCTTGAATGCTCTCGCGAGATATTATTAATACCGATATTCGGGATACAAATACTAATGTAAGAATACAATTACAATGAGTGTAAAGTTTCTTGTTATCTTAGCTAGTGAGCGTGTAGATTGCCTAAGAACCCGATTTGATGCTCTGAGTTCTTGTAACAAAGGTGATGAGCGATCGCGGCGGTGAGAGATCGACCGCCTCTCACGGCAGTATTTAGGCTGGATGTTTGGGCTTGGGCTTATGAATCCCTTGGAATCTGTCTAGTGGAGACTTGCCGCTTACGCGATCGTCTTACGGACGAGAGATTTGGAGAGAGAAGTCCTGAGATGGATTCGGTGAGATAGCGGGAGCTTGATGATATGTGTGTTCTTGATTTAGTGGATGTATCGGAATGTGAGAGAATGTGAACTTTTGGTGGAATGTATTTGGACGTAAGTCAAATGAATTCGAACCGTATATTCGATGAAGCGGGAACCTTTTTCCGGTAGGAGGAGGTTCTCTATTTATAGGGCTTGGACATGCGCGATCGCCTTCTCTGCAATATAATAATCGGGCGATCGTCTTTCGGCACATGGGCTGTCCCCTCAAAGTCTGCAGGAGTTCTTGCAATCAAGCTGTGCGGTCGATGGGGAGCTTACACGCGTCTGAGTTCTTTGTCGCGGGTGGTCCCGTGACAACTTTCGGCGCGCATCTTTGGTAGGTGAGGTAGGTGACAGGTGTGGTCAAATGTCTTGTCTGTCGGCAAAAGATCTTATCTGTGGCGAAGATCTCGTCAGCGCCTTTGGTGGATCTGCACGTGGGTGCTTTCCTGAGATCCAGTCCTTGAAGGTTTTGACGGGCGAACGTCTCTGCTCGGGGCGCAGGTCGATAGCCCATAGCCGGTTAGGAGAGTAGATCGCGGTTGCCAAGGGCGATCGCCTTGGGGTCGATCATTTGGGTAGCGATGGGGTCTGATATCTTTGATTTGGCGAGCTAGCCATAGTTTGACTGATGTTGACTTGGTCGCTCGGCCTTATAGTCGATCGCCTGTCGGGATGAATAAATCGTGACACAACAATTCGGCCTTATAGTCGATCGCGCATGCTGGTAGGTGAGGTAGGTGACAGGCTGTGGTCAAATGTCTTGTCTGTCAGCAAAAGATCTTATCTGCTGGCGAAGATCTCGTCAGCGCCTTTGGTGGATCTGCACGTGGGTGCTTTCCTGAGATCCAGTCCTTGATGGTTTTGACGGGCGATCGTCTGCTCGGGCGCAGTCGATTGCCCTTAGCCGGTTAGTAGAGTAGATCGCCGGTGCCAAAGGGCGATCGCCTTGGGGTCGATCATTTGGAGTAGCGATGGGGTCTGATATCTTTGATTTGGCGAGCTAGCCATAGTTTGACTGATGTTGACTTGGTCGCTCGGCCTTATAGTCGATCGCCTGTCGGGATGAATAAATCGTGACACAACACCCGATATGGTAGTTGAGACGAGAGAGAAGATTACTCTGATTCGTGATAGATTGTTAACGGTCCAGAGTCGGCAGAAGTCTTATGCCGACACGCGTCGCCGGCCGTTGGAGTTTGAGGTGGGAGATCATGTTTTGCTTAAGGTGTCGCCGACACGGGGAGTTTACCGCTTCGGCCGGAAGGGTAAACTTAGTCCGAGGTTTATTGGGCCGTTTGAGATTTTAGAGAGAGTGGGAGAGCTTGCCTATCGGCTAGGCCTACCGCCGTCCCTGAGCCATGTTCATAACGTATTTCATGTTTCCCAGCTTAGGAGGTACGTATCGGACCCTAGCCATATTATCGATTTTGGAGAGATCGAATTGGGACACGACATTACCATCGAGGAGAGGCCGATTCAGATTTTAGAGCGTCGGGTGAAGCAACTTCGTCATAAAACCATCCCTCTGGTTAAAGTTCAATGGTCGAGACATGGGTCCGAGGAAGCCACATGGGAGACGGAGGAGAGTATGCAGTCGAGATACCCCGAGTTGTTCGCGTTGTAAGTTTCGGGACGAAACTTATTTTTAGGGGGAGATAATGTAATATCCGTGTTTTCTATTTTCGGTAATTTCTATTTTTGGTGTATGTTCGCTTCAGACAACTCGCTTAGCACTGTTTTGGAATTCTGAATCTATTTGTTCTTGGAGTTTTTCCGTCTGGTCGAGTTTCGAGAATGTTTTTGCATAATTTCATTTTTGAATTATATCTTGTCGCATGTGCATTCGATTCTCGTAAAACTTGTTCGTTTTCGTTGTTTATCGATTCGTATAAGTTTGTATGGTTGAGTTGGTCGTGTTGGAACTTTCGGTTTGTTAATCCGACGTTGTATCGCGATTTTTCGGGCACTTGGGCCGTTTTTGTAATTTTCATAAGTTTGGGGAATTTCGCTTTATTTGCTTCGTTTCAAACTCTCTAGTGATCGAGATTATATTCTCTTTCAACGCTCAACTTTGTCATCTTGATTATTACGTGTTTATGATTCTGGATTCTGGTCTTGCTTCGTTTTTCGGCACTTTTGCGCTGTTGGTAGCGATGTCTTGTCGAAGCTATTTGCTGATAGCGCACGCTACTCGGGATTTACTGCGTGCGCTATCATTGTGTGGTTAGCGTCGCTAACACAGGTTCGTAGCGTGCGCTAACGATTTGTGATGCAGGGCGATGGGTTGATACTTGATGCTTGGACCGAGCGGTATCACGCTAATCAGCGTTAACGCACGCTAATCCCTAGTACTAGCGCATGCTAACCATGTTAGCTTGCGTACGCTAACGGGAGGACAGTAGGCAGACTGTTCTGCCATGCCCCGCTAGCGCACGCTAATGCTTGTGCGTAGCGTGCGCTAAGTCTGTTAAATATAAATAGGACAGACGGCGATCAACCGTCATTTTCCTTCATTTCCTATCCTTCTCGGCTTTGAGCGATTCCAGGCGGGGGTTAGGGCCGATTCCGACTGTAGATCATCATTCACTACCACCGTGCATTCCTTGTGTGAATTCTTCAAGTTCCTAATCACTTTCCACCATCCGAATCAAGTTAAATGTTCCCAAAACCCTTGTTTTGAGATTTTGGGGGAATTTTGGGGATTTCTTGGGATTTGACTCTTTTAGTCCGAATTATTACTGGGTTATCGCTAGACTTCGATCGTGTACTTGTAATCCTTCATTTTATTAATGATTTGTGGTTTTAAACTCCAAGTTCTCCATTGTTCGTCACTTATAGTCGACGATACCCAAGTTATGTTCGACTAAGGGTTTCAGCGGGTAGAACTAGGATGTATTCCATCATTTGCGTAGTTTTAAGATTGTTGTCCATCGTTATTGTGTTAGGATCGGATTTGTGAAGGTTGTTCGGGCGAAAACCTTTCCGTTCGCCGTTTTCCTTCACGTAGTATTAATCAGGCAAGTACATGTATTACATTCCGTTATGTGCGTATGATTTTGATGCGAATGATGTAAATGGTGTTATTGAACGAATGTGATTGTTTCTCTTCCACCGGGATGGCGTGTGGCCTGCGGGGCCGATACTAATGGGTACGGCCATGGAAATGGGTAGGGTGCGTGTGTTGATGTTCTTCCACACAGGGACGGTTCGACGGGACCTCGGGGGCGATACTAATGGGTACGGCCGCGAAGTAGTTTCTCACACAGGGGCGGTCCGACCGGGACCTCAGGGACCGATACTAATGGGTACGGTCGCGAGTTACCAAGCGTGTATAATTGTGATGTGGAAAACTTGTTGATATACCGTTTTGGCGTTAGTGTGATATTCCGGAATATTGATTTTCAAAATGATTTTTCCTAACGATTTATTTGCGTTGAATCGTGTATGTATATAATGTTGTGTAATTATGTACTTGCACTAGCTATTCGAATGCTAACCCCTTAAATGGGGGAAATGCGTCTTATGCATTTAGTCTTGGTCAGTGAGGAGCCGCACGGGATGCGCATGCAAAGGATGGGTTGGCATGATGATGTGGCTCGAGTCTGTATTTTTCTGTTTTGTCATTGCATCTGTTGAGTACTGGAGTTAGACTGTTTATTTTTAAACATGGTTTAAGTCCCCTGCGTGGGCAATAATTTGGTATTTAACTTATGTCTCATGTACTCCGTTAAAATATTTTGGCCGAGGCCACGGCCTTATTTACTTTTTGGGTGCATCTTTTGGGTTATCATTGTGGTTCATGTGTCACGAGTTAGCCTGGTAGACCTCACGGGGGTTCTACGGCGTGTAATGTCCCATCTGTGAATGGGGATGTTACACCATCATCTCGATGGACATGTATCTCAGAGCGCGCTTCGAGCATACCTGTAGTGCGCCCTGCACTTACCACATCACCAATTTAACACCAACTTTCACCCTACGCGTGTTCCTAGTATTAGTACCTTGGTTGGATGGTGTTTCCCCAGCCGCAGCGTGCCTCATATGTCGAATTTCCCACAATGGCCTACGATTATACACGCTCTTGCACCACAATCATTTTCTAACCCCGCGCATGTGGAGCTTCCCTGAATAGTGCTCGATACAAGTGTGCCCATGTTCCGACCATATGATATCACAAGTTTAGGACCACCTCCCACTCCGGCATGGAAACGGTTCATGTTCTCCGCCTAAAAGCCTTGATAGGAGCCGGTCCTTGATCGTGCCTTTGTTGCACTGGCATTCACTCCCGCACTCTCGGCCCCCGCAGAACATGACCACGCTTGAACCATATTGTACTGAGAAAGGTTTTTTCTCTATTACCATTTGACACGGTACGGGAGTTCTCAAACCCGTGTGGTCTCCCGGGACCTCTCACAGTGCTAGACCAGCCTATCTCACATATGCATACCAACTGGTTTCGCCCTGCCATGGGCTTATCAGGGAGGCAGCAATAGTCCCCGACCTGTTGTGACCTATCCACAACGATCTCCTTCATAGTCAAATCCTCGACCAGTGATAAGTTCCCCGGACTAAATCGGGTGGGCATGCCTAACTCAGCCAGACCGATGCATCCAGGCAAACAAAGTCTTAACTTTAATGCCCCCCCTTTACTCCTCTTGTAGCAAGCTAACTAGAAGACACACTTCATTCAGTCGGTCAACGTGGTCACGACATACTGGGATGTGACATTACCCTTCTCAATTTGGTGCCTTCCACATTACTGTTCTACTTTTGTTTTTTCAAAGCACCCCATGTGTGATTAAGTTGTTAACCAAACTTCGAATAAATTTCTTTTGGTGGGCAAGGAAGATGATAATAAACTTGCTTGGATTGTTTGAGAATGAGGGTGGGCTTGGGGCAAGGGATGTTGGGACTTTTAATCGTGCTCCTTTATGTAAATAGGCTTCAAGATGGTTTGGGTGATGAAAATTCATTATGGATTAGGATCGTTAAGTCTATGTATTGGAGGGTAAAAATATTCTATGCAAGGTTTCATGCTTCATTTGGAGGGCATTTTGTAATAAAATTCCCACGAGGGTCGAGGGGCAACCTTTTTAGAAGTAAGATTTTATTGGATAGCAATCTTGCCCTTTGTCCAAGGGGTGGGTAAGGGACGGGATGAGATAAGTGTGGGGCCGTTTCACATCTCGTCCCTTGCAATAATAAGCAGGATAGAATTGGACGGGATTGATAAGTTTGAGATTTCATCTCATGCGAGCCTTATCCCGGTTAGGCAGGAAAGAATGAATTTAGTCCTCCATAATAAATTTCAAAATAGAAAGAAATAGAAGTAAGTTATATATAATCTAGTAATACTTATTTACGTTTCATATGCATTTACATGTACACATAATACATAAATGCTAGTCATACGCACATTTTGCAAAAAGTAAGTTAAAAATATCAAATAAAAGTTTTTTTACAAGGCATACGATTCGATCATTCCAAAGGCTAAGACCTAATGCATATATTATATATCGATCATTATTTTTTTTTCAAAAATCATTTTGTCAAATCGTATCATATTCTTATAATTTATTTGTAGATTAATGGTATACATTTATTAAAAATGGGTATAATATTTCAAATGGGAGGGGAGGGGATCTAGCAGGATGGAATCCTTTTGTAACATGTCGTGTCCCGTTGATTGTGGGACGGGACAAGTTAGGCATTTCAAATTCAAGTGTCGTCCCATTCCACCAAATTTTGGGATGGAACCGGGACAGGACCGGGATTGGACGAGATTTTAGTGTTTTTGCCAACTCCTACTTTGTCCATTGGGCTAGTCTACTCCCGAAGGCGTTTTACGTGCTATTGACGTGCCCTGAGGTCGTTATGGTGTGACTTGAAATTTCCGACTAGTTGAACTTGCCCAGCTTTTTGGAGGTAGGGGTGAGCTCGGTTCGGTTTGGTACGGTTTCTAGCTATAATCGATACCGAACCGTATCTTATCGGTATCTAGCATTTGAGTACCGAAATGATTCGGTTTTAAATCGGCTCGGTGTGATCGGTTTCGGTGTCGGTTCGGTAGCGGTTCGGTGTCAATGAAATGATTAAATGGGCCACTTAAGTTGGTCTTGCACCAGGTCCAAATTGAACTACTTGGGCTAAATCAGACAATTGTAAGTTCAAATAGAAGGATTTATACATAATTAATCCACTTCAAAGCTTGAATAAAAATAAAATCTACTTCAATAACATGATAATAACTAAGGATTAAACAAAAGTCTTGAATTTCCTCCTCAGCACAGGTCCATCAATTCATAACAACCTGCACAAAGAAAAAACAAAGTCTGCAGAATAGTCATCTGTTTTATCGGTTCGGTTCGGTTTTTAAAGTCAGGATCCATATCTAAAACCGAAACCGAACCGCATAATTCGGTTTTCAAAATTTTAAGAACCGTACCATACCAATATCTTATTAGTTCGGTTTTTCGGTTTCGGTTTTTTCTGTATTTTCGGTATTATCGTTTTTTGTCGGTTTTTCTGCTCACCTCTATTTGGAGGTCTTTTTTACAAGATCGGTTTTGATCCTTTTTTAATTATGGTCATGGTAATGCGGCTAAACACATACTCTCTCTGCCCCATTTCATTATATAACCATTTCAGTATTTTATAAAGGGAAATCTCCCAAAAAGTCCCAATATTTTGGATCGGTTTACGGTTTAGCCCCAAACTATTTTTTTTTATGAAAAAAAATAAGATACCGGCAATTATAATCACTTTGACCCTTTTTCGGTAACCCTTTATTTAACCGATTTTGGTAAAAGGTGGGCCATTAAATGAGAGGCGTAGTGATTACATCATGTGTTATTTAAGCCAAAAGGTTGGTCATTTAAACCCTAGCACACAAAGAAGGTCGAGTAATGACTTCTTAATCCACTGTTGGAAGTAGGAATGGTACTCGACCAAGAAGGCAAGCTTTACAGACAACCATGATGAATTGAAAGGTTCATGAATAACTTGAAACGCTTCTACCAGAGGTTCTTCCACAAAATCTCTGAACTCATCATGGTTGTCTTGATTTACATGATTGTAAAATTCTAACATGTCTCTGTACCATTTGTTTGGTAGTGGAGGGCCGAATCAGGCAAAATACTTGTAATCTTTCCCCGCATCCTGCATTAATGAAAAGTAAACCTAATTCAAGCTAAATGGGGTTAAATTTTAAAAAAGGGAAAATTATTTTTTTAGGACACTATATTATTACGTGTTGCAAAAGTAGGACACTTTTTTTTCGGGCTTTCAAAAATAGGACAATATCTTCTAATTTTGATCAATTTAGGCCAAATTTAACATATGCGGGCTAAAAGTCACGTGGACCGCACATGTGGGCTCAAGGCGGGCTTGATTTAGGCGTGGCCAGGGTGGATCTTAGAATCATTTTATTAGATTTGAAAATTATATTTTTAGGACACTAACTTGTCGCGTGTTGCAAAAAAAAGACATATTTTTATGAATTTACAAAATTAGGACAATATCTTCAAAATTTAGCAAAATTAGACCAAAGATATTCAAAAATTCTCCTGTTACAAACAATTTAAAAATTATATTAAGAGTAAATTACACCAATAGTCCCTGTGGTTTACACTAAATTTCACCCGTCGTCCCTATCTTTTTAAAATTACGTTGGCCATCCCTATTTTTGAAACTAGTTGCGTTCATAGTCCCTATTTTAAACGGACGTTTATTTGTGAGGTCAAATCACATCACGTGCCATCCACACATGAGTATAGTTGTAATTTCCTCATTCTCTTTCTTCGATTAATATCTTCACGGGTAAATTTTTTCTTCCAATCACTTTCAATTTTAACTTGTCATCTTCCCTCCCACCATGGTGCTAACGACATGGAATATTCGTGAAAATGACGAAAAGGAGTACAATCTGAACGATGTTTACACTAAATTAATATAATATAATATATTCCGTCCGAACCAAACAAAATCGGTTCTGAGTCGGTTCGGACAAAAAAAAGTGGCAAAACCGAACCGCAAAAAACTATGTGGTTCGATTCCGGTTCCTGTATTTTTCTCCCTGGAACCGAAAAGTCTCAGACCTATTTGTTATGCTATTTTGAAAATTTTGAATCTAGAAGTTAAAGCAACCAATTAATATGGTTCTATTTTGCACGAAATAAGTTAGATTTATAATTTAAATGTTAATTGCGAGAACATTAATATAATTTTTAAATTGTTTGTAACAGGATAATTTTTGAATATCTTTGGTCTAATTTTGCTAAATTTTGAAGATATTGTCCTAATTTTGCAAATTCGTAAAAATATGTCTTTTTTTTCCAATACGCGATAAGTTAGTGTCCTAAAAATATAATTTTCAAATCTAATAAGATGATTCGGCATCCACCTGGTTGCCACGCTGGAAATCAAGCCCGCTTTGAGCCCACATGTGCGGTCCACGTGACTTTTAGCCCGCATATGTTAAATTTGGCCTAAATTGATCAAAATTAGAAGATATTGTCCTATTTTTGAAAGCCCGTAAAAAAAGTGTCCTACTTTTGCAACACGTAATAAGATAGTGTCCTAAAAAAATAATTTTCCCTTTTCAAAAATTATAACTTACTTACCCCGAAATTGGGGCAAACTATGAATCTTCTTCCAGGATTTGTGGGACTCCATATGTCCACTTGCCAATAGGATCTTCGCAATCACATCTTGTCCGTAAAGCTTGCCTTCTTGGTCGAGTACCATTCCTGCTTCCAACAGAGGATGAAAAAGCCATCCATCGACCTTCTTTGTGTGGTTGGTTTAAATGACCAATATCTGCTTAAATAACGCATGATAGACCACATGACCCTCTTATTTAATGACCTGGCGTCCAACTCAGCTTGAAAACTGGTTAAATAAATGGTTACTGGAAAAAAGGATCAAAGTGATTATAATAGCCGGTATCTTGTCATTTTTCATAAGATTTTGGCTAAATCGTAAATTGACCCAAAAAATTGGGACTTTTTCGGAGATTTTTCCATCTTGGAAACGGGTTAAATAAAGGGTTACCGGAAAAAAAAGGTCAAAGTGATTACAATAGCTGTTATCTTGTCCTTGTTCGTAAAAAAAAAAATTAAGGCTAAGCCGTAAACCGGCCCAAAATAATGGGTTTTCCGAGATTTCCCTTTTATAAAGGTGAAAAATGAGGAACATGGGTATAATAAAATGAGATAGAGTGAGTATTTAATTTGATATGGCAATGCATTTATTGGAGCTTGTGGAAGACTAGAATATGTTCAATAAGATTGTTTTCATGGAAGATAAGGTTGTGGAAAGTATTAAATTTAGGACATGGAAGTGGCTTCGGTCTCATTTTTTCTTGTGTTTTCGCTTCTCTCTTGATGAGTGGTGTACCTCTCCGTTACATGGTATTCCCCGTGATCTAAAATAGTTTGTTTCAGTGATCATATGTTATACGAGTCGAGTAACCCTTGTGCTCTCATTTTCACAAGATTTTCTAACTTTTCACCAAAAAAAAAAAATATCAAAATTTGTCCATTTTTTACATACCTAAATTTTCGGAGGTTGTCTGGCTTTGACTCAACGAGTCATTAGAAGCCAACAATTTCATTGCCACCGAAAATCAATGGTTGCTTCACCAATTTTTTTTTTTGTTCAAACATTTTTTTGGACATATCTTTACGGTTTTCTGAAAAAAAAAAAAGGAAAATAAAGAAAGAAAGTCTCTCAACCCCCACCACCACCAAGGAAAAGTCAGTTATTTTACTGTTCTTCCCACCTTCATTCGAGTCTCTCTTTTGAACTCCAACAATCCCAAAACAGAAAAAGGGAAGGGAGGGAACCAAAAAAAAAAAAAAAAGGGCCATCAATCACTTCCTGGAGATTTTATTTTATTTAATTAATTTTATTATATTTGCATGGATCAATTTTAAGTCCATGGGATGAAACTGAATTTCCTTGTAAAAGGGTTTGTTTAATTTCCTCTCATGGTCTTTTATTTTCTGACATAACCATAAAAATCCATGCATTTTCTTTGAATTACCAGAAAAAAAAAATTAACATTAAAGATATATACACAAAGATGGCAACCAAGATGAAGGGCCTTTTCAAAGGGCTTAGATACATTTCCCATATCTTCGGTGGGTTATTCCTTCCTTTTTTTTTTTTTTTTTCGTACTAAAAGACGTCATGTTCCAAAATATAACGAGATATGACCATCTCATGATATTTTCCATGTAACTCGAAATATCTATGATGATGGCAGCGTCAGTGGGGACGTGTTTTTCTTTTTTAGATTTCCATCTCATTTCTCCTTCTTGTGTCAAGGTCGCTACTTGCCGACGTAAAAATTTGTTACTTTGATTTTTTATGCATGTTTTTCTACTCCATCTGTCCCACTCAAAGCATGACCGAGGGTGTATGTTTGGTGTACTTTAGGTGATGATTGTTGTAAGGAATGATGATAAATATGTGGCGGAGATTAAAAGTAAAAAGTGTCGATAGGAAAAGTATGTGGTGGAGATTAAAAAGTACAATATGATTGTTTGATTTGATTGTGTAAATGTGATAAATGCAAAGTTTCTAAAGGAACAAAAAAAAGGTAAGTGTAAAAATCTGAGCGGGACGTATGTAGTGTTAAATAACATATAGTTGGGATTGAGGTGCATTCAATTGATGATAATGATGATGGTTTATTTCTACACAGAGGAAGACAAAGAACAAGAAATGCAGATTGGTTTTCCTACAGATGTGAAGCATGTGGCCCATATTGGATGGGATGGTCCATCAGCAACAGCAGTTGATTCCTCCTCCCCAAGCTGGGTATAAATCTTTGTTCTCAATATTACCAAAAAAAACAAGGCCTTTTATGTGTATAAATCTTCATGTGACCTAAAGCAAATTTTTTATTTTAAGGTTAAAATTATGTGTTAAAAATCATATGTTTGGGTCCAAAATGTTGTGGGTGCAGATGAAAGAGTTTAAATCCCCTACAGGATTCCAATCAGCACCTTTAGATTCCAATGGATACAATAGAGAAGACCCTGAAGTCAAATGGGTTTCTGAAGGTTGTTGAATTCAAATTTCATTAAAAAATAATTTAAAAAAAAAAAGAAATTTGTGCTATTAAAATTATATATAGTCTATTTAATTTATTTATTTTAATTACAGATTCAAAAAAAGGCAATAGAGTAACAGATTCCCCTGGAAGGGACCTTCCTGAAGTTCCAAGATCCTCCAGGCGCCATAACCACTCATCAGACAACAATAACTCAAATGACTCCCCAAGGAAAAAAGATTCATCCACAAAGTCAAGGCAATCAAGGAGAAACCATTCCAAGGACTCATCCGAAGGCAGCGTCAAGTCGGGCCGTCAGGCCAACGAGCCGGGACAGCCGTCCGGTTCCCCGTCGAGGGCCCACCCGGACCTTGCCAAGAAATCGCGTCGGAAGAAGTCCAAGGAGTCGGACGGTGGTGGGTCGACACGATCGAACAAGTCCAAGGACTCCGATGGTGGATCGACACGGTCGAGGTCCAAGGATCCCGAGGGGAGCGGGTCCTCGCGATCGAGATCCAAACCCGCTCCTTGTGGGCCCTCGTATTCGGATCACGGACTCGACAACGGGTCCGTGTTGCGAACCCCCGGGTCGCCGTTCGGTCCGATTTCGAGCATGCGTGATGAAGAGAAGGAAAGAAGAGTCATTTCTTGAGAATACATTGATGTTTAATTTTGTGGGTTTATTTTTCATTTTTACCCTAATTTATGTTTTGGCCTAGTTTTAGGTAGAGAGTTCACATTGAGAAAAAGATTTTCCAGATTGATGATCATCCTCTAGTCATTAATTTACCTTTCATAAATTGTTTTTTCTTTTTAATTACATTTTGGGTTCTCTGTTATTAACAGAGTTGAGAATTACCGCAAAGTAATATATATATATATATATATAGAGAGAGAGAGAGAATTATTTCTAATGTGTTATTTTGCTTTTTTTCTTTTGGCAAGGCCTCATCTAGTCTATCTATGGTGATATCAATAAAATTCTCTATAGATCTTCTCATTACCATATAAGGAATTTTAAGTTAGGAATGACTTATTTTGTAATGGCTATATAACGGTCCCGTCTACAATTGATATAAACAAAATTTTTCACAGATTTTGTCTTCCTTATCACAATTTATTTATTTTTCTTACACGTTATCAGCATGTAATGTCTCAAAGAAAAAATTAGAAGACGAGAAATTCTAGGGGGAAAAAAGAAAAAAATTACGCGTAAATTTTCTGCACTGCGAGGCTACAAATCCGTACAATGTTGTCATATGTATGCAGTATACTATGACCGATTGAGTTTGTTTGATTCTGATCTGGGCGCGAACGCATGTGGTCTCTACCCTAACAAATATATTTTGTGTAGTTTTTACAAGTTCAAGATGGAAGTTTCTTGACTTTCAACTATGGAGATTGATTCTCATGAGGATTTCATGACTAAACAATTGTCAAAATGAAGTAGTTAATTTATTTGTTTGTTTTTCTTTGCTGCTCCACTGTTCGTTTGTGTCGCCAAGATATGTCCCTCGATTTTATCTGCGAGGCAATGATCTGCCAATCGGAGTCACGACTAGATGTCGGTCGATCCAATCCGCAAACCCCCGATTTGATACACGCCAAGCTCTGACTCGTGTCGCCGTTCGCCAGTCTGACTCGCGAATACATCTACATGCATCATCACCAAGTTATGTCGACAATGTGATTATGCTATCTGAACCGTTTCCTCAATTGCCCTATTGCCCGTTTGGTAAACAGGTTTTTGAGCCAAAATTACTGGTTTGAAACAAATTAGAGATTTGACTTTATAAATCTCTAATTTTGGTGTTTGGTTGAGAGCTTTTTAAATTGGATGATTGGCTCAAACCTCTAATTAATTTTCAAAAAGCTCATTTTATGAGTCTTTTCAATTAGCTTATTCAATAAATGAGTTGAAAAGACTTATTTATCCACATATATTTAGAAAATTACAATATTTTTCTTAATCATAATCTCAAACCAAAATTTTCAATTAATAAACTAATATAACACTACCAAAAATAACACTTTACCCGACGACTAGTCAGAGAACGGCCGACGTCGTCGGCTAAAGTCAGCAACTTTAGCCGACGACTAACTTGTTGTAGGCTAAAGTAGTTTAGCCGACGACTTTACTATTGATCGTCGGCTAAAGTCAAGTTAGTCGTCGGCTAAAGTTATGTAGTTTAGCCAACGACTAGTATACTTTAGCCGACGACATGCCGTCGGCTAAAGTCAAGTTTAGCCGACGGCTAGTATACTTTAGCCGACGACATGCCGTCGGCTAAAGTCTTACATATTTTTTTATGCAGAATATATCACCATCTAACACTTGAAGACACCATTTACAACACATTCAGAAATTACAGAACAAGAAAATGAAAAACAACAATTTTCTCTGATTTGATCATTCAAGAAATCATATTGAAGGTAGGTTTATTGAATTTTAATATCAGTTATAATTATATTACGCATATAATATATCTATTTGGATGATTATGAAAATATTTTAGAATTAGTTTGTTTTCTCGAATATTTCTTGGTGTGTGTGTGTGTGTGTATGTGTATGGATTTGACATCTTGAATTCGAGCTATATATGATGATTTTAGTCGTAATTTTTGTATGTTCTTGATAAATACGACAATATTGTTGTTATTTTGTTATAGGATGGATAAAAGTTGGATTGGTCTGCAAAAATGGGATCCAAGGGTCATAGATAGAATGCGAGGGTTTATTCGATTTGTGAAGGAGCATGATAGTGATAGTATGATTCATTACTGTCCTTGCAATAAATGTAAATGCCGCAGCGATATGTACCGTTTTACACTTGATGTCGTATGGGAGCACTTGAAAAAAAAATGAATTTTGGGATAAATATACATGTTGGATTTACCACGGTGAAAGATCGAATTCAATTATTCCCCATGATCACGGACAGTACAGTGGTAGCACATCCAATGACCCCACAAGAAGGTTGATTGGCGACGTGCTTGGTTATTACGACAGAGACGTATCGACTGAAGGTCAAGAATACCATATAGCTGATCAACCAATCATCTGAATGCCTACATTGATACCCATTAACACAATTTCTCTTGATAGATACAACAAGCTAATTCAGCTCCAACAGACTCTTCTTTATCCTGGGTGTCACATGACGGTTCTTGATAGTGTCATAGAGACTATGAGAGTCAAGGTGGAGAACAAAACATCGATTAAAGTTGTGGATGATTATTTAGAACTTACAGGGAAAATGCTCCCAGAAGGTCATCATCTTCCTAGTAATCACAGTAAAATGAGACGTATCCTAAAAGGTCTTGGGCTATCGTATATCAAGATCTACGTATGCATATATGACTATGCTTTATTTTGGGGAAAGCCTAATGAAGACTTAAATAGATGTCCGGTATGTGACACAAAGAGGTATAAGTTCACTCCTTTTGGTAAAGAGAAATCTATGAAGGTTCTTTAGTATTTCCCTATGAAGGATAGATTGGAGAGGTTTTTCATGTCTCCTCACACAGCCAAGGCGATGAGATGGCATGTTGAGCCTCGGGTTACTGACGAGGATATTATGATACACCCTTCTGATGGAGAGGCTTGGAAGCATATAGTGTAATATCCGCAATTTCGAATTTTGGTAATTTTCTTTTTTCGGAGGAAGTTCGTTTTGACAACTCTATCATGACCGTTTCGTCATTCCGAGAATGATTAATTCTGCACTTTTTGTCATCCGAGTTCGTTTCGGTGTCGTTTTGTTGAGTTCCGTGTCCTTAATCGACTTTTTCACGTGGGAGTTCGACTTTGTGAAGTCACCATTAATTCTTGGAAACTCCAAAAATTCTGAATCTCTGCAATATTATAGAATATCGAGTTAGCTTTCCAATGGTTCAAACGGTGAGTCAATCGGAGTCCGTACGAGAGAGTTATGGTCGTTTTAGCTCACCCGCTCATTTTTTTTCAATTAATGGCCGATCACTGCCGACCGAACTCGGCCGTGTCGTCCGACACGGCCCGTGCCGTACTCGTCCGGAAATGCCGAAGTTTCTGTCTCAGGACCCGACCGTGTCGTCTGGCACGGCCGAGTCGAACTCTTAGGATAAGCGAGCCGATCGCTGACACGCCGACCGTGTTCCAGGACACGGTCGAGTCATGCCGAGTCGCTGTCGGACGGGTCACTATCGGAAGGCCCTCCGCGCCGCGACCGTGTCAAGCAGGACACGGTCGAGTCCCTGTCGGCCAGCTGTGCGACACGACCGTGCCGATCGGCACGGGCCGTGTCCGGCAGGGCAGTCAACTCCTTAAATTCGTTTTTTCAGCATTTGAACCCATTTCTCTCCCTTTTCTTCACCTACAACCGAGAGAGAGAGCTTGAGGGAGGGTTTTTCATTCACAAATCATTTGAGTGTTTGATTTTCTTCATCTCCTTTCGATCGTGAAGCCCGGACAATCAATCCAACGCGTGTTCTACGGATCTTAGTACTTGAATCTCCGAAGGTAACATCTCTAGAACCCTACTTTCGAATAATTGGGGATTTGGGGATTTTCCTCTTTGATTTCGATTCTAATCCGTTTTTGATCAATTAATTGTTGTATAAACGTTGTTTTGAACTTGTTCTACGGATTGGATACTCGTATCTTTGGTTTGTTCGACCCGAGGGGTGATTTCTTTGTTCTTGAAGGGTCTTGAACATTTAATGTTCGATTAAATGTTCGAATGAGTTCCCTTTGATAGTTTGTTGGGATTTCCGTTGTTTTCGGCCTTGATTCTCGTCGTAATCATGTTTTATTATTCCTTACGGAGGATTATATGTGCTCAATGATTCCGATGTTGAATTCCGTTGGTGATTGATGATTCATGTGGTGTTTTTCCGTAGTAATTTCGGTGCTATCGCGTTCTAGATAGTATTCGGGAAATTGAGGGCTACCCGGCCGTATCCGTTCATTTTTCCATTGCTCGTGATATCGAGGCAAGTACCTTGTCCATACTATTCTTGTTTTGGGAATATGATTAATTTTGTCGGTATTCTTAGTTTCCCTACGGATTCATGGTATATTTCGTGGTTTTTACGGTATCGAGAGGGTTTGGTTGTGGTCCGCCCTCGTTGTTGTTTATATACGAATATACATGAATCGTAGGCGGGTTTTCGGGTGTATTCCAATTCCATATTCATTTAGAAATAGTTGTGATTGTATTCTTCGAATCGTTAGGTTCGGTTTCATTGGTTCCTAGCGTTCGTCGGTGACCTTCCTTTCCGTTCGTTGCGTCGTCAATAATTCAAGGCAAGTATTTTTGGAAACCTTTATGCTTAACGTGGAATGGTACTGTATTTTGTGTGTGATTTGCTCACCTCGTGTTGGTCCGACGGGATCAAGGAGGGAATCGAAAGGGTTGAGTCCTCGATTCATGAGTTTGTATAGCTAGCCAGCGCGGGAGGGTCCTTAGAGGCCTCGCGCGGGAATCTATGATATTACTCTGTTCCCAAGGCGATGCATGTGCGTGTTTTGTTTTGTAATATAGCCAGCGCGGGAGGGTCCTTAGAGGCCTCGTGCGGGAATCTATGATATTACTCTGTTCCCAAGGCAAATTGTTTGACTGTTTATTTCCGGAAAAGACATGTCTGGTTTTGACTTTTGAAATTGATATTGGTGCATGTACTATGAAATGTGTAAGCGATTGGTTTGCCTTGAATACTTGTACTAGCGTAATTGCTAACCCCTCTGGGGACCCGTTGTCGGGGAAATTCTTGTTATGGATTTCAGGTTATGTTCAGCCAGACGAGCGGGCGCTGGGATGGTACGAGGATGTCGGCCAAGGTTGTTGACATGTGCAATTGAGTCTTGTTATTTCCTACTGTCTCTCTTGATGTGGATGTTTTCCAAATTGTAAACTTATAGATTGTACTCGCGAGTACTTAGGTTTTTCCTTTCGGATTGTGATTGGTATTTGTTGGAGTTACTGTATTTGTCGGTTGATGTTTATTATGCCGGTTGTACCGGACGTGTTGTTTTATGTTCTTATTGTTAACAATTGTTTCCTTGCTAACCGAGGCAGTTAGTCGAGTGGTGTTTTCTTGTGTTAGCCTGGTGGGTCCCATGTAGGGGTCCACGGCGCTGTAATACACCTCGAATATCTTGGGGGTGTTACATATAGATAGGGAGTTTCCAGGATTTGCATCAGATGTCCGAAATGTAAGACTCGAACTTGCATCTGATGGATTCAACCCTTTTGGCAACATGAGCCTTTCGTATAGTATATGGCCGGTGGTAATGGTTCCTTACAACCTTCCTCCATGGATGTGCATGAAGAAGGAGTATAATATGTTGACTCTCTTAGTACCTGGACCTGGGTATCCAGGAAAGTGTATTGATGTTTATTTGAGACCTTTGATAGAGGAGCTGAAGTTGTTGTGGGAGAAAGGTCATCCGACGTACGAAAGTTACTCACATGAGATGTTCTACTTACGTGCTATGTGTACCGGTACCATCAGCGATTTTCCTGCATACGGGATGCTGTCCGGATCTGTTATTAGTGGATATAGAGGATGTCCAGTGTGCTTGAATGCTGACTGCACAAGGTATCATTGTCGGAAGGTTATCAGAATGCGTCACCGTATATGGCTTGAGAGGACGCATGTATGGCGTACGGATGCTGCAGCATTTCATGGGACTGAAGAGGTTGGTGATCCATCCAAATTTACAACGAACGACGCCAGGTACTGGCCTTGAATCCGACTTCACCAGCTCTACTGGTGAGGAAATTTGGCCGTGCTGAATGAGTATGATTTTGGGCAGTTGAGCAACCATCCTGATATAGTAGCGGCAACTCCTGAAAGACTTGACATGTATAAGTATTGGTCCCACAAAAGTATTTTCTGGGATCTACATTATTGGAGTAAGTTGTCGATTAGGAACTACCTAGATGTGATGCACATAGAAAAAAATGTTTATGAAAGTGTTGTCGGTACAGTGTTATGTTGGGAAGGGAAGACTAAAGACGACCCTAAGACACGCATTGGTTTAAAAGAAATAAATATTAGAAAATATTTATGGTTGAAGGAAGGGAAGGGGAAACATAAAATGCCGAAAGTTGCTTACACCGTCACCCCTGAGCAAAAGGCTGAGATTTTTTCGTAGATGAAGGCTGCAATATGCTGGAAATATAGGGAGGTGTGTTAACTTCAAGGAGAACAAGTTAACTGGACTGAAGAGCCATGATTGTCATATCCTCTTACAACGTTTGTTTCCTGTGTTTATTCGACCATACTTCTTTCAAAAGTTATGCACTAGGGAAGTAAGGAAGTCAGATCTCCGTCTCATGCAAAAGGAGATCAACATCTGCTAAACCAGTTTACTACCTCGATTACTTGGTAAAAAAAGGAGCATGGAAGATCGTAAATCATGTGGCTACGAGAAATATATATAGTGCGGCTACACTTGGACAAGCAGTCGATAAGGATGATAATGAGGCATACCAAGAGCCGGATACAACTAATATTCCATCATCCTCCACAATACTACTGAATAATGTTGTAGAAGGTCGAGTAGTTCGGCTACATGGTGAAGAACGTGGGTTCATAGATGTAGGTACAAATGAAATATGTGCAGACTCTGATGAAGATGATGAGAACGAGTTCAGACATATGCTGCCATTTATCTACTCCAACACAGAGACAGACTCAAGTAGTGATTCTGACTATGAACCTTAGAAGGACATATCATTTGTAAAAGTTCCTTAAATATTCATTGTTGTGTGCTGCTCGAACAAATCGAAAAAGTGATATTATTACCTGATTTTTTTTTGTTATATATTCATTGTTCCATTTATAATAAAACAAGTATAAATATATAAACTATTAATATTATATAAAAAATAAGTATAAATTTAAAAAATATTATTATATAAAAACTGTATAAATTAATATACAGATATATAATCATGTCTAAATATTTATAAGATATATTAATAATTAAATTCAAATATATATATATATAATATTATTATATAAAAATATGTCTAAATATATAAAATATTATTATATAAAAACTATATAAATATATAGTCATATTATATATATATATTTATAATTAAATTCAAATATGTAAAATATTATATTATATAAAAGACATATATAAATATAAAGACTGGGTTAAAATGTTTGAATGATAAACATGACCCAGTGGCAAAATGTCATATCACTTACATAAATGACCCGGGTTCGAACCCCGACAGCCACTGGGTCATGTTTTTTTTTTGGGAATTAAGAATAGCCGACGACCATCGCCATCAGCTAAAGTATTGATATTTTTAATTTTTATTAAATATATTTATAATTAAATTTAAATATATAGATATCTTAATTTTGTATTAAATATATCTATATTATTATATAAAAAATATATAAATATATAAATATCATTTTATAAAAACTGTATAAATACATTATTTGTAATTAAATTCAAAGAATATATTATTTATAATTTTTTTTTCAGAATTTTGTTTAGCCGACGGCCGTCATCGGCTAAAGTCAAAAATATTATTAAATTTAAATATATAGATATCTTAATTTTGTATTATATATATCTATATTATTATATAAAAAATGTATAAATATATAATATCATTTATAAAAACTGTATAAATATATTATTTATAATTAAATTCAAAGAATATATTATTTATAATTTTTTTTTCGGTATTTAGTTTAGCCGACGACAACCGTTGGCTAAAGTGACACTGCTGGTGTTATTTGACACTGCCCGTGTCGTTGTGTTCTACATTCCAAAATGTTTCTGGAAAAGGCTAACCCGACCGTGTCGATCGACATGGTCGAGTGGGGCTGGCTGCTTTTTCTGTTTTGACTGACAGCGGCGTCGGCTAAAGTACTCAGAGTTTAGCCGACGACGGCCTTTGTCGTAGGCTAAAGTGACCTTATATATAAAAAAACGCGACTCTCCTGTCCATTTTTTCCTTTCTTCCCCAGGAACTCCGCCGCCCCCATTTTTTTTCCTTTAATTCTTCCCCAAGAACCTCCGCCGCCCCTCCGTCCGTCGCTCCTCCCGTCGTCTGTCCGCATCGTCTGTCCGCCTCGTCCCGTACGTCCGCCTCGTCCCGTCTGTCCGCCTCCCTCGTCCGACCGTCCGTCTGGAACCCTCGTCCGACCGTCCGCCACTAGCTCGTCCTCCGCCGTAGGTAAGTTTTTTTTATTTCCGTTTTTTTTCGTTTTTTCAGTTTTGATTTCTGTTTTTTTTTTCATTTTCTTGGATGTTTTTATTTGCTGGTTTTGGTTATCGAAGCTGGTATTGCTTATCTTGTTAACGTTTGGGATAAATGATTCAAGTAGTTACTACAATCGATTGTCATTTTTTTCTTCGGTTATCCATATTCAATTATATTAAATGAGTGATGCGTTCTTTATTCCCTGAGGTTCTTAGTTTTATGGAGAACAAAATGTGAGAGGAAGTTGTGGCGCTGAGATTATGCTTGAAATGATACTAATTTTGGAATGATTAGTTATCGCTGTTTTTGGTTCAGTGGAAGTTGCATTTGTTCGATGGAGCATTAGTTATCAATTAGTTATCGTTGTTTTTTAATGCTTCTTGATGATGACAACCGACTGATTTTTTCAAGAGGCAAGGTCTTGTTATAATTTCGTTACCTGTGAATTTTAAAAAATAATTGATTATTAGTACTTATTAATTCAAAATGATCTCTAGGGTTTATGATGTTTTATAATGTAAAAATAATTGATTTCTGTTTTTGAATTTGTACAGGTTAAATGGATAAAATTAGGAGACTAACGTGTGGTAAGAAAAAATCGAAGACTCCAGAGTCGGGAGATAGTTGTAATATCCGTATTTTCTTTTCCCGATATTTTCATTTTTTCAGTGTATTTCTCGTTTTTAGCGACCCTCGTGTAATTGTATTAATTTTTGAGAATAATTGTTCGAGACTTTTTGTCATCCAGTTCTACGTTTATTGGTTCTTCCGTCATCTATTGATCTGATTCTCGTAATTATTGTTCGAATCGCCGTTTCGGGGTTGCCGTGGATCCATTCAATGTTATTATGCGTTTTGAGATGTTCCGTTTGATGTTTCGTTCATGTTCCGGTGTTTTGGGCCGTCGATATTCCGTGCCTAGCGCGCGCTAATCTTTCTGCATAGCGCACGCTCGGGATCCCTTAGTAACGCACGCTACGTCTAGCGCGCGCTAGCGAGCTGAGCCATGGGAGTGGCAGTGAACTTATTTCGGATTTCAGTCCTCTGGACTAGCGGATTAGCGTACGCTACATTGTCTAGTGCACGCTAATGTCGGGGGACTAGCGCGCACTAGGTGTCCGGTACCGCGCGCTAACGTGACTGTCCAGTACTGGGCAGTTTGTTCTGGACTTGTTCAGGTGCCCAGGTAGCGCACTCTATAGCTCGATAGCACGCGCTACCAAGTCGTTGTTAGCGCACGCTAGATAGTAGTAGCGCATGCTAACGGTCCAGGACAGTGAGTTCTGGACTGTAATATAATTGGGTAGCGCACGCTAACCGTTAGTCGTTAGCGCGCGCTAAGCCGTGTGGCTATATATACCCATGAGTTGACTTTGGACGGATCTATTTCTCATTTCACCTCCTTCTCCGCTGCTCTGGCGAATTTGGGCGATTTTCTTGGCGATTTCTTCCTCCAATCATCTCAACCATCATCTTCTTTGAGTTCTTGGTGTATAATAACAACATCAACACGAATCTTTCATCCTAATCCAAGGTAAATCTTCTAAGAACCCTACTTTAGAGTAAATTGGGGGTTTTCGGGTTTTTCTTCGATTCGTTCCATATGGTTGATTAATTCATGTTGAATATGATTAATCTTGCTAGTATTCTTGTTTTCCCTACGGATTCATGGTATATTTCGTGGTTGTTGCGTATTCGAGAGGGTTTGGTTGTGGTCCGCCCTCGTTGTTGTTTTTATACAAATATACATGAATCGTAGGCGGATTTTCGGGTGTATTCCATTTCCGTATTCGTTTAGAGATGGTTGTGATTATGTTCTTCGAATCGTTAGGTTCGGTTCCGTTGGTTCCTAACATTCGTCAGTGATTTTCCTTTCTGTTCGTTGCGTCGTCAATTATTCAAGGCAAGTATTTTTGGAAACCTTTATGCTTAATGTGAAATGGTAATGTATATTGCGTGTGAATTGCTCACCTCGGGAGGGTCCGACGGGGCCACAGAGGGTTTCCAATGGTTTTAGCCCTGGATTCATGAGTTTGTTTAGCTAGCCAGCTCGGGAGGGTCCTTAGAGGCCTCGAGTGGGATTTGTGGCTTCGTCCAGGTCTTAGGCGTTGCACGTGTGTAATTTGTTTTATGATATGGCCAGCTCGGGAGGGTCCTTAGAGGCCTCGAGTGGGATTTGTGGCTTCGTCCCGGTCCTAGGCAAATGTGATTGACTGTTTAATTCCGGAAAAGACATGTCTGGTTTTGGTTTTGAAATGATTTGGTGCATCGTACTATGAAACGTGTAAGCAAATGGTTTGCCTTGATTACTTGTACTAGCATAATTGCTAACCCCTTTGGGGACCCGTTTTTGGAAAATTCTTGTTATGGATTTCAGGTTATGTTCTGCCGGGCGAGCGGGCGCTGGGACAGTACGAGGATGTTGGTCAAGGTCGTTGACATGTGCATTCGAGTCTTCTTATTTCTCTTGTCTATTTCGATATGGTTGTTTCCCACATTTGTAAACTTATAGATTGTACTCGCGAGTACTTAGGCTTTTCACTGCGAACTTCGTTTTGTATTAACTCAAATTGCTATATTGTCGGTTGATGTTTATTACGCCGGTTGCTCCGGGCGTATCTTTATATGTTGTATTATTTAAAGGAGTGTCCTCGCTAACTGAGATGGTTAGTCGAGTGGTGTTTTTCTTGTTTTAGCCTGGTGGGTCCCATGTAGGGGTCCACGGTGCTGTAATATACTTCGAATATCTCGGGGGTGTTACAAAAAACGGTATCAGAGCCCTAGGTTTATGGATACCTAGGCTTGTTGGTTATTCGGGTCTAATTGTGTTTTGGTTTGCACATTATCACACCACTGCCAGCATCTCAGTACTTCCAGTGTTCGTAAGTTTTCCTTACTCGATTCCTTGTTTTCTCGTACCGTATTTCTGTTTCTTGAACTATTGTTATTTCCCTCTTTTACTTATCATCGAGTTGCTTTTTGCCACCTCTTAACACCAGCATGGATGCTGGAAGTGGCCGTGGTCGTGGTCGTAGCCGTGGATGCGGCCGGGGACGTGGGGCAGCCGGTGGGGCCACCACATTGCATTCATCGGGAGCCGGCAGTACTGGTGACCGTCATAGCCATGCTTCTTCTCAAGATGGCGCCGACCTTGGTATTGCGGCTGTCATGCAGCAAATGGTGAACCAGATGGTGGCTATAGCTCAGGTGGTTCAGAATCCGAATCCGGCCCATGCTAATCGGGGCGGAGCAGACCGTTGGCTTCAAAATGTCATCAAGATACATCCTCCTCAATTTACGGGAGCCTCTGACCCGATCGGCTGGGAGGCGTGGATCAAGGAGATATCTAAAGTCTTCGTTGCCACCAACTGTCCCGAGGACCGTAAGGTCCCTATTGCTCAGTACTTTCTCACTGGGGACGCTACTGATTGGTGGGAGGCCGTTGGGCCTAAGGACCATGTTGCTTCATGGGTGGAGTTCAAGGACCTAATGGAGACCGAGTATTGCTTGTGGACGGTTAGACAGGCTCGAGTCCATGCCTTCTATGATGCTCAACCGCGGGACATTCCTGTCTCACAAGCTATTGCCGATTTCAACAAGGAGTTGGGCTACATGAAGACCCAAGTTGTCGAGAAGAACGACAAAATTTTTCACTTTTCTAGGCAGATGAAATTGTCAATTCGGGACTATATGTCTGGGCTCGTCTGCACTACTTTGAAGGATTATCAGAGTAGGGCTCTTGTTTACGATATGTAGGTGACGGCTAGTGATGTGGCTCGTGAGAGCAAGAAGCAGAAGTCAGTCGGAAATTTTTCTGGTCCCAAGGGTGGAGGCCAGCAGAAATCTCAGGCTGCGAATATTTCTACGGGCGGTTTGGCTCGTTTCTCTGGGAGTTTTCGAGGTGCCACCAGAACCTCCGTTCGTGATCCCACATGCTTTAACTGTGGCCAGCCGGGCCATAGGAACCGACAGTGTCCTCGTCAGAAGTTGACTTGTCATACTTGTGGTCAGTCGGGCCACAAGGCTCTCTTTTGTGAACAAGTCAGATAGATTCGCGAGTCCTGTGATTCTTTTCCAGCACCTAGAGAGCCGAGTGTGAACTAGGGCTCGTTTGCTCCACAGTCTCCGCCGAGTGCCAGTGGAGGTAGAGGTCGGGGTCAGCCCGCTAGAGGAGGAGCTTCTAGTGTCGGCTCTGCCCAGCCGCGTATCTACGAGATGAGGAGGGCCGATGATCCATCGGCCACTGTGGAGACAGGTACCGTTCATATCCATTATCATCCTGTCAGTGTGCTTTTCGATACTGGTGCTACACATTCGTTCATATCGCTGGAGTGTGTGCGCCATTTGAGTCTCGACTGTTTGTCGCCTTGCGAGTCTTTCATCATTAAACTTCCTAGCGGTGATAGGATCGTTGGCGATCGAGAGGTCCGAGACTGCTCTGTGTTTATTTATGAGAGAGCTTGGCTCTCTAATCTTATTGTCGTTAATATTGAGGGTGAGGATTTGATTCTTGGGGATGATTGGCTCGAGCGGCATGGCGCAATCATGAACACCGCACGAGAATCATCACTATGTTAGCCGAGGACGGCACCGAGCACTCTTTCGCGGGGCGAAAGAGGGGAAACCAGAAGTTCGTTATTAACTATGATGCACGGATTCTTCAAAATTGGGCAGTATGCAGTATCGGATACTGCATGGGTGCGGGTGCGGGTGCGATTCGCGTGGGATTCGCACGGGATTCGCCACGTGGCGAATCCGTGCAAAAAAAAAAAGAACGGACTCGCGTATCCTGGGCACAGGATACGCGTATCCTGGGCACAAGATACGCGAGTCTATTTTTTTTTTTTTAGATTTTTTTGTAATTTTTAAAAAGTAAATCAAATAAACTAAAATACAAAAAGTAAATCATTTAATAAGTAATTACTTTTACCTTTAGCAGTATTCACGGACTGATTAGAAAGCTCCATTGCTCAAAGCCATTTTGAATTGTTTTTGTATGACTTGTTTTATGTATTTGAATTGGTTTTATGGTGATATTTGAATTGTTGTTTTTTATATTTAACAAGTGTTATATATAATAAAATATAAAATAAACAGACGTATCCTTGCCGTATCACACCCTAACATTTTCAAAAAACCGTATCCCCGTACCCGTATCTGCCCGCACCCGCCCCCGCCCCCCCGCACCTGTGCAACATAGGTTATTAACGCCTTGAAGGCGATGAGGCTCATGCGAAAGGGTTGTACTGGTTATTGGTGCTATGCTTTGAAGGCGGAGGATGGTGGAGTCGAGCTTTCGTCGATTCCAGTCGTTAGTGAGTTTCCTGATGTATTTCCTGACGAGTTACCGGGATTGCCACCGGATCGTGAGGTCGAGTTTGCTATAGAGTTAGAGCCGGGCGTGGCTCCGATTTCAAAGGCGCCGTATCGCATGGCACCTTCACAGATGGCTGAGTTGAAGAAGCAGTTGAGTGAGCTTCTTGAGTCGGGGTATGTTCGACCGAGCGCTTCGCCTTGGGGCGCACCGGTCTTGTTAGTGCGTAAGAAGAATGGTTCACTGCGTTTGTGTATCGACTATCGTGAACTAAACAAGGTGACCATTAAGAACAAGTATCCTTTGCCGAGGATTGATGACTTGTTCGATCAGTTGCAGGGAGCTACGGTATTCTCGAAGATTGATTTGAGATCGGGGTACTATCAGCTCCGGGTGAGGGAGTCCGATGTGCCGAAAACAGCTTTTCAGACGAGATACGGACACTATGAGTTTGTAGTTATGCCTTTCAGGTTAACTAATGCGTCGGTGGTGTTCATGCAGTTGATGAACAAAGTCTTTATCGAGTATTTGGATAAGTGTGTCATCGTGTTCATTGACGATATTCTTATTTATTCGAGGAACGAGGAAGAGCATGCCCATCATTTGCGGGTAGTGTTAGACATTTTGAGGACCGAGCAACTCTATGCAAAGTTCTCGAAATGCGAGTTCTGGCTGAAGGAAGTGATGTTTTTAGGTCACGTGATTTCAGCCGAGGGGGTTCGTGTGGATCCACAGAAGATTGAGGTAGTGTTGGATTGGGCACCACCCACGAATGTGAAGGAGATTTGTAGTTTCTTGGGTTTGGCCGGCTACCACCGTAGGTTCGTCGAGTGTTTCTCGAAACTGGCTCGGCCGCTTACACAGTTACTCCAGAAGTCCGAGAAGTTCGTCTAGAATGACGAGAGACAGTCGAGTTTTGAGGAGCTGAAGAGGTGTTTGACTTCAGCCCCGATTTTAATATTGCTGTGTGGCAACGGGGGTTTTGCTGTTTATAGTGATGCTTCGGGTCAGGGTCTTGGGTGCGTATTGATCCAGCACGGCAAGACCATTGCATATGCGTTGAGACATTTGAGGCCGTATGAGCTTAACTACCCTACTCATGATTTGGAGTTAGCGACAGCTATTTTTGCGCTCAAGATTTGCCGTCACTATCTTTTCGGCTCTGCATGTCAGATTTTTACCGATCATAAAAGTCTGAAGTACATATTTACTCAGCGGGAGTTGAATATGAGGCAGAGGAGGTGTTTATAGTTGATTAAGGATTATGACCTCGAAATCCTTTATCATCCGGGCAAGGCGAACGTCGTGGCTGACGCTTTGAGTCGGAAACCGGTTGCGTTGTGAATGCTTGATATACTTACGTCTCAATCTGTGCTTCAGTGGGTTTTGATCGAGTTGGATGTTGAGGTTTTGTTGCCTGGAGCTGTCGGGCAACTTTGTGCTTTAGAGATTTCGTCGTCTTTGATCGGTGAAATTAAGCTGAAGCAGTTGGAGGATCCGATGATTACTCAAATCCGAGAGAATGTTCTTAAGGGAAAGTCTCCTGGGTTTGTGATTCATGAGGATGGTGTTTTGAGATTCCAAAGTCGGCTTTGTGTACCGAACGACTCAGAGTTGAGACAGAGTATTTTGCGTGAGGCCCATGCTACACCTTACTCCGTCTATCCTGGTTCGAGTAAGATGTACAAGGACCTGAGACGGAATTTCTGGTGGAATGATATGAAGGGGGAGGTCGCACAGTTTGTAGTGAGATGTTTGACTTGTCAGCAGGTCAAAATCGAGCATCAGCGACCGGCCGGTTTATTGTAGTCACTTCCCGTTTCGGAATGGAAATGGGAAGATATATCGATGGATTTCATTACAAGTTTGCCGAGATCGAGGTCAGGCATGAATATGGTCTGGGTGATCGTCGATCGTCTGACCAAGTCGGCACATTTTCTGGGCATCAAGGACACTTGGGTCCCGGAGAAGTTGACTCATGTGTTTATCGCGTAGATTGTGAGGCTTCACGATACTCTGAAGTCTATTGTTTCGGATCGTGATGGCCGTTTTGTATCGCATTTTTGGCAGGCAGTGCATAAGGCATTGGGTACTCATTTGCGTTTGAGTATCTCTTTTCATCCTCAGTCAGATGGACAGTCAGAACGCACTATCCAGACATTCGAGGATATGTTGCGTGCTCGTGCTCTCGATTGGAGCAGTGACTGGGAGGAGCATTTGCCATTGATCGAATTCACGTACAACAATAGTTAGCACGCGTCGATTCTGATGGCACCGTATGAGGCACTCTATGGGCGGCATTTTCGGTCGCCGGTTTGTTGGAATGAGGCATCCGATTTGGTCGGGACCGAGCCGGATATCGCTTTAGAGACGAGGCGGAAGATAGAATTAATTTGGGAACGGATATTGACTGCCCAGAGTCGACAGAAGTCATATGTCTATGTCTATCGTCGACCTTTGGAATTTGAGGTGGGAGACCACGTTTTGCTAAAGGTGTCGCCGACGAGAGGAGTTTTCCATTTCAGGAAAAAAAGGGGAAGTTGAGTCCGAGATTTATTGGACCCTTTGAGATTCTCGAGAGAGTCGGTGGGTTGGCATACCGTTTGGCGTTACCCCCGACCTTGAGTCATGTTCATAGCGTTTTTCATGTTTCCCAGCTGAGAAAATATGTCCCGGATCCTAGTCACGTCATCGATTATGGTGAGATTGATGTCGCCGAGGATATTACTTTTGAGGAGCGTCCTTTGAAGATTTTGGAGCATCGTGAGAAGCGACTGAGGCATAAGACCATCCCTTTGGTCATGGTGCAGTGATCGAGACATGGTGTCGATGAGGCAACTTGGGAAACCGAGGATAGCATGCGTTCTAGGTACCCGAGTTGTTTGTTTCTTAAGTTTCGGGACGAAACTTATTTTTAGAGGGGTAGAATGTAATATCCGCATTTTCTTTTCCCGGTATTTTCATTTTTTCGGTGTATTTCTCGTTTTTAGCGACCCTCATGTAACCGTATTAATTTTTGAGAATAATTATTTCGAGACTTTTTGTCATCCAGTTCTACGTTTATTGGTTCTTCCGTCATCTATTGATCTGATTCTCGTAATTGTTGTTCGGAACCGCCGTTTCGGGGTTGCCGTGGATCCATTCTATGTTATTATACGTTTTGAGATGTTCCGTTTGATGTTTCATTCATGTTCCGGTGTTTTGGGCCGTTAATAATCCATGCCTAGCACGCGCTAATCTTTCTGCATAGCGCACACTAGGGATCCCTTAGTAGCGCACGTTACGTCTGCTACGTAGCGCATGCTAGCAAGCTGAGCCCTTGGAGTGGAAGTGAACTTATTTCGGATTCCAGTCCTCTAGACTAGCGGATTAGCGTACGCTACGTTGTCTAGCGCACGCTAATGTCGGGGAACTAGCGCGAGCTAGGTGTCCGGTAGTGCACGCTAACGTGACTGTCCAGTACTGGGCAGCTTGTTCTGGACTTGTTCAGGTGCCCAGGTAGCGCACGCTATAGCTCGATAGCGCACGCTACCGAGTCATTGTTAGCGCACGCTAGATAGTAGTAGCGCACGCTAACGGTCCAGTACAGTGAGTTCTGGACTGTAATATAACTGGGTAGCGCACGCTAACCCTTAGCCGTTAGCGCGCGCTAAGCCGTGTGTCTATATATACCCAGGAGTTGACTTTGGACGGATCTATTTCTCATTTCACCTCCTTCTCCGCGGTTTTCGCGAATTTGGGCAATTTTCTTGGCGATTTCTTCCTCCAATCATCTCAACCATCATCTTCTTTGAGTTCTTGGTGTATAATAACAACATCAACACGAATCTTTCATCCTAATCCAAGGTAAATCTTCTAAGAACCCTACTTTTGAGTAAATTGGGGGTTTTTGGGTTTTTCTTCGATTCGTTCCATATGGTTGATTAATTCATGTTGAATATAATTAATCTTGCGAATATTCTTGTTTTCCCTATAGATTCATGGTATATTTCGTGGTTGTTGCGTATTCGAGAGGGTTTGGTTGTGGTCCGCCCTCGTTGTTGTTTTTATACGAATATACATAAATCGTAGGCGGGTTTTCGGGTGTATCCCATTTTCGTATTCGTTTAGAGTTAGTTGTGATTATGTTCTTCGAATCGTTAGGTTCGGTTCCGTTGGTTCCTAGCGTTCGTCGGTGAGTTTCCTTTCCATTTGTTGCGTCGTCAATTATTCAAGGCAAGTATTTTTGGAAACCTTTATGCTTAACGTGAAATGCTAATGTATATTGTGTGTGATTTGCTCACCTCGGGAGGGTCCGGCGGGGCCACGGAGGGAGTCAAATGGTTTTAGCCCTGGATTCATGAGTTTGTTTAGCTAGCCACCTCGGGAGGGCCCTTAGAGGCCTCGAGTGGGATTTGTGGCTTCGTCCCGGTCCTAGGCGATGCACGTGCGTGATTTGTTTTTTATGATATGGACAGCTCGGGAGGGTCCTTAGAGGCCTCGAGTGGGATTTGTGGCTTCGTCCCGGTCCTAGGCAAATGTGATTGACTATTTGTTTCCGGAAAAGACATGTCTGGTTTTGGTTTTGAAATGATTTGGTGCATTGTACTATGAAATGTGTAAGCGAATGGTTTGCCTTGATTACTTGTACTAGTGTAATTGCTAACCCCTTTGGGGACCCGTTTTGTGGAAATTCTTGTCATGGATTTCAGGTTATGTTCTGCCGGACGAGCGGGCGCTAGGACAGTATGAGGATGTTGGCCAGGGTCGTTGACATGTGCATTCGAGTCTTCTTATTTCTCTTGTCTATTTCGATATGGTTGTTTCCCACATTTATAAACTTATATATTGTACTCGCGAGTACTTAGACTTTTCACTCCGAACTTCGTTTTTTATTAACTCAAATTACTATATTATCGGTTGATGTTTATTACGCCGGTTACTCCGGGCGTATCTTTATATGTTGTATTATTTAAAGGTGTGTCCTCGCTAACTGAGATGGTTAGTCGAGTGGTGTTTTTCTTGTTTTAGCCTGGTGAGTCCCATGCAGGGGTCCACGGCGTTGTAATATACGTCGAATATCTCGGGGGTGTTACAGAAAATGGTATGAGAGCCCTATGTTTATGGATACCTAGGCTTGTCGGTTATTTGGGTCTAATTGCGTTTTGTTTTGCACATTGTCACACTGCTGCCAGCATCTCAGTACTTCCAGTGTTCGTAAGTTTTCCTTACTCGATTCCTTGTTTTCTCATACCGTATTTCTGTTTCTTGAACTGTGGTTATTTTCCCTCTTTTACTTATCATCGAGTTGCTTTTTGCCACCTCTTAACACCAGCATGGATGCTGGAAGGGGCCGTGGCCGTAGCCGTAGACGCGGCTCGGGACGTGGGGCAGCCGGTGGGGCGGCCACGTCACATTCTTCGGGAGCCGGCAGTACCGGTGACCGTCATAGCCATGCTTCTTCTCAAGATGGAGCCGACCTTGGTATTGCGGCTGTCATGCAGCAAATGGTGAACCAGATGGCGGCTATAGCTCAGGTGGTTCAGAATCCGAATCCGGCCCATGCTAATCGGGGCGGAGCAGATCGTTCGCTTCAAGATGTCATCAAGATGCATCCTCCTCAGTTTACAGGAGCCTCTGACCCGATCGGCTGGGAGGGGTGGATCGAGGAGATATCTAAAGTCTTCGTTGCCACCAACTGTCCCGAGGACCGTAAGGTCCCTATTGCACAATACTTTCTCACTGGGGACGCTACTGATTGGTGGGAGGCCGTTGGGCCTAAGGACCACGTTGCTTCATGGGTGGAGTTCAAGGACCTAATGGAGACTGAGTATTGCCTGTGGCCGATTAGACAGGCTCGAGTCCATGCCTTCTATGATGCTCAACCGCGGGACATTCCTGTCTCTCAAGCTATTGCCGATTTCAACAAGGAGTTGGGCTACGTGAAGACCCAAGTTGTCGAGAAGAACGACAAAATTTTTCACTTTTCTAGGCGGATGAAACTGTCAATTCGAAACTATATGTGTGGGCTCGTCTGCACTACTTTGAAGGATTATCAGAGTAGGGCTCTTGCTTACGATATGTCGGTGATGGCTAGTGATGTGGCTCGTGATAGCAAGAAGCAGAAGTCAGTCAGAAAATTTTCTGGTCCCAAGGGTGGAGGCCAGCAGAAATCTCAGGCTGCGAATATTTCTACAGGCGCTTCGGCTCGTTTCTTTGGGAGTTTTCGAGGTGCCACCAGAACCTCCGTTTGTGATCCCACATGCTTTAACTGTGGCCAACCGGGCCATAGGAACCGGCAGTGTCCTCGTGAGGAGTTGACTTGTCATACTTGTGGTCAGTCGGGCCACAAGGCTCTCTTTTGTGAACAAGTCAGATAGATTCGCGAGTCTTGTGGTTCTTTTCCAGCACCTAGAGAGCCGAGTGTGAACCAGGGATCGTTTGCTCCATAGTCTCCGTCGAGTGCCAGCTGAGGTAGAGGTCGGGGTCAGCCCGCTAGAGGAGGAGCTTCCAATGTCAGCTCTACCCAGCCGCGTATCTACGAGATGAGGAGGGCCGATGATCCAGCGGCCACTGTGGCGACAAGTACCGTTCATATCCATTCTCATCATGTCAGTGTGTTTTTCGATTATGGTGCTACACATTCGTTCATATCACTGGAGTGTGTGCGCCGTTTGAGTCTCGACTGTTTGTCGCCTTGCGAGTCTTTCATCGTTAAACTTCCTAGCGGTGATAGGATCATTGGTGATCGAGAGGTCCGAGACTGCTCTGTGTTTATTTGTGAGAGAGCTTGGATCTCTAATCTTATTGTCGTTAATATTGAGGGTGAAAATTTGATTCTCGGGGATGATTGGCTCGAGCGGCATGGCGCAATCATGAACTACCACATGAGAATCATCACTATGTTAGCTGAGGATGGCACCGAGCACTCTTTCGCGGGGCGAAAGAGGGGAAACCAGAAGTTCGTTATTAACGCCTTGAAGGCGATGAGGCTCATGCGAAAGGGGTGTACTGGTTATTGGTGCTATGCCTTGAAGGCGGAGGATGGTGGAGTCGAGCTTTCGTCGATTCCAGTCGTTAGTGAGTTTCCTAATGTATTTCCTGATGAGTTACCGAGATTGCCACCGGATCGTGAGGTCGAGTTTGCTATAGAGTTAGAGCCGGGCGCGGCTCCGATTTCGAAGGCGCCGTATCGCATGGCACCTTCAGAGATGACCGAGTTGAAGAACAGTTGAGTGAGCTTCTTGAGTCGGGGTATGTTCGACCGAGCGCTTCGCCTTGGGGTGCACCGGTCCTATTTGTGCGGAAGAAGGATGGTTCACTGCGTTTGTGTATCGACTATCGCGAACTAAACAAGGTGACCATCAAGAACAAGTATCCTTTGCCGAGGATTGATGACTTGTTCGATCATTTGCAGGGAGCTGCGGTATTCTCGAAGATTGATTTGAGATCGGGGTACTATCATCTCCGGGTGAGGGAGTCCGATGTGCCGAAAACAGCTTTTCTGACAAGATACGGACACTATGAGTTTGTAGTTATGCCTTTCGGGTTAACTAATGCGCCGGCGATGTCCATTCAGTTGATGAACAAAGTCTTTATCGAGTATTTGGATAAGTGTGTCATCGTCTTCATTGACGATATTCTTATTTATTCGAGGAACGAGGAAGAGCATGCCCATCATTTGCAGGTAGTGTTAGACATTTTGACGACCGAGCAACTCTTTGCGAAGTTCTCGAAATGTGAGTTCTGGCTGAAGGAAGTGATGTTTTTAGGTCACGTGATTTCAGCCGAAGGGGTTCGTGTGGATCCGCAGAAGATTGAGGCAGTGTTGGATTGGGCACCGCCCAAGAATGTGAAGGAGATCCGTAGTTTCTTGGATTTGGCCGGCTACTACCGTAGGTTCGTCGAGGGTTTCTCAAAACTGGCTCGGCCGCTTACACAGTTACTCCAGAAGTCCGAGAAGTTCGTCTGGAATGACGAGAGACAGTCGAGTTTTGAGGAGCTGAAGAGGCCTTTGACTTCAGCCCCGATTTTAGCATTGCCGTGTGGCAGCGGGGGTTTTGCTGTTTATAGTGATGCTTTGGGTCAGGGTCTTGGGTGCGTATTGATGCAGCACGGCAAGACCATTGCATATGCGTCGAGACAGTTGAATCCGTATGAGCTTAACTACCCTACTCATGATTTGGAGTTAGCGGCAGTTGTTTTTGCGCTCAAGATTTGCCGTCACTATCTTTTCGGCTCTGCATGTCAGATTTTTACCGATCATAAAAGTCTGAAGTACATATTTACTCAGCAGGAGTTGAATATGAGGCAGATGAGGTGGTTAGAATTGATTAAGGATTATGACCTCGAAATCCTTTATCATCCGGGCAAGGCGAACGTCGGGGCTGATGCTTTGAGTCGAAAACCGGTTGCGTTGTGAACGCTTGAGATCCTTACGTCTCAATCTGAGCTTCGGCGGGTTTTGATCGAGTTGGATGTTGAGGTTTTGTTGTCTGGAGCTGTCGGGCAACTTTGTGCTTTAGAGATTTCGTCGTCTTTGATCGGTGAAATTAAGCTGAAGCAGTTGGAGGATCCGATGATTACTCAAATCCGAGAGAACATTCTTAAGGGAAAGTCTCCTGGGTTTGTGATTCACGAGGATGGTGTTTTGAGATTCCAGAGTCGGCTTTGTGTACCGAACGACTCAGAGTTGAGACAGAGTATTTTGCATGAGGCCCATGCTACACCTTACTCCGTCCATCCTGGTTTGAGTAAGATGTACAAGGACCTGAGACGGAATTTCTGGTGGAATGATATGAAGGGGGAGGTCGCATAGTTTGTAGCGAGATGTTTGACTTGTCAGCAGGTCAAAATCGAGCATCAGCGACCGGCCGGTTTATTGCAGTCACTTCCTGTTCCGGAATGGAAATGGGAAGATATATCGATGGATTTCATTACGAGTTTGCCGAGATCGAGGTCGGGCATGAATATGGTCTGGGTGATTGTCGATCGTCTAACCAAGTCGGCACATTTTCTGGGCATCAAAGACACTTGGGGCCCGGAGAAGTTGGCTCATGTGTTTATCGCTCAGATTGTGAGGCTTCACGGTACTCCGAAGTCTATTGTTTCGGATCGTGATGGCCATTTTGTATCGCACTGTTGGCAGGCAGTGCATATGGCGTTGGGTACTCGTTTGCGTTTGAGTACCTCTTTTCATCCTCAGTCAGATGGACAATCGGAACGCACTATCCAGACGTTCGAGGATATGTCGCGTGCTTGTGCTCTCGATTGGAGCAGTGACTGGGAGGAGCATTTGCCATTGATCGAATTCACGTACAACAATAGTTGGCACGCGTCGATTCTAATGGCACCGTATGAGTCACTCTATGGGCAGCTTTGTCGATCACCGGTTTATTGGAATGAGGCGTCCGATTTGGTCGGGACTGAGCCGGATATCGCTTTAGAGACGAGGCGGAAGATAGAATTAATTCGGGAACGCATGTTGACTGCCCAAAGCCGACAGAAGTCATATGCCGATGTCTATCGTCGACCTTTGGAATTCGAGGTGGGAGACCACGTTTTGCTAAAGGTGTTGCCGACGAGAGGAGTTTTCCGTTTCGGGAAAAGGGGAAGTTGAGTCCGATATTTACTGGACCCTTCGAGATTCTCGAGCGAGTCGGCGGGTTGGCATACCGTTTGGCGTTACCCCCGGCCTTGAGTCATGTTCATAGCGTTTTTCATGTTTCCCTGCTGAGGAAATATGTCCCGGATCCTAGTCACGTCATCGATTATGGTGAGATTGATGTCGCCGAGGATATTACTTTTGAGGAGCGTCCTTTGAAGATTTTGGAGCATCGTGAGAAGCGACTGAGGCATAAGACCATCCCTTTGGTCAAGGTGCAGTGGTCGAGACATGGTGTCGAGGTGGCAACTTGGGAAACCGAGGATAACATGCGTGCTAGGTACCCCGAGTTGTTTGTTTCTTAAGTTTCGGGACGAAACTTATTTTTAGAGGGGTAAAATGTAATATCCGCATTTTCTTTTCCCGGTATTTTCATTTTTTTCGGTGTATTTCTCATTCTTAGCGACCCTCGTGTAACCGTATTAATTTTTGAGAATAATTGTTTCGAGACTTTTTGTCATCCAGTTCTACGTTTATTGGTTCTTCCGTCATTTATTGATCTGATTCTCGTAATTGTTGTTCGGAACTGCCGTTTCGGGGTTGCCGTGGATCCATTCTATGTTATTATACGTTTTGAGATGTTCCGTTTGATGTTTCGTTCATGTTCCGGTGTTTTAGGCCATTAATATTCCATGCCTAGCACGCACTTATCTTTCTGCATAGCGCACGTGTTGTTTGATCACTGAAACTAGTCCCTCTGCTACGTAGCGCGCTAGCGAGCTGAGCCCTGGATGTGGTAGTGAACTTATTTCGGATTCCAGTCCTCTGGACTAGCGGATTAGCATACGCTACGTTGTCTAGCGCACGCTAATATCGGGAGACTAGAGCGCGCTAGGTGTCCGGTAGCGCACGCTAACGTGACTGTCCAGTACTGGGTAGCTTGTTCTGGACTTGTTCAGGTGCCCAGGTAGCGCACGCTATAGCTCGATAGCGCACGCTACCGAGTCGTTGTTAGCGCATGCTAGATAGTAGTAGCGCACGCTAACGGTCCAGGACAGTGAGTTCTGGACTGTAATATAACTGGGTAGCGCACGCTAACCCTTAGCCGTTAGCGCGCGCTAAGCCGTGTGGCTATATATACCCAGGAGTTGACTTTGGACGGATCTATTTCTCATTTCACCTCATTCTCCGCGGTTTTCGCGAATCTGGGCGATTTTCTTGGCGATTTCTTCCTCCAATCATCTCAACCATCATCTTCTTTGAGTTCTTGGTGTATAATAACAACATCAACACGAATCTTTCATCCTAATCTAAGATAAATCTTCTAAGAACCCTACTTTTGAGTAAATTGGGGGTTTTCGGGTTTTTCTTCGATTCGTTCCATATGGTTGATTAATTCATGTTGAATATAATTAATCTTGCTAGTATTCTTGTTTTCCCTATAGATTTATGGTATATTTCGTGGTTGTTGCGTATTCGAGAGGGTTTGGTTGTGGTCCGCCCTCGTTGTTGTTTTTATACGAATATACATGAATCGTAGGTGGGTTTTCGGGTGTATTCCATTTCCGTATTCGTTTAGAGTTGGTTGTGATTATATTCTTCGAATCGTTAGGTTCGGTTCCATTAGTTCCTAGCATTCGTCGGTGATTTTTCTTTCCGTTCGTTGCGTTGTCAATTATTCAAGGCAAGTATTTTTGGAAACATTTATGCTTAACGTGAAATGGTAATGTATATTGTGTGTGATTTGCTCACCTAGGGAGGGTCCGACGAGTCCACGGAGGGAGTCCAATGGTTTTAGCCCTGGATTCATGAGTTTGTTTAGCTAGCCAGCTCGGGAGGGTCCTTAGAGGCCTCGAGTGGGATTTGTGGCTTCGTCCCGGTCGTAGGCGATGCACGTGCGTGATTTGTTTTATGATATGGCCAGCTCGGGAGGGTCCTTAGAGGCCTAGAGTGGGATTTGTGGCTTCGTCCCGCTCCTAGGCAAATGTGATTGAATGTTTGTTTCCGGAAAAGACATGTCTCGTTTTGGTTTTGAAATGATTTGGTGCATTGTACTATGAAACGTGTAAGCGAATGGTTTGCCTTGATTACTTGTACTAGCGTAATTGTTAACCTCTTTGGGGACCTGTTTTGGGGAAATTATTGTTATGGATTTCAGGTTATGTTCTGCCGGACGAGCGGGCGCTGGGACAGTACGAGGATGTTGGCCAGGGTCGTTGATATGTGCATTCGAGTCTTCTTATTTCTCTTGTCTATTTCGATATGGTTGTTTCCCATATTTATAAACTTATAGATTGTACTCGCGAGTACTTAGGCTTTTCACTCTGAACTTCATTTTGTATTAACTCAAATTGCTATATTGTCGGTTGATGTTTATTACGCCGGTTGCTCCGGGCGTATCTTTATATGTTGTATTATTTAAAAGTGTGTCCTCGCTAACTGAGATGGTTAGTCAAGTGGTGTTTTTCTTGTTTTAGCGTGGTGGGTCCCATGTAGGGGTCCACGACGCTATAATATATTTCGAATATCTCGGGGGTGTTACAATAGTTCCGCAGCTTCCAATCGTGCGGATCCTGTCGGTAAATATTTGGATCAGAGTAACGCTCGCATACGTGGACTAGTAGAGAATAGTGGACTGAAGTTTAAGGATGAGAACTTGTATCCGGTGGATGACACACATACTATTGCGAGGCGCTTATCGTATCAGACTCCCTAGGGGTGGGCAACGAAACCGAAATTTCCCGAACCGTCCCGAACCGATATGGTTCCGTTCCAAAAAGTAACAGATCTAATCGGATCTATATAATTTTGGCCTGATCCCGATCCCGGTCCGATTCAAATAATACCATACCCCGTTCCCTAAAATTATGTACCGAACCAGACCGATTGTCCCGGTTGATGTACACATAATAATTATATTATATATATATATATATATAGACACACACACACACGTTGAATAATGGGCGGCTTTCCACATGGGGGTGGGAAGAAAAGCTGGAGGGGACAACTGCATCAATAATAAACAATAATATATTAATATTGCACCGCTCAAGGTGATCCATCCGTTATCAATAATTCAAAAGCTTAATAATAAACAACAAAACAATAATCAGGGTTCATTTCTCAGTTTTCACCTTTTGTCCGCCGCCCAGCCTCATCTTCATTTCTCAGTTTTCACCGCGAGAGAGAAAGAGAGAGAGAGAGAGAGTCTGAGAGAGAGAGAGCGAGTGAAAAAAAAACGGAAACCAGATTCTGGATCCTTCGGCCTCTGCGATCTCACTTCCGTCCGCGTTCTTTCCTGTAGATCTTCTTGCGCTCGATCTTCTTCCAGTTTCTATTTTTTATCTTTTCTCCTAGATTTTTACAGGTAACTTTTCATCTCTTTTATTTTATTTAATTTTTTATGTCTTGATTTCATGACTTTCTCTATCATGGTTAAATTCTGAAAATTATTTTTTTGGTTTCGTCATTTATTTTAGGTTTTGTCGCACATGATAACCTGTACTTTAATTGTTTGTAGATGTTCATAATATTTATTTGAATTTTGGTGAATTTATTTATTGATTTGATGCTTAATACTTTCAGATATCAAACATGCTCGAAAGTAATACAAAGTTGGCTTCATCAAGTGGTACATCACCATCACTTTCTCAACCTGGGCTGAGAAATGAATTTCCAAATCAAGCAGAAATGCCGACTCCAACATCCACACTAAGCGGTGCTTGCAAACCAATTGTGGTGGCTGATAATGTACCAAAAGGTCCGAATATCTTCTATGAACGTCCAGAAGGTATGAAAGCTAGGGTTTATAGGTCACCTGTTTGGGATCATTTTACTAGTTACTGGATTAGGAGTATTAAAAAAGTTAAGAATCTAGAGTCAGGGGTGATTGAGGATGTGTATGTTTATAAAGAGAGGGCTAAATGCAAATATTGTCCTAAAGGGAAAGGGGACTTTGCTGCAGACAGTGGACCAAATGGGACTGGGGGGCCAAACAAACATATACCTAAGAGATGTAAATGGTATCCTTGCAATGTCGATTTAAACAAACAGAAAGTTTTGACTTGGGAAAAAGGTGATTATAATAAGCTTGTGTGTAAGAGTTTTGACCAAAAAAAACAATGGAGGCTTGTGTAGAGATGATAGTGCTTGATGAATTGCCATTTAGTTTTGTGGAAAAGAGGGGATTTATAAGATTTTGTGAAATAGGAATGCCATTATTTATACTCCCCTCCAGGAGAACTTTAGTTAGGACCTTCTTAGACATGTGTGAAGCCAGAAAAAAACATTTAAAAAAAGATCTTGCTTCTTACAGGGTCTGCCTCACCACTGATACTTGGACTAGTGTCCAAAACATTAATTACATGGTCTTAACTGCTCATTTCATTGATTCAAATTGGATAATGCATAAAAGGGTGTTAAATTTCTGTGTTATTACCAATCATTAGGGGATCACCATAGCTAATTTGATAGAACAATGTTTGAGTGACTGGGGAATTAATAAGATTTTGACTGTTACAGTAGATAATGCATCTGCAAACGAGGTAGCTTTGGAGCACTTAGCTGAAAAATTAAATGATTGTCCAAATTCAGAAGTGATTTTAGGGGGGAAATACATGCACATGAGATGTGTGGCACACATTACAAATTTAATTGTTGGTAATGGCCTGAAAAAACTTAACCCCACCATCTTAGCAATTAGGAATGTTGTGAAGTTTGTTAGGAGTTCACCATCAAGGTTGGCCCTTTTTAAGAAGGCTATGGCTAGGGAAAAATTAGAGTTTAATGGGCTAGTTTGCTTAGATGTGCCCACGAGGTGGAATTCAACTGATTTGATGTTGGATTCTGCCTTGAAATTGAGAAGGGCATTCAAAAGAATGGAACAATAAGTTGACAGTCCATACCTAGCTTTTTTCAATGAGCCAGATGAAGAATTTGATGAGGATGGAAATGTGAGAGTCCAGAGAAGGGACAAGAAGAAATTTGGGCCACCGAGGGATTATGACTGGGATTCATGTGAATCTTTTATAAATTTTCTTCAAGTCTTTTATGAGGTTACCTTAAGGGTTAGTGCCTCCCACCACCCAACAATCCACACAACCTTCCATGATATTGTTCACATGGAAGAAATTATGAATAGTTTTTCTGCATGTGCACCACTTTCTGCAACAGATAAGTTGATGGTTGAGATTGCTTCACTTATGAAAACCAAGTACAATAAATATTTTGGTGAATTAAAGAACCTGAACCCTTTCATTTTTTTGGGGATTGTGATGGATCCTAGGTTTAAATTGAAACATGTTTCCCAATTATTGACTGAACAATTGATGTGGATTGAACATGAAGTAGAAGACAAGGTTTCCGAGATAAGATCCATATTGTTTCAACTGTATGAAGAGTATGGTTCAAAGCTAGATAAATATGTGAACAAGAGGAATCCAGAAGCAAGTAGTAGCAGTAACAACATGAAAAGGCAGAGGATTAATGAGAAAGCTGGAAGTGAGAACAAGGTAAGCATTGGGATGAAGTATGTTGTCAATTGGACAAAACATGTGATACAAACTGATGAGGCTATCGTAGAGCATGAGATTGATCGATTTCTGAAAGATCCATTGTTAGCTATTGGGAATCAAGATGATGGCTTAGCTAATGATACTAGTGAGCCATGTGCTGAAAAATTGATAGAGAGTTACAAGTCCTTTAAAATATTACAGTGGTGGAAAAATGCAGCCTCTCAGTATCCAGTTCTCTCTTTACTTGCCAAAGATATATTTGCAATTCAAGTATCAACAGTAGCTTCTGAGAGTTCTTTCAGCACAGGGGGAAGAGTCATTGACTCATTTAGGAGTTCATTAACCCCCAAGTCAGTAGAAGCTCTGATTTGTATGCAAAATTGGATAAAAGGAGATAACATAATCATGAATTTTGATGAAGAACCTTCTGCTCAAGAATTGCAATTTTATGAAAACATTGAGACAGGTCATTTTTGTTTCCCCTTATAATTGTTTTGGCATTATATCTGTTTAATTAAATCTTTTGCTATACTGCTAAATTTGACCTGTTAATTTGTTGCTACTTGCTATGCTAACTTTGTTCATTATTTCACTTATGCTAATTGTGTAGAACTGTTCAATACAAAGACAACACATGATGAGGTTGAAGAAGTGCTTGACAGAGCTGAAGATGCTGACCTTGAGGATGCAGAATGTGATGATGATTGATGTGGATAAAGATCAAGGCTGGTCTTTGTTAATATGGATTTAGACTTTTGGATAATTTATGATGATGATGATGATTTTCAGATTTTGATGATGTATTTGGACTTATGTTAAGCTGGCTTGGCTTAATCTGGAATTTGTATTATCTGGACTGGTGTATTAATGTATTTTGATAATGCTTGTAATATTATATTCTGGAACTTAGACTTTTTTCTTTTCTATTATTTGTACCATATCCGTGGATGTTGGAACTTGGAATGTATTTTTATAAATGTTTTAGTTAGATTTTTATTTTATGGCAGTTTTAAATTTCAAATTTTCGTGTCCCGAAATGGTATTGTACCGAACCGATTTGTCCCGGCCTCGAATGATTACATGCCTAACCGGGATTTTGTGATAAACCGGACCGATTCCGAACCTTTTCATCTAACTGGGACCGGGACTGGGACTAGCTAAATCCCGGACCGTACCGGACCGTGCCCACACCTAAGACTCCCAGATCGCAGATGACCCCCACTACTGTCGAGACGACTCAGCCTCATATGCCTCCTATACACCGCATTCCCTCCCCTCCTACTACATCTGGGAGTGGCCGATCTACACCGAGTACATCATCTGAGGTGCCTTCCGGTCCTTCGTCGACTCTATTTATGCCCCCTATGGTACCATCGATTCCAAGGGTCGATGAGAAAGGAGTCCGTCGGCCATATAGCTTGGTTAACCCGACAGTGGCGTATGTGTTCCAGGCGTGGCCTGAGAAAATGATTTGGCGGACATGTCAGATATCTAAGATGAATTTGTACGCGTCGCTTGCGGAGCTTGAGAATGAGGAGGGTCGTACCGAAGACGAACCAAAAAAGAAGAAGAAGACTCGTGGCCCATCGAAGGGTCTAGCACTTGACATATATGTTTCAAAAAATGTCCGTCACAAGATAGCAGTTGATGAAAAGTATTGACGACCCATTTTGGCTTCGGATGCTTGTACGGCATATTGTCGTAATGTTGGGTTTGTCATACGCGATAGAGTTCCGGTACTGTGGGCTGAGTGGAAGGATGTGCCACAAAGTGTGAAGGATGCATTGAACAATGCTATGTCGGTAAGTTTATCTCAATTCCGAAAGCTACTTTGTGTATTTAAATTCGGAAAAATAATTTAGTAATATATATTATATGCTAATTGTAGGTTTGGTTTGAGGTTCCTTCTTTCCTACTACATACTTGGTGTGATGAAGTGCAAACAACCAAGTAAGTAATTTTCACAATACGTAGTTAAGTAATTACTCGAGAATTTTTTGCATCATTTTAGTTATTGTTAAAAATATGTATTTGTCAAATATTTTATAATTTATTTATTAATACAAAACAATTTGTAATTTAAAATTCACAACTTGTATAAATGGAAGGTAATTTGATTGATAAATTTAAACATGGTAAACATTCTAATTTACTTGTAACTATGAGTATTATAACATACACTTTAGAATTACATAAAACATTATAATATTAATTATACATAAAAATAATAAAACTAACACATTAACATTATATAATCATACACAAACAACAAATATAAAATGACATGTAATATAATCACAAAACTTAAATCTTAACATTCAACTGTATACACACAACAGATTATTTATGAATAACATAATAAACAAATAACATTATGAATAAGAATAAAACAATAACACAAAATCACAGTATAAATACATGAAATTTACAAAATACTTTACAAAGATATTTACTAATGTTTGATTATAATTTAAATGTTTGTTATAGGTACAAATCTTGGAAAAATGAGCTACACATGTTTTGGTCAGCTTGGGGTAATTCCCGCGAGGCTACTCTCGAGTAGTTCAAGTATCGGGAGTACGAGTGGAGGTGGCTATGCGCACATTTTAGCGACCCAGACTATATTATATGTAATCGAGCTCTAAATATTGTCGTAATGCTATTGCTGTTTAAAGATATGTAACATATATGAAACCTACTTGTGGTAATTTTGCTCCTTGTTAAATGAAAATTACATGTTTCTATATGTAGGCGAGCAGTTCAACCAACACTGTTAACCGTAAGGGTTTGACGTAGCACCACAACTTAGGTTCGCGGTCGTTAGCGAGAGTTTCGCACGAGGCCACTTCTGATGAAAATGTGGCGAATGCCTTTGTCTACGTGACTGAGAAGGCATATCCTAACTATCTGGATAGACTTGTAAGTTGTAAACGTATCATAACCATTTTAATACTGCTACAAGTCTTTACCTCTGAACTTTATTAATATTCGGTTACTTTTTTTGTTCCCACTTAATTAGGAGAGAGTGACTGAGGAGTCTGATAGGATGTTGATAGAGATGGCGAGGGAGGAGCATTTGAATTTGGACAAGACTGGTCTCGAGTTAGCACGTCGTGAGATTGATCAGGCCGATCCCTACATTAGGGCAATGGTGTGGGCTAACATTTACTCTCCTAAAGAGAGTCATCACCGGACGCCGATGATGGGAGCCGAAGGCACCAGATTATTGAAGAATACTACAGGATTTCAGCGCAATCAAAAGGGAGACACTCAAGAGGCCTATTTGGAGGAGCAATTGAGGATCGAGAGGGAGCTCCGAGCTGAGGAGCAAAGGAAGTCTCAAGACCAGTTCCAGAAATTCCAAGAGGAACAAAGGAAGTTCAACAAGAGATGTTAGCTCAGCAGCAGGTCATGATGCAGTATATGATGTTATTGAGTCAGACCGTGTGTCAATCGGGAATTTTGGTACCACCACCACCTCAATTCTTCAATTCACAAACACCCCCTCTTCTTCACAGCCTCGGGACGACGGCATGCAAGACGGTAGTAATCCTTCTTCTATCTTTAAGAATTTGACGGATCTTTGAGGATTTTAGTTGTCATTGTAGTAGTTCTTTTGCTAAATATTTTTTATTTAGACTCATGTTCGTTAACGTTGGTATTTATAGTGATTTTGTTGGTGTTGCTACATGACATGTTGATATGGTTGGTATTTAAATTATGCTTTTCGTACATTGATTTATGTTGATTGTGATGTATGGTGGTGTATTGTACATTTGGAATAACAGATTATCTGAACAGGTTTGGGGATTCCGAAATCTGAATTTTTTTTCACTGGACTTTAGCCGACGGCATGTGCACAGACTGTCGGATAAAGTATTTATTTAAAAAAAAAACTTTAGCCGACGACTATATAACCGTCGGCTAAAATATAGAACTTTAGCCGACGACTATGTATATAACCGTCGGCTAAACTGGAACTTTAGCCGACGACCTTCTCTATTTACCGCCGGCTAAACTTTAGCCGACCGACCTCGGCCGACCGAATTTTAGCCGATAAATGACCACTTTAGCCGATGATTTTCGACTTTAGCCGACGACTTTTTGCTGTCGGCTAAAGTATAAACATTGGTAGTATAACGCGAGTATAATTAAACGTGGTGATACATTTCTATCTCAATTTTATAGAGTTTTACTATGAAAATAAATTATTAAATATTTTATTATTACTACACAAAAAATAGATATTAGGAAAAAAATGTCACTGAAAATAAAATAATATTTAAATTTTTCTAATCCAATTATTTTGTTCAAATTGAATGAATTTTTTCTATTCCACTAGAATTCTCAATTTTATTTTAATGAACTACATTATTAGATTTATATAATAGTTTTAAATTATTGTCTTATGTTATATAAATTTTGAGTTTATTAAAACAATTTCTTTTAATTAGTGAAAATGTAAAAATCCTCAAAATAATGAATTGGTTGAACATCCTTGTTGGTCATTTTACATAATTAAGTAGATATTAACTATTAGTTATTTATAAAATATTTTTATACAAACTGCTAATACAAAACGCTAGTCAAACCAGCTAATACAATCAGCTCGTGAGTACAACTAACCGCTGATTGGCAAATAAGGCTATATAAATACACATTTATCAATGACATTAAAACAATTCTCTACATATTATATCTTCCTTATTACAATGTATTGCTTTTCCTTAAGAAGACCATTATTATTTTTGATTATATTAGTAAAAATTATAAACAAAAAGTATCTTAAAATATATATTGAGAAAATCTAACATATTACATGATTGTATTTATTTTTATATATTAGGAACAAGTACAGTCAAATATTAATATATAACAGTGCAAAATAATGTACTATTGCTATTAAAAAAATGAATGAAGTATGATTTAGTAACAATTGACAATTAATTAAAAACGGTGCATAAGGATATCAAACCGTCTTTTGAGCCAAAATTACAAGTTCGGAATAAATTAGAGGTTTGACATTATAAATTTCTAATTTTGATATTTAGTTCGAAACTTTGTATTAGATGATTGGGCTCAATTTTCTAATTTTTAAAAAGCTCATCTTAAGAGTTTTTCAATTAGCTTATTTAATGAATGAATTAAAAATACATATCTACCCTTACATGTTTGTATATTATAATAATTTTCTTAATCATAAATCTCAAACCCAAATTTTAGTTAATAAATTATTATAACAAGAATATGTTTCAATGGTGGGGCTATATTTCTATCTCAATTTTATAGAATTGTACTATTATAAAACTTATGTAATATTTTATTTTTATTACATATAAAATTAGATTTTAGGGAAAGTTATATATCACCTAAAAAAATAAAATATAATTTAGATTTTTTTAGTTTAATTATTTCTGTTCAGATTGAATGAATTTGTTTCTATTTCACTAAAGTTTCCAATTTTAAGAAATAATTTTATTTCAATTAATATATAATTAGATTTATACAATAGTTTTAAATTATTGTCTTATATTATATAAATTAAAATATGAGTTTATCGAAAATAAAAAACTCAAAAACAAGTGATAATATAGAAAACGTCAAAGTAATAAGTTAGACAAATGTTTGTTGTTGGCAATTTAATATAATTAAGTAGATATCAATTATATTTATTACCAAATAATTTTATACAAACCGATAATACAGAACACTAGTCAAACAAGTTAATACAGTCAATTAAGTAAATCAGCTAATCAATCAACTACCAGCTAACTGCCGATTGCCAAACAATAGGGTTGAGCAAAACCGAACCCGAAAACCGACAAAAATCAACAAAATCGAAACCGAAAAACCGAACCAAAATAAAACCCGACGGTTTGAGTTTCTTTTTTTCAAAAACCAAAATAATGGGTTTGTTGTTACCCAAAATATTATCCGGAGATAGTATTGCTGGAATGATCGAGTAACAAACAAATGCGAGAACACTTCCGTGAGAGAATAGATAACACAAGATTTGCCGGGGTTGTTAATCCCGGGCTTGAATGCTCTCGCGAGATGTTATTAATAAATATACTGTCGAGTACAAATATTAATGTTAGAATCTAATACAAGGAGTGTAAAGACTTCTAGTTATCTAGGCTTTAGAGCGCGTAGATTGCCGGAAGAACCAGATAGATAAATCTGTGAGTTCTTGCTTGGGATATATGATGAATGTGTATGAATATCACTATGAATGTGTTAGTGTTTGCCAAAAGAGCCTTTGATTCTCTCTTTGGTATGTATTTTGCACTTAATTCGTAGTCGAATTTTTTTTTTTCCCTGGCCGCAGCAGTGAGTCCTCTATTTATAGGGGACAAGGTAGTTGGGATCCCTCAGGCGATCGCGGGCGATCGCCGTTTTCTATATTAAAATAAAATGGCCGATCGTCCCGTCACGTGGGCCTGTTCCCTTGAGGTCCGAGGTTGCGCTTGGAGGCCGGTGGGTGAACCAATGGGAAGCCAGCACGCGTTGCGAGTCGCTGTCCGAGGAGGGCCCACTTCGTACCTTTCGGCGGCCTTGTCGGTAGGTATGGTAGGTGACAGGCTGGGGTCAATGATCCTATCTGTCGGTGTCCTTTGAAGATCCGAGGGTGGGCCATCGTCCAAGATTCGGTCTTCGACGACTTTGACGGATGCTGGATCCCCACGTGGCATGAGATGATCGCCTCTGGTCCGCTCATTAAAGACGATCGCCAGATATCAAAAGACGATCGCTGGTTACCAAAAGACGATCGCCGTATTATGCCGAACTCTAGGTGTTTGTCCGGAGTATGTCTTTCATGGTTGGCTTTTCTGATCGTGATGCCGATCGCCTATCAAGGCGTATTAACCGCCGCACAACAATTGCCCCCCAGCTCGCCTCGATGTTGAAAATACGGAGTGAGGTGGCACTGTTGGCGATCGCCAATGTTTAAATGACCAACCGATCTGAATTCAAATATGGACGACCTCCTTTCGCGTCGGGAGCAGCGGGAAAAGAAGGCGGGCTTTCTAAAGTGGCAGGGACACGCGTCGCGCCGCTGTTGGGGGAGTCCGACGGTTTTGTCGGTCTTGTCGGTTGGCATGCCCTCGAAAAGACGCGTTTGCGAGATTCGAGGGCGGCATTTAATGCGTCCCCACGTGACGGTTGCGATCCAGCCCTCGAGGTTTCTCCTATTTGCATTTAGACCCTCGTCCCCATCTATAAAAGGGCCTGTGCTTCTTCTCCTTCACTTTTTTACGCGCCCTTTGTATCCATAGCCGAAATTCTGCAGAAATTTCTGGAGCTTGTTGTGCCGACCGGCTTCCTTTCTTTAGGTAAGAAACCCAATTCTTATTTCTCCCTTAATTTTTTTGAGAATATGTCGGGAGGATCTAAGGTCTTCGAGGTCGGAAGCACTTCTGCCGCCGCGGCTTCGCCGGACCGGGAGGGAATTCCTGTGGGAATCCCCGTGGAAACGGCCGTAGAGGCTATTCGTGCGGGGATTGCACCCGCAGAGCTTGAAGAGCTTTTCAACGAGGCCGTAGTTGCGGGCTCTGCGGCGGCGGAGGAGCAAGATGCGTCGCCGGTGGAGGAAGACGAACTGATGCGTTTGTCTTGGGAAAAAGATAGCGTCTCCGGCCCCGTCTATACGGCTTTTGCTAAACTTATGGAGGGGATTGCCGGGCCCTGTCCGGAGTTTGATTTCGAGGCTTACTCCGCCGCTCATCCCTACGTACATGTAAAGCGGACGGAGTTTCGGGCTGCTGACCCGTCTCGATGGACTCTTGGTCAGATTCGGAGTTCGGCGACCTGGAAGGACATGACCCGCTGGAGGGTCAAATATCATATCCCCTCTGATGTGTCATTGCACGTGCCCTCCGAGAACGAACGTGCCGACCAGCCTCCCGAGGGTATGGTCGCCATCAACGAAATGACCCTGGCTGCCGGACTGCGGTTTCCCTTGCCGTTCGCCGTTTCGTATCTGCTGATCGCCTGGAATTTGGCGCCTCTTCAGTTGACGCCGAACGCCTGGCTGCAGATTATCAGCACATTGACATTGTTTGGCGGTCACAGGTTGTTTCGCTTGTCTTCTGCGCTAGAGATGAATTATATTTTTAAGCTGACTGTGCAGAAGGGATCGATCGGCGGTTACCATATCCAAGGTCGCCAGGGTAGGGTGGTCATTGGGGTGCCGAGCAAGGCTCGGGGCGACCTGACAAAGTGGTGCTGGGTTGGTGGTGCATGGAGGTCGGCATCGAGCGAACCGCCGGAGGAGGAGTTGGATATCCCCACCAATTTTCGGGAGAGGAATCCAAGTAAGGGTTTCCATTCTCCCTTTGATTTCTCGATCGTCTGGGAGCGGATTCGCGCATTGCCGGATTCCTATAAAGACGTTCAATCAGTCAGCCAAGAATCTCATCGGTTGGGAGCTCGACTGTTTCGCTTCCCTCGCCACCTGAAGGCCCCTGGTATGACTTTTCATCTACTCTCTTCTGCGAGGCGATCGTCTCCAAGAGGTCGCCATGTCTAAGTAAGTGTCTAACTTGTTTGAGTTTCTTCTTTGGCAGAGATTTATTTTCCCCGTATCGCCGAGCTACCGCAGGAGATTGCCATGTCTAATCCCGGTTTTATCGGTCGCCTTCAACTGGGAAAGAAAACGGGTCGCGTTCTTTGTGACGTCGTCTCGCCACCTATGGTGACGCCGTGCGGTGCCGTCGCGAACCGGAATCTCAAGGTGAGGAACAACTTGCGCAACCGCAAGAGGCGGAGGCCGGAGGGTCTCTTCCGTCGGAGGCGGATTTAGCTATTTTGGAGCCGCCGATCGCCGCTCCCATCTGTTTCTTCCGTTAGATGGCGGAGGGTGCAGTCCCGTGCCATCGGCATCAAGCTCCGGACATCTGCCGGCTTTTTGAAAAGGACGGCGATCGACGCCGAGACTTCTCGGGAAAGCCCTTTTCGGTCGTGATCCGGAGTGGTCAACAGTGAGAATGGTTTGAACCTTCCGAGCTAGGCGTTACGAGTAAGGTTTAGGCTAACTCCTTGGTTTCCTTGGTTTTGCGCTGCAGGTTCGTCTTGCCGATCCGGACGTTGCTCCCATGGTGCTGGACTTTACGCCGAGCAAGGCTCACTTGATCTCTCGAAGTCCCTGCTTACGTTCGCCAGGCTATCACCTCTCTTCCCAAGGCTTGGACGACCGATCTTGATGCGATCGCTCGTCGGCGATCTGGAGACGCCATGCAGGCGACCGTTGCCCTGGCTCTTCAGACGGCGACGATGGCCGTCCAAGCTGCTAGGGATTTTTAGGGGCGACCTTCCACTGCTCATCTCCATCGCGACCTCGAGGCCGCCCGGAACAAAAATATCGAGGATGCCAACCGGATCCGGTCTATGGAGAAGGAGTATGAGGAGACGGCCAAAAGGGCTAAGCAGGACGTGGATCGATTGATGCAGGAGCTGATCCGCTCTAAGGAGGCTGCCGATCGGTCCCGTGATGAGGAGAAAGAAGCCCGCCAGAAGCTCGCGGCGTCGCAGGAGGAGGCGGCCGGACTGAAGGCGATGGTGGATCGGCTCAGCGGTGAGCTGGACGTGGCGAAGAAGGAGCTGGAGAAGGCCCAGGTGAGAATGCCGCCAAGGTTGTCGAGCTGGCGGAGGCTGAGAAGACGGTCGTGGAGTTGAAGGGCCAACTGAAAGCGATCGAGACCGATCCCTACCAAAGTGTGGCGCTCGCCGGCGAGTTCGCCTATTACTTGGCCTATGCTGACGCTGTTCGAGCCGCAAAAAAGGCAGGGATCGAGATCGTTCCCTTGATGGAGAGCTTCAAATCCTACGCCCTCGCGAATCCTCTGCACCCGGAGTTCTCCTTGCCGATCCTTGACTTAGCCGACTTCGGGATCGACTTGAGTTGGTATACGGGTAAACTCGTTCATCCCGAGGCCGAAGCCGATCCGCAACCCGAGGGCGAAGACCAGCAGGCGGGGCCTTGAGAGGCATTTTTGTTTTTCCTCCATAACTTGTACTTTTTGTTTTCCTTTTGTAATGCCTTCGGGCCCCGTAATGTATGAAACTCGCGTTATGAATAAAATGTTCCTCTTTTCATACTGTATTTTTATATACAATCGCCCTTTGAATGTTTTGCGTGCAATTTTTACGAGTACGTGTATGATTGCTCTCGTCGTCTTGCTCATCCGACCGATCGTCTGAGTGTTGAAAGTATTGACATGTTTTGAATCGGAATTCTTACTTGTAATTTTTGTCGGATGACCCCGATCGCCCTGCATGTTTTTGAGCGAAGCCGATCGAGTGTGGTTCCTTTTTGTTCGATCGTATTTGAGATTAGCTTGACCTATCCCTGCCCCCTTGTTTTTGTTCACTTATTGTAAGTAAGGAGACAAAAACTAGTCTGTCTGGCGAGCTATCTTCATTTTGCCGATTCTGAAGAGTCATGTGTGGTTGGGGTGTTCGATGGACCGATCTCCCCAATCGTGTCTTCGTGTGTGAGGAATATTGTGTATCCCGCGACTCACTTTTTGTGAGGGTCCTCCGTTAGGCTACGCCTGCCTTGTGTTAAAACGAAAGGCGGGCGATCTTGGTCTGGAGGAGTCCTTGCGCGGAGTGTTGTCGGCTTATTCGACACCACGTCCGCGGTTTGTCAGCTCTTCTTCCACCTCGGCCCGCCATGAAGATGGCGACCCTCGACGGTGTACGTTGAGACGGGGGTAACGGCACGTCGCATTGTTCGGGTTCACCATGTTAGATGATGTACCTTGAGGACGTGCGATCGTGCCTATTGATTATTTTGGAGGGTCCTTCGGCTACGTCGGCCTCGTATTTAAACGAAGGGCGGGCGATCTCAGCCCAAAGGAACCTTGCATGGGCGAAGCTGTCGGTTCCATCGACCTCCAGGACCATGGCTGCATTAATTTTACTTAGGATCGTCGTGATCAGCGATCGTCGGCGGTATGCGATATGCCTGGTGGGGCAATCGCCATAATAGATGGGATAGGAAAAAATCTCATTATATTCCTTGTACATCATTGAAATTGAATACAAATTTATCACTGATAGTATTTTTTCAGATGCACGGCGTTCCAGGGGTATTGGTCCGGAGTACCGTCAGGATGTTCCAGTTCGTAGGCTCCTTTAGTTAGCCATCCGGATACTCTGAAAGGTCCCTCACAGTTCGGACCAAAAACGCCTGTATGGGTTTGGATCTTCTTGAGGACGAGATCGCCCACTTGAAATCTTCTTTCTTTGACCTTTGAATTGAAGAACTTCTCGGCTCTCCTTTTGTGGATTGTGTTCTTCATTTCTGAGGTCAGCCGTCTTTCTTCGAGCATGTCTAGGTCGATTCGTCGGGCTACATCGTTGTCGGTCGTCATCTCCTGCTCGGTTCGATGGCTGAGGACGGCGATCTCTGAAGGAATCACCGCTTCTGTTCCGAAGGCAAGGGCGAACGGGGTTTCTCCGGTTGAATTGCGGGTCGTCGTTCGGTAGGACCACAGAACGTCTGGGAGCTCGCTCGCCCAACGTCCTTGCCTGGATTCGAGTCGCGCTTTAATCGTGTGTTTGAGGATCTTATTCACTGCCTCTACCTGCCCGCTCGTCTGAGGGTGATAGGGCGCCGAGAATAACCTTTTGATTCCCCACTTCTCACAGAATTGCATGACTTCTAAACCGTCGAACTATTTTCCGTTGTCGGAGATGATGGCACAGGGGCACCGAATCGGCATACGACGTTTTTCCATATAAACTTGATCACTTGCTCTTGGCCGATCTTGTTGAGCGGTTCGGCCTCAGCCCATTTGGTGAAATAGTCGACCCCAACGATGGCGAACTTACAGCCCCTGGAGCCGTCGGCAAGGGACCTATAAGGTCGATGCCCCATTACGCAAATGGCCAGGGGCTATACATGGAGGTGAGCTGTTCGGGTGATAGTTTAATGTTGGGTCCCATTATCTGACACCTATGACACGATCTGGCATAGGCGATCGCATCTTTCCGAAGTGATGGCCAGAAAAACCCTTGTCTGGTTGTCTTATGGATGAGGGCTAGCCCGCCCGCATGGTTTCCACAAATCCCGTCATGGATCTCAGCTAAAACGAGCCGACCTTCCTCCGGTGTAATACACTTGAGGAGGGGAAGGCTGAAGGCTCGCTTGTAAAACCGATCGTCCAATAGGGTATATCTGGTCGCACAAAGCTGGAGTTGGCGAGCTTTAACACGGTCGTCAGGGACCGTTCCGTCCTTTAAGTATTTGATGAACGGAGTCATCCAATTCTCCTCGGCGATGGCGACCGTGGTAACAGTTACGTCGATCGCCGGCCTTGCTGACTTTGTGATTTGGATATTGGAGAAGTCGGCTGCCCCGTCCGATGATGCTAGCTTGGAAAGAGCATCGGCCTGGGAATTGTGCTCTCTCGGGACTTGTTCGATTAGCACTTCTTCAAATTTTGTGCACATTTCGGCGACCAGCTCTTGGTATTTGACCATCATTACGCGCGCCTCATATTCTCCCTTGACTTGGTTCACGACCAAAGGGAGTCCATGAATATATGGAGTCGACTAACATCTAGTTCGATTGCTAGATCTAGTCCGCCTACCAAATCTTCATATTCGGCTTCATTGTTGGTCGCACGAAAACCGAAACGCACGGATTTGTGAAACTCGACCGTCGGGGCTGATGAGGACAATCCTGCCCTACCGTCGCATTGGTCGCCGAGCCATCCACGTATAATTTCAGGCGGTGTCGGCCGACTGGGTCGGACTGTGAGGGAACGTTAATTCCACCACGAAGTCCGCCAGAGCTTAGCCTTTGATCGCCGTGCGAGGAGCGTAGGTGATACCGTATTGGGCGATCTCCAGCGACCACTTGAGGAGTCGCCCGTTGGTGTCCGGTCGGTGCAGGACTTGTCTTAGAGGTAGAGTTGTTAGGACTTCCACTTGGTGATCGAAGAAGTAAGCCCTCAGCTTACGTACACTCATGACAAGGGCGTAGGCGATCTTCTCCAATGGTGTATAACGTGTCTCAGCGTCATGGAGAGCCTGGCTAACATAGTAGATCGGCAAGTGGGCTTGCCCCTCTGCTCGCACTAGAACGGCACTCAGCGCGACCTCCGAGGCCGCTAAGTAAAGGAATAATTTTTCACCGGGGATCGGCTTTGCCAGGATCTGGGGGTTAGATAGATATTCCTTTATTTTGGCGAATGCTATCTGGCTTTCTTTCGTCCATGCGAACTTCTTGTTCTTGATGGTCGCGAAGAAAGGCTTGCTTTTATCGCCGAGCCGTGATATGAAACGGTTGAGGGCGGATAGACAACCTGTGAGGCGTTGCACCTGCTTGATGTTTCGCGGTTCCTGCATGTCAAGGATCGCCTGTATCTTGGTGGGGTTCGCCTCGATCCCCCTTTGGCTCACTATGTGCCCTAGGAACTTCCCGGAGCCCACCCCGAAGTTGCATTTCTTGGGGTTTAGTTTCATGTTAAACTTCTCAAGGATGGCGAACGTCTCGGCGAGATCGTTGAGGTGATCTTCCTTCTTGAGGCTTTTGACTACGATATCGTCAATGTAGACCACCATGGTCTTGCCGATCTGATCGGCGAACATTCGGTTGACTAATCGCTGGTAGGTCGCCCCCGCGTTTTTCAAGCCGAACGGCATTCTGACCCAAAAGTATATATCTTTTTCTGTGTGGAAAGATGTGTGTTTTATGTCTTCCTCCGCCATTGGGATCTGATCAACTTGCTACGTAGGAACATCGGAGTCTTTGCCTGGTCGCATCAAGATATGGTTGGCATAAGTACCGAACACGCTTGCCATTATCTGAAGATCGACCGGGCGATGAAGCCTGTTCACCAGAAGCGTAGGAAGTTCGGTCCCGAGAAATACGCGGCGCTCGACATAGAAGTCCAGAAGTTACTCAACAACAAATTGATCGGAGTAGCCACAGACGAACCGCAGTGGGTCGCCAACGCGGTGCTCGTCAAAAAGCCAATTGTTGTGCGGCGGTTAATACGCCTCGATAGGCGATCGGCATCACGATCAGGAAAGCCAACCATGAAAGACATACTCCGGACAAACGCCTAGAGTTCGGCATAATGCGGCGATCGTCTTTTGGTAACCAGCGATCGTCTTTTGATATCTGGCGATCGTATTTAATGAGCGGACCAGAGGCGATCATCTCATGCCACGTGGGGATCCAGCATCCGTCAAAGTCGTCGAAGACCGAATCTTGGACGATGGCCCACTCGCGGATCTTCAAAGGACACCGACAGATAGGATCATTGACCCCAGCCTGTCACCTACCATACCTACCGACAAGGCCGCCTAAAGGTATGAAGTGTTAGGATTGTATACTGCAAAGCATACTTTATGCTTGTATTACCTAAATTCCCTATTACTACCTATGAGGATATTAATTATATTTAATCACATGTTTTGCATATTAATTCACGTTATGGTTATGCAAATGAAATGTCTAATTATTTTATATTGTAGATAATGTGGTGTGTTGGTGTCACACGGAAGATCACATTATCGGTGCCTTATAAAATAATATAATAGTTCACAACCTATATAATTATTAGACAAATTATATAAAGGGTTGTAGTGTATGCTTGAGTATAGTTGGTCTTGACTATTAGCATACATTAGCGTATTTGCATACGTTGAACAGATCGAGGTGAGATAGTGTCTTACATCTTGTTGTAAGAAGAACGTAAATCTCGGATAATTATTATTTCTTAATTCTAAGTATATAATATTTAATTGTGTATTTATAATAATTATTGCTTTGATTTACCATAGGTGAGAGTCAAAATGATCGACTCAATAAGCCTCGTATCTTGGGCAATAATATTGTTTATACGACAATTATTATTATTACTAGAAATCGTGTCCCGACTCGTGCGGGTTGATGATGTCCCCTTGAGGAGCTCGATAATGATTATTATATTAAACCTGCAGTGGATTTAATTCCGATATAATAATAAGGTTCGAGTGGTACTACTCTTGGATGAGATATTAATTAATTAAAGTCCGGTAGCTTATAATTAATTAATGGACATTCGATATCTTAAACACGGAAATAATATATTTAATAAGGAGCCCAATTTCGTAATTTGGGATTTTGGTAGGAAGTGCAATATCAACTTTTTAGTGGACTAAGTTGATATTAATTGATTCACCATATATTAGGAAGAGTCCTAATAAGGTAAGGTGAATTAATTGGGAGTCCTTCCATAATCCTCCTTTAGATCCCTAGTAGTAGTCCAAGAGCCTATAAATAGGACATTATGGGGTGTTGGCGATTTGTACATGCTTGGTGAGATTGTGTGATCAATTTTTCCTCTTGTGTTTAATTGTAGATCTAGACTTGTGTCTTTGATTCTACAATTTAGATAACACAATTAATTTGCTAAGAGTGTTCATAAAATACTAGAGAGCAAAGAAAAATATAGTGATCACATATCAAAGTTGTTTCGGCCGATCCATAGGTGTCCAAGCAAGTTCCGGTAGCTCGTTGCCCACACAACGTCCGGTTCAAGGCGGATCATACTCTAGAAGATCTGAAGGTAGAAATACAAGGCGATCAAGAAGGAAATAACCAACCGCTTCAAAAGGTAATATCCTATGATCTTGGATCTAGATTAGGATATTTTAATTAATCAACATATTTAATTAATAAATAATAAATAATATTTAAATTGCTTGTTAGTCTTAGTAATTAATTAATTAGCATGCCTAAATAGATCTAATGCTCGTAGATGCGTAAAACGCTATAATCATATTTTCCCAAACTTCGCTTCCGCTGCGTTTTACTTTCCAACAATTGGTATCGGAGCCAGGTTTTTTAGGCTTTTGCTATTTTAATTAATTTTAGTGATTAATTGATAGCAATTTAAATATTCATATATTTTGATGTTGGAATATTTTGCTAGATGTGTTCTTGCAGGTGATATGATCCAATTATCATGGTTTATATGAATGGTGCATTTATTTATTTATTTTTATTAATTATGCAATTGTTGGTTTGGCCCGTTTTTGAGGCATGTAATGGTTTTTCCCGTGAGAAAATCCGCGGGTAGTTCTAGGTGGTTTTATTTTTCGTGTAATCTTGATGTAATTTCGATGTATTTTATTTCGTATAAAATTGTAATCGAATTCGGAAAAGACTGGATCACGAAGAAATAGAGCAGAACCGGATCGCCGGGATCTGGCCATGGCGGCAGCGACGAAGTGCCGGCAGCGAAGAGGTCTGCCGAAGCGGCCGAGCTGCGATGCAGCTGAACTGTCCGGGCGGTTATTGGTTCGGGCCGGTAAATCGATTTTAGTCCGATCGTTTTATGCCGTTCGTTGCGTCATTTGAAGTCGGGATTTAAAATTAAATTTTTTTATGTAATTAATTTTGCATAAAAGTAAAATTTTAATATTTTGAAAATCCACGACCCGTAGGGAGAAGCGACGAGATGCTTGATTCGATGGGAGAGATCGAGCCAAGATTTTCTCGGATTCAACTCAAGGAAGAAGACCATGATAATTGGATAATTAATTATCCATGCTTTATTTTGGTTTTATTGTTTTGATGTATGGCATGTATGGATGTATGCGTGATATGTTTCCTTGCATGTTAGGACGAGAAAATTAAAAACCTTAAGGCTAAAATAACTAAGTGATTAAATTGATTTTTATTTTAATTAAAATCAAATTGGCCTCCATAATTAATTTAAATTGTGAAGTAATTAGCATGCGCGTTGACATTAGAGTCTTCCTCCATATCGGATGTGCTAATTATAGGTTCACTAGTTTTAAATTTCAAAATGATAACATAAGGTAAATATTACTTTTTATGATAGGACCTCTCCATCTCGTAGGACTATTATTTAAAAGATAATATTTTAAGGATGTTAAATTATGGTGTTCACTTAGGTGTATTAATTAATAAGCTCCCCATCGGAGTCTATGTTAATTAATACATGGCCAAGAGGAACCAACTATTAATTTTACTTGTCATAACGTAATTTGACTAGATAGTAAAATTAAAGACGTAAAACTCTACTTGAAAAATGTATGTGTAAACGTCCACACGATCGTGGCTTGCATGTGCGGATTTTTTGAGGTGTTGGTTGCTAGCATATATATTGTGTTTTTGAGGTTTTTCGATATATTTTGCTATGCATTATGTGATGAATGTTTTAATTTTTATTCTCGGATGTCTTTCAATCCACTCATTGTTATTCTCAAAGAAAATAAACTAGATGGCACTAACTTTGCCGATTGGAAAAGAAATCTTGACATTGTCTGATCACGAGGGGCATAAGTTTGTCTTAATCAAGGAGAGCCCTCTAGAACAGAACCGGATGCCACTCCCGAAGAGTTGGCGGAATTCGAGAAATGGAAAAAGTCGATGAGATGGCTCATTTGTTACATTTTGGCTTCACCGACAAATGTATTGCGGCATCGGCATCGGACGATGGGTTCGGCGCGGAAATGATGAAAAGTCTCACCGAGATGTTTGGTCATCGAGCCGGGCGGCTAGACAAAATGCTATGAGGGTATTGATGACAACCCAAATGTCCAAGGGACTCCGGTATGGGATCATGTTCTAAAAATGATGTCTCATTTGAGCAGGCCGAGCATATTGGGGGCTACTATCGATGCGGAAACGCAGTCGATATTATCTTAGGCGGCTTACCTAGAAGCTTTGAGCGGTTTCGCCTCAACTACAATATGAACCGTAGGACATATAGTTTGGCGGAACTTCCGACTTGATCTGCTGAAAGGTCTCTTCAAACAAGGTTATCATCAAATTCTTGCGGCAGCCGTGCGACTTCCTCCAAACCCAAATGGGGAAAGAAGAAGAAGCGGTCGGCCGGAAGCAAGTGGCAGCCCTCAAGGTGAAAAGCAAGGCTCCTCACCCCGAGGCGAACAAAAGCCAAAGGGAAAGTGCTACAAGTGCGGTCGGAAAGGACATTTTAAAGCGGTGCCTGCTCTTAAGAAAGGTATGTCTCGTGCACTAGTAGTCAAAACATGTTTGGCGACTTGTTCTTCCACTTCGTGGATAGTTGATTCGAGCTCCAGATCATGTTTGCTTTGACTCGCATGGTTTTCGTGTAACCAAGCGGCTTAGTGCGGCGAGATTACCATCAATCAAGCGATTATTCCGAGGATTATGGTACATTGCGGTGGGAGTCGTGCGATTGAAGATTAATGATAAATTATTAGTTCGAATAATGTATTATTAGTACCAGATTTTAGAATGAATTTAATTTGATTTCTAAATTAAAATGCGATGGTTATTCGATTTCTTTTGATGATGATGCCATTATTAAGAAAAGAAGCGGTGAATATATTTGCAGAGGTACTTTTAATGATGGACTATATATTGTTAATGCCGCACAAACTCCTATGTATAAATCACTTAACTCTTTGTCTAAACCTAAAAGAGAAAAGAACCTTCAAGCATAAACCAAACATATACATGGCATTTACGGTTAGGACATGTAAACCTTAGAAGGATTCAAAGATTGGTAGATGATGGCCCATTGGATGATCTCCAAGTTGAGTCATTTCCAATTTGTGAATCACATGCGGAAGGTAAGATGACCAAAAGGGTTTTAAAACCAAGGAAACCGTGCTCGGGATGTGTTAGAATTGGTTCATACGGATGTATGTGGTCAATGAATATCCGAGGCTAGGGAGGTTTCGAATATTTCATCACGTTCATAGATGATTATTCGAGATATGGATACATCTTTTTGATGCGGCGTAAGTCCAAGCTTTTGACAAGTTCGGAGACTTCAAGGTGAAACGGAGAAGCGTCATGGGAAGAGTATCAAGTCACTACGATCTGATCGTGGTGGCGAATACCTTAGTGGAGAGTTTTGGATTTCTTGGCAAATGAGGGATTTCGTCCCGACTCACCGCGCAGGAACTCCACAACAAAATGGTGTTTGAAAGAAGGAATAGGACTCTTTTGGAAATGGTTAGATCAATGATGAGTTACTCATTTACCTATTTCGTTTTGGGGATACGCCTTAGAAAGCAATGGCGTACATTCTAAACTTGGTGCCTTGAAATCGATTCCAAAACACCCACAGGCGTGGAGTGGCGTAAGCCCAGTCTAGGACATGTTCGGATTTGGGGTACTCCGGCACATGTGCTGAATAAGGAAGGCGATAAGTTGGCATCTCGCATGCAATACGAGTGTTTGTGGGATATCTAAGGAGCGAAAGGTGGCTTGTTCTATAGTCCCGAGATCGAAGGTCATTGTTAGCACCAATGCCCGATTTACGGAAGAGGATTATATGATTAGTCACAAGCCCATGAGTGAAATAATTACGGAAGAGTGAGGTCGAGACTCCGTCTATACCAATCGTACAAGCGCCAACTAACAACACCACGTATCGATTCTCAAACTTTTACACCAACTCGTGGATTTACCTCGTCGTAGTGGGAGGGTTGTTCGTCGGCCGAGCGATTCATAGGCGTGGGAAAGTCTTCGGACTCAATCCCAGACGAAGATGAATCGGTTCCCTGGACCTATAAGGAGGCAATCCAAGATAAAGATCGACTCTGGCAAGAAGCAATGGAATCGAAATGGGATCTATGGATTCCAATCAAGTGTGGGAGCTAGTAGAGCTACGATGGTGTACAAGCCATTGGGAGTAAATGGGTCTACAAGCGAAAGAAAGGACGTGACGGGAAGGTTGAAACTTTCAAAGCGAGGCTTGTTGCAAAGGTTACACTCGGAAAGAGGGTATCGATTATGATGAAACCTTTTCGCGGTAGCCATGCTTAAGTCAATCCGGATTCTTTTAGCTATAGCGCGCATTTGGATCTGGAGATTTGGCAGATGGATGTCAAGGCGCATTCTTGAATGGGAGTCTAGACAAGGAAATCTATATGCGCCAACCAGAGGATTCATTGCTAAAGGAGAAGAGCACTTGGTGTGCAAACTTAAGAAATCCATTTATGGACTTAAGCAAGCATCTAGATCTTGGAACACTCGTTTTGTGAAGTAGTCGATCATATGGATTCGTCAATGTCCGAGTGAGAGTTGTGTGTATAAGAAATGCGATGGAAACGTGTTGGTGTTTCTTGTATTGTATGTGGACGATATCCTTCGATTGGAAACAACGTGAAGGAATTGTCGGACGTGCAGTATGGTATCTGAGCGATTCGATATGAAGGATCTAGGAGAAGCGGGACACATCCTTGGAATCGGGATCTTTCGTGATCGGAAGAAGAGGATGTTGTGCTTATCCCGTGCATCCTATATCGTCTGATCTTTGAAGCGTTTTAGCATGGAGAATTCCAAGAAAGGTTTTCTACCTTACAGACATGGAATTCAACTATCTAAGAACATGTGTCCTAAGACACAAAAGGAGATAGATGACATGAAGATGGTTCCTTATGCATCCGCTGTGGGAAGTCTCATGTATGCTATGCTTTGCACTAGACCGGATATCCTGTCATGCCGTGGGCATGGCTGCTAGATATCGGCCGAACCCGTGACTGTGACACTGGATTCTTTGTCAAGCACATACTCAAGTACCGAGAAGGACTAGGAGTACATGCTTGTATATCAATCGACGACTGTTTAGGTGGGTTACACCGACTCGATTTTCATCGGACAAAGAAAAGTCCAAGTCTACTTGGGTTATGTGTTTAGCACAGGAGGTGGAGCCATTAGTTGGAGGAGTGTGAAGCGAAATGCATCTCGGACTCTACCATGGAAGCCGAGTACGTGGCGGCCTGAGGCGGCCAAGGAGGCAAGGTGTGGCTCAAGTACTTCTGCGGGACTTAGATGTGATTCCCAATTTGCCAAAAGGTATTACACTCTATTGTGATAATCTTGGTGCGATCGCAAATTCGAGGAACCACGAGCCCATCGAGCAAGTAAACATATCAACCGCAAGTACCACATCATACGACACTTCGTAAAGGAAGGAGACGTAGTTGTAGCCGTGGTTGCATCGGAAGATAATCTTGCGACCCTTTCACGAAGGCCTACCTTCAAAAGTTTTGAAAGGCATGTGGAAGGAATGGGATTACGGTGTATGGCGGCATTGCTTTGAGTATAAGTGGGAGAAATGAGAGACTATGTAATAGAGTAGTATACTTAAAAGCATGCTTTGAGTATAAGTGGGAGATTGTTAGGATTGTATCTTTAAAGCATACTTTATGCTTGTATTACCTAAATTCCCTATTACTACCTATGAGGATATTAATTATATTTAATCACATGTTTTGCATATTAATTCACGTTATGGTTATGCAAATGAAATGTCTAATTATTTTATATTGTAGATAATGTGGTGTGTTGGTGTCACACGGAAGATCACATTATCGGTGCCTTATAAAATAATATAATAGTTCACAACCTATATAATTATTAGACAAATTATATAAAGGGTTGTAGTGTATGCTTGAGTATAGTTGGTCTTGACTATTAGCATACATTAGCGTATTTGCATACGTTGAACAGATCGAGGTGAGATAGTGTCTTACATCTTGTTGTAAGAAGAACGTAAATCTCGGATAATTATTATTTCTTAATTCTAAGTATATAATATTTAATTGTGTATTTATAATAATTATTGCTTTGATTTACCTAGGTGAGAGTCAAAATGATCGACTCAATAAGCCTCGTATCTTGGGCAATAATATTGTTTATACGACAATTATTATTATTACTAGAAATCGTGTCCCGACTGCGGGTTGATGATGTCCCCTTGAGGAGCTCGATAATGATTATTATATTAAACCTGTGAGTGGATTTAATTCCGATATAATAATAAGGTTCGAGTGGTACTACTCTTGGATGAGATATTAATTAATTAAAGTCATGGTAGCTTATAATTAATTAATGGACATTCGATATCTTAAACACGGGAAATAATATATTTAATAAGGAGCCCAATTTCGTAATTTGGGATTTTGGTAGGAAGTGCAATATCAACTTTTTAGTGGACTAAGTTGATATTAATTGATTCACCATATATTAGGAAGAGTCCTAATAAGGTAAGGTGAATTAATTGGGAGTCCTTCCATAATCCTCCTTTAGATCCCTAGTAGTAGTCCAAGAGCCTATAAATAGGACATTATGGGGTGTTGGCGATTTGTACATGCTTGGTGAGATTGTGTGATCAATTTTTTCCTCTTGTGTTTAATTGTAGATCTAGACTTGTGTCTTTGATTCTACAATTTAGATAACACAATTAATTTGCTAAGAGTGTTCATAAAATACTAGAGAGCAAAGAAAAATATAGTGATCACATATCAAAGTTGTTTCGGCCGATCCATAGGTGTCCAAGCAAGTTCCGGTAGCTCGTTGCCCACACAACGTCCGGTTCAAGGCGGATCATACTCTAGAAGATCTGAAGGTAGAAATACAAGGCGATCAAGAAGGAAATAACCAACCGCTTCAAAAGGTAATATCCTATGATCTTGGATCTAGATTAGGATATTTTAATTAATCAACATATTTAATTAATAAATAATAAATAATATTTAAATTGCTTGTTAGTCTTAGTAATTAATTAATTAGCATGCCTAAATAGATCTAATGCTCGTAGATGCGTAAAACGCTATAATCATATTTTCCCAAACTTCGCTTCCGCTGCGTTTTACTTTCCAACATGAAGTGGGCCCTCCTCGGACAGCGACTCGCAACGCGTGCTGGCTTCCAATTGGTTCACCCACCTGGCCTCCAACTGCAACCTCGGACCTCAAGGGAACAGGCCTACGTGACGGGACGATCGGCCGTTTTATTTTAATATAGAAAACGGCGATCGCCCGCGATCGCCTGAGGGATCCCTACTACCTTGTCCCCTATAAATAGAGGACTCACTGCTGCGGCCATGGAAAAAAAAAATTCGACTACGAATTAAGTGCAAAATACATACCAAAGAGAGAATCAAAGGCTCTTTTGGCAAACACTAACACATTCATAGTGATATTCATACACATTCATCATATATCCCATGCAAGAACTCACAGATTTATCTATCTGGTTCTTCCGGCAATCTACGCGCTCTAAAGCCTAGATAACTAGAAGTCTTTACACTCCTTGTATTAGATTCTAACATTAATATTTGTACTCGACAGTATATTTATTAATAACATCTCGCGAGAGCATTCAAGCCCGGGATTAACAACCCCGACAAATCTTGTGTTATCTATTCTCTCACGGAAGTGTTCTCGCATTTGTTTGTTACTCGATCATTCCAGCAATACTATCTCCGGATAATATTTTGGGTAACAACAATTGGCGCTAAAGGAAGGGGAATCTAAACCTTCATTTTTATCCCTACCGTCTCGAAGAACACTCACTGTTCTCCGGACATATACTTGAAGAAACACTCACTGTTCTTCAATTGAAAAACCTTCAGAAAATGACATCAGCAACAACCTCCAAGAGGGCCACACTGAGATCTGCCGGAAATCTTATTCCGGCAAGGACCGAATCCCAGCCCACGGCGGAAGGCGACCGTGGCGACGCTAGACTCTCACTCCCGCCCCCGAGGGACGGTTCTAGCCTCTCACTCGATCAGTTCCAGACTGCGGAACAGATTGAGGAGGCTATAGCCATCCTCAGGGAGCGACGGAAGGCCTACGACTCGCCCACCATCACTCCGTCAACCATCTGCCGGGCAAACAAACGAAAGCTCAAGGGGATTTATGTCGAGAAATCGACAGAAAGCCCCGAGCCGCAGGAGAAGGCTCTCGTAAGGCGGGATGATTCCGTCTTCAGCCGCCTAGGGAGCGATCCCTCATGGCGACCCGGGCACTCAGGCCCAAATGAGACATCGGTATCCGAATCCTTACCAGAGTTCGGCATATCCGACTCCCGGGAGACAGACGGGCCAACGAGCCCTGCCGCCCAAGAAAGGAACCCACCGGGCGGGAGCCTGCCATTCACCACGGAGCTATGGGATCAGTACACGATCGCCTTGGTTCGCATTCTGAGAGCCAATCGGCGAGCAGTCAGGCAATGGCGATCGCCGCTATGCAACGCCAGCTCGACGAGATGAAGACGCTCCTAGAAATTGGGGCAAGTGCCAGGAGACCGATCGCTGGGCTAAATGAACCACTCGCAGTCCAGATCGAGATCGCCCCAGTCCAATCAACGATCAATCCCCCACAAACACCTCTATATGAGGGGAGAACGGATTCGGGAACCCACTTAAGCAAATTCCGGATCTACATGACCGGATACGGAGCTTCAGATGCGACGAAATGTCGTATGTTCCCGTTAACTCTGGGCGATCTCGCCCAAAGGTGGTACATCTCACTACCATCTCGCTCAATCAATTGCTTTGAGAAGCTGGCGAACGACTTCACGTCGTACTTCGCCGCGAAAGTCGCTCGCCCGGAAGGTCCCCACCGCATGATGAAAATCAGGCAGGGGAAGGACAAATCGGATGAGGATTACATCGACCGGGTGGACGAGATAGTCCTCACCGGTGAGCCCGTCAGCGACGAGATCGCTCACCACGCAGTCCTGAACGGATTCCACGGACGCTCGCCCATGTTCAGGCACCTCACAAAGGATTTTCCACCGACCTATACAGCGTTCCGCGTCAGAGCCGCCGATTTTCTGGCCAGGCAGAAGATGCTCTCACTCCGCTTAGACGAGGGACAGTCCGAAGAAGGAAAAGCACCTTCCCATGTCCAGAAGAAGGCGGTCGCCAAGCCGCCTGGCGAGTTCAAAGCCTTCGAGGATGTAGAGGTCCACCTTCTTCACAACCTCAACTTATCTCCGGCCCACATCTTCAACGCGATCAAGGGTCGCGAGTGTCTTTCCAAGCCAAAGCCAATAAGGGACCACGGTCACCTAGACCGTAGCAAATTCTGTGCCTATCATAAGAGTCCCGGCCACAACACTAGCCAATGCCGCGACCTCCTCAGACAGCTCTGGCGACTATTTGAGGAAGGCAAACTGGACAATTTGATCACCAAGCCAGAACCGAGGACGGAAAGAGCCGGAGGGCGCGAGCGCCGACCAAGCGAAAGAATTCCTCCCAATCCGATCGCCAGAATCGAGCATGAGCCGGAGTACTCTGATGAGTCGATCCCTCCGATCAACCCTGGCGGTCGGATCAACATGCTTCAAGCAGGAGGTGGGAGCCTCGGGGGCCTTTCCCCGGTTTCCACCCTGTCAAACAGAAAGAGAAAAGCCGAGCTGAGGGCTTTCGCCGAAGTCCATGTTGTAGTACCTCCGGAGCCGACCATCTCTAGAGACGCGCTCATCACCTTTTCCAACAAGGACAGGGAGGGAGTGCAATGTCCCAAAGAGGATGCACTAGTGATCTCCGCTTGTATCCTTGGGAAGACGGTCGATCGCGTGCTGGTCGACAATGGGAGTTTCTACAACATCATATTCAAATCCGCCCTAGACCAACTCGGCAACCTAACCAAATTCATCAAGCCTTTCGACACCGTGCTCCAAGGGTTCGGCGACAACACAGTCCAAGCCTACGGGAGGATCAAGCTCTCCGTTGAGCTAGTATGCTTTTATGATCCCAAGGTTAGGATTACTAGGAACCTAAGCTTTGTAATCATAGATAGGCCCAGCATCTATAATGGGTTCCTAGGTCGCCCCTTTTTAGAAACCTTTGAGGCGGTCGCCTCATCTTTCTTTTACTGTATCAAATTCCCCACTGCCGATGGGACGGTCGGTACTGTAAAAGGAGATCAGCTAATGGCAAAGAGATGTTTGAATTACTCCTATGTTGTTACTTCTTTCAATACTTCCCATACTATATGTAACATTGAAGCAACCGACGATCAACCCATGGAGATCGACGAGCCTAACACTTCGTACCAACCCGACTCAGGGGACGCCATCTCTCATCAATTGACGGACGACATCGAGCCTAGGATCGGTTTCGAGCCAAGTCTCGACATCGATCCAAGGACCGAGTCCGGAGATCGTACCAAACGAGAGGCGACCGTTCCTGTCGAAGAGTTGGAAAGCATTACGATGGATCCGGATCACCCCGAACGGGAAGTACAGATCGGCGCAAGCATCGACCACGAATTAAAGGGGGGGAAAAATTCGACTACGAATTAAGTGCAAAATACATACCAAAGAGAGAATCAAAGGCTCTTTTGGCAAACACTAACACATTCATAGTGATATTCATACACATTCATCATATATCCCAAGCAAGAACTCACAGATTTATCTATCTGGTTCTTCCGGCAATCTACGCGCTCTAAAGCCTAGATAACTAGAAGTCTTTACACTCCTTGTATTAGATTCTAACATTAATATTTGTACTCGACAGTATATTTATTAATAACATCTCGTGAGAGCATTCAAGCCCGGGATTAACAACCCCGGCAAATCTTGTGTTATCTATTCTCTCACGGAAGTGTTCTCGCATTTGTTTGTTACTCGATCATTCCAGCAATACTATCTCCGGATAATATTTTGGGTAACAACAGTGTTCAGTTTCAGTTTTTGGAAATGGTGAAACTGAACAAACCCGAACCAAACCGATTATATCAAGTGTTTTAAAATTTATATATTTTATGTATATATTAATACGTTTTGCGTGTTATAAACACTAGCTTGCGTGTTTTAAAATTTGAACAAAATGTTTGGAGTTCAAATCCTGTACCCCCAATCGAACCGAAATAAAAACCGACGATTTGAGTTTCTTTTTTTCAAAAACTGAAATAATGGGTTCGGTTTTGGTTTTTGGAAATGGTGAAACTGAACAAACCCGAACCAAACCGATTAGATCAAATGGTTTAAAATTTATATATTTTATGTATATATTAATATGTTTTGCGTGTTTTAAACACAAATAGGTGCATGTTTTAAAATTTGAATAAAAAGTTTGGAGTTCAAATCCTGTAAACCCCCTCACCCCCAATGTGATTTATTTTGCTAGACTGCTGCAGGCGCACGTCCCCCCCCCCCCCTTCATGCTCTTTCCCACCTCCTTCATTTTTTTAGCAAAGATCCATCCCACATCGACGCATTGTTAAAACCTCAGCCAACTAGTCTTCAACTTAAACCTTCCCATCCCTCATATTAAGTTTTCATATGAGGGATACCACATCGGCACATGTGAGGAAACATCCAATTTCATTTCCTCTATAAAATAGTCTATCTTGTCTCAAAGAGCTAGTTGAGGATTATGTTTGAATTTGAATTTAAACCCGAAACCAAACCAATAAGAAATCGAAAACCATGAACCGAATCAATGAGTTTGGGTTAGGGTTCGATTTTAGGTCGAAACCGACCCAAACCGACCCATGCTCACCCTATCAAACAGGGTCAATAAATAAATAGTCATTAATTTTCTGTCGTGGTGGTAAAATTTGTAGCTAGATTGTATATTCAAGGGTAAATTTGGGATAAAATAATTACAACATTTTGAGAATTTTAAGGAGAGATTTGCGGTGTGTATGGTCGGGGTTGGTTCAATTTTGAGTTAAAATCGAATTGAACTCGAAAGGTTCGGTTCCACAAAGTAAACCCATTGCATTAGTTTTCTTTCTTTCTTTTTTGGGTTTCGAGCGGATAAGTTTTGAAGTTTTTTTCTCTCTCACACACACATAGAGGTGGCCAAAAACCGTAAGGAACGAATCAGTAAAACCGAACCATATAGGATTGAGCCAGAACCGAATGTTAGATAGCGATTCGAATCTAACCAAACCGTGTCAGCCGATTCGCCGGTTCGAAAATAATCGGCGGTTCCTTCGGAACCGTGAATCAACCGTGGAACCGCGAACCGTTCGGAACCGCCGGTTCATACGGTTCCGGAACCGGGAACCGTTGAAAAAAAGGAAACCGACCGTGGATCAATTTTGCACTTGGTGGCAGATTTGATTCCCACTTTTCAGATTTGTTTTTTATTTTTTCAGATTTTGGTTCCCAAGATTTTCAATTTCAAATTTAAATTTCAAATTTGAATTTTATTAGTAATTTCTGAAATTTAATCTATTTTTTTAGTAATTAGGATTATCATTAGTAATTTATGAAATTTAATGTATTTTTTAAAAGAGTTTAATACTCCTTCATGGGTTTTCTTTTCGGTTCTTTCCCATGACGCCTTTATTGAACCGACATGACTTAGTTATAATTACCACAAACTATTATCTAAGGAATAATAAGAAATAGTTGCTATAATCTCTTCTATTTCTTTTCGGTTCTTTTTCAAAATTGTTTCTTTTATTTTATATTGATTATTCCATTATAAAAACAATTAAAGTAAAGTTAAAAAAAAAAGGGTTCGGACGGTTCAACCGGAACCGCTTCGAATCGAAATCGAACCGCCGGTTCGATTGCTCGAACCGAAACCGTAGCACTAAGTTACTGGTTGGTTCCGGTTCCCATTTCCGAACTGGAATCGGTTCGGTTCGTCAACTGCATCAAATCATGGCCACCTATACACACACACACACACACATATATATATATATATTCCTTTAGTTTTAGTGTTAATTCAATTAGGCCCAGAATTTAAAATAACCTTTCAATTTCACCCCAGACATCTTTTAATTCCTCCAATTTGCCCCAGGTCAACTTTAAAACTTTCAACCGAGTCCTATTTTGACTCAAGACATTAATAATGTTAACCCTTCAATTAATATTAATAACCAGTTTAATTTTATGCAATATATTTTTATTTTCAGTCATTATATCACAATATTTTATAATAATTATAATTATTATTATATGTAGATATTAACAAGGAATTACGGGCTTAGGACTGTGACTCGAGCATCTTCATATTCAAGTTCAAGCAGTATCATTTTATTCAGGTAGGAATTTTCACCATCACTTTAATTGCTTTAATTGGACTGCAATGTGATATTCTATTTATGTTTAAAATTGATAGGCTCACTTATGTACGTGTAAAGAGGGTATATTAATATATATGTCAGTATTCACATGCATGCTCGATTCATATTATATATGGTATTGTGTGTATGTATTCATGTTGAGCAAAATATTATTGATAGAATAATCAATTAAATATTTTCCATGAGATTGTATATTACTGTGATATGTGTAATTTCCACGAGCTGAAGGAAGCTCACCCACCTATATTGATCCCGTAGGTTAAACCGAGCCTGATGGACGAAGGAGCGAACCGAGAGGACATATGATGATATTTATTAAAACGATATTTTCTTTATGTCTCATGTTTTTGAAATATTATTTGGGGAAACTCTTGATTAGTAATGATAATGATTTTAATTTTCTTTCCCCGCAATTATTACCTCTTATTTATGTCATGTCATTGCCTTAATTTATGGGCATTTATTTTAGTCAGTGTAGCGACTCGACTTTGTAGGCGAGAATTTTAATATTCTCAAAAGAATTTATTTTTCATTAAGAATTCACATTTTTATTAATTCCCCCTATAATTATCCCTAGAAAGTCCGGCGTTACAATAGCATACATGAGGCTTCCCACAACTGATGCATAAGGGATCAACTTCATGTCATCTATCTCTTTTTATGTCTTAGAACACATATCTTTAGATAGTAATTCCATGTCTGTAAGATATAAAACCTTTCTTGGAATTCTCCATGCTAAACCGCTTTAGCACTATATCCATATATGATGTCTGAGATAAGCACATCCTTTTCTTCCAATCACGAAAGATCCTGATCCCAAGGATATGTCCTACTTCTCCCAAATTCTTCAGATCGAACTGCTCAGACAGCCATACACATACGTCCGATAACTCCTTAATGTTGTTTCCAATCAAAATGATATCATCTACGTACAGTACAAGAAACACCAACACGTTTCCATCATATTTCTTATACACGCAACTCTTACTCGGACATTGGATGAATCCATATGACTGGACAACCTCATTGTAACAACCCAAACCCGACGGTTATTACAGTGCCGTGAATCCCCAAATGGGACCCACCAGGCGAAACACAGTACAATAATTGACATAACATAACTGCACTACCGAACCACATTATGTTTACCAAATACTCCGATGAGGAGTTTATACAGATTATGGCTAACATACGCCAAAACAGACCGAGATCAATATAATACAGGTATAATCTATGTGAAGATAGATATATAGATACAATACAAATACAGGAGAATAAAAATACAGCGGAACTGAAAAGAAATACATCCGAAAACAAGAAGACTCAGGCCCTTGACTAGTATCCTTGAGACTCTTCTTCGTCACCTTGTATTTCTTGTGTCTTAGTCTTCCCGCGACCTAAAATATGATAAAACAACATATTTCGCCCAAAACCACATGGTCAGTTACACAAGATAATAAATCTCAATATGTCGAACATACATAATCACACATGCTATATGAATTAGCAAATCATCATCCAAAACCAAAATATACGCAATCACACATGCTGTATAAACCACAAGTTCGATCATAATCTCAAATCGTCGAACACATGTGATCAAATGTGAATCGGACAGATTATAACCCAATCCCGTTGAGAACATACGCAATCAAACATGCTGTATAAATCAACTAACAGTTACGGCTCAAAGGATGGCGCCACACTACACCCGAGATGGAAATGTGTCCGTGCACAAGCCACCAATGGGTATCGATCGAATACACGTGTGATCCTGCCTAATTAGTCTCACGAAATAACCATCTCGTGTGCACGGTCCAATGTGAGGTCAATTACCAACACATGACTTTATATGTGCCCAACATGAAAATCCTGCACATACCAACCGGCACGTGAGTATGACACGGAATGCCACGAGATAACAAAAGTGACATCAAAATTAAATAATGACTTAACAATTCCCAATAAGGGACCAAATGACTCAACGAAGGAAATATGAATCCAACGAATATAAAATCAGCTCACCAAAATGCAACGAGGGTTAAATAAGACTCGGAACCAATGTTCCTCAATGGAAGATCGACAAGATCAATAATATCACTATGAATCGAAATTCATCAAGCATAAATGAATGTAAACATATACGATATATATAAGACATATTATCATCATAACCAGGTAAGAATTTACTTGTCTCAATACCGAAGACGTAAGATGCTTCTGCACGATCAAAATATCCTCCACGAAATGAAAAAATGACGATCGAATGAACAACACTAATTAATCAAACGAACAACCTTAGGTCCAACGAATGAAATTTCCAATCACTGGATAGCTCACGAACTCAATGTTCCCCCAAGTACGTCCAATAATCATACCCTAATACACGATTAGTTAATCAAAATACTATCGTTAATTTACTTGATTCCAATAACTCAATTATCACTAGATAATAATTTAATGAAATCATACCTTGAATTGGGTCAAAGTCAAAAGAAGTTGAATTTATTTGAAATTCGACTGTCAATTGGAAAAAATTAACGGACATGCGATCAAATCTCTAACCCAAATTCCAGATTAACCCAAACCCTAATAATTCCCTTTTTGCTTTTAATAGTACCGATCGGTACTATTCTGTCCCATTATTCTTATCTGCCCCCTTCTGTTCTCACTTACCTCTTTCGTTCCTCCTCTCACTCTCTCCCATTCTCTTTTTCTACAGCCCTCTCCATCTTCTTTCTTAATTTTGTCTCCAGATCGGTAAACCCTGCTTCCTTCTCACATCTCCCTCTCTCAACTCGCCGCGGGCAGCAGCAACGACAGTGAGAGAGGCAACGACGGATGGCAATTTGGAACTGATGTGTACGACGATGACCAATCTCGACTAGTTCCACTGTAGAAGGCACTCGACGACGGAGGTTGATGGATGACACAACTTGGTCGTTGATTCCGATTTTTTGCAGAGGAATGTCCGGCGGCGAATCAGCGTCTAGTACAGAACAGCAGTGGTTGGTCACGGTGGAGGTCGAGATGAATATTACGGCCGCGGATCCAGTCTGTACGGAGGTGGAGAATGGGTCCGAATAGTGGTATGCGGCAGCTTTTCACGGTAGTAGACTCGTTCTAGGAGTTAACTGTCGTTCAAGAGGTGGCGACGACGGGATCTGGATGGAGGAGGCAGACGATGAGCAGTTATTCGAACAGGTGGTCTTGACTCCTTTTCTGTAAGGGTGGGCCGCGATTCAAATCCAAATTCAGGCTCTCCGCTGCTCAGCCTGCAATTTCCAGTAGGCAACTCACGAATGATTCACGGTTTCGAGTATCGGCATAGGCATGGACGGACACCAGACGAGTGTAGGCGGTGCTGTGTTGGTTTTTATGTTCTTGTTCTTTTAGTGATAGCAGATGTGATATATGCTGTTTGGAGGCCTATAAAATTGTAGGCAAATGGTACTCTCGATGATATGGAATATATCATTTCCAGTGAGATGTATGATTTGAGGATGTTTTGTCTGATCTGATGTAATACACCAAAGAAAGTGAATTATTTCGAAACATGTATCAATAAGAATATTTCCAATTGATTTTATGGACCCACTAACATGTAGGGATTATATAGTTGAGCGAATATAATTGAATGATTGGAATAACATCAATAATAAAATAAAATATTTTTATTTTATCATTTAATTAAATGGTTGGTCATGAATGATTAGGAAAAAAATGATACTATAAAGGGATATTTGTGGTTGAATTCGGTATTGTAATCTATCAAAATGTATCAAGATAACTAGAAACTGTTAGGAGTATGCCCTCGAATGCCACTTAGAGGATGTTGAGTGAGGGCATTGTACTTGTTATTATGTAATTAATTATCAAAAGGCAATTGTATGTTTCTTTATTTACTGGTAGTTACTGGTATTCCTGATTCGTAAATATATATAGAGAAACTAGTCTATGTATTTGAGAACAAAACATTCCCCTCCTTATTAGATAAGGGGAGGTTTATGGCTCAAATACCTAATTATTCGCAATTCGATGAAACTTGACTCGGCGTTTAGTTTATGAGAAGACTTGTATGACATGTTCTTTGACTTGGAGAGTGACTGTCGAATACTAATGGTTAGTGGGAGCACACGTTATAGGTTTGCTAATTAGATTAGTATACTCGAACCGACTCACCCTCGATTCTTCACACGGATTTCACTCCGGGACAGTCAATGACGGAATCGAAAGGTTCTGATAGGTATTCGTGAACCTTGGACTTGAGGATGTAGTAGGGATGTGCGTGTGACGTTAAGATTTTCATTAAAGTAGTTCGACCCAGAAAATCGGAAGGTGGGGGTCAACCTCGATGTGCGTCTTAAAGGGCAAATAGCAGGTTCTACTGAATGCCAAGATAGAATTCTTTCTCCTGTTAGTGAACGGGTTATATGTCCTATGCGGTTATTAGCAGATGAGATCACAAGTCTTTGGCCAAAGCATTGGAGCTAGTTGTATTGGATACACGAGAGCTCAGTCATCTCGATTTGCATTAACTCATGCATAACATCAAGTACAGATAGGGTTTGACTGACCGTGACCCTATAACTTGATCGGGATATTTGAAAGAAGGGTTTATACGTATACTGGTATTCACGACATAATGGTTCTTAAATGATCCTAATCATTCTTTCTCAGTTGGGGTACAGTGTAGGCCGCTAGGCTGGCTAGGTGGTGCTACTACTCTTTGGTTCCTCCCATTGCTAACTGAGATGGACCTACCGAGTCGCGCAATGGGATTGACGACGGAGTGAATCAAGCTAATTCTCTCTTTATAAATATTAGATATTGGATATCTAATTTATTGGGACATTGGATGTCTAAATTGATTTATTGGATAAATTAATTTACGGCATAATGAATCAAATAAATTACTGGGTGGTTAATTTAATTCATAGATATAATTATTCCTTGGAGAAATTAATTATATTAATTTACATTTGATATGATTAATTAATTGGATTAATTGATTGATATAAACACATCAGAACGGAATTGGAGTTTATCTGTTTGGGCTCTCGGGAGTCCGAAACGAACTGAACTCATCCGGTTCTTTCTAGATGGCCGCCCCACTTACCTCCATGTTAGTCTTGTCTTTTGTCTCCACCATGATGAGTGGAATCTCATGTCTTGAGGGGACAAGATATCATTTCATATCATGGTGTAGGTGTTTTTTGTCATAAGATAAAATAGAATAAGGATATAAGTGAAGACTTAACTCACTCTTCAAACACCTTGTGCATTCATCCGTAAGATTGAGAGAAAGAGAGAGAAAATAGTTTTCTCCAAGTCTTCTTCTTCCTCTTCATTGATCTTGAGTTTTTCTTGGAGAAAAATCGAGAGGCAAATTGAGAGTTTGTGAGTTATACACTTAGAGTGTGTTGCTACCCAAAATATTATCCGAAGATAGATATTGCTGGAATGGATGGGAAGAAAACAAAATGCGAGAGCACGTCCGTGGGGAAGTGAATAACACAAGATTTCCCGGGATTGTTAGGCCCGGGATTGAATGCTCTCGCAAGATATTATTAATACGAATACGTTGGAGTACAAATATTATTGTAAGAATGCAATTACAATGAGTGTAAAAGATCCTATTTTTCTAGCTCTTGAGTGCTTGCCGGAAGAACTAGAGTTGCTCTGAGTTCTTATTCTCGTTTCTGCCGACCGTCTTAGGATTAAGAGGTTTCGAGAGTGAGAGATAGAAAGATCTACGAAGTGTATAGCATTGCCAAGAATGAAAAAGCAGAGAGCCAGACCTCTTTCCAAGTGCAGGAAGCCTTCTATTTATAGGAGGAGCTGAGATGTCCTTTACTGGAGGGCGACCGCCTTTCCTGTATTATAAAAAAGGGGTGATCGTCTGTAGCACATGAGTTGGTTGCCTTAAAGTCTGCGGCTGCAGTTGGCAGCCAACTGTGCGAGCCAATGAGGAGCCTGCACGCGTCCTGAGTCGCTGTCTCGGGAGGTCCCACTTTGCACCTTTCGGCGGGTCTGTCGGTAGGTGAGAAGGTAGTGACAGGCTGGGGTCAAAGGGCCTTATCTTTCGGCGCCTTTACGGATCTGCATGTGGGTCTCTATCCCGAGCTTTGATCTTCGCCGACTTGATGGATTCTCGCATTATGTGGCATGAGGCGGTAATCTATGATCGGGCACTTGGGACGATCGCTAGTTTTCGGGAGACGATCGCCTTGGTAGTCGATCGCTCGACGCTGGGTCCTGACCTGGGTCCTTCGATCGGCAAGTCTGACTTGGTCTATTTGACTCTGGTTCGATCGCCCGGTCTCTGTGCCGATCGCCTGTTGAGATGTATAAATCTCGACACAACAATTGCCCCCCAGCTTGCTCTGATGTTGAAGACATAGGGTGAGGTGGTTCCACTGGCGATCATTTTAAGATAATGACGGGCGAACCGATCGTTTGGCATGCTATCTTCGGTCTTGTACTTGTGATCTTTAATTTTGCAGATCCCTCGTGGAAAGCCGATGGTTTCGACTTTGAGGAATCGTGCACGGTCGCGGAGTTCGATGGACCGACCTCCATGACCGTGTCTTGTGCGGGAGCGACATTCCACCTGTAGGTTTGTCTCGTGACTCATTTTATTGTGAGGGTCCTCCGTTAGGCTGAGCCCGTCTCGTATTTAAACGAAGGGCGTGAGGTCTTGGTCTGGAGGAGTCCTTGCATGGGGTGTCGTCGGATTAATCGACTCCACGTCCGCGGCTTGTTAGTACTTTTCTACCTCGGATCGTCATGTTAGATGGCAATCCTCGACGGTATACGTTGTGACGGGGGTAGGGACGCGTCGCATTGTACGGGTTCACCAAGTTAGATGATGAACCTTTGAGGGCTGGGGAGCGTGTCCACAGATTTGTTTGGAGGGTCCTTCGGCTACACCCACCTCGTATTTAAACGAAGGGCGAGCGATCGCAGCCCAAAGGAACCTTGCATGGACGAAGCAGTCGGTTCCATCGACTTCCAGGACCATGGCTGCACTCTTCTACCTCGGATCGTCAAGTTAGATGGCGATCCTCGACGGTATACATTGTGCGGAGGGAGGCGATCTCGTGCCTTGGTCCATCATGTTAGATGATGAACTGTAGATGGCGAGCGAGTCCTCCATTTTTAGAGATGTTGCTTGATTCCGGCGATCGGATTGGAAGACTGGTGATCGTCGTTCTGACGCTGATCGCGACATTTGATTCTTTCGGCCCAGGGCTCCGGCTAATTTATTAGACTGTCCAGCTTGCCCTCCTCGAACAATCTCCAGAGTTGTCTGAGGAGGTCACGACATTGATCGGTGTTGTGGCCGGGATTCTTGTGGTAAGCACAAAATTTGTTGCGGTCCAGATGACCGTGGTCCCTTATCGTCTTCGGCTTGCTTAGCCACTGGCGCCCCTGGATGGCGTAGAAGATATGAGCCAGATATAGACTGAGGTTGTGGTGGAGATGGGCTTCAACATCCTCGAAGGTCCTAAAATCACCGGGCGGTTTGGCGGACGCCTTTTTGGACTTGGCGATCGCCGTCTCTGCCTCCTCGTTTTGGCAAAGGGCGAGCATCCTCCGCCTGGCCAAAAAGGCTGCAGCCTTGGCGCGGAATATTGCGTAGGTCGGAGGGGTGTCCTTCGTAAGGTGCCTGAACATGGGCGAAAGACCACTGAATCCCCCTAGGACCGAGTAGAGGGCGATCTCGTCGCTTACGGGCTCGCCGTTGAGGATTATCTCATCCACCCGGTCGATGTAGTCTGTGTCGGACTCTTCTTCTCCTTGCCTGATTTTCATCATGCGATGGAGACCTTCTGGTCGAGCGACCTTGGCAGCGAAGTACATTGTGAAATCGGTCGCCAGTTGTTCAAAGGAACTGATTGATCGTGGTGGCAGTGAGATGTACCACCTATGGGCCAGGTCGCCAAGTGTCAACGGGAACATTCGGCACCTGGTCGCGTCTGATGCCCCGCATCCGGTCATGCAGATCCGAAACTTGCTTAGGTGAGTCTCGGGGTCTGATCTCCCCTCGTACAAAGGTGTTTGAGGAGGAGTGATCCTTGGCTGTACGGGGGCGAGTTCGATCTAGACTGCGAGCGGCTCGCTCGGCCCAGCGATCTTTCTCTTGGCGCTTGCCCCAGTTTCTAGGAGCGCCTTCATGCCGTTGAGCTGGCGTTGCATTGCGTCCATCGCCGTAGCTTGGTCGCTCGTGGTTTGGCTTTCGAAGTGGGAGCCGAGGCGATCGTGTACCGATCTCCTGACTCCGCGGTAGGCGAAGAGGTCTCCGCCGCCGATCTTGGTTCTTCGGCGAGTAGGAGCCAGATGGCTGCTCTGCCTTCTGGGAGTTGGATAAGCTGAACTCCTGGTGACGGATTCGGGCTCCGTCGTCTCGTGGTGAGGCCGACGCCCGGCCGCCAAGATGGGTCGGCCGCCTGGCGGCGAAACGGAACCGTCCCGCCTCGCGAGTGCTTCTGCTCGTGAATCGGGGCTTCCTGACGATCGCTCGTCAAGTAACCCCTTGAGCTTCCGCTTGCCCGCGCGGCGGATGGCCGATGGGGTAATTGCGGGTGCGTCGAATGCTCTCCGTCGCTCCCTTAGGATGGCCATAACCTTCTCGATCTGTTCCGCGTTTTGGAACTAGTCGAGCGAAAGGCTAGGGCCGTCCCTCGGGTACGGGATCGAGAGTTTCGCGTCGCCGTGGCTACCCTCTGCCATAGGTTGGGGCTCGGATTGAGCCGGAATAAGGCGTCCGGCGGATCGGAGACTGGATCTCTTCGATGTGGTGGGAGACGTCATGACTCTGATGTAACACCCCCAAATCCGCTCAGGGATATTACACGCCGTAGACCCTCTCCTCGAGGATCTACCAGGCTGATAACTAAAATCAAACATCTAAACCTCGCCTTTAAGGCTAAAATGACTCAGTAGACCGATTTGGTCTTTCAACAAATACATACAACTCAATTCCAAACACATACCCACGCAGGGGTCAAAATACAATAAACTCCCGTACAACGGGGAAAAGACACTGCAGCGGAAAAGAAAATACAACTAGACCAAAACGACGTCAACAGATCCTCGTGTGATTAGTATCGTTCATCTTTCATCATCCTTCGCGCCGACCCTGTGCTATGCTCCAAAACCTGAATGCAAAAATAGACATCCACCCCCCGAATACTGGGTTAGCAAACTCACCTGTTTTGCTAGTGCAAGTACAAGTGCAAAAATACGAGCCATACAATACAAGTTCCAAGAACAATAATAATCAGAAATCCTCAAAGGTTCAAACGTAAGAAAAAGTACTTCCCGAGGCAAGAGTTTGGGTAAACATTTCCAAAACTGAAAGATCGCAAATAAGGGAAACAATTTACAAAAGCGATTTAAAATGCCGTCGAGAGTTTTAATAGAAAACAATTTAGGATTATAAAATCCTTCTCTTTCCAAAAATCAATAGGTCACATTAACATCACGTGTCCTCAACGGACGAAAAATCAACGAAACATAATCACGCACGCGCATCGCCAGACCGGACGATACCACCGACATCCCACTCGAGGCCTCGAAGGACCCTCCCGAGCCGCTAGCGAAACAAATCACACACATCTCACGGTTGGATCAATCGCTTGTTGCATCCTCGCCACATGATCACATGCCATGTGCCACCGTAGATTATCTCGAGCTCCCACGGTTGGATCAATCACTTGTTGCATCCTGGCCACATGATCACATGCCATGTGCCACCGTAGACCTTCAACCATATCCACACATTCACACAAATAACATATCACATCAAGGATATTCAAACAATTCGCCTAGAGGCATCAAACACTTAGCAAAACACCACGTCAATCCACAACGCACCGAAATGACATAATATACGTCCACACACAATACTAAGTGCAACATGAACACCAAGCATATACATAGAATTCACATAGTTATTCTCGAACCACACCAATCACAAAACACACACGGTTTTGAAAGAGGCCTTTAACGAGGCTAACCAAATCTTTTGAAAACTCATTTCAAACAAACAAACAAACCAAGACGATCACCAATCATCATATCCGCGAAACAAGAAAAGTATGGACAAGGTACTTGCCTCAAAATCGTTACGCAAGTATTCCGACGAACACGGCTCAACCGGAAAGCTTCGAAACGCCCAATGCTATCGAAACGGAAGACGACGACGAACGAAAGGGTTCAACACGGTTTCTTCGCAAGAAACACGACCCTAACATCATACAATCAATAAATCATCGACCATACGAGGAAGAATAATCGTAGAACGCCCGAAAACCCCTCTAAGACATTTTACCGGACACGTTCAAGGCGTCGGTCAAGAACTCAACTCAAACAACGAATCGATACGATCCAACCATGGAATAACAAGGTAAATGATATAATACATCTAAATAATCATCAATCCATCAAAATCCTAAGTTAAATCGGATTAAACGGACGAAATCGAACAAAATACCCAAAATCCCCAAAATCTCCCAAAAATGGGTTCTTAGAAGATTACCTTGGATTAGGATGAATGATTCAAGAAGAAATCGATAATCTACAACAAAACTCGAAGTGGATGATTTCTTCAAGTCCGAAAATGTTAAAATCGCCAAGAGTTGCTCTGGATCGCCCGAGCGAGAGGAAGAAAAGAGAGGAGAGGAAAATGAAAACCTTCCCCGGATCCCGTGTAATATAGTGAAACACAGCAGAACCTATCGGCCAGCCTATCGGCCGATAGGCCCAACCGATACCCATACGGAATGCCGGCGTAGAGCCTATCGACTTCTATCGGCCGAAAGGCTCCTGGAAGTGATCGGCCAAAATCAAACGACCATAACTCTCTCGTCCGGACTCCGATTGACTCACCGTTTGAACCATTGGAAAGCTAACTCGATGTTCTATAATATTGCAAAGATTTATAATTTTTGGAGTCACCAAAAATTAATGGTGATATAACAAAGTCGAACTCATACTTAGAAAAGTCGTTTAGTAATCCTGAATTCAACAAAACGACACCGAAACCCGAGCCTGAATACGAACCGAAGATACGGTTACGAAGTACTCACAAAGACGAATCCAAGAGCTAGTAGAACACACGATTCCGACCACCCGAAGGCTCGAAATTCGACAACGGAAGGTAATTACCCCAAACTTTGGGAAATTACGAAAATGGCCCAACTGCCCGAAAATCACCATACGACAACGAATAATCAAACCGAAGCTCACAACACGTATAACAACGTTAAATGAACTTACGAAAAACCCCAAACGACAATTTCAAACGAGATTCGCAAGAACCGAACTCAAGCGCGGAAAAGTCGCTAAAAAGCACGGAACTCAACAAAGCGGACCAAACGAACTCGGATGACAAAAGTGCGTAATTAAATATTCTCCGAATGACGAAACGGTCATGAGAGAGTCAAAACAGACTCCGACCAAAGAAAAGAAATTTACCAAAAATCGAAAATTGCGGATATTACATTCTACCCTCCTTAAAAGAAGTTTCGTCCCGAAACTTAAAACAAGTAGGGGAAGAAATATTCCGCCAGGAAAAACTCAACGAGACACACAAGAATGCGTAACTAACGCCCAACGGCGAAATGTTACAAACAACGCAAAGGGGTATACGGTGTGAAAACACGCTCCACGACGACCAACACAACGTCGCCTAGAGACATAATAAAACCAACAAATGACAAGCGTCATCAAAAGGATAATACAATCAAGTCAATGATCCAAACAATCACAAAAAACAAAAAACAAGTTACAAGAAAACACGCACATTCGAGAAAAAAGAGAATAAAAACAAAAAGATACACAAGGGTAATTATAAATAATTCGGACTACGCCGAAATCCTCAAAACCACCCTAGGCATCTCCGTGTCCTTTCGGAGCAGACGCAACCTCGATCCCCAAATCTCTCGGCTACCGTCTCGCAATGCACGGATCGGTGACCCACCGCCACACTCGAAACGGTGACTAACGGTGAACGACAATTCTTCGCAGATGGCCCGCTCGACTACGGTTATAACATATCTTGAAGTGCTCACATTACTCACCGCAGGGTACTACTCCTCCGATCACGCGATCTAGGAACCATATTGGGATGACGAGACGAAGTCCCAACCTCAAGGGGCCCACTCCCCTGATTTCCTGAAAAGTTCCCAACGGTTTTATGTTTCTTCGAGTCAGACATACTCTCGGTCGATAATCTAGATAGCTCATAGGTTAACGCCCTATTTTGATAATCTCTCAAGGAAGTACAAGCGAGACCTGCCATGTACTGGCGAATCTCCGGCTTCATCCGCCTACTAAAATGACAAATCTTGTCCTCCTCTGTCCTTACTTGATTTTGCACATAGCCGAGCTGTTTGCTAAAATCAATAATAGCTTGAGACAACGGTACATCCTGCGGTTTCGCCGAAAAGAATTCATTAATCCTCTGATTTCTGATCGGTTCCGGACAAAACTCATCTCTCATGAATTTCTGGAACTCTGCCCACGTGACAACGCGATCTCGAGGCTTAGTAGCCTCCCACCAGCTAGCGGCATCTTTGTCGAAAAGATACTGAGCTACCGGAACCTTACGTTCTTCTGGACAATCCACTATCTCAAAATCTTTTCCAACCGGAAAAGCCAACCATCGACCCAACGCATCCGCAACACCGGCGAATCGAGGGGGATTCATACGAATTACCTCGGCCACCGGTTTGCATCAGTGTTCTGAGTCTCATCTGTTATGCGCTGAATCGCTGAGTCAATCGAGTCATCTGTAGTCAGTTGTAAAATAGTAGCGACAACGATACCAAGATCATCACCGGCAGATGATCTGACCACGCGTCTGATTGCCACGACTACGACCTCGGCCCCTCGGCATACTGAATAAGTAATTACTCAGCACAACAGAAAAATCATAACATATACCACATACAACAATTTCCATCGTAAGGCAATACATACATGAATATCACAATAACGACGGCATCGTCCGCGACATCAACGACTCGAAAGATGACCATTGCACAATTACAAAACATCATGAAACAATCACCCATGTGTATAACGCATAAAAATCCGTGCTTTAACAACCCACACTAGTGCGACAATACGCAAATCACCACGAGATGATAAACAGTAAACACCAGTTCACACCTCTCACGGAGGGCCAACAAAACATATGCGTGGCGAACGACTCGACGCTCACGCCACCAATTCAATCACAATTCGGGGTTGACACCGTAACGAAAGTTCGAAAACCATACACGCATTTCCGGTCCGCAAACAGGAATGATAGGTTTTAAAAACGAGAACCACCTTTTGAAAACAGTTTGGAAACACCGGTAGATCTTGAGTATCATTTTACAAAAAGTAGTACAAACACCATTATCGAGACTTTGAAAATCATCTTGCGTTTGAACAAAAATGAGGACACCTTTCCTTTAGTGAAAAACTTTCAAAATATTCGACCCTTGGGTCTAAGCAATCGCATTTGAAAATGTCTCAAAATATTTTTGGTCCTCAACCGAAAATTTTTGAAATGTATTGCGGCATTAGAAAACACCTTGNAAACACCGCAAGAAAATAATTCGCTTTAAAAGTACGTCTCGAATTTCAATTTTCTAAGATACTCAAGGTTTTCAAAAATAATTCAATGGGTTAGAATGCCCAAAAAGGTCGATGACGGTAGTACTTATCAAAACTCACAAAATCATTTGAAAACACCCAACTACCGTCAAAGCGGTCAAGGCCAACAACTCGGTTAAAGGAATCGATTTTGAAATAAAATTCATCGGAAGATACCGAAAGCTATTACAAAGGAACTCACGCAATAAAAAAGAAATACACCAACATGCACAATCCAAAGAACTACTCCTCACATGAAAGAAATATGAGAGTCAAATAGTCACGTATCAAGAAATCAAAATCCATAAAAGGACTCCGTCACTTAATAAATAATCATAAAAAAATAGCTCGTGTCACACGAGGCACAACACAAAGAAGGGAGACTTACACCATAGGTCGCACGAAGATGATGATTGCCCACGATACTAATCACGACCAACCAACTCGGACGACGCGTCGCGACACGACTTAGTCGACAAAATCCGACGAGACAAAGACTCAACAGACACCATCGACCCGACACCCTGGTTTCCACAACCTTGCGCTCCGATACCATTTATGTAACACCCCAAATCCGCTCGGGGATATTACACGCCGTAGACCCTCTCCTCGAGGATCTACCAGCCGATAACTAAAATCAAACATCTAAACCTCGCCTTTAAGGCTAAAATGACTCGATGAGACCGATTTGGTCTTTCAACAAATACATACAACTCAATTCCAAACACATACCCACGCAGGGGTCAAAATACAATAAACTCCCGTACAACGGGAAAAGACACTGCAATGAAAAGAAAATACAACTAGACCAAAACGACGTCAACAGATCCTCGTGTGATTAGTATCGTTCATCTTTCATCATCCTTCGCCGACCACGTGCTATGCTCCAAAACCCGAATGCAAAATAGACATCCACCCCCGAATACTGGGGTTAGCAAACTCCACTGTTTTGCTAGTGCAAGTACAAGTGCAAAAATACGAGCCATACAATACAAGTTCCAAGAACAATAATAATCGAAATCCTCAAAGGTTCAAACGTAAGAAAAAGTACTTCCCGAGGCAAGAGTTTGGGTAAACATTTCCAAAGCGAAAGATCGCAAATAAGGGAAACAATTTACAAAACAGTTTAAAATGCCGCTGAGAGTTTTAATAGAAAACAATTTAGGATTATAAAATCCTTCTCTTTCCAAAATCAATAGGTCACTTAACATCACGTGTCCTCAACGGACGAAAAATCAACGAAACATAATCACGCACGCGCATCGCCTAGGACCGGACGATACCACCGACATCCCACTCGAGGCCTCGAAGGACCCTCCCGAGCGGCTAGCGAAACAAATCACACACATCTCACGGTTGGATCAATCGCTTGTTGCATCCTCGCCACATGATCACATGCCATGTGCCACCGTAGATTATCTCGAGCTCCCACGGTTGGATCAATCACTTGTTGCATCCTCGGCCACATGATCACATGCCATGTGCCACCGTAGACCTTCAACCATATCCACACATTCACACAAATAACATATCACATCAAGGATATTCAAACAATTCGCCTAGAGGCATCAAACACTTAGCAAAACACCACGTCAATCCACAACGCACCGAAATGACATAATATACGTCCACACACAATACTAAGTGCAACATGAACACCAAGCATATACATAGAATTCACATAGTTATTCTCGAACCACACCAATCACAAAACACACACGGTTTTGAAAGAGGCCTTTAACGAGGCTAACCAAATCTTTTGAAAACTCATTTCAAACAAACAAACAAACCAAGACGATCACCAATCATCATATCCATAAAACAAGAAAAGTATGGACAAGGTACTTGCCTCAAAATCGGTACGCAAGTATTCCGACGAACACGGCTCAACCGGAAAGCTTCGAAACGCCCAATGCTATCGAAACGGAAGACGACGACGAACGAAAGGGTTCAACAAGGTTTCTTCGCAAGAAACACGACCCTAACATCATACAATCAATAAATCATCGACCATACGAGGAAGAATAATCGTAGAACGCCCGAAAACCCCTCTAAGACATTTTACCGGACACCTTCAAGGCGTCGGTCAAGAACTCAACTCAAACAACGAATCGATACGATCCAACCATGGAATAACAAGGTAAATGATATAATACATCTAAATAATCATCAATCCATCAAAATCCTAAGTTAAATCGGATTAAACGGACGAAATCGAACAAAATACCCAAAATCCCCAAAATCTCCCAAAAATGGGTTCTTAGAAGATTACCTTGGATTAGGATGAATGATTCAAGAAGAAATCGATAATCTACAACAAAACTCGAAGTGGATGATTTCTTCAAGTCCGAAAATGTTAAAATCGCCCAAGAGTTGCTCTGGATCGCCTGAGCGAGAGGAAGAAAAGAGAGGAGAGGAAAATGAAAACCTTCCCCAGATCCCGTGTAATATAGTGAAACACAGTAACCTATCGGCTAGCCTATCGGCCGATAGGCCCAACCGATACCCATACGAATGCCGGTGAGAGCCTATCGACCCCCTATCGGCCGAAAGGCTCCTGAAGTGATCGGCCAAAATCAAACGACCATAACTCTCTCGTCCAGGACTCGATTGACTCACCGTTTGAACCATTGGAAAGCTAACTCGATGTTCTATAATATTGCAAAGATTTATAATTTTTGGAGTCACCAAAAATTAATGGTGATCTAACAAAGTCGAACTCATACTTAGAAAAGTCGTTTAGTAATCCTGAATTCAACAAAACGACACCGAAACCCGAGCCTGAATACGAACCGAAGATACGGTTATGAAGTACTCACAAAGACGAATCTAAGAGCTAGTAGAACACACGATTCCGACCACCCGAAGGCTCGAAATTCGACAACGGAAGGTAATTACCCCAAACTTTGGGAAATTACGAAAATGGCCCAACTGCCCGAAAATCACCATACGACTACGAATAATCAAACCGAAGCTCACAACACGTATAACAACGTTAAATGAACTTACGAAAAACCCCAAACGACAATTTCAAACGAGATTCGCAAGAACCGAACTCAAGCGCGGAAAAGTCGCTAAAAAGCACGGAACTCAACAAAGCAGCACCGAAACGAACTCGGATGACAAAAGTGCAGAATTAAATATTCTCCGAATGACGAAACGGTCATGAGATAGTCGTCAAAACAGACTCCGACCAAAAAAAATAAATTTACCGAAAATCGAAAATTGCGGATATTACATCTGAAGGCTTTTCTCTCGAAGAACAGTGAGTGTTTCTTCAAGTATATACCCCGGAGAACAGTGAGTGTTCTTCGAGACGGTTGGAATAAAAATGAAGGTTTAGATCCCCTTACTCTAGCGCCAATTGTTGCTACCCAAAATATTATCCGGAGATAGATATTGCTGGAATGGATGGGCAGCAAACAAAATGCGAGAGCACGTCCGTGGGGAAGTGAATAACACAAGATTTGCTGGGTTTGTTAGGCCCGGGCTTGAATGCTCTCGCGAGATATTATTAATACGAATACATTGGAGTACAAATATTAATGTAAGAATGTAATTACAATAAGTGTAAAAGATCCTAGTTATCTAGCTCTTGAGTGCTTGCCGAAAGAACTAGAGTTGATCTGAGTTCTTATTCTCGTTTCTGCTGACCGTCTTAGGATTAAGAGGTTTCGAGAGTGAGAGATAGAAAGATCTCCGAAGTGTATAGCGTTGCCAAGAATGAAAAAGCAGAGAGCCAGACCTCTTTCCAAGTGCAGGAAGCCTTCTATTTATAGGAGGAGCTGGGATGTCCTTTACTGGAGGGCGACCGCCTTTCCTGTATTATAAAAAGGGGGTGATCGTCTGTAGCACATGAGTTGGTTGCCTTAAAGTCCGCAGCTACTGCTGGCAGCCAGCTGTGCGAGCTAATGAGGAGCCTGAACGCGTCCTGAGTCGCTGTCTCGGGAGGTCCCACTTTGCACCTTTCGGGGGTATGTCGGTAGGTGAGAAGGTAGTGACAGGCTGGGGTCAAAGGGCCTTATCCTTCGGCGCCTTTTCTGGATATGCATGTGGGTCTCTATCCCGAGCTTTGATCTTCGCCGACTTGATGGATGCTGGCATTATGTGGCATGAGGTGGTCGTCCATGATCGGGCACCTGGGACGATCGCTAGTTGTAGGGAGACGATCGCCTTGGTAGTCGATCGCTCGGCACTGGGTCCTGACCTGGGTCCTTCGATCGGCAAGTCTGCCTTGGTCTATTTGACTCTGGTTCGGTCGCCCGGTCTTTGTGCCGATCGCCTGTTGAGATGTATAAATCTCGACACAACAGAGTGTAATATCCATATTTGATAGCTTCATCATCCGATTCTAGCCGTAACCTTGGATGTTAATTGGGTGATCATCGTTCCGTTCATTTTCCCAGCGCATGGCAAGTAGAGACGCGGTGATTTCTGTAGGTCACAAGTCGTCCAGGAATAAGTCTAGAGGGGGGGGGGGTGAATAGACTTATTGAAACTCTTAAACTCTTTTTCTCAAAGAGTAAGTTTCTTCAGCTGATAGATACACAAATGACTTAGAGTCATTTGTTCTCAATACGTGCGGAAGTCAGCTGATGACGAATATAAAACAACTAATGAAACACTTAACAATGAATGCAACAGTTAGAGTATGATGCTATAAAGCAGTAAAGTACGCAGGCAATTATAGTGGTCTCAGAGGTGGGGTAATCCTCTACTAATCCACTTTTCTCCAAACCAGTTGGAGATGAATTCACTATAATTTTCAACCAGTGATAAATATTACAGTGATTCAATCAAACTACAACAGCTTCCAACCAGTGGAAATCCGTGCCGTTGTAACACACTTGACTGTCTTGCACCTCTTGATCCTCGATCCTTGGATGCCTTTACAGTCTCGAACTTCAACCAGTGAAGTACCCCGAACTCAGGATTTAAGACACGAGTTTTTGTCTTCTCCAGCTAAGAGCTTCTTCAAGTATGAACTTTTTAGAACCGCTCTTTTCACGATGCTGTATTTCGCTTTTAGATTGCTTGAATGCTTTGATCGCTTGAAAGTATGTTCGCACCGGTAGTTGCTCAACTTCAAATCTTCGGATATATATAGGTGATGATCCTTGAGCATTTCTTCACAGCCGTTGCAAATCTGTAACAAATCAGTCCGTTGGAGGGAGACTTCTTTGTTTATTTTTTTCTGAACATTGCAAGGCTGGATTCCCAGATTTTAATCTATCTTCCGACCGTTGTGAAGACTCTGCATGTGAGGCGCCGAATCTTTTGATTATAATACGATTAAAGTCTTCAAGGTGGGTCTGGATGAATTATTTAATTCATATCCTTTGCGGGAATCTCTCCAATTTGTCTCTTCATGTTGCATGTGACTTTCCGTAATACTTGACTTTTCAACGCATGCTGACGTGGACTTGGAGTACTTGGCTGACTTCGAGTAGGCTGATGTAAGGTTAACTTCTCTGTAGTTCTGGACCTCTCTGATGTTCACTGTTGGGAACTCGCCTGATCAACTGACCTGTCTGAGGTTACTTGACTGCAGTCTGGTCAAACATCTCTGATAATTTTTGTTGACCAGATCTTCTCTGATATGACTCGTCTGTACCTCTCTGATGAACTTAGATGTTCTTTTGTACTTAGCCGATTTTTAACCTAACTTATTTTGGCCTATAGAAGATACTCATTTGGTTCTTCTTTACATTTTGCCAAGTTTTACACTTAACACAATTTGGCCTATGGAAGATACTCATTTGGTTCTTCCTTACATTTTTGCCAAGTAATAAACATTTGAATTTATATTAATGACATCATCAAAATCTAACAAGTATTCCTAACAAATTCCCCCTATTTTGATGATGGCAAAACTTTAAGGAAATATTCAAATGAACAAGTCTGCACTTGAGTGCAAGACACAAACTAAAATCAGTCTAATTTTTGAGACAACTGGAAATTGTCATTCAAAAGATTGTTATAAAATTTTCTGACTTGATTATGTTTGAAATTTACAAGAAAATTTTACAAGTACATAAATAAAATCATTACAAGTACAAAATGAAAGTCATCTGCCTCTGCCTCTGCCTCTTCGAATAGGCTGTTTGGCAGGCCTGAAAGGTTTAGCTCCGATTGGTCTTGTTTTGACAGGGGCAAGACCATACTTCCTCTTTACAACAAGAGCTGCAAAGTCTTGCTCTTCTTGAGATGAAAACTTATTCTCAAGACACAGCTTCTTGATTTTTCTCTGGAGTGCAAGTTCATCCAAAACATTACCTTTCTCCAAGGTAGGAGGTTCTTTGGAACTGAACGGAGGGATCATGGGATATGCATTGTGAGTCTCAGCATGTTTTACAAGAATAGTCCAGAGTTGTGGGTGAGCTTCTTCCATGAAGTTGATGAAGATCTGTTGTGGGGTAAGATTATCATCCTGGAGTATTTCCCAGATGTAGTAGTCTCTGATGAATTTCTTTCTTGCAGATCCCCACATGGGTAGAGCTTCGATAGGTACAAAATCTTCAAAAAACCACAACTCCTTGCCTTCCCACTCTAGAGTAGGCTCGAATCCTCCTCTTGTCCTCCTCTTCTTGCCTGCAGGCTGGTCAGCCTGTTCTTCTGGTTCTGCTCCTCTCTTCCTTTTAGCTGAGGATGTCCCAGCAGTAATCAACTGGACATCCCGTTTCTTCTTCGTTCTAAGCTCCTCCCGTATCTCTCCTTGAATGCTGCCTTCCTCCTGTATCCTATCTTCCCCCTTTTTGCCAGCATCAACCAAAGTGGTCAACTGCTGTTCTATTCTGTGCATCCAGTCAGACATGCCAAATGGCATTCTGTTGTTTGTAGGGGGAGGAGGTTGAGGGACTTCACGCTGCAGCAAAGTATCAATCTTGGCATTGATGGATTGGAGGTCCGGAGTGACCTGAGATGCAAGCAACTCTCCAAAGGTATCCTTCACTATCTGCCTTACCAGCTCGGTCATCGCAGGTGAGATCTGCGATGGTGGAGAGTGCTCGCCTGAGCCTTCTGGAAATGATCCACTAGACTGCAGGCTCCTATCTGCAGCTGGCACTCCAGATGGGGTCTTTTCAGGTGTCTCTGATCTGGAGTCCTCAGCCAACTCTGCGTCCAGGCTGGTATACCGGGCAGGCGCCCCAGCCTTGTCTGCAGCCTCTACTTCTGGCTCTTTCTCCGGCTCCTTTTCTTTCTCCTCTTGTTCCTTTCCTACTTCCTTCTCTTGTTTTTCCTCCTTTTCTTCTTCATCAACATTATTTTTTTCTTTTTCAGCTCCCTGATCTCCTCCTTCATTCTTATCATCATCATCATCATCATCATCATCATCATCATCCTTTTTCTCATCTTTTTTATCTTCTCCTTCATCATCATCATCTTTTTCTCCTTCATCATCCTCCTGTTCTACCTCTTCCCCTTCTTCTTCTTCCTCATCAATTAACTCCTCTGTTTTCTCCACTTCTTCTGTTTGTTTTTCAACTAAAATATTTTCTCCTTCTCTTCTCTCTTCCTGCTCCTCTTCTTCGTCATCTATAACAATGACTTCCTCATCTTCTTCTCCATTTACTTCTTCAATTCTTATTTCTTTTTCTTCTTCCTCCTCATCTTCTTTTCCAAAAGAACCATCAAAAATACTATACATTATAGAAATGATGAATTGGTCCATGTTGGTTTTGAAATTTGACATGAACCAATTCTCCTGGAGGATCAAAACTAGTCTGATACTTTGCAAAAGTGTATCAGTACATCTTCTGTGGCTTGGGGATATTCCCAACCACTGGTTTCAATATAAGTTTGAAGTTTAGCAAATGAAAGTGATTTGAAAAATTTCCACTCTTCAAAAATATTAACAAAAGAGTGGTTTAAGGCTTGTGGTTTAACAAGCTGTAATTGTTCTATGGACAGGTTGAAAACATTGTTGTCCAGCAGGTTAAAGGTGTAATTTGCTTCAGGTATTGAGATGATTGAACCGGCTTCTTCCTCCTCTGGAATGTATGCTGGAGTGAGGACATGGAAGATCTGAGTTTCCAGGCTGCCTAGAGCAGGCTGGTCTTCCAGGTGGGTAGGCGACCTGGCTGCAGGACTGGCATAATGATCTGGCTGCTCCTCCTGGATGAACTGCAGTCGCTGGGCCTCTTGGGAGAGGGTTCTGGAGATGACTGCATGATGGATGGCTCTCCAGGGGCTGGTCCCCTCCTCTTGAATTGGACAACTATCGGTGTGTTGTTTGACTCGGAGTCTGACTCGACTGCAGTTGGGTTGACGTCTGCAGGTCGGTCCGACTCGCCTGATGAATAATATCTGGGGTAGGTCCTTGAGTCAGACAGCTCTTTTAGCATATGAGCTGCTCTTCTGTTGTTTCCTAACTTCCTCAGAGTCTCTTAGTCTAGATGACCAAGTCTCTTGTTGATGTGGAAGGGGTCAGTCTTACCCTTTACCACACCCAATTTCTCAAGGATCCAACTCAGCTGCGTTCCAAATGCCAGCTTGGATCTGAATATCTTCTTATCAGCAATCCATTCGGCTTTGTTGACTTCCCGAACAAATTACCTAAAGATATAGTCAGCCCAATCAATTGCCTCATCTTGAATCAGTGCTCCCAGCACTGTGAATTTTGCCGATGACAGTTGGTCGTAACTGCCGGCCATACCCATAATGATTTTGTTGGTAATATCCAACGCATATCGATAGACCTTTTTAATCTCGCTACTTTTGGCGGTGAGCTTCAGCTTCTCCGGCTGAATGTCCATCTTAATCTTCATCCAGGTGTCGGCTGCTTTCTGCTTGAGGGCTTCGACGGCTATGCTGCGGTGTTTCATACCAAAAACTTTTCGAATCAATTTCGGTGATATGTCGACCTGCACTCCGCCAACAGTGCTCCTAATTCCTGCCTGAATCAAATGGGCTTCACGGTAGAATGCGATAACATCCCCCTTGTACAAATGTTGAGGGCTGATATCCAGAAATGTGTAGATCCCATTTAGTTTCATCGAACGAATCAGGTCTAGCACATCGTAGTTTTACAGATTAGCTTCCAAAAGACCTTCGAAATCAATGACCAGAGAAAAGATAATCTGGTCCTTGACCGCCTTCATGTTAATGCCTTCGAAATAGGATTCCATTTCTGCAAATAAGAGATTTTTCAGTGTATTTGGAGTTCAAAAGATTTTTGCTCTGTAAATATAGGGTTTGAAAGATTGGTAAGCGTAAAGGTAAAGTGAAGGGTTTCCGTCCTTATAAAGAAGATGAAAAGTGAATCGGTGGTACGCCTTTTGAGATTCTTTTTGAATTTCAAATTCTAATCGGTGGTCCAGGTTTTGATTTTAAAATTGGACGGTTAGATTTAACTGGTCATCGTGGAGGTCGATTTATCAAGTGATTGCCACGTGTATTTAAATGCCACTTGTGAACCAAAAATTAATATAATATTATTATACATATGGCAAATAATAATAAAATATTCAAGAGTCGGTTAAGTTTAGAAAACTTAGCTGGTTGACTGTTGACTGTTGACTGCTCTGCATCAGGTGAGTTGACTCCTTGGACTTCTCGCTTGAGATTTTGATCAGCTAGGTTCCTTTGTCCATCCTTCGTCTGATATGCTTCAGCTTGCTTCTGTACTAGATTCCCAATCTAGTAGACCGAGTTCTTTGCTCAACTCCAAGAATCTTTCTTCTGGCAAAGGTTTGGTAAAGATGTCAGCTATTTGGTAGTCTGTGCTGACTCTTTCAACTCTAACTCTCTTGTTAAGCACATGGTCTCTGATGAAGTGGTGCTTAACATCGATGTGATTGGTCCTCGAATGCAAAACCGGATTGTTGGTTATTGCAATAGCACTATTGTTGTCACACCAGATAGGGACTTCATTGGCAATGATATTATAATCCCTTAGCTGCTGTCTGATCCACAAGATCTGGGCACAACAGCTACCTGCAGCTAGGTATTCTGACTCTATGGTGGAGATAGAGTTAGAAAACTGCTTCTTGCTAAACCAGGATATCAGTCTGGTTCCTAGGAACTGGCACGTTCCACTAGTGCTTTTCCTATTAATTTTGCATCCTGCGAAATCTGCATCTGAATATCCTGACACCTCGAAGTTATCGTCCTTAGGATACCATAGTCCAACATTGATCGTAGACATAAGGTATTTGATTATTCTCTTGGCTGCATCTTGGTGTGACTGCTTAGGCTTAGATTGGAATCGCGCACAAACTCCTATGGCATAGGATATGTCAGGCCAGCTTGCAGTGAGGTAAAGCAATGATCCAATGAGTCCTCTGTAGTGGGTTGAGTCCACTGATATGCCTCCCTCATCTGCATCTAGGTGAGTACTTGTGCTCATAGGAATTCTTGCTGGTTTGGCTGATTCCATTCCAAATCTCTTGATTAGATCTTTGGTATACTTAGCTTGGTTGATGAAAATTCCATTTTCCATATGCTTAACTTGTAATCCGAGAATGAAGTTAAGCTTTCCCATCATACTCATCTTAAATTCTCCTTGCATGAGGTTAGAGAATTTTTCACATAGCTCTGGATTGGTTGAGCCTAATATGATGTCATCTACATATATCTGAACTATCAATATGTGGCCTTCGTGCTCCACTCTGAATAGGGTCTTGTCCACCTTTCCTTTGCAAAAACCATTCTTCTCAAGAAACATAGATAGTGTTTCATACCAAGCTCTTGGTGCTTGCTTAAGTCCATAGAGAGCCTTCAACAGCTTGTAGACTTTGTCTCCTTTGAAAAAACCTAGGGGGTTGCTCTACATAGACTTCTTCTTCTAGGATGCCATTTAGAAATGCACTCTTTACATCCATCTGATAGACTTCAAAATCTTTGAATGCAGCATATGCGAGGAATAGTCTGATGGCCTCTAATCTTACAACAGGTGCATAGGTTTCATCAAAATCTATTCCTTCACACTGTGCATAACCTTTTGCAACAAGTCTGGCTTTATTCCTAACAACAGATCCGTCTTCATCACTCTTGTTTTTGTACACCCATTTGGTGCCAATAACCTTCTTGTGATCTGGTCTGTCTGTTAGTTCCCAAACTTTGTTTCTTTCCATCTGCTCAAGCTCCTCTTGCATGGCATTTATCCAAGAATAATCTTCTAAAGCTTGTTCTGTTGTCTTGGGTTCTATCTGTGACATGAATCATGAGAACATAGCCATTCCTGTGGGTAGAGTTGACTGTCTTGTCTTAACTCCATCAGTCAGCTTCCCGATGATTTGCCGGATTGGATGGTCTTTGAGCCACTTGGGGATATCGTCTTCTTCTGGGTCTGTTCCCCCTGTTGAATTGCTCTGGTGGATTTCTGCATCAGCTGGGTTCTGGTCTCCTTGGTCTGCAGCTGGATCAGCTACCGTCTTGTCATCTGCAGGTTGGGTCTGATCTGCAGATGAGTCTTTATCAGCTACAGCTGGATCTTCATCATCGGCAACTGGATCAGATAGGTGTGTTCCTGTCTGATCTGCAGTTGGGTCTTCAGCAGCTACGGTTGCATATTCAGGCTGGTCTGCAGGTGAGTCCACCATTCCAGTGTCATGTACAATGACTTCTTCGAGGGTTGCCGATTTGAGCTTATTCTCAATTAGCTCAACTTGCTTCCTGTACTCAACAGTAGATTCATCAAAAACAACATGGGGTGTTTCCTCCACAACTAAGGTTCTTTTGTTAAATACTCTATATGCCTTGCTTCTTTGTGAGTATCCCATAAAGAGACCATCATCAGTTTTAGCATCAAAGGCATTTAGTTGTGTTTTACTGTTGTTGTGGATGAAACACTTACAATCAAAAACATGAAAATAAGCAACAGTAGGAGTTCTATTATTCCAAACCTCATAGGGAGTTTTTCCATGTCTCCCTACTATCATACTCCTGTTCTGAGTATGGCAAGCTGTGTTGACACTTGAGCCCGTAACCTCTTGGGCAGGTCCGCTTCTGCAATCATGGACCTTGCTGCTTCCTTCAGGGTTCTGTTTCTTCTTTCAGCAACGCCATTCTGCTGGGGAGTCCTGGCTGCAGAGAGCTCATGCTGGATCCCATTCTGATCGCTGTAATCAGTGATCGCTTTGTTGAGAAATTCTCCTCCTCTATCTGATCTGATTTTGATGATGGATAGGGATTTCTCATTCTGGATCCTTCTCAGCAGTTCAGGTAGCTTGGTCAAGGTTTCACTCTTTTTATACAGGAAGATAATCCAAGTGTACCTTGAATAATCATCTACTACAACAAGTGCATGCTTTCGACCGCTTAGAGTCCTTGGCTTGATAGGACCAAATAGATCTATGTGGAGTAGATCTAAGATCCTTGTTGTGAGAGTTGTAGGCTGGACTGGCTTGAATGATGCTCTGGTATGCTTCCCTTTCTGACATGCATCACAAAGAGCTTCCTTCTTGAATGCTTCCTCTGGGAGTCCTCTGACCAGCTTCTGAGAACTAATTTTGTTGATGGCTTTGAAGTTCAGGTGGCATAATCTTTTGTGCCACAGCCATCCGTTCTCAGCTACTGTCTTAGATAGAAAACAGGTATTGGGAGTTCCTGTGTTCCAATCTATCATATAGACATCTCTCCTTTTGAATCCTTGTAGCGTCACCTCTACAGATAGGATATCTATCACCATACATTTCCAAATGGTGAAGACTACTAGATTCTTCTCATCGCAAAACTGGCTTATGCTCAGGAGATTATATTTTAGCCCTTTGACATAGTGAACTTTGGATATTATGATGTTTCCTCGGTGCAGCTCTCCAAAGCCCTTTGTTTGTCCTCTAGAGCTATCTCCAAAGGTTACATCAGGACCTCTTTCTTTGGTGTATTTGGACAACATCTTCTTGTTCCCGGTCATGTGCCTTGAGCATCCAGAATCTACAAACCATTCTTCACCTTGTGGAGATATGGTTGTAGTCCTTCCACCTTTTATGCAATCAGATAAGCAGAGATTTAGGTACCCAGATCTGTGTGGGTCCTCTCGGGTTAGCTGGTTTCCTGGAGAACTGATTTCTCCTTGGATTGTGAAATTTGTTATTATTATAACCCTTATAAGGTGTGTAAGGTCTAGGTCTGTATCTTCTGTTGGGATTGTATACTGGATATTCCTCAAAATACTGGTAGTGTGGGCCATTTCTAAACCTTGGCTGAGACCATTTATTAAATCTTTGAGGTCTCCACACTTGTTCATTTTAGAAATTAGGATAACCTTGAGGTTTCCATCTGCCCCTCCCATTTTGAAATCTATTTTTAGGGAGTTGTTGATAATAGTGGGCATGTTGTCTGGGTTGCTGCTTCTGCCTTGGCCATTGCTTATTCGCTTGTCTAGGTGGCTAACTTGTGAACCCTGGCTGCAACCTAGACTTGTGCCTTGGCCCTCACCTCCTTCTTGCTCTCGTCCTTCTTAAGATCAGGACAGTCGATCTGAATGTGTCCTGTCTTATGACAATTGTAGCACTCCACCTTCCAGCTTCCGGCTTTCTGGTTCCTTCTGGGATTCTCCTTATAATTTTTCTTGTATTTTGAGTAGTTTTTCCGGAAGTTGCTGAACCTCTGCATTATAAACGCCATTTCTTCCTCAAAATCTAATGGATTTGGAGGCTTCACATCAGATAAGATCTTGGCGGGGGACTCGGCTGCAAAGGCTATTCCCTTCTCTATAGGCTCGGTTGAGGATGAACTTGGAAGCTCGAACTCATAAGCCTTCAGATCGGAGAACAACTCTTGGATCTTTATTTTATTAAGATCATTGGATTCTCTCATGGCCACTGCCTTCATACTCCATTCAGGATTGAGAGATCTTAGAACCTTCAGCGACATTTCCCTGTTGCCATAAGATTTGCTGAGGGAATTGATCTCGTTGATGATTTCAGTGAACCTCGTGTCCACTTGGTCTATAGATTCGCCATTCTTCATTTTGAAGTTGTCAAACTTTTGAGTAGCGACTGACAACTTATTCTCTTTGATTAGCTCCGTTCCCTCATACATTAAGGCTAATGCGTCCCAGATTTCTTTGGCATTCTTGCAATTCTTGATCTTGACCATGGTGGATTTGTCAAGAGTTTGATATAGCACGTCTCTGGCCCGATTATCAAGATTGGCCAGCTTTCTTTCTTCGGGAGTCATCTCTGTCCTCTTCTTTGGGATCTTCTCTGGCTTCCCTGCTGCGATCTCCTCTGGAGTGTTGTCCTTCTCGAAGGTGTAAGGACCGCCCTCTATGATGCACCACATGTCATCATGGATTGAAGATAAGTGTGCCTGCATCCTTATCTTCCAAATATCATACTCGTCAACTGAAAACACAGGTAGTCTAGAATGCATGTGTTCCATTATAAAATGAGAGTAAAGATATATCTCTGATATAGATCTGGTTCGTGAAATAAATGAACCAACCTCTCTGATACCACTTGTAGGTCACAAGTCGTCCAGGAATAAGTCTAGGGGGGGGGGGGGGGTGAATAGACTTATTGAAACTCTTAAACTCTTTTTCTCAAAGAGTAAGTTTCTTCAGCTGATAGATATACAAATGACTCAGAGTCGTTTGTTCTCAATACGTGCGGAAGTCAGCTGATGACGAATATAAAACAACTAATGAAACACTTAACAATGAATGCAACAGTTAGAGTATGATGCTATAAAGCAGTAAAGTACGCAGGCAATTATAGTGGTCTCAGAGGTGGGGTAATCCTCTACTAATCCACTTTTCTCCAAACCAGTTGGAGATGAATTCACTATAATTTTCAACCAGTGATAAATATTACAGTGATTCAACCAAACTACAACAGCTTCCAACCAGTGGAAATCCGTGCCGTTGTAACACACTTGACTGCCTTGCACCTCTTGATCCTCGATCCTTGGATGCCTTTACAGTCTCGAACTTCAACCAGTGAAGTACCCCGAACTCAGGATTTAAGACACGAGTTTTTGTCTTCTCCAACTAAGAGCTTCTTCAAGTATGAACTTTTTAGAACCGCTCTTTTCACGATGCTGTATTTCGCTTTAGATTGCTTGAATGCTTTGATCGCTTGAAAGTATGTTCGCACCGGTAGTTGCTCAACTTTAAATCTTCAGATATATATAGGTGATGATCCTTGAGCATTTCTTCATAGCCGTTGCAAATCTGTAACAAATCAGTCCGTTGGAGAGAGACTTCTTTGTTTATTCTTTTTTGAACGTTGCAAGGCTGGATTCCCATTTTTTAATCTATCTTCCGACCGTTGTGAAGACTCTACATGTGAGGGGCCAAATCTTTTGATTATAATACGATTAAAGTCTTCAAGGTGGGTCTGGATGAATTATTTAATTCATATCCTTTGCGGGAATCTCTCCAATTTGTCTCTTCACGTTGTATGTGACTTTCCGTAATACTTGACTTTTCAACGCATGCTGACGTGGACTTGGAGTACTTGGCTGACTTCGAGTAGGCTGATGTAAGGTTAACTTCTCTGCAGTTTTGGACCTCTCTGATGTTCACTATTGGGAACTCGCCTGATCAGCTGACCTATCTGAGGTTACTTGACTGCAGTCTGGTCAAACATCTCTGATAATTTTTGTTGACCAGATCTTCTCTGATATGACTCGTCTGTACCTCTCTGATGAACTTAGCTGTTCTTTTGTACTTAGCCGATTTTTAGCCTAACTTATTTTGGCCTATAGAAGATACTCATTTGGTTCTTCTTTACATTTTGCCAAGTTTTACACTTAACACAATTTGGCCTATGGAAGATACTCATTTGGTTCTTCCTTACATTTTTGCCAAGTAATAAACATTTGAATTTATATTAATGACATCATCAAAATCTAACAAGCATTCCTAACAATTTTAGCGTTGGATCATTTAGGAGCTTGAAGAATCGGATTTGTGGGAAGAGCGTTTAAAGCTTGAGGAATCATCTTCAAGAAGTACATCACTTAATCAACGGACTACGAGGGTATTGTAATATCCGCATTTTCTTTTCCCGATATTTTCATTTTTGGTGTATTTTTTGTTTTTAGCGACTCGCGTGTAACCGTATTGATATTTCGAGAATACTTATTTCTAGACTATTTGGCATCCGATTCTGTGTTTATTGGTTCTTTCATCGCTTATTGATCCGATTATCATAATTGTTATTCGGAACCGCCGTTTCGGGGTCGCCGTAAATCCATCCTATGTTACTATGCTTGTTGTGAGCTTCTGTTTGATGTTTCGTTCACGTTTTGGTATTTTGCGGCCATTGTTATCCTGTGCTTAGCGCGCGCTATTGTTGTTGTATAGCGCACGCTAGCATCGTTCAGTAGCGCATGCTACGTTTGCTTCGTAGCGCGCGCTCGCGAGTCGAGCCCAGCAGTGGTAGTAAGTTGTTTCTGCTCTCTGCTCTCTGGGCAAGCAACTTAGCGCACGCTAAGATTTTGTTTTAGTGCACGCTATTGTTGAGGTCTAGCGCGCACTATGTCCGGTAGCACGCGCTAATCCGGTAGTCCAGTACTGGGCAGATTGTTTCTGGACTCGATCTGGTGCCCAGGTAGCGCATGCTATGGCCTGATAGCACGCGCTATCGAGAGGCTGTTAGCGCACACTATTCTTTTGTAGTGCACGCTAATGGGCCATAACCATAGGTCTGGACTGGATTATGGCTGGGTAGCACACGCTAACTTTAATCGTTAGCGCATGCTAAAGCTCTCTGGCTATAAAAACCAGGGATTTGACCCAGACTCCACATTTTTCTCCCCTTTCTCTCTCTCTCTCCGGTTCTTGGGCGATTCTTGGGCAATTTACGAGCGATTTGAAGCCTTGAAATTCCTAGCCATCATTTTCTTGTGTTCTTGGTGAAGATTAACAACACCAACACTTATTCTTCATTCTTAATCCAAGGTAATCTCCTAGAACCCTATTTTTGGGAAATTTGGGGGGTTTTGAGTATTTGTCTGATTCGTTCCGTATTGTTGATTAATCCATGATGTATATGATTAATCTCTGTAGTATTCTTGTTTCCCTACGAGTTCATGGTAAGTTTCATTGTTTTTGTGAAATTGAGAGGGTTCGAGTGCGACCGGTCCTCGTCGTTGTTTTTGGACGAACTTATATGAATCGTAGGTGGGTTTTCGGGTGTATTCCATTTTTGTATTCATTTAGAGATGGTTGTGATTATATTCTTCGCATCGTTAGGTTCGTTTTCGTCGGTTCCTAGCGGCCGTGCTTGATTTCCTTTCCGTTCTTGTCGTCGTCAATTATTCAAGACAAGTATTTTTGGAAACCTTTATGCTTAACATGAAATAGTGATGTATTTGTGTGTGCTTTTCTCACCTCGGGAGGGTCCGACGGGGCCTCGATGGAATCCAGAGGTTTAGCCCTGGATTCACGAGCTTGATTCGCTAGATAGCTCGGGAGGGTCCTTAGAGGCCTCGAGTGGGATCAGTGGCTTTACCCCAGTCCTAGGCGATGCCTCTGTGTGATTTGTTTTTTGATATGGCCAGCTCGAGAGGGTCCTTAGAGGCCTCGAGTGGGATCAGTGGATTTACCCCGGTCCTAGGTAAATTGATCATTGACTGTTTGTTTCCGGAAGAGACATGTCTGGTTTTGGTTTTTGAAATGAATTGATGCATGTACTATGAAATGTATAAGCGAATGGTTTGCCTTGATTACTTGTACTAGCGTAATTGCTAACCCCTTTGGGGACCCATCTTGGGGAAATTCATTTTATAAATTTCAGGTTATGTTCAGCCGGACGAGCGGGCGCTGGGACTGTATGAGGATGCTGGCCAGGGTCGTTGACATGTGCATTTGAGTCTCTTTATTTCCGTTGTCCTTTTCGATATGGTTGTTTTCTAACTTATGAACTTATAGATGGTACTCGCGAGTACTTAGGTATTTCCACTCGGATTGTGGTTTGTATCATTGATAGTTATTTATGTTTTTCGGTGATGCTTATTTCGCCGGTTGTACCGGGCGTGTTATTTAATGTTCGTCTTGATGATGTGTGTTTTCTCGCTAACCGACACGGTTAGGTGTGTGGTAATTCTTATTTAGCCTAGTGCGTCCGATGTAGTGGTCCACGACACTGTAATACACGTTGAATATCTTGGGGGTGTTACAGAAAATGGTATCAGAGCACTACGTTTATGGATACCTAGGCTTGTCAGTTATTTGGGTCTAGTTGTGTTTTGTTTTGCACATCGTCACACCGCTGCCAGCATCTCAGTACTTCTAGTGCTCGTAAGTTTTCCTTACTCGATTCCTTGTTTTCTCGTACCATATTTCCGTTTCTTGAACTGTGGCTGTTTTTCCTCTCATACTATCATCGAGTTGATTTTGCTACCTTTTAACACCGGAATTGATGCTGGAAGAGGCCGTGGTCGTGGTCGTGCATGCGGCCGGGGACGTAGGGCAGCCGGTGAGGCAGCCACATCGCATTCTTCGGGATCCGGCAGTACTGGTGACCGGCATAGCCATGCTACTACTCAAGATGGCCCTGATCTTGGTGTTGCAGCGGTAATGCAACAAATGGTGAACCAAATGGCTGCAATAGCTCAGGCGGTCCAAAACCCGACTTCAGCCCATGCTACTCGGGGCGGAGCAGATCGTTGGCTTCAGGGTTTCATCAAGATACATCCTCCTCAGTTTTCGGGGGCTTCAGACCCGATCGGCTGGGAGGGGTGGATCAAGGAGATAACCAAAGTATTTGTTTCCACCAACTACCCCGAGGACCGCAAGGTCTCTATTGCCCAATACTTTCTCACTGGGGATGCTACTGATTGGTGGGAGGCTGTTGAGCCTAAAAACCATGTTGCTTCGTGGGGGGAATTCAAGAACCTGATGGAGACCGAATATTGTCCGTGGCAAGTTAGACCGGATCGAGTCCATGCCTTTTATGATGCTCAATCTCGGGATATTCCTATTTCTCAAGCTATTGCCAATTTCAACCAGGAGTTGGGCTTCGTAAAGGCCCAAGTTATGGAAGAGAGCGACCAAATTTTCTACTTTTCCAGATGGATGAAACTGTCGATTCGTCACTACATGTCTGGGCTCGTCTGCACCACCTTGAAGGATTATCAGAGTAGAGCTATTGCATATGACATGTCTGTGACGGTCAGTGAGGCGGCTCGTGAGAGCAAGAAGCAGAAATCCGTCGGAGATTTTTTTGGGTCACAAGGGTGGAGGTCAGCAAAAACCTCGATGCAAATATTCTGCGGCGATTCGGCTGCTTTTCCGGGGTTTTCGAGGTCGCGCTGCCTCTGTTCGTGATGTCAGATGCTTTAACCGTGGCAAGTCGGGCCATAATAACCGGGAGTGTCCTCGTCCGCAGTTGACTTGTCATACTTGTGGTCAGTCGGGCCACAAGGCTTTCTTTTGGGAGCGGGTAGGACAGATTCTCAGTGCCCAGACTTCTTTTCCAGCGCCTAGGGAGCCGGCTATGAACCAGGGCTCGTTTGCTCCGCAGTCTCCGCCGAGTGCCAGTCGAGGAAGAGGTCAGGGTCAGCCCGCTAGGGGGGAGCTTCCAGTGTTGGCTCCGCCCATCCGCGTGTCTATGATATGAGGAGGGCCGATGATCCAGCAGCTACCATGGCCAGAGGTACTGTTTATATTCAGTCCCATCCTGTCAGTGTGATTTTTGATTCAGGTTCTAGGCATTCATTCATCTCTCTACAGTGTGTGCGCCATTTGAGTCTTGACTGTTTGTCGCCTTGCGAGCCTTTCATCATTAAACTTCCTAGCAGTGATAGAATCGTTGGTGATCGAGAGGTCCGAGACTGTTTTGTGTTTATTTGTGAGAGGGCTTGGCTCTCTAATCTTATTGTTGTGAGTATTGGGGGTGAGGATTTGATTCTCGGGGATGATTGGCTCGAGCGGCATGGTGTGATCATGAACTACCGCACGAGAATCATCACCATGCTACCCGAGGACGGCACCGAGCACTCTTTCGCGGGGCGTAAGAGAAACCAGAAGTTCGTAATTAACACCTTGAAGGCGATGAGACTCTTGCGGAGTGGGTGTACTGGTTATTGGTGTTACGCCTTGAAGGCGGAGGATGGTGGAGTCGAGTTTTTATCGATCCCAGTTGTCAGTGAGTTCCCTGATGTCTTTCCTGATGAGTTACCGGGACTGCCATCGGATCGTGAGGTAGAGTTCGCCATCGAGTTAGAGCCAGGTGCGGCTCTGATTTCAAAGGCACCGTATCTCATGTCACCTTCATAGATGGCTGAGTTGAAGAAGCAGTTGAGTGAGCTTCTTGAGTCGGGATATATTCGACTGCATTTGTCTATTGACTATCGCAAGCTAAACAAGGTGACCATCAAGAACAAGTATCCCTTGCCGAGGATTGATGACTTATTCGATCAGTTGTAGGGAGTTGCAGTATTCTTGAAGATCGACTTGAGATTGGGGTACTATCAGCTTCGGGTGAAGGAGTCCGATGTTCCGAAACATCTTTTCGGACGAGATACCTACATTACGAGTTTGTGGTCATGCCATGTAATATCCTAGAATTTAGCTATGATTTTTCGCATTATTTTGTCTGAGTTGTACTGTACAGAGTGGGACCGATACAGTATGGGTGGATAATTTTGGGAACTGTGACAGACGTGCCAGTATATCTATCGAGGTTATTTTAATTCTAGGATATTACATGCTTGATGTATTTTTCGATGTCGGGTATACACTATGAGTACTTGTACAATTTCCGTACTTGGTCGACAGTTGTATTTGAGGATATCGTGCATCAGATGTATCGTATGAGAATGTTATCGGAATGAGCATGTGTATTAAGTATGCCGTATGTTCATATCCATTATGTCGAGACGGACGGGAACTGTTGGATTTTGGCCAAGTATATAAGGCCATTATGTACGCTAGCGTTAAGGACTAACATACGTTAAATTACATGTTACGTTATGCGTAAGGCATTACGTACGTAACAAAAGGAATCGGACAGGATCGAGCTGTGGTCGGCAGGTGGGGCCCGGTGCCAGCAGCTTTCAGCGTGGATGTGGACAAGCGAGTCAACCTCGAGCATTACGTACGCTAGGCGGGTTGTATTACGTACGTTAAGAGGTTAAGTTACTGTAGCAAGTCAACTGCTATATTACGTACGCTACGGAGAAAAGATTACGTACGTAAGCAAGTGAACGAAACAGGTCAGTGCGTTCTGGAATGATGTTACGTACGCTATGTTGGATGTGTAGCGTACGCTAGAGAGCATTACGTACGTTAACATTGAGTGATAACGTACGTAATGAACAACACAGTTTATAAAATGAAGTGTGGACTTCCATTTCCTCACGAACCAAAGAGATGTTCCTCTCGATATCCGTACTTCTTCACTTCTAAGTGTGTTCTAGACACTTTTAACTTGGTTATGAGCTCGGGAGCATGGATTTGAGGCTTGGATATGAAGATGTTAATGATTCTTGAAGTGTTGATGGTATTATTCATCTTCAAGAGGTATGTTGGATAATCCTGTTAGGATTGTATACTGCAAAGCATACTTTATGCTTGTATTACCTAATTTCCCTGTTATTACCTATGAGAATATTAATTACATTTAATCACATGTTTTGCATATTTATTCACGTTATGGTTATGCAAATGAAATGTCTAATTATTTTATATTGTAGATAATGTGGTGTGTTGGTGTCACACGGAAGATCACATTATCGGTGCCTTATAAAATAATATAATAGTTCACAACCTATAAAATTATTAGACAAATTATATAAAAGGTTGTAGTGTATGCTTGATAATAGTTGGTCTTGACTATTAGCATACATTAGCGTATTTGCATACGTTGAACTGGATCGAGGTGAGATAGTGTCTTATGCACTGACTGTAAGAAGAACGTAAATCTCGGATAATTATTATTTCTGAATTCTAAGTATATAATATTTAATTGTGTATTTATAATACTTATTGCTTTGATTTACCATAGGTGAGAGTCAAAATGATCGACTCAATAAGCCTCGTATCTTGGGCAATAATATTGTTTATACGACAATTATTATTACTAGAAATCGTGTCCCGACTCGTGCGGGTTGATGATGTCCCCTTGAGGAGCTCGATAATGATTATTATATTAAACCCTGCAGGTGGATTTAATTCCGATATAATAAAAAGGTTCTAGTGGTACTACTCTTGGATAAGATATTAATTAATTAAAGCTGTAAGTAGCTTATAATTAATTAATGGGCATTCGATATCTTAAACACGGGAAATAATATATTTAATGAGGAGCCCAATTTCGTAATTTGGGATTTTGGTAGGAAGTGCAATATCAACTTTTTAGTGGACTAAGTTGATATTAATAGATTCATTATATTAGGAAGAGTCCTAATAAGGTAAGATGAATTTATTGGGAGTCCTTCCATAATCCTCCATAAGATCCCTAGTAGTAGTCCAAGAGCCTATAAATAGGACTTATGGGGAGGTGTTGGCCGATTCATTCATTGTACCAAGCTTGAGAGATCGATTTTCTTCTTCTTGTGTTTAATTGTAGATCTAGACTTGTGTCTTTGATTCTACAATTTAGATAACACATTAATTTGCTAAGAGTGTTCATAAAATACTAGAAAACAAAGAAAAATAAATCGAGTGATCCCAAGTGAAGGAGTTTCAGCCGATTCCCCATAGAAGTACAAACAAGATACGGTAGCTCGTTGCCCACACAACGTCCGGGTTAAGGTGGATCATACTCGAGAAGGTCTAAAGGTAGAAATACAAGGTGATCAAGACGAAAGCAACCAATACTCTTCAAAAGGTAATATCCTATGATCTTGGATCTAGATTAGGATATTTTAATAATCAACATATTTAATTAATAAATAATAAATAATATTTAAATTGCTTATTAATCTTAGTAATTAATTAATTAGCATTCCTAAATAGATCTTATGCTCGTAGATGCGTAAAACGCTATTATCATCTTTCCCAAACTTCGCGTCCGATGCGTTTTACTTTCCAACAAATCCCTCTCTTCTATTTCGGATTTTGATGTTGTTGTTGGTGTCTTCCTCGTATGATGATGGTTATGGTATTATGATTATACTTCTTGATGATATATGAGGTGCATATTGAAGAAGATGATGATTATGATGAGTATATGTTTCAAATGTTTATGTTTTAGATATGAACATGGAATGTTGATATTTAGAACAAGTGATGATGATTATGGATGTCAAGGGACAAGTTATGTGAATGGTAATTTGATCTTCCGTATGGTCTTGATGATATACAAATCTTGATTATGAATTTGACAAGAACATTATCTTTCTTTGAGGATATGTGTTTATATGAGTCGAATGATCCTAAGTGTAGTTTGGCATGAGATTGATATATATAAACAAGGGATAATCATACCATGTTGAATTTAAGCTTGAATTCGGAATTGAATACGTTGATTAAACTTGCTTCGTGCTCGAATCAACTGTTATTGAGATCACCAGATCATGAGATTGAATTGAAGGTATGAATTCAGATTTGTTGGACATGAGAACATTTAATCCGTACATAGTTGGAATCGAGTATGTTATGAAATCCTTAATATCGAGGTGAATTGATCGTTGATATGATCATAGGTATATGGGATCGTAATATGGTTACGTATTCGTGATTGATTGATGTAGGTTGTTTGGATATGTATTTATTCGAGATATTGTGGAACCGTTGGGTTTATTGATCGGTTGTATTGATTGTTGATTGTTATTGAACGCATCGTTAATTGATCATTTCGATAGGTTGCGTTAAGTGATCGTTGATGATTAATCGTTGTGCTGCGATTGGAATTGGAGGACTCATGAATCGCCTTGGACGGGGCTGCAGAGCTTTTAGATGAAGACGACGGGATTGGTAACAACTTCATCGTATCGGTATCGAGGCAAGTTATGCTTGCTTAGTTAATAATGTTTAATAAATGATTTCGTTTTCACTTCATTTATGATTCATATAGCAATGGTATCATGGGATATGAATTGTCGGGATGATGGCATGTATATTATGTTTGGACTAAGATAAATCATAAGTTGGAGCTTTGGAGGTCTAAGTTAGAATCCCAGGGCTTGCGTGAGAGCCGGTCTAAGACAGAGTATCACTAGTGTAACTTTAGTGGTGAGGCCAACGAGGAAGATGTAGAGGTTATGATTGCGGATCAGATCGTTCCCCGTACGGATAAGTTCAAGTATTTGGGTTCGATCATTCAGAAGGAAGGTGAGTGTGAATATGATGTCACTCATCGCATCAAGGCGGGGTGGCTAAGGTGGAGAGCAGCGACAGGGGTCCTGTGCGACAAGAAAGTCCCTCTAAAGTTGAAGGGTAAATTCTATAGAGCGGCAATCCGACCTGCAATTTTGTATGGCTCTAAATGTTGGGCGATGAAGAAGTTGCTTGAGAGCAAGTTGGAAGCGACTGAAATGAGAATGTTACGCTGGTCGTGTGGTCACACAATGTTAGATAAAATCTCGAACGGGGTCTTCAGGAACGCACTAGAAGTGGCGCCCATTTCAGCGAAAGTTAGGGAAGGGAGATTGAGATGGTTTGGCCACGTCCGCAGGAGGCAGTCATCTGCTCCGGTGAGGAGGGTCGAGAGTTTAGTAGTTGTCAGGGAGAAGAGGAGAGGCAGACCGAGGAGGACGTGGGAGGAGCAGCTGAGATTAGATTTGAAGGCCTTAAACCTTTCCGAGACCATGACTGTTGATAGGTGCGCTTGGAGGTGCCGGATCAGAGTTGTGGATTCTTTAGTTGGGATTGGTGCTATAGTTGAGAGTCTCAGGGTTGGGTTGTCTCGATTAGCTTTGACCTAGAGCATTGTATTTTTTCATTTATTGTATATTTTATCCTATTGCCTTTTTGCGTGTGGTGTATTTTCGACAGGGAGCTGTGCGCGGAGTCAACCTCTCTTCTGTTTGAGCAGCGTTCATCGGGAGTGAAGTAGCCAAATTCCTCTTAGGTAAGTCCTATGTGGATTAAGCCATGGGCTCAGGTATGGTAATGAGTTTTTTTCCGTATCATTTGCTTCCCTTTGTATTTTTCACTCAATATGTTGCTGTGCATTAAGATGAGGGTCTTCACGGAAACAGCCTCCCTACCGTAATAGGTAGGGGCATGGTCTGCGTACATCTTACCCTCCCTAGACCCTGCTCTGAGCGGGATATACTGGGTATGTTTGGTTTGGTTTGGTTTTATAAATCATAATGTATATGATTTTAAAGATGTCTAGTGGGAACGGAGACGTGAATTATATTTGGTTTATTGTGTGAGAGATTAGATATCAAGGTTTGTTATCATGCCGACATTGAACTCGAGGTGGTGGTTTGGTATTAGTTATGGATTGTACTTTATTTTGGATTATTCGGATAACTGTGTATTCATTCAGGGATGTTGGTCGTGGAAAGGTTAACGTCTCCAGCTTGAGGTAAATTAACATTGCTAGATTATGATAATCATACTGTTGCATTATTGCATGTGTGTGTTGATATTTCATGTGGTGAGTGTGCACCATTGTTGTTACGTTTTGTGATGTGCTCTTTCCGTGAGCTGTAATCTATTGGGCCGATGTGTTAGGGGATAAGACCTAAATGGCACCTATGTCTGGAGTATTCCTGAGTAGATGCTTCCGTGACCCTTGGCTGTTGCCTTGGGAATTTATGTGATATTGTCCGGAGTATTCCTGAGTAGATACTTCCGTGATCCTTGGCTGCTGCCTTGGGAGTTTATGTGCTGTTATCATATGCGTTGTTGAGCATGCTGTGAACTGTTGTCTAACGGAATACAACATTGTGGTCGTGTCAGTCTTCATGATCGAGTTATTGCTGTTCTCTTGGAAAGTCTTCTGATCCTTGTTGGATATACGTTTTTTCGAGATTTGTTGTCATGTTGTATCGTGGCATATCTGGAGTTAGATACATTCTGATCGTTCATGTGTAGGATTTTCGGGGCGGGCACATGTAGCATATGTTGGTTTCGACCTCATATTGAACCGTGCACACGAGACGCACTTCGTGAGGCTGATTAGGTACGAGACCAGGCGTGTATCTGATCGATACCCGTGGTTGGCTTGTACACGGACACATGTCCGGATCGGGCGTATCGTGACGTCCATCTTGAGTCTTATTGATTGGTCTTTCATAGTCTATGTATAATCGGATCTGTTCGATAGTCGGGTTGTCTTTAAAATCCCGTATATATGATTTGTATATGGTTGACGATTTTATTCTCTCGTGTATGTGTCCCTGTTGACCCTTTACTGATCTCATTTGGAGTTACCATATCTGGTCAACTAGTTGGTAATCGACTCTTTATTAATCTCGTTTGGAGTTCCCCCTATCATTGGTAATCTCGCTCGTTATTGATCCTTATTGATTCTATTTGGGAGTTTGCCTTATCATTGATATTCTCGGCTGTTTGTCCTTGATTGATTCCTGTTGGAGTTCACCGTGTCATCGGTATCCTCGGTTGCTGATCCCTTATTGCTCTTGTTGGAGTTTACCATGTCGTCGGTATTCTCGGTTATTGTTCCTTTCTTGATCTTGTTGGATTTTACCGTGCCATTGGTATTCTCGGTTGTTGATCCTTTCTCGATCTTATTGGAGTTTGCCGTGTCGTTGGTATTATCGGTTGTCGATCCTTTCTCGATCTTGTTGGAGTTTACCGTATTATTGGTATTCCCAGTTGTTGATCCTTCAGTGATCTTGTTAGAGTTACCACATCACGATATTCTCATTCGTGGTTGATCCTTTGTCGATCTTGTGTGGAGTTATCATATCATTGATATTCCCGTTTTGATGCATTGGTTGTTTATCATTATTTATTGTGTGAGCATTCATGCTTGTATTGATATCCGGGACTTGCCATTGTCTCGGGGCAGTTGGTTTACAGATGTGCCATGTGATATCGGTTTTATCAGGATTGGGATCCGATTGTGCGATCCAGCGGACAGAATTGGACTTGGCCAGATTATTCCATATTGGAGATATGTTTATGTTTGAGAATCTTGGTATCGTTTCGGATACAGTACAGATGGTTACTTTTGAATTCATTCATCACTTAAGGACGCGAGATGTGGATTATGGTAAGGATTGATTTGATATGGATTGTGATGGGTTGATAAGGTTACTTCAGTAATATTACGTGGGGAATGTTCTTACTCTGTAAATTACATTGATACGTAATTGTTTATGTGATGTGATCTGTTGATTATTATGGCTGACCCCGTCGTGGGCTTTATCTTTTAGGTACTCGGAGTTCGAGCTAGTAGCGGTCGTGAAGGGATGAGCTTTCCGGTGATACTGGCTATGGCGTGGTTATTGGGATTCGAGTGTTCTTTCTGTTTTATATAATTCCGCTGCAAATGTATTTAATTGTGTCTCTATTCGCTTCGTGTGTAATTTTATAATGGCTTTCAGTATTTTTCCAACTTGTGTTTACTCTCTAGATGCCCTTTTGGCGTCTTTGCCTTGTGCTTTCAAATGGTATTTTCTGACGGTAATTGAGAACAACATATTGAAAAATATTTGAGTATTTAAAACATTACCGTCATCGGCCTTTTGGCATTTTAAACGTTGCGAAAATGATTTTAGCCTTGTGGGTTCCAAGGTGGGGCCCACAACGCTGTAGTATTACCGGCTGGTTTTGGGGGTGTTACAGAAGATGGTCTCAGAGCTTGTGTTTCGTAAAACCCGGCATGTGTGTTATTTGGCTCTACCAGTACGGTAGTAGCGTGGTTTTTGAAAATGATTTCCTGACTTTTGAGTCAAATCGATTTTTGGAGGTTCCAAAATTTTTGAAATATTTTCAAAATTGCTATATTTGCAATGCCGGTGTGTGTTATTGTGTTGAGACCTTGTATGGGAGTCGTATGCTAGTATAACGGGAGATCATCGACTTCACGGACCTGTAAGTATGTTCTTTTAGTTATTCTGTTTTGATGATGATTATTTGAGCATGGTGACATAATGTTAAGATATTTCGGGATTGAGATATGGATTATGACAGGATTTTAAGTTTCGAGGACGAAACTTATTTAAGTGGGAAGATATGTAATATCCTAGAATTCCGCTATGATTTTTTGCATTATTTTAGTTGAATTGTACTGTACAGAGTGGGACCGATACAATATGGGTGGATAATTTTGAGAACTGTGACAGACGTGCCCATCGAGGTTATTTTAATTCTAGGATATTACATGCTTGATGTGTTTTTCAATGTCGGATATACTGTATGAGTATCTGTACAATTGCCGTACTTGGTCGACAGTTGTATTTGAGGATATCGTGCATCAGATGTATCGTATGAGAATGTTATCGGAACGAGCATGTGTATTCAGTATGCCGTATGTTTGTATCCAGTATATCGAGACGGACGGGAACAATTGGATTTTGGCCAAGTATAGAAGGCCATTACGTACGCTAGCGTTAAGGACTAACGTACGTTAAATTACATGTTTTACGTACGTTATGCGTAAGGCATTACGTACGTAACAAAGGGAATCGGACAGGATCGAGCTATGGTCGGCAGGTGGGGCCCGGTGCCAGTAGCTTTCGGCGCGGATGTGGATAGGCGAGTCAACCTCGAGCATTACGTACGCTAGGCGGGTTTTATTACGTACGTTAAGAGGGTAAGTTACTGTAGCAAGTCAACGACTATATTACGTACGCTACGGAGAAGGATTACGTACGTAAGCAAGTGAACGAAACAGGTCAGTGAGTTCTGGAATGATGCTATGTACGCTATGTTGGATGTGTAGCGTACGCTAGACAGCATTACGTACGTTAACATTGAGTGATAACATACGTAATGAACAATGCAGTTTATAAAATGAAGTGTGGACTTCCATTTCCTCACGAACCAAAGAGATGTTCCTCTCCATATCCGTCCTTCTTCACTTCTAAGTGTGTTCTAGACACTTTTAACTTAGTTATAAGCTTGGGAGCATGGATTTGAGGCTTGGATATGAAGATGTTAATGATTCTTGAAGTGTTGATGGTATTATTCATCTTCAAGAGGTATGTTGGATAATCCCTCTCTTCTATTTCGGATTTTGATGTTGTTGTTGATGTCTTCCTCGTATGATGTTATGGTATTATGGTTATACTTCTTGATGATATATGAGGTGTATATTGAAGAAGATGATGATTATGATGAGTATATGTTTCAAGTATTTATGTTTTAGATATGAACATGGAATGTTGATATTTAGAACAAGTGATGATGATTATGGATGTTAAGGGACACGTTATGTGAATGGTAATTTGATCTTCCATATGGTCTTGATGATATACAAATCTTGATTATGAATTTGACAAGAACATTATCTTTATTTGAGGATATGTGTTCATATGAGTCGAATGATCCTAAGTGTAGTTTGGCATGAGATTAATATATATAAACAAGGGATAATCATACCATGTTGAATTTAAGCTTGAATTCGGAATTGAATACGTTGATTAAACTTGCTTCGTGTTCGAATCAACCATTATTGAGATCACCGGATCATGAGATTGAAATGAAGGTATGAATTCAGATTTGTTGGACATGAGAACATTTGATCCGTACATAGTTGGAATCGAGTATGTTATGAAATCCTTAATATCGAGGTAAATTGATCGTTGATATGATCATCGGTATATGGAATCATAGTATGGTTACGGATTCGTGATTGATTGATGTAGGTTGTTTGGATATGTGTTTATTCGAGATATTGTGGAACCGTTGGGTTTATTGATCAGTTGTATTGATTGTTGATTGTTATTGAACGCATCATTAATTTATCATTTCGATAGGTTGCGTTAAGTGATCGTTGATGATTAACCGTTGTGCTGCGATTGGATATGGAGGACTCATGAATCGCCTTGGACGGGGCTGCGGAGCTTTTAGATGAAGACGACGGGATTGGTAACAACTTCATCGTATCGGTATCGAGGCAAGTTATGCTTGCTCAGTTAATAATGTTTAATAAATGATTTCGTTTTCACTTCATTTATGATTCATATAGCAATGGTATCATGGGATATGAATTGTCGGGATGATGGTATGTATATTATGTTTGGACTAAGATAAATCATAATGTATATGATTTTAAAGATGTCTAGTGGGAACGGAGACGTGAATTATATTTGGTCTATTGTGTGAGATATTAGATATCAAGGTTTGTTATCATGCCGACATTGAACTCGAGGTGGTGGTTTGGTATTAGTTATGGATTGTACTTCATTTTGGATTATTCGGATAACTGTGCATTCGTTTAGGGATGTTGGTCGTGGAAAGGTTAACATCTCCAGCTTGAGGTAAATTAATATTGCTAGATTATGATAATCATCATGTTGCATTATTGCATGTGTGTATTGATATTTCATGTGGTGAGTGTGCACCATTGTTGTTACGTTTTGTGATGTGCTCTTTGTGTGAGCTATAATCTATCGGGCCGATGTGTTAGAGGATAAGACCTAAATGGCACCTACGTCTGGAGTATTCCTGAGTAGATGCTTCCGTGACTCTTGGCTGCTGCCTTGGGAGTTTATGTGATATTGTCCGGAGTATTCCTGAGTAGATACTTCCGTGATCCTTGGCTGCTGCCTTGGGAGTTTATGTGCTGTTATCATATGCATTGTTGAGCATGCTGTGAACTGTTGTCTGACGGAATACAACATTGTGGTCGTGTCGGTCTTCATGATCGAGTTATTGTTGCTCTTTTGGAAAGTCTTCTGATCCTTGTTGGATATGCGTTTCTTCAAGATTTGTTGTCATGTTGTATCGTGGCATATCTGGAGTCAGATACGTTTTGATCATTCATGTGTAGGATTTTCGGGGCGGGCACATGTAACATATGCTGGTTTCGACCTCATATTGAACCGTGCACACGATACGCGCTTTGTGAGGCTGATTAGGTATGAGACCAGGCGTGTATCTGATCGATACCCGTGGTTGGCTTGTACACGGACACATGTCCGGATTGGGCGTATCGTGACATCCATATTGAGTCTTATTGACTGGTCGTTCACAGTCCATGTATAATCGGATCTGTTCGATAGTCGGGTTGTCTTTAAAATCCCGTATATATGATTTGTATATGGTTGACGATTTTATTCGCTCATGTATCTGTCCCCGTTGACCCTTTACTGATCTAGTTTAGAGTTACCATATCTGGTCAACTAGTTGGTTATCGACTCTTTATTGATCTCGTTTGGAGTTCCCCCTATCATTGGTAATCTCGCTCGTTATTGATCCTTATTGATTCTGTTTAGGAGTTTGCCTTATCATTGGTATTCTCGGTTGTTAGTCCTTGATTGATTCCTCTTGGAGTTTACCGTATCATCGGTATCCTCAATTGCTGATCCCTTATTGCTCTTGTTGGAGTTTACTATGTCGTCGGTATTCTAGGTTATTGTTCCTTTCTTGATCTTGTTAGAGTTTACCGTGCCGTTGGTATTCTCGGTTGTTTATCATTTCTCGATCTTATTGGAGTTTGCCGTGTCGTTGGTATTTTCGGTTGTCGATCCTTTCTCGATCTTGTTGGAGTTTACCGTATTGTTGGTATTCCCGGTTGTTGATCCTTCATTGATCTTGTTAGAGTTACCACATCACGATATTCTCGTTCATGGTTGATCCTTTGTCGATCTTGTATGAAGTTATCATGTCATTGATATTCCCATTTTGATGCATTGGTTGTTTATCATTATTGATTGTGTGAGCTTTCATGCTTGTATTGATATCCGGGACTTGCCATTGTCTCGGGTCAGTTTGTTTACAGATGTGCCGTGTGATACCGGTTTTATCAGGATTGGGATCTAATTGTGCGATCCAGCGGACAGAATTGGACTTCGCCAGATCATTCCATATTGGAGATATGTTTATGTTTGAGAATCTTGGTATCGTTTCGGATACAGTGCATATGGCTACTTTTGAATTCATTCATCACTTAGAAACGCGAGATGTGGATTATGGTAAGGATTGATTTGATATGGATTGTGATGGGTTGGTAAGGTTACTTCGGTAAGATTACGTGGGGAATATTCTTACTCTGTAAATTACATTAATATGTAATTGTTTATGTGATGTGATCGTTATCATTGTTGAGTATTATGGCTGACCCCACCGCGGGCTTTATCTTTTAGGTACTCGGAGTTCGAGCTAGTAGCGGTCGTGAAGGGATGAGCTTTCTGGTGATACTGGCTATGGCGTGGTTATTGGGATTCGAGTGTTCTTTCTGGTTTTTATAATTCCACTGCAAATGTATTTAATTGTGTCTCTATTCACTGCGTGTGTAATTTTATAATGGCTTTCAGTATTTTTCCAACTCGTGTTTACTTTGTAGATGCCCTTTTGGAGTCTTTGCCTTGTGCTTTCAAATGGTATTTTCTGACGGTAATTGAGAACATTTTGAAAAATATTTGAGTATTTAAAACATTACCGTCATCGGCTTTTGGCATTTTAAACATTGCGAAAATGATTTTAGCCTTGTGGGTTCCAAGGTGGGGCCCATAGTGCTGTAGTATTTCCGGCTGGTTTTGGGGGTGTTACATGCCATTCGGGTTAACTAACACTCCGACAGTGTTCATGCAGTTAATGAACAAGGTTTTTATCGAGTATTTGGATAAGTGTGTCGTCGTCTTCATTGACGATATTCTTATTTATTCGAAGAACGAGGAGGAGCATGCCCATCATCTGCGGGTGGTGTTAGACATTTTGAGGACCGAGCGACTCTATGCGAAGTTCTCGAAATACGAGTTCTGGCTGAAGAAAGTGATGTTTCTCGGTCACGTGATTTCAGCTGATGGGGTCAGTGTGGATCCACAGAAGATTGAGGCAGTGTTAGATTGGGCACCGCCCAAGAACGTGAATGAGGTCTGTAGTTTCTTGGGTTTGGATGACTACTACTACAGGTTCATCGAGGGGTTCTCGAAACTAGCTCGTCCACTTACACAATTGCTCCAGAAATCCAAGAAGTTCGTCTGTAATGACGAGAGACAGTCGAGTTTTGAGGATCTGAAGAGGGGTTTAACTTCAGCCCCGATTTTAGCACTGCCGTGTGGCGACGAGGGTTTTGCCATTTATAGCGATGCTTCGGGTCAGGGTCTTGGGTGCGTGTTGATGCAACATGACAAGACTATTGTGTTTGTGTCGAGGCAGTTGAGGCCGTATGATCTTAACTACCCTACTCACGATTTGGAGTTAGCGTCAGTTGTTTTTGCGCTCAAGATTTGGCGTCACTGTTTTTTTGGCTGAAGATGATGTGTTGAGATTCCAGAGTTGGCTGTGTGTACGGAACGACTTGGAATTGAGGCAGGATATTTTGCGTGAGGCCCATGCTACGCCTTACTCCATTCATCCTGGTTCGAGTAAGATGTACAAGGACCTGAGGAGGAACTTTTGGTGGAATGATATGAAGGAGGAGGTCGCACGGTTTGTAGCGAGATGTTTGACTTGTCAGCAGGTCAAACTCGAGCATCAGCGACCAACTGGGTTATTGCAGTCACTTCCCGTTCCAGATTGGAAATGGAAAGATATTTCGATGGACTTCATCACGAGTTTTCCGAGATCAAGATCAGGCATGAATATGGTTTGGGTGATTGTGGACCGTCTGACCAAGTCGGCACAATTTCTGGGCATCAAGGATACTTGTGGTCCAGGGAAGTTGGCTTGTGTGTTTATTGCGCAGATTGTGAGGCTTCACGATACTCCGAAGTCTATTGTTTTGGATCGGGATGGCCGTTTTGTATCGCACTTTTGGCAGGCGGTGCATAAGGCGTTGTGTACTCGTTTGCGTCTGAGTACTTCTTTTCATCCTCAGTCAGATGGGCAGTCGGAACGCACTATCCAGACATTTGAGGATATGTTGCATGCTTGTGCTCTCGATTGGAAAAGTGACTGGGAGGAGCATTTGCCATTGATTGAATTCACGTACAACAGTAGTTGGTATGCATCGATCCGAATGGCATCGTATGAGGCCCTTTATGGGCGGTGATGCCGATTTGTTGGAACGAGGCGTCCGATTTGGTCGGAACCAAACCAGATATCGCTTTAGAGACAAGACGGAAGGTGGAATTGATTCAGGAGAGGATGTTGACTGCTCAGAGCCGACATAAATCATATGCTGACGTCCATCGTCGACCTTTGGAATTCGAGGTGGGAGACCATGTTTTGCTGAAGGTGTCACCGACGAGGGGAGTTTTTCGCTTCGGGAAGAAGGGAAAGTTGAGTCTGAGATTTATTGGGCCCTTTGAGATTCTCGAGAGAGTTGGCGAGTTGGCTTACCATTTGGCATTGCCCCCAGATTTGAGCCATGTTCATAGCATCTTCCATGTTTCCCAACTGAGGAAATATGTTCCGAATTCTAGTCACGTCATCGACTATGGTGAGATTGATATCGCCGACGATATTACCTTCGAGGAGCGTCCCTTGAAGATTTGGAGCACTGTGAGAAGCGACTGAGGCATAAGACTATCCCTTTGGTCAAAGTTCAGTGGTCGAGGCATGGTGTCGAGGAGGTAACTTGGGAGACCGAGGATAGCATGCGTGCTAGGTACCCCGAGTTGTTTGTTTCTTAAGTTTCGGGACGAAACTTATTTTTAGAGGGGTAGAATATAATATCCACATTTTCTTTTCCCGGTATTTCCATTTTTGGTGTATTTTTCATTTTTAGCGACTCGCGTGTAACCATATTGATATTTCGAGAATACTTATTTATGGACTTTTTGGCATCCGATTCTGCGTTTATTGGTTCTTCCATCGCTTATTGATCCGATTCTCGTAATTATTATTCGGAACCGCCGTTTCGGGGTTGCCGTAAATCCATCCTATGTTATTATGCTTGTTGTGAGCTTCCGTTTGATGTTTCGTTCGTGATTTGGTGTTTTGGGGCCATTTTTATCATGTGCCTAGCGCGCACTAATGTTGTTGTATAGCGCATGCTAGCATCGTTCAGTAGCACACGCTATGTTTTCTTCGTATTGCGCGCTAGCGAGTCGAGCCCAGCAGTGGCAGTAAGTTGTTTCTACTCTCCGCTCTCTGGGCGAGCAGCTTAGCGCACGCTAAGATTTTGTTTTAGCGCACGCTGTTGTTGAGGTCTAGCGTGCGCTGCGTGTCCGGTAGCGCGCGCTAATCCGGAAGTCCAGTACTGGGCAGATTGTTTCTGGACTCGGTATGGTGCCCAGATAGCACACGCTATGGCCCGATAGCGCACACTATCGAGAGGTTGTTAGCGCACGCTATTCTTTTGTTGCGCACGCTAACGGGCCAGAACCGTAGGTTCTGGACTGGATTATGGCTGGGTAGCGCATGCTAACTTTAATCGTTAGCGCACGCTAAAGCTCCCTGTCTATAAAAACCAGGGATTTGACCCATACTCCTCATTTTTCTCCCCTTTCTCTCTCTCTCTCCGGTTCTTGGGCAATTTCCGAGCGATTTGAAGTCTTGCAATTCCTAGCCATCATTTTCTTGTGTTCTTGGTGAAGATTAACAACACCAACACTTATTCTGTTGGGATTCGGTGCCTAAATCGAAGGCCCAGCGGAAGTGATAAAACAAAAATTAATTTGATCCGAATCCCTACGAGGATCGATCGAGCTACGTATATACGAATATAGAAATGAAATCACAAGAGATAAAAGAAACTCGCCCTTGTAGTCCGTTGAATAAATGGATTCCTTCTCCCGAGCTATTCCCCAAGCTTGAATTAAATTCCCTACGATCCAATGCGCTCCAAGCCCTTGGATGATCCAACATCGAAAAGACAACGTCTCTACTTGCCACGCGGCGGAGAAATGACCGGAAAGACTAAACCTCGTTATCCTTCAAGGATATGGCTAGAACAAGGTTGTAAAAGCTTTGCTAATCAAAATTACAACACTCTAAGTGTTTAATCTTTGATCTCTCTATCTCACTTTAATTTTCTCCAAGAAAATATATGAAAATGAAGAAGAATGTTGAAGAACACTTTGAGAAACACTTTTCTCTCTCCCTTACACAATTCTCACGGTTGGTGTGTGTGTGTATCAAAGTGTATCTCTTCAAGATGTGTCTTCTCATTATATACTCCTTTCATAATATAAAAAACCCCAAGCAAATAATGTGCATGATGCTTGTCCCCTCAACACATGAGATTCCAAGCATCATGATGGGGACAAGTCAATACACACACATGGATATAAGTGGTGGCGTCCATGATGAATGATAGGAAGAGTTCGGTCCGTTTCGGACTCCCGTGAGTCTAAACAGATAAACTCCGATTCCGTTCTGATGTATTTATATCGATTAATTAATCCAATCAATTAATCATACCAAATACATAATAACATAATTAATTTCTCCAAGAAATAATTATATCCATGAATTAAATTAATCACCCAGTAATTTATTTAATTCATTAGGCCGTAAATCAATTTATCCAATAAATCAATTTAAACATCTAATGTCCCAAATTAGATATCCAATATCTAAAATTCATAATGAGATAATAAGCTTGATTCTTTCCATCGTCAATCCTATTGCGCGACTCGGTAGGTTCGTCTCAATCAGCAATGGGAGGAACCAAAGAGTAGTAGCACCACCTAGCCAGCCTGGCGGCCTACATTGTACCCCAACTGAGAACGAATGATGGGATCATTCAAGAACCATTTTTTCGTGAATACCAGTATACGTATAAACCCTCCTTTCAAATGTCCCGATCAAGTTATAGGGTCACGGTCAGTCAAACCCTATCTTTACTTGACGCTATGCATGCATTAATGCAAATCGAGATCATCGAGCTCTCGTGTATAAAATACAACTAGCTCCAATGCTTTGGCCAAAGAATTATGATCTCATCTACCAAGAACCGCATAGGACATATAACCCACTCACTAACGGGAGAAAAATTTCTATCTTGGTATTCAGTGGGGGTAGTATGTTTTTTTTTCATTTTTATTTTTTTTGCAAGAAATATACTTCAAATTATAACTTCAAACTTGTTCAAAGGTTACAAGCTTACAAAAATTGAAAGTAAAACACTAAGTAAAATACTAAGTGCTTATTGATCAAGCACTTTTCAATTACAAACTAAATGAAAGAAAAACTTCAAACCAAAAATGAAATACAAACTAAAATTGAGAGTTCTAAGGAAAATATATTGCTAAAAGAAAGGAGTATTTCTTAGCAAGAAGATGGGTGATTTCCTCATGAGTGAAGGTGTCCTTTTATAGGTGATTTTCAAGAATACAATTGATTATTTAATTCAAAATATCTATTGTAGTATCTTGATTAATTCTTTGTTCACACTTCACCTATGTCTTTGAATTTTCAGATTTTTGACCAAAAAAATATCTTGTGGTTGAGTTCACAAGTTGGTCAAAAGTGGACTATTTTTGCATGGCATCTGTTGAAAAACGGCGATGAAAAACGGCCCAGTTTGCCCCGTGTTGTGCGCCGTTTTGTGGTGACTCGGTCTCTTCCGGAATACGCGAGGACACGGCGCTAAATGCGGCCGTGTGTGAAGCTTGATCAAGACACGGCCCTTGTTGCGCCGTATGTGAAACGGCCTACATAACACGGTCCTTTTTGCGCCGTGTTGTATGGTCGTTTTGCCTTGAAAAATTCCCGTCGTTGGATTTGATCTTGTTTTCCGTTCTTTTTGATGCTTCATGTCAGTAATCTGTAAAATAACCATTTTTAGCTCATGTTTGGACATATCTGTAAAATATGTATTTTTAATCACAAATCAGTACGATTATGTCAGGAAAAAGGAATATTTTGTATATGAATTTTAGATCAATTATGCACTAATCAAATACCCCACACTTAAATTCCTGCTAGTCCCGAGCAAGACTCTTTATTAATCACACACAAAATAAAAATTAAAATAAGACATAAAATAAAAAATAAAAAATAATACACACAAATTTAAGAAAAATAATTATATATAAAGATAAAAAGAGATCAAAATGCCATTAATACACAATAACCAACTTTATACAGTAGATATAAATGAATCAAGATTCAAAATAAATCTACTAACGATTTTGAAGTTAAAACACGGTTTTTATTTTTGTAATTCCAAAATGAAAGGTTTTCCCCCCAAAAGGTTGATTATTTCTTTCCCACTCGTGACTTCACACGACCCCCTTTAATGGTTGCTCTCGATCACTCGTTTATTTTTCGACTCAATATAAAGAAGAATTTCATCGGCGTCATCAAATATTGTGATTTTTCACGAAATTGAGTGTATTGAAATTCAGCCGCTAATTAATTCAGATCTTGCTCATAAACTACATCCCTTTTAGTGATAGCTTTCACAATATTATTTGCTAACGTGTAGCTCTTTTCACCAACATAATTTCTATCTTTTTTTTAAAAGGTGATAGCTTTCACACCGTTATTTGCTAACGTGTAGCTCTTTTCACCAATTTTTCTGTGAGACGGCAGCTACGCACCAACAATGGTTAGTCCTTTATTTTTTGCAAAATTTTAAGACCCCCAAACTTAGGGAGCTGGTGCTGGTCACCACTTCTCCTTTTTGTCATTTTTTTTAGGTGATAGCTTTCACACCGTTATTTGCTAACGTGTAGCTCTTTTCACCAATGACTCCTTTTTTTTTAGGGAATAGAATTTTTGCAGAAAATCATTTATTAGTTAAGCATGAAAAATCAAAAACTCCACAAATTAAGTAAATTTCAGTTCTGTTTTTCATCAACCGACTGATTCTTCTTTTCTCAAGGTAACGAATGACTCGATTTTATATGATAACTACAAGGCTTGGAAAGAGAGATTGAGGCTCAAAAATTTTGGAATATACAATTTTTTTTACCGGTTAAAACAATTTTAGAAGCTTGTATATAGCTAATTTATTGGTGTTTTGGCCAGATCTAGAAACCTCACAAATCAAAATACTATATATATATATATATATATATATAAATTTAAGGCAAATAAAAACACACCAAAATACTAACACACCAAAACATACTACCCCCAAACTTGAAAATAAAAATGTCCTCAGTTTAAAAAAAATAACATAAAAAGCAATGCAGAAAAGCAGAATACTCCCTGTTAAGAAAGTTGATGCTTGAGCTAACGCCTTTTAGAATATGTAAGAGAATAAATATACGAGGCACACAACAAAAAAAATACTCGGAAGTATAACACAATTTTAAAGATGCGCATCAAGAAAGTCCGAAAAGTCGCCTTACGCTGCCATCAATGCTTTTATAAAAAAAAACATACAATAAAAATTACAGCAATAAAATAACAATACATAAATCGCGAATAGATGCGCGTCTAGAGATCAAGAAGAAACTCCTTAAGCTGCCACCAGTTAGCACGATTATTATACACGACAGAAAGTAAAAATACAAGAGGTCCGATATGGGTTATCAAAGGGAGAGGAATGAATCCACTTTTCGTTTTCTCACGGTAAAATCTTCCATCCAGACAATTTTAGCTAGAGCTGGATCTGGTTGAGGAACAAATTCATTGAGTTTTTTGATTAGTTCTTCTGGTGTTGTTGCAACGACTATTATTTGTTTAACACGCTTGGAAATAAAACCCTTTTCAGCAGAGTAGTCGATGAAAGATAGTAAACCATCAAAGAAACCATTGACATTTAGCAGACCTATTGGTTTTTGATGAACATTTAGCTGGGCTCTGGTAACCACATGAAAAAGTTCCTCAAGAGTGCCAAAACCACCGGGAAGGGTGATAAAGGCGCCAGAATTATTTATCATGTGAGTTATGCGATCTTGCATATTCTTGATCTAAACTCATCTCCAATAGTTGACCCGGTGATTTTACTTTCGGCCGGAGGTTTTGGGATTATTTCCAACACTCTTACTCCTTCCATATAGGCGACGGCAGCTCGTCCCATTAATCCTAGACTTCCTCCTCCGTAAACTACATGAATGCATTTTTTTCCTAAGGTACGACCCAAGTTGTGGGTGCTTGATAAAGCATGCCTCTTTTCCATAACTAGCTCCACCAAAAATGCAGACTGTGCTAAATTTTTTTGATGAAGATGATGACTCCATTTTTGAAAAGAAATTATTAAGAGAGAAACAGAGAAAAGTGCAAGTTTGAGGGATGAATAAAAGAAACAAGCACAATGTTTATTTATAGAAGAAAAAGAAGGTAAGAATTGTTTAACAAGTTTGTGATTGCGTTGATTGCGCTTCAACTACTCAATAGAATAATGAATGCATTTATCGCATATCACATTTTTTATTCAGAAAATCTGACCACACGACAAAAATAAAAGATACTTACGCGTATGCACAATAGTTGTGATTGTGGCTCACATCTTCCTCTGATTTTACGTTCAGAAATGGCCTAAACGCCTTCTATGAGTCGGGGAGAAGCTTCCCATCCAATTTTCTTACAAATTGGCAAACAAGGTCTTTTAACTTCAGATTCCCAAGACGTTGTTCATATTCGGGTTTGAATTTATTCCACAAACATCGAATTCCGTAATGTACGAGTCCACTAGGATGCGTGTCAAGAGAAATTTCGATATTATCTAAATTCTCTTTATTCAGACCATCCTTAATGAACTGAATTTTATCTTCTCTGTTTGTAGATGGAATTCCTAAAGATCGACATTTTAAATTACAGTTCCATCTAGCACATTTATAGCAAACGGCTATTATCTTTGCTCGTCGTTTCTTGGCATATGAACTTTTTCCAAGCCCTGGTAAAAATCTAGTCAGTGTTTCTGTGAATTCACCTTCTATTCTTACTTTGGCTTCGATAATGAATCTTATGTCAAAAGGTATGCTTTTATTCATAAGCAACCTCATCCTTTCAAGTCTTCTCTTGTAAATCTTTAAAATTGCATTTTTGCTTAGAAAGGGAAATCTTTTTTTTTCAATTTTATACAATGTTTATTCCATGACAAAAAAAAAAATTAAAATGAAAAACGATAAAATATCTACAAATATCAGTTGTTTGTGGGAAACTGAAAAATCCGACTTTGATAGTCACGGAGTACCGTTATCCGCCACTTGACCGGACAGAAGAATAAAAGATGCAGAAATAAAGAAAGATAAAATAACAAGATATAAACAAAAGTATACAAAAAAGTATATTTGGCCAAAAACAATCCCCGGCAACGGCGCCAAAACTTGATCGGTCAAAAACTTATCCTAAAAATAGGAGTTTTTGAGTCGCTCGCAAATATATACGAGGTAGAAGTAGTTGTGGTAAGTTCTACCAAGGTCTTTTCTCTCGAGGATTGTTCAACAGGGCTTCGTATAATATTTTGTATAGATTGCAAGAAGTAAATACTAAAATATACTAAAATATTTTTTTTTTTGTTTTTAAATTAACTAAATTAAAATGCACTATTTTTAATTTAAACTATTTTTAATAAGACTATTTTAATAAGACTATTTTTAATAAGACTATTTTTATACTAGACTATTTATATTAAGACTATTTATACTAGACTATTTTTAACTAGTGAAAATGAATAGAATTAAAATGTGTTGGGAATTTATAAAATCTAGGGGATTACGGGTTCATTAAATTAGGTTTTTAATTAAGTATCGGAATTGATTTATACGGATATAAAAGAAAAAACGAATGTTTATCGAGTAATCAACTTTTTACCTCTGTACTTTCGTATTCAAAGATGTCTTAATCACTTTCGATTTTTTAAGATGTTGATAACAAGATTAACACTTGATAGATTGAAAAGATATGTTTCCAATACACTTAACAATCAATCAAGGAGCTTTCACTAGTAGAAATAGGATATGATCAATCTCTATTTAAACCAATTAGTCTTTTCATTTCTCTAACTTGACTATTTTTAGGATAAACGATCGTTCATCGAGTAATCAACTTTTCACCTCATAACTTTCGTATTCAAAGGTGTCTTAACCACTTTCGCAATCTTAAGATGTTGATAACAAGATTAACATTTGATAGATTGAAAAGATATGTTTCCAATTCACTCAACAATCAATCAAGAATGTTTCATTAGTAAAAATAGGATATGATCAATCTCTATTTAAACCAATTAGTCCTAAAAATAGTTTAAATCAATCAAATACTCAATATATAACCTAATAGAAATTCCCCTTCCCCTAGGAAGAAAGATTAGCTACTCATTGGTTTATACATACTAAAATTATAATAGAAATAATTGATATATATAATATATATAGAAACTTTTAATTACTAGAACTTAATGACAATAGATAAAACTTACTTGAATATGATGTATCAAAGTGCAAGAAATATACTTCAAATTATAACTTCAAACTTGTTCAAAGGTTACAAGCTTACAAAAATTGAAAGTAAAACACTAAGTAAAATACTAAGTGCTTATTGATCAATCACTTTTCAATTACAAACTAAATGAAAGAAAAACTTCAAACCAAAAATGAAATACAAACTAAAATTGAGAGTTCTAAGGAAAATATATTGCTAAAAGAAAGGAGTATTTCTTAGCAAGAAGATGGGTGATTTCTTCATGAGTGAAGGTGTCCTTTTATAGGTGATTTTCAAAAATACAATTGATTATTTAATTCAAAATATCTATTGTAGTATCTTGATTAATTCTTTGTTCACACTTCACCTATGTCTTTGAATTTTCAGATTTTTGACCAAAAAAACATCTTGTGGTTGAGTTCACAAGTTGGTCAAAAGTGGACTATTTTTGCATGGCATCTGTTGAAAAACGGCGATGAAAAACGGCCCAGTTTGCCCCGTGTTGTGTGCCGTTTTAGGGTGACTCGGTCTCTTCCGCAATACGCGCGAGGACACGGCGCTAAATGCCGGCCGTGTGTGAAACGGTCCAAGACACGACCCTTGTTGCGCCGTATGTGAAACGGCCTACATAACACGGTCCTTTTTGCGCCGTGTTGTATGGTCGTTTTGCCTTGAAAAAATCCCGTCGTTGGATTTGATCTTGTTTTCCGTCCTTTTTGATGCTTCATGTCAGTAATCTGTAAAATAACAATTTTTAGCTCATGTTTGGACATATCTGTAAAATATGTATTTTTAATCACAAATCAGTACGATTATGTCCGGAAAAAGGAATATTTTGTATATGAATTTTAGATCAATTATGCACTAATCAACCCCCACCTCCCGGTTTATAGGGTCGAACTACTCTAATGAAAATCTTGACGTCACAAGCACATCCCTACTAAATCCTCAAGTCGAAGGTGCACGAATACCTATCACAACCTTTCGATTCCGTCATTGACTGTCCTGAAGTGAAATCCATGTGACGAATCAAGGGTGAGTCGGTTCGAGTATACTAATCCAATTAGCATACCTATAACGTGTGCTCCACTAACCATTAGTGTTCGATAGGCACTCTCCATGTCAAAGAACACGTCATACAAGTCTTCATATAAACTTAACGCCCAGTCAAGTTTCATCGACTTTCGAACGATTAAGTATTTGAGATATAAACCTTTCCAGTGCCGACCCCCTTATCCAACAAGGAGTGGAACGTTTTGCTCTCAAATACACGGACTAGTTTCTATATGTATATTTACGAGTTAGGAATGCCAGTAACTACCAGTAAATAAAGAAACATCCATTGCCTTATATTAATGATTTACATAATAACAAGTACAATGCCCTCACTCGACATCCTCTGAGTGGCATTCGAGGGCATACTCCAAACATATTCTTCATCCTTAATCTAAGGTAATCCCCTAGAACCCTATTTTTGGGAAATTCGGGGTTTTTTTTTGAGTTTTTGTCCGATTCTTTCCGTATTGTTGATTAATCCATGATGTATATGATTAATCTCTGTAGTATTCTTGTTTTCCCTACGAGTTTATGGTACGTTTCGTTATTTTTGTGAAATTGAAAGGGTTCGGGTGCGACCGGTCATCGTCGTTGTTTTTGTACGAACTTATATGAATCGTGTTAGGAATATGCCCTCGAATGCCACTCAAGGGATGAGAGAGTAGGGGTATTGTACTTGTAATTATGGAATAATTAATAAAAGGCAATTCTATTCATTCACTGTTTATTGTATTTCAATTGCATTCTTGACTTGGTAAACATTGAAGTGAAGTCCATGTAAATAAATCGAACATTCCATTCTCGTTATGGGATAAGAGAAAATACACTGGAAGTGTTTAAAGTTTATTTACGTAAATCGTTCGCAAGTCAATAAACTTAAATGGGCATTAAGTTTTAATAAGACTTTTATAACTAATGCTAAGACGTGTGCATGTCTTGATAACATAGTTATAAGTATATGGGTGGGATCAGTATAGTCGAACACGACAATAAATTATGATTCAGTCACACGGTATTAACTCTCGGAGAGTCTATGACGAATCGAAAGGTTGTGATAGTATACGTGGACCTTTGACTTGAGGGTTCAGTAGAGGATGTGCCTGTGACGTTTAGTTTGTCATTAGAGTAGTTAGACTCATTTGCTTAATTGCTGTGTTGGGATAACAATACCCGGTATCGAAACAGTTAGGATAAACAATCCCTGTATCGAATAGTGGTGATAAGATGTTTTTACAATATGCCAATCCAGCATACAGTAAGCAAACTGTATTGAAAAGCTGATCAATAGTGTCAACCTGTATCGAAGACCTCTCGTAGATCCAGCATATTGATCATACAGCAAAGAGTCCCGCAAAGCTAAAGTATGGAAGCTGTCTCGAATATCAATACAGTGATCCTTCCATACAGCTCTCAACAGGACAAGAAGGAATCTTCAGTATTCACTAGAAGTCAAGTCCCGTTGATAAAGAAATATTTAAATACTAAGGATAAAGTATTTAAATACTGTAAGTCAGAAGATCTTCACAATCCCGCAATATCCGGATCTCAGTCAAATGTCTGTTGTCACAGAATCTTGCCCAACGGATAGATTTCTAATGGATATATTTCAGAGGCTATATATATCTCCAGAGTTTGAAGATCATCAACTACTAAACTTCTGAGCAACTTACAAACGATCAAGATTACAAGAAATATTCAGAGCAAAACATATCTCCCCAAAATTTCTGCTATTCAGATATAAGAGATATACAATGCTCAAACCTTGAACAACACATCATCAGCTTATAGCCCAAAAAGTCATAGCTGTTGTTCAACCCTGTTCTATCTTTGAACAAACCCATATCAGCCCTGTGTGGACTGAGGAATCTTTGCTACTCCCGAACTGTGTGTGAAGGACTTGCATCGAAGAATATGAAGCTTCAGAACTGTGTGTGAAGAAGCCAGTCAAAGTGTTAGCTCAAACCAATCTATGTGAATGGTTGAAAGCTAAGATCATTATATCAATCTGTGTGAACGATATATTAATTAGGTTTGGTTATAATTACGTAGTTGTGTATGCAGTAATTATAATAAACTTTTTACTCCTGTGTAGAGGACCAGTGGACGTAGAGGGATTTACCTCGAACCACTTTAAATATTGTGTTATTTACCTTCTGCCTTTATTGTTTTAAATAACTGTGATTATTTAAGTATACTCTGCATATCGAGTTGCTGCATCCTCAGCAACTTACTGTATTTAAGACTTCCGCTAAGCACTCGGATTTAAAACCGTACAGCTTGTAGTTTAAAACACTTTCCAAGCTGTATCCAGTATACTTAGTGGCCAACAAGTGGTATCGGAGCGGTTGATTCTAAAACAAATCAGTCGTATTTTTAACCGAATCAGATCTAAATCACTTAATTTTTAAAACAGTCTTTTTCATTCCTTTATTCTCATATGGATACATCTATGATCAACAAAGTACCCATGTTCTCTATTAATGAATTTGATGATTGGAGAATCAGGATGGAGGCTCATCTTGCAGCAATGCATGAAGAGATGATTTTTGTTATACAGGATGGCCCCATCAAGATAATGAAGGTAAACACGGCCGCAAGGATTGAAGGCCAAGCCCATGCTGAGATGCTCGAGAAGGAGCGCGAACAATGGACCACAGGTGAAAGAAAGTGCGCCAACCTCGACAATGTTGCAAAGAATGCGTTGTTTGTCACCCTCGACAAAGGCATATTCTCGAAGGTAAAGAGCTGTAAAACAGCCAAGGAAATCTGGGATAAACTCAAGTTGATTTGTGAGGAAACTGAGCTCTCAAAAGTAAACAAAATTTGAAAACTGACTCAGCAATTTGAATCTTTTGAAATGAAACCAACTGAGACACTTGAGGAACTTGACCTCAGATTCACTGGAATTGTTGGTGAACTTGAAGCTTTGGGCAAAACTTATACTCAAAAGGAGAAGAATTTAAAAATTTTCAGATCTCACCCTGCCCGATGGGACATTAAGACCACAGCTATGCGTGTGTCGTGTAATCTAAATGAAATATCTACTTTTGATCTCTTCTCTGACCTCAAAGATTTTGAGTATGATATTGACAGAAGAGAGAAAGCTGAAGAATCTCCTTCAAAGGTTACAGCACTAGCCGCTATACCGAACTGTCGACACAGCACGCCCAGCTTGTCGAAGCCTACTCACAAGAATGCTGATAGTGACGATGACATCCTGTCTCAAGATGAAATGGCGCTTCTCATGCACAAATTCAAAAAGTTCATCAAGCAATCTGGAAAGACTCCCTACGGGCCCAAACCCGTCCACAAGGTAAGTACCGAAACTTCATCCGGTGATGCTAACCTGTGATATAATTGCAGGAAACCAGGATATTATTCAAACAAATGTCCTCATCCCAAAGTTCAAAGGTTGCCGGAAGCCGAGCAACAAGAGAGGGATGAACGAAGACGTGCTTGGAAAAACAAGCTCAAGGCACTGATAGGAGAATCAGAAGCCTCCCCCGCACCATCCAAGTCCGAAGAATGTCTACAGGTGGTCACGGAAAGTGATTCATCCGATGACGAATTCGATGATAAAGCATATATGTGCTTTATGGCCAAGGACATTCCGGAAGATGAAGATAGCGACGATGAGGTAAGCTCAACCTCAATCATTCCCTCCAATGCATCTCATACTTTTGAAAACTTGATGAATGAGTTTAAGAACATTCAAAAGGCCCATGAGACACTGAAAAATGAGAATATATAGCTCCAAATGTCTAACCTAGAGCTGAAAGATGAAAATGACTCGCTGAAAATAAATTACGAAAATATGTCTATTGATTGTGAAACCAGCAAAGTCGACCATGAAAAACTCATGGAGAGCAATCATCAACTTGCTCATGAACTAAGTGAGGTTAAAACTCACAATCAGAGCAAGACAAATGATTTGGTTCTACTTCAAGCCAAAGTCAAAACTCTCGAAAAACGAGAAGATGAACTTGAGACCATTCTGAAATCTTTCGAGAAATCATCCAAAAGAATGGAAGAAATTCTAAGCACTGGGCAACATGCTCATGATAAAAGTGGCTTAGGATACAGCTCATTTTCAAACAAAGGGAAAACTATTACAGTGTTTGTCAGGGGTGTGGAACCCATTCCTGTGTCGAAAGAAACTTCGAGTCCTGTGAAGGAACCTGTTGCACAGCGAACAGCAAAGGCTGCCATTCCGCCACCTCAGTCATATTCCAGACAGTGGAATCACCAGCCATTTAGACCTGAAAGGCGCACTCAACAGCATGCTCCCCGAGCATATCAACACCGCCAACAGCCGTTCAGAAGGAAGACTGTATCCAAACATCAAAGGCCCGCACGGCAGTACTATCAGTACAGCACGCCTAGGTATTGGATACAGGAGCCCCGTTATTCCTCTAGAAAACAGGTGTCCGCACAGTATCAACAACAGCATTGGGAATCCAACTGGAGACCCAGAAGGCAAGCTGTTAGGCCAAAGAAAATGGCTCCACCTCCAAGACGACACTCGTACTGGACTAATAATAATAACCCTGAATATTACATGCATAACAATTATCATGGTTATAGCGACTACGTATATGCCCCACGTAGATACCGCAAAACTGTACCGAATGTGACCTACAGTAAACCAATTGCTGTCAGGAAAATTTGGGTACCTAAAGGCACTAACATTCATGGACCCAAAAATCAAAGGGGACCTAAATCTACCTAATCTCTTTGCATACAGGACATCCTAGAGGAGGACACCTGGTACTTTGATAGTGGATGCTCTTGGCACATGACCGGAGATAGAAGCAAGCTATTAGATTTCGTAGAAGGTCGAGGTCCAAAAGTGCGCTTCGGTGATAAATCTAAAGGAAGAACAAGAGGGAAAGGAAACCTTCTTGTAGGAAAATTCAAAGTCACCGATGTTGCATATGTTGAAGGCTTACAGTACAATCTACTTAGTATTAGCCAGTTCTGTGATAAACAGTTCTCGGTGAAATTCTATATAGATCGCTGTAGAGTCAAGAACATCCAGACCAAAGAAGTTGTGCTTACAGGAAGCAGATCAGGTAACATGTATATTGCTGACTGGAAGCCTATGAGCTCCTCAATTCCATGCTTTGTTGCCAAAGGCACTGCAGATCTAAGCTGTTTATGGCACAAGAGGATGTCTCACGTCAACTTCAAAACAATCAACAAGCTCTCAAGATAGGGAATGGTAAGAGGATTGCCAAACGTGTCATTCAAAAAGGACAGCGTCTGCGGACCATGTCAGAAAGGCAAGCAAATCAAGTCCACCCTGAAGAGCAAATCCTACCTTTCAACCCAAAGAGTGATGGAAATGCTACACATGGATCTCTATGGTCCTGTAGACCTGGTAAGTTTGGGAGGTAAGAAATACTGTCTTGTTGTTGTTGATGATTACTCCAGGTATGCTTGGACAATTTTCCTAAGCAAGAAGAAGGAAACAACATCAAAGCTGCCAGAGCTCCTAAGAAAGCTTCAAAATGAAAAAGGATCGAGTATCGTGTCCATTCGTTCCGACAGAGGTACAGAATTTACTAACCGCTTTATAGAGCAATACTGTTCGGAAAATGGGATACAACACGAATACTCAGCTGCCCGTACACCTCAACAAAATGGTGTTGCCGAGCGAAAGAATAGGACGCTGAAAGAAGCAACAAGGACAATGATTGCCGCAAGCAAGTTGCACAGCGTTTCTGGGGTGAAGCAACCAATACAGCATGCTACACTCAAAACCGCTGTATCCTCAACAAGCACCACAACAAAACAGCATACAAGGTATGGAATAACAAAACTCCGTTGTTGTTACCCAAAATATTATCCGGAGATAGTATTGCTGGAATGATCGAGTAACAAACAAATGCGAGAACACTTCTGAGGGAAAATAAATAACACAAGATTTGCCGGGGTTGTTAATCCCGGGCTTGAATGCTCTCGCGAGATATTATTAATAAGTATACTGTGGAGTACAAATATTAATGTTAGAATCTATTACAATGAGTGTAAAGACTTCTAGTTATCTAAGCTGTGGAGCGTGTAGATTGCCAGAAGAACCAGATATGAAGCTCTGTGAGTTCTTGCTTCGGATGTTCTGTAAGTGTATGAGAATGTGTATTTATCTCTGTATTCACGATGATGATGATTCTCCTTGCTGCTGTGTTATGAGCCTCCTATTTATAGGAGACAAGGTTGCTGGGACCTCTCTGTAGATCGCGGGCGACCGCCGTTTTCTATATTATAATTAGATGGCTGATCGTCCCGTCACGTGGGGCTATTCCCTTAAAGTCTGGGGCTACTGCTGGCGGCCAGCTGTGTGAGCCAATGGGAAGCCTGCACGCGTCCTGAGTCGCTGTCCGTGGAGGACCCACTTTGTACCTTTCGGCGACCCTGTCGGTATGTGAGATAGGTGACAGGCTGGGGTCAAAGGTCTTATCTTTCGGCACCTTTTGTGGATCTGCACGTGGGTCACCGTCCAAGATTCGGTCTTTCGACGACTTTAACGGATGTTGGATTCATACGTGGCACGAGACGATCGTCTCTGGTTGGACATCATAGACGATCGCCAGATACCAAAAGACGATCGCCATGGGTGCCGATTGCTGGGTGCCTGCCTAGAGTATGTCTTCTATGGTTTGGCCCTCAAATCGTTATGCCGATCGCCATCGAGGCGTATTAATCGCCGCACAACAATTGCCCCCCAGCTCGCTTCAATGTTGAAAACACGGGGTGAGGTGGCACTGTTGGCAATCGCCAATGTTTAGACAATCAGACGATCTAATTTCAAATTTGGACGATCTCCTCTTGCGCTGGGAGCGGCGGGAAATGAAGGCGGGCTCTCGAAACATTGCAAGGACACGCGTCGCGCTCCCATTGGGGGAGTCCGACGGTTTTGTCAGTCCTGTCGCCTGGCGTGCCCTCGAAAAGACGCGTACGCGGGATTTGAGGGCTGCATTTAATGTGTCCCCCCTCCGACGGTTGCACTCCACCCCTCGGGGTTTCGCCTATTTGCACAGAGACCCCCGCTCCCGCCTATAAAAGGGGCTAGGGCTACTTCATTTCTACTCTTCACGCATCCTTGCTTTCTAGCCGAGACTCTGCAGAATTTTTCCGACGATCCCAGTGACGACCGTCCTTCCTTCTAGGTGAGAACATAAATCTTTTCTCCCCCTTTACTTTTTATAACATGTCTGGAGGATCTAAGACCTTCGAGACCGGAAGCACCTCCGCCTCCGCGGCTTCACCGGTCCAGGAGGAAATTCCTGTGGGACTCCATATGGAAACGGCCGTTGAGGCTATTCGTGCGGGGATTGCACCCGCAGAACTTGAGGAGCTCTTCAACGAGCCCGAAGTGGCGAGATCTGCGGTGACGGCAGAGCAAGGGGGTTCGCCGGTGGATGAAGACGAACTGGTGCGGTTGTCTTGGGAAAAGGATAGCGTATTCGGCCCCGCCTATATGGATTTCGCTAAGCTTATGAAGGGGATTGCCGGGCCTTGTCCAGAATTTGATTTCGAAGCTTACTCCGCCGCTCATTCCTACGAACATGTGAAGTGGACGGTGTTTCGGGCCGCCGACATATCTCAGTGGACTCTCGGTCGGATCCAGAGTTCGGCGACTCGGAAAGACTTGAGCCGCTGGAGGGCCAAGTATCATATTCCTTCTGATGTTTCACTGCACGTGCCCTCCGAGAATGAACGTGCCGACCAGCCTCCCGAAGGTATGGTCGCCATTAATGAAATGACCTTGGCGGCCGGACTGTGGTTTCCCTTGCCGTTCGCCGTCTCGTATCTGCTGGTCGCCTGGAATTTGGCGCCTCTCCAGTTGACGTCGAACGCCTGGCTGCAGATTATCAGTACATTGACATTTTTCGGCGGTCACAGGTTGTTTCGTTTGCCTTCTGCGCTGGAGATGAATTATCTTTTTAAGCTGACTGTGCAGAAGGGATCGATCGGTGGATACCATATCCAAGGTCGCCTGGGTAGGGTGGTCCTTGGGGCGCCGAACAAGGCTCGGGGCGACCTAGCAAAGTGGTGCTGGGTCGGCGGTGCATGGAGGTCGGCATCGGGCGATAATCCGGAGGAAGAGTTGCATATCCCCACCAATTTTTGGGAGAGGAATCCGAGTAAGGGTTTTAACTCTCCCTTTATTTGGATACTCCTTGAACTGATCTAATTTGTTTCTCTTTTTGCAGGATTCCCTGTTCCAGCGATCGACGATCTCCCCTTCGATTTCTTGATCATCTGGGAGCGGATTCGCGCATTGCCGGATTCCTACATAAACGTTCACTCAGTCAGCCACGAACTTCACCGGTTGGGAGCTCGACTGTTTCGCTTCCCTCGCCACTTGAAGGCCCCTGGTATGACTTTTTATTTACTCTTTCCTACGTGACGATCATCTCCAAGAGGTCGCAATGTCTAAGTAGGTGTCTAACTTGTTTGAGCTTCTTCTTTGGCAGAGATTCATTTTCCCCGTTACGCCGAGCCACCGCAGGAGATCGCCATGTCTATCCCTAGTCTCATCGGTCGTCTTCACCAGGGTAAGAAGACAGGTCGCGTTGCTGTGATGACGTCTCGCCCCGTTCCTGTGGTGAGGCCCGCTATGGTGCCGGTCGCCGAGCCGGAAATTCAGGAGGAGGAACAACTCCAGCGCAACCGCAAGAGGCGGAGGCCGGAGGGATCCCGTCCGACTGTTGAGGCGGATTTAACTATCCTGGAGCCGCCGGTCGCCGCTCCCCCCATCTCTGCCGTTCCAATGGTGGAGGGGTCTGGTCCTAGGCCCCCGGCGTCTGGCTCCAGGTCCTCGGCCGGCTTCTTGAAAAATGCGGCGATCGCCGAAGCTGAAACTTCTTGGGGCAAGCCCTATTTTGGCCGCGACCCCGAGTTGGTCAACAGGTAAGACCGGATTGATCTTTCCGAGTTAGGCAATTTGAGTAAGGTATACTAACTCCTTTGTTTCTTTTTGTTTGTGTTGCACGGTCCGTCTTGCTGATCCGGACGTCTCGCCGATGGTGTTGGACTTCCTAGTGAGAAAGTCTCCGCAGAAGTCCCTTGATGTCCCTTTCTATGTCTCCAAGGCCATGTCCTCTCTTCCTAAGGCTTGGACGACCGATCTCGATGCGATCGCTCGTCGGCGGTCTGGAGATGCCATGCAGGCGACCATTGCCCTGGCTCTCCAGACGGCGACGATGGCCGTCCAAGCTGCCAAGGATTACGAGGGGCGACCCTTTAATGCTCGCCTCCATCAAGATATCGAGGCCGCTCGGAACCAAAACGTTGATTTCGCCAATCGGATCCAGGCCATGGAGAAGGATCACTTAGAGACGGCCAAACGAGCTAAGCAGGATATCGACCGGATGAAGCAGGAGCTGAGCCGCTCCAAGGAAGTGGCCGATCGGTTCCGTGACCAGGAGAAGGAAGCTTGCCGGATGTATGTGGACTCGCAGGAGGAGGCGATCGGGCTGAAGGCGACGGTGGATCGGCTCAACAGCGAGCTGGAGAAGGCAAAAGGAGAGCTTGAGAAGGCTAAGGGAGAAATGGCTGCCAAGGTGGTCGAGCTAGCGGAAGCTGAGAAGATGATCACGGAGCTGAGAGGGCAGCTAAAGGTGATCGAGACCGATCCCTACCTCAATGTGGCACTCGTCGGAGAGTTCGCCTATTATGTGGCCTACGCCGACGCTGTCCGAGCCGCCAAAAAGGTAGGGATCGAGATCGGTCCTATGATGGAGAGCTTCAAGGCCTATGCACTCGAGCACCCTTTGCATCTAGAGTTTTCCCTGCCGATCCTTGACCTCTTCGACTTGGGGATCGACTTGAGTTGGTATCTTTTTCCGGATAAACTCATTTATCCTGAGGCCGATGGGGGAGCGCGTGCCGATCTAACACCTGGGGGCGAAGACCAGCCGGAGGGACCCTGAATGATTTCTTTGTCTTCCTTTGCATGTAACTTTTTGCTTTTTCTTTGTATTGCCTTCGGGCTTTGTATTTGTACGAACTCCTTGATAATGAATAAAATACTCCTTTTTTCGCACCTGTTTCTTTTTATGTACGATCGCCTTTGAATGTTTGCATGCGAAAATTTACAAGTGTGTGTATGATTGCTTACGATGTCTTGTTTTCCCGACCGATTGTTTGAATGTTGAATGTATTGACATGTTTGGAAATTCTTACTTGTAAATTTTGTTGAACTATTCCGATCGTCCTGCGTGTGTTTGAACGAAGCCGATCGGGTACGGTTCCTTCTTTCCGATCGCATTTAGGATTAGCTCCCCTCCTTTGCCCCTTTGTTTTTGTTTACTTATTGTAAGTAAGGGAACAAAAATAGGATGTCTGGTGAGCTATCTTTAGTTTTGCCGATTTTGAGGAACCGTGCACGGTCGCGGAGTTCGATGGACCGACCTCCACAACCGTGTCTTTGTGTGCGAGGGATATTCCCGCGACTCACTTTATTGTGAGGGTCCTCCGTTAGGCTGCGCCCGCCTTGTATTTAAACGAAAGATGGGCGGTCTTGGTCTGGAGGAGTCCTTGCACGGGGCATCGTCGGTTTATTCGACTCCACGTCCGTGGCTTTGTTAGCGCTTTTCTACCTCGGGTCGGCATGTTAGATGGCGACCCTCGACGGTATACGTTGTGAAGGGGTAGGGACGCGCCGCCTTGTCCGGGTATATCATGTTAGATGATGTACCTTGAGGGCGTGCGAACGTGTCTGCAGATTAGTTTGGAGGGTCCTTCGGCTACGCCGGCCTCGTATTTAAAGGAAGGGCGGGCGATCTCAGCCCAAAGAAACCTTGCATGGGCGAAGTTGTCGGTTCCATCGACCTCCAAGACCATGGCTGCATTGTTTCTACCTCGGATCTCCATGTTTGAACGACGATCCTCGACGGTATACGATATGCCTGGTGGGGCGATCGCTAGAATAGATGGGATAGGAAGAAATCTCATTATATTCTGTGTACATTGGGTAGTTGAAGTTGAATACAAAGTTTTCACTGGTAGTACTTCTTCAAATGTACGGCGTTCCAGGGATATTGGTCCGGAGTACCGTCAGGGTGTTCAAGTTCGTAGGCTCCCTTAGTTAGCCATTTAGATATCCTGAAGGGGCCTTCCCAGTTCGGACCAAAGAGACCTGTGTGGGTCTGGATCTTTTTGAGGACGAGATCACCCACTTGAAACCGTCTTTCCTTGACCTTCGAATTGAAAAACTTCTCGGATCTCCTTTTGTGGATTGTGTTCTTCATTTCTGAGGTCAGTCGTCGTTCTTCGAGCATGTCGAGGTCGATCCGTCGGGCCATATCATTGTCGGTCGTCATCTCTTGTTCGGTTCGATGGCTGAGAATGGCGACTTCCAAGGGGATCACCGCTTCTGTTCCGAAGGCGAGGGCGAATGGGGTTTCGCCGGTTGAGTTACGGGTCGTCGTTCGATAAAACCACAAAACGTCTGGGAGCTCGCTCGCCCACCGTCCTTGCCTGGATTCGAGTCGTGCTTTAATCGTGTGTTTGAGGATTTTGTTTACGGCTTCTACCTGCCCGTTCGTCTGAGGGTGGTCGGGGGCCGAGAACAACTTTTTGATTCCCCACTTCTCGCAGAATTGCATGACTTCTAAGCCACCGAACTGCTTTCCATTGTCAGAGATGATGGCCTGGGGCAGACCGAAACGGCATATGATGTTTTTCCAGATGAACTTGATTACCTGCTCTTGGCCGATCTTGTTGAGCGGTTCGGCCTCAGCCCATTTGGTGAAGTAGTCGACCCCTACGATGGCAAACTTACAGCCCCCTGGCGCCGTCGGCAAGGGACCTATAAGGTCGATGCCCCATTGGGCGAAAGGCCATGGGCTGTACATTGAAGTGAGCTGCTCGGGGGAGAGTTTGATGTTTGGTCCCAGTACTTGACACCTATGACACGATCTGGCATAGGCGATCGCATCCTTCTGAAGTGACGGCCAGAAAAAACCTTGCCTGGTTGTTTTATGGATGAGAGCTCGCCCGCCAGCATGGTTTCCGCAGATCCCGTCATGGATCTCGGCTAAAACGAGCCGTCCTTCCTCCGGTGTAATACACTTGAGGAGGGGAAGGCTGAAAGCCCGCTTGTAAAGCCGGTCGTCCAATAGGGTGTATCTGGTCGCACAGAGCTGGAGTTGGCGAGCTTTGATACGGTCGTCAGGCATCGTTCCGTCCTTTAAGTATTTGATGAACGGAGTCATCCAGTTCTCCTCGGCAACGATAACTGTGGTAACCAGGTTTCTGTCGATCGCTAGCCTTGCTGATTTTGTAATTTGGATATTAGAGAAATCGGCTGCCCCATCTGACGACGCTAGCTTGGATAGGGCATCGGCCTGGGAGTTGTGCTCTCTCGGGACTTGTTCGATTAGCACTTCCTCAAATTTCGTGCACATTTCGGCGACCAATTCATGGTATTTGACCATCTGTTCGCTGCGCACCTCATATTCTCCCTTGACTTGGTTCACGACCAAGAGGGAGTCCATGAAGCTATGGAGGCGACGAACATCTAGGGCAAGGGCTAGATCGAGACCGCCTACCAAGGCTTCGTATTCGGATTTATTGTTGGTCGCCCGAAACCCGAAACGTACAACATTTGTGAAACTTTGTCCATTGGGGATAATGAGGACAATCCCTGCCCCTGCTCGTGAGCTGGTCGCCGAGCCATCCACGTACAGTTTCCAGACAGGGCGACCGATCTAGGTTGGACTGTGAGGGAATGTTAATTCCACCACGAAGTTCGCCAGAGCCTGGCCTTTGATCGCCGTGTGAGGAGCATATGTGATACCGTATTGGGCGATCTCCAATGACCACTTGAGGAGTCGCCCGTTGGTGTCCGGTCGGTGTAGAACTTGCCTTAGAGGGAGAGTTGTCAGAACCTCCACTTGATGTTCGAAGAAGTAAGCCCTTAGCTTACGAACACTCATGACAAGAGCGTAGGCGATCTTCTCCAGAGGTGTATAACGTGTTTCTACATCATGGAGCGCTTGACTAACGTAGTAGATCGGCAGGTGGACTTGTCCCTCCGCTCACACCAAAACAGCACTCAGTGCGACCTCCGAGGCCACTAGGTAAAGGAATAATTTCTCACCGGGGATCGGCTTTGCCAGGATCTGGGGGTTAGATAGATATTCCTTGATTTTGGCGAACGCTACTTGACTCTCCTTCGTCCATGCGAACTTCTTGTTCTTTATGGTCGCGAAGAAAGGCTTACTTTTACCACCGAGCCGAGATATGAAACGGTTGAGGGCGGCTAGACAACCTGTGAGTCGTTGCACCTGCTTGACATTCCGTGGCTCCTGCATGTCGAGGATCACCTGAATCTTGGTGGGGTTCGCCTCGATCCCCCTTTGGCTCACGATGTGCCCCAGGAATTTTCCGGAGCCCACCCCGAAGTTGCATTTCTTGGGGTTCAATTTCATGTTGAACTTCTCGAGGATGGCGAATGTTGCGATATTTCTTACACGCAAGTGCACGTCATCGTTTACAAGTAATAAAGTGATAAGTAGAGTATCGTTCCCACGAGGATTGAATCTCTAACTACCGACGTTTTCGTATTCCAATTTTATTTGAACAATCGAAGTTGGGTTTTTTGATTAATAACTAAAAGAATTAATAAAAGACTAAACAGAAAACTATAGCTTGAATAAAAGGAATCAAATGATAAATAAGTCTAGAGTTCTGAATCCACCTTAATTTATCCGAATTTAATCTTGATTATCCGTAATAAATAATTTTTCCAATTTATTGAAGGCGGAGATTGCTAATATATTCTACCGCCTCTCCCGAGGTCAATAGATTATCTAACGGCGACTAACGCACTCTATCCCTAGGTGAATTATCTCGTCGCTAGGCAAAAAGCATGAAATCTCCTAAAGGCCACGTAGTTCCTATGAGTATATTCCTATCTCACAGAATAAAACGGTCCTCACCAATAGTTCCTCACCAAATCTCCTCTCCGATTCAAGTGAATGATTAAATCAATACAACTATTGGCGGATAATTGCAAGCATTAAACATAATTGGGAAAACTCAATAAAAAGGTAATAAATTGGATAATCTCAATCAATTCGTCAAAATAAAGGTTTCATCAAAACCCTAGATTAGGGCTTTAGCCTGACATACTAAAAACTGACAATACAAAATACATAAACGAAAGCATAAAATTCAAACGCAGATGAAGCTCGGATTCCTCCGTTCTTCAGCTTCCGCCTTCTGCCCTTGAATTCCTCTGCTTTCCTCCTCTTCTCTGTCTCCAAGCTTAAGCTCTCTTAGGTTTAGATTCAATAAAATCCAAGATGATTAAATTAGGGTCTTAAGCCCTATTTATAGCTCAGCACTTCCATAAATCGCGTCCGTATTAGTTGGTTGAAAACTGGCTTCGAAATGGCCCAAAATCCGCGCAGACGTACCAAACCCGCTAAGTGTGCCGCGGCTCATCAACTGTGCCGCGCACATCGCCAAAATCTGAATACGGCGTAATTAAATCCTTCGTGCCGCGGCTCACATGGGCGTGCCGCGGCACACAGTACAACCCACTCGCCCTTCGGTGGTGTCTTCCTTTGCCGCGGCTCGGCTTTGGTGCCGCGGCTCATAGTCCGATTTTGCCGCTACCGCTTTTGCATCGTTTAAGCTTCCGGACTTCAATTTCCTGTCAATCATACAAAATTAAGGCATTAAAAGCTCACTTAGATGATTTCACACTCCAAAATACTACAAAATAATGATAAATAAGCGTATAGAAATACGCCTAACAAATACCCCCAAACTTAAGCCTTTGCTTGTCCTCAAGCAAAAAGAATTAAAGTCAATAAAAGAATGTTGTGAATCATCGTGCAACTCATAGTGTTCAACCTAATCAATACTATCCTGCCATTCTCTCTAAATAATACGAGTGTCATAAAAGCGAGCTGCACTCAGAATAGTGATACCGCAAAGTAATCAAGTCCAGTCCTAATCATTTGTTTATGAAGAAAACTCACTCAAAGATCAACAAAACATGAGTCAAATCACCCACAATATGAAAGGCTAACATAAACAAGCTAGTTAAATCGCGTTGCCCACGCCTAACGGCACAATTTTTTTTTTTCACGAGTCTCATAACAAATAAACCTCGGACAGTATCCCCTTATATAAATATGCTTAAGAATTTGATTCAAGTCGACCACTAGGTTAGGATCTCGGGATGTTTCATCGGGATAATCCTAGGGTGGAACTTCCATTCTCATGTATTAGGAAACCGTTTGACGTAAAAGACACTCATGGGGCACATGGATGCTTCTAGTTACTAAGTTCCCGTCTACAGCGGAGAAACAACTCGAATACATAATTTCCGCATGTCCGAATCAAGGTTGCTGTTTTACGCGAGAGTAAACAGCGGTTCACGCGAATACCCCCGGTTACTAGGCTCCCTATCATTGGCACATGTGAAATCACTAAATCACTAGTCTAATCGGGGTCGCTGCTTTACGCGAGAGTAAACAACGGGTCACGCGAATACCCTGTTATTAGACTTCCTTCATAGAACACATTATCTCGACTTTTAGGGAAAAAGCGCCGACTCTAAACTCAATTTAAGTGCCAACACGACTAAAGAAACAGTACGACTCACTATCCGGAAAATGTAACCAAACGTAATGATGGGGATTTAAAAACAAGTATGTATCGTCTCTTATCTGCCAAGTCCTCTACAATCGCGAAAAATTTCGGACCTAATTGACTACTAAGCAGAACAGAAATAACTGACTACAACTCGACTAAAACTCGCCCGCTTCTTTAGAGAGAAAGACAGTGTCGTAACATCAGTATCACACATAATAGAAGCACGAAAATTCACGAATAAAGAAAAACTACGGCAAGCAAGGCTATTAAAAAACAAAAAAATTTCGCAAAGGAAGAAAAGTGCAACAAAATATAATGTACAACAAGAAAATAGAGTACAGCAATGAATGTAGACTGAATGTAAATCCCCCCCCCCCAAACTTAGGACGTACATTGACCTCAATGGACAAAAATGAAATGCAAGAAAAGTAAAAGGTCAAGTACTCCCCTCCAGTCTGCTCAGGAGCTGGTGCCGGCATCGTCCGGTGAGGAAGGTGGTGTGGCTGGCCGGGCGGGCGCAGTAAATGGCCCGTCGGGATGCATGATGTGGGCCGTCCATGCAGCGAGGTGCTCCTGATGATAAGCCTCCCTCGCAGCAAGACGCCTCTCCGCTCGTCGGCTGGCCCGGCGGGCCTGCTCTCTCATCTCGGCTCTGGCGGCAGCAACAACACTCTCCCGCGCCGCCCGCTGCTCCTCCCGCATGACAGCCATCCAGCTCTCTCTCTCTCTCCTCATCTCGTCTCTCTCTCTCCTCAACTCCTCTCTCAGCTCCTCTCTCTCTCTCCTCAGCTCCTCCCTATGCTCTTCTCTCTGTCTCCTCAAATCCTCCCGCAGCCCATCAAACAGCTCCTCCAACCTCGCTCTGTCAGGCTGCGGGCCGGCCTCTCCGTGCGTCAACAAAAGCGGCTCGGGGGATCCCTCATGAGCCTCCTCGAGCAAAAATCCTCGCCCCCGAGCGTGTTCCGGTGCTCCGCCCCACTGCTCAAAGTGCGATATGATGCGGTGGTCGATCGGGGCCTGTGGGGCAAGCATCGGCTCGTCGACTGACCACGTCAGCCCCGACTGCCGGCATAAAGCGCATATGAGGGAGGGGTGCTTCAACCCCGTCTTGGCCCCCCTGGATACTCTGGAAGATAGATCGGACCAGAATGGGGGCCACATCAAAACGCAGCCCGGAGGTGATAGCAAAAAGTATCCGGGCGCGGGAGAGAAAAACTGTACGGATCTGGGAGGTGGGATCAATGCGGGCACAAATAAAGTAAAGCCAGGCTCGCCCGAGCCGGCTGAGGCGCGAGCTCCTAAAGTGAAAAGTAGATGAGCTCTGTGCTCGCCGCTCCGGGCACTGGCCGTGCAATCGTCTCAGCGTGGCCTCCTTAGTGAGGCCGGTCATCACGCGGTCATAGCCGTCTCTGGCCCACCGCCGAAAACCCAAAAAGCCTCCGAATAGCGCCGGGAGAAATCAATCGTGACCCCTCTGACGTCGACCTGAGTCCGAGACTCTAGATATGGCAACGTATGCCCTGCCGGATGTGCTTCACAGAGCGCTGGCATAAAACTCCTGGACGATCGAAATGACTGCTGGCTCAGGAGGTGCGGTAAATCTAGCCCATCCCATCTCGTCAATCATCATGAGCAACTCCCCGTCCTGAGGAGCTGGAGTAAAACCTCTCTCGGGAATAAGTGGACGCGGACGGATCTTTTCGTTGAATATCTTGTGGATCTCGGGGTCCGAAAATTGGTGCCCCTCCGCCTCGGCCCGACCCCGAGAGGTCTCCCCTCGCGTAGGGGATGACTCGGTCCTAGCACGCTTGGTCAACTTCTTCGTGCGCGCCATAATCAGTCCTGAGAAGTACACACGAGGGTTTATTTACGCAACAATAGTAACGATGATATATGCGTGGCTAAAGACATCAAACCAGAAATTCCGACATTAAGACACTAGCGCATACGAGAGAAAAAGATGAATTTGGACTTAAACATCTAAACTGGATGTAAGGGTTGGGCTTGCTGTAAATTGAAAACGTATACGTTTGCACAAAACTTCAAAACACTTGCTTTTTCAAAGAAAACTATTCAATTGGGCAATTTATCGGACACCTTGAGGGCGCATGTTTACTTGAAGAATACACATAGTTCTAGCTCGATTCAGCCCCCAAAAACAGTAATGCAATTTAATTAGCAACAACTTAACACATTCAACTCATTTATGTTCCAATTTAATCAAGAAAATTCGATGAAACTACCCTGTTATTCTCTAACAATCACAAAACTATATGAAGAAAAATAAACATGTTCCAATCATTTAAAGCATAGACACTTCCATATATCAACCATAAGCAAATAAGAATTCAAGATTCAAACGTACCTTTTTGAAGATTTCAAGAAAAATCGCAGGAAAAAAAAATTGAAGAATCGCTTCACGGTTCGCTACTGGGAGGGAAGGCAAGGAAATAGGAAGGCTTACCTGGAAATGCCGGCCGAATGCTCGTTATATGCTACCTGGCCTTTCAAATTCCGCATAGTGTGCCGCGGCTCACAATCGATGTGCCGCGGCACAAGGTACAGTCCCTTTTACCTGTGTCTCGTTTTGTCGTGTGCCGCGGCTTAAATTCCGTGTGCCCCGGCTCATTGCTCAAGTGTGCCGCGGCTCATTTATGCCGTGCCGCGCACAAAGTACGATTGGTTTTGCCTTCCTGGCGAATGATGTGTGCCGCGGCTCAAAATAGCTGTGCCGCGCTCATACTCGATTTCTCAGGACTTTCCCCGCATGTAATTTTGAAAAGAAGACGTTAAAAACGAGAGGACGAAGCAGATAGAAGCACAAAAATGATGAAAACTAAGAATCACGAAAAACAAGAAAAATAAAGAAATGCAAGATTCTACAACTACGAGCTCGGGTTGCCTCCCGAGAAGCGCTAAGTTTATAGTCGTCAGCCGGACCTATTGAACAACGTTAGTTTGCTTTTCGCAAACTCCATTTGGCTTCCGCTCCGTTTATCGAACCGTTTATATTTTGGTTAAAATTATGACCATTGGTCATCAGCGGTTCGATTCTCGGTTCGGTAATCAAATGTTGTTTGCGAAGAGGTTTCGACTTGAAAAACTTCCCGAAACACCCGGTTTCTCCATGACTAATTTTTCTCTTGGCTTTCAGCTCACTCTCCTCCTTCGCCAACGAACTCACGACTGCAGCAGATTTTTCCTCATGCTCGAGGAATGCCACTTGTTCAACATCCTTCTTAAAACTTGTGCCATTCAACACAAAATCTGAATTTTTCCACCGACGATGTTTTCGGTGCTTTCCTCTTTCAACAACATCCACGCTTTCAATTTGAGACTCTTTATCAGCACTTCCGGGACATGGGAGCGATTTGAACACTTGAAAAGTGACTTGCCTGCCTTGGACCCTCGAGTTAACTCCCCTTTTCCACGTCTATAAGGGTGCCCGTAGCTAGAAATGGTCGTCCCAAGATGATCGGAATATTTTCATCTTCCTCCATGTCTAGTACGATGAAATCATGGAAAGATGAACTTATCGACTTTAACTAAAACATCCTCGATCACTCCCTCGGATACTTTATCAATCGATCCGCCAATTGTAAGGAGATCGTGGTTGGCTTGGCTTCCCAATATTCACTTTTGGAAAATCGATAGAGGCATGAAGTTGATACTTGCACCAAGATCGCATAGTGCCTTATCAAACGAAAGATTCCCCATGGTGCACGGTATGTTGAAGCTTCCCGGATCTTTCAATTTAGGTGGGAGCTTCTTTTGAAGAATTGCACTGCACTCCTCTGTCAAGGCAACCGTTTCAAACTCTTCAAGTTTTCTCTTCTTAGATAATATCTCTTTCATGAACTTGACATAACTCGGCATCTGCTCCAATGCTTCGGCGAACGGAATATTTATGTGAAGCTTTTTGAACACCTCAAGGAACTTAGAAAATTGTTTGTCCGCCCTTCTTTGCTGTAGTCTCTGCGGAAACAGAACGGGGGGAACACATGTCTTCGAGATCTCCGCCTTCAAGTTCTTCGACTCCTCTGGCTTTAATTCCTTCGACTCCTCAATCACCTTCTCCTCTTTACCCCCGCTCGGGCTGATCCAAAGAACTCTCCCGCTTCTCAAGCTAACTCGCTAGACTCTCTCTAGGGTTAGTCTCTGTTGTACTGCAATGCTCCCTCCGGACGAGCTGTCAATACATTAGCGATTTGGCCCAGCTGGACCTCCAAATTCCGAATGGAAGCAGAATGATTTTGTAGTGTAGCTTCCGTCCGAGTCATAAATTGACTCGTATTGGCCGCCAATTTTGCAAGCGCTTCCTCGAGAGACACTTTAGGAGCGGAAGGGGGCTGCTGATTCCGAGTGAAAGGGGCTGATGTGCGTTACATCCGTTTCTCCATGAAAAGTTGGGGTGATTGCGCCACCCGGATTATAAGTATTGAGTACGGGTTATCCGGTCGATTCCCATTTCCTACGAATTGAGCCTGCTCCATCGATTTTGCTCGAACGGATTTCCAAATTGACACTCCGTGCTCGGGTGTGATCCGTTACACCAATTACACGTCTCAATGGTAACGGGGCTGGTACGTGCGAAAAGTTCTGAGCTGTTGTGTCAAAGCGGCGACTTGAGTGACAAGGTGGAAATCGGATCATTGCTCGAAACTTCCATTACTCTTTTCGGTGTCAATCTTCACGCCATTGGTATGCGTTTCGGCCATATCCTCCAACAACACGTGAGCCTCGGCCATAGATTTTCCCATGAATGTTCCTCCGAGGTCGCATCCACTAAAGTGCGTGTAGAAGCACTCAAACCACCATAAATGTGTGCAAACAAGCCAATCAGAATGCCGTGATGAGGGCATCTTGAAGTAATTCTTTATATCGCTCCCACGCCTCGTGGAGCGATTCCATATCGAATCGCAAAAGTAGTTATCTCGTTTCTCAACCGCGCCGTCTTAGCTGGTGGGAAAAATTTTGCAAGGAAGGCTTGCACTAACCTCTCCCAAGTTGTAATCGACCCCGGCGGTAAGGAATTTAACCAAAATTTTGCTTTATCCCTCAAAGAAAAAGGGAAAAGCCTCAATCGGATGGCATCGTCGGTGACACCATTTGTTTTAAATGTGTCGCATATCTCAAGGAACGAAGCAATGTGGGCATTCGGGTCGTCCTTCGGCAATCCACAGAAAGGGCTCGCCTGTACCATCTGAATGATGGCGGGCTTGATTTCAAAATTATTAGCTTGGATGGTGGGACGCCGAATTCCCGAAAAATTTGCGTTGGCTTGCGGCATGGCATAATCTCGAAGAGCGAGTTCCGGTTGAACTTGCCGCACTTGGTTGTCTCCTCCTTGGATTTCAATATTTTCGGCCATCTTGACCGTCGTCTGCAACTCTCTTTTCTCCTTTTTATTCCTTCTTAGCGTGCGCTCGAGCTCGGTGTCCAAAGGTAGTAGGCCTTCGTTACCGAGTCTTCTCATGCACTACACGAAAGGTCCTGAAAGGAAAAACGAATAAACAAAATTAAATACACAAAAAAAATAAAACGTTCAAATTAAGACTGGAAATACTTAAGTCGATATTAGAAAAATTTCAATCCCCGGCAACGGCGCCAAAAACTTGTTGCGATATTTCTTACACGCAAGTGCACGTCATCGTTTACAAGTAATAAAGTGATAAGTAGAGTATCGTTCCCACGAGGATTGAATCTCTAACTACCGACGTTTTCGTATTCCAATTTTATTTGAACAATCGAAGTTGGGTTTTTTGATTAATAACTAAAAGAATTAATAAAAGACTAAACAGAAAACTATAGCTTGAATAAAAGGAATCAAATGATAAATAAGTCTAGAGTTCTGAATCCACCTTAATTTATCCGAATTTAATCTTGATTATCCGTAATAAATAATTTTTCCAATTTATTGAAGGCGGAGATTGCTAATATATTCTACCGCCTCTCCCGAGGTCAATAGATTATCTAACGGCGACTAACGCACTCTATCCCTAGGTGAATTATCTCGTCGCTAGGCAAAAAGCATGAAATCTCCTAAAGGCCACGTAGTTCCTATGAGTATATTCCTATCTCACAGAATAAAACGGTCCTCACCAATAGTTCCTCACCAAATCTCCTCTCCCGATTCGAAGTGAATGATTAAATCAATACAACTATTGGCCAGATAATTGCAAGCATTAAACATAATTGGGAAAACTCAATAAAAAGGTAATAAATTGGATAATCTCAATCAATTCGTCAAAATAAAGGTTTCATCAAAACCCTAGATTAGGGCTTTAGCCTGACATACTAAAAGCGACAATACAAAATACATAAACGAAAGCATAAAATTCAAACGCAGATGAAGCTCGGATTCCTCCGTTCTTGCCTTCCGCCTTCGCCCTTGAATTCCTCTCGCTTTCCTCCTCTTCTCTGTCTCCAAGCTTAAGCTCTCTTCGGATTAGATTCAATAAAATCCTAGATGATTAAATTAGGGTCTTAAGCCCTATTTATAGCTCAAGACTTCCATAAATCGCGTCCGTATTAGTTGGTTGAAAATCGGCTTCAAACGCCCAAAATCCATGCAGACGTACCAAACCCGCTAAGTGTGCCGCGGCTCATCAACTCGTGCGCGCACATCGCCAAAATCTGAATACCGGGCGTAATTAAATCCTTCGTGCCGCGGCTCACATGGGCCGTGGCTGCGCACGCAGTACACCCACTCGCCCTTCGGTGGTGTCTTCCTTTGCCGCGGCTCGCCTTTGGTGCCGCGGCTCATAGTCCGATTTTGCCGCTACCCGTTTTGCATCGTTTAAGCTTCCGGACTTCAATTTCCTGTCAATCATACAAAATTAAGGCATTAAAAGCTCATTTAGATGATTTCACACTCCAAAATACTACAAAATAATAATAAATAAGCGTATAGAAATACGCCTAACAGCGAACGTCTCGGCGAGGTCATTGAGGTGGTCTTCCTTCTTGAGGCTTTTGACCACGATGTCGTCAATGTAGACCTCCATGGTCTTGCCGATCTGATTGGCGAACATTCCGTTGACTAGGCGCTGGTAGGTTGCCCCCGCATTCTTCAATCCGAATGGCATTCGGACCCAAAAGTATACGTCCTTTTCCGTGTGGAAAGATGTGTGCTTTATATCTTTCTCCGCCATTGGGATTTGATGGTATCCGGCGAAGGCATCCATGAACGACATCATTTTGGAACCTGTTGTACTATCGACCAAGTGATCAATATGAGGCATCAGAAAGTGATCTTTTGGACATGCCGCATTGAGGTCGGTGAAGTCGATGCATAACCTCCAGGAGCCGTTTGGCTTTTTGACGAGCACCGCGTTGGCAACCCATTGTGGTTCGTCTGTAGCTACTCCGATTAGTTTGTTGTTGAGTAGCTTTTTGACCTCTATGTCGAGTGCTGCGTACTTCTCAGGACCGAATTTCCTACATTTCTGGTGAACAGGCTTCCTTGCCGGGTCGATCTTTAGATAGTGGCAAGCGTGTTCAGGACTTATGCCAACCATATCTTGATGCGACCAGGCAAAGACTCCGATGTTCTTACGTAGTAAATTGATCAGATCCTCTTTTAATTCGCGATCTATGCTTGCGCCAATCTGTACTTCCCGCTCCGGGGGAGCCGGATCTATCGTTATACTCTCCAACTCTTCAACGGGGACGGTCGCCTCTTGTTTGGAACGATTTCCGGACTCGACCCTTGGATCGATGTCGAGACTTGGCTCGAAACCAATCCTTGGCTCGATGTCGTCCATTAATTGATGCGAGATGGCGTCCTCCGAGTCAGGTTGGTACGATGTGCTTGGCTCGTCGATCTCCATGGGTTGATTGTCGATCGTTTCAATGTTACACATAGCATGGGAAGTATTGAAAGAAGTTATGACATAGGAGTAATTCAAGCATTTCTTAGCCATTAGCTGATCTCCTTTTACAGTACCGACCGTCCCATCGGCAGTGGGGAATTTGATACAGTAAAAGAAAAAAGAAGCGACCGCCTCAAACATTTCTAGAAACGGACGACCTAGGAACCCATTATAGATTCTGGGCCTATCTATGATTACAAAACTTGGGTTCCTAGTAATCCTGACCTTGGGATCGTAGAAGCATATTAGCTCGACAGAGAGCTTGATCCTTCCGTAGGCTTGGACTGTGCTGTCGCCGAACCCTTGAAGCACGGTGTCGAATGGCTTGATGAACTTGGTCAAGTTGCCGAGCTGGTCAAGAGCGGATTTGAATATTATATTGCAGAAGCTCCCATTGTCAACCAGCACGCGATCGACCATTATCCCAAGGATGTAACATCCCCGTGATTTACAGGAATATTACAGCGCCGTAGATCCTTTTTGAAGAACCTACCAGGCTTAGACCCAATAAAACACATTAAATACGACAAACATAAATGTTCATACAGTCAAAACCAACTTCAATTTCAACATGACATACACCACAATACCAAACAACATATCATCCCGTGGGATCATAACCAATACAACCGTTCACAACTGGAATACAACAACATCATTAACCATTAATAGTGACATGACATACAACACCGGACAGTACCCGCGCGAGTACAAAACCAAAACACGACTTTGACCATGACCATATGACCACTAACTCAAAATGATGCACGATATCAATGCTGCCCACCAAGCTCGTGTCCGTCCTGTGCTAGACCTCCCACTGGACACATGCACAATACACAAAGTATATCCACCCCAAAAAGGGGTCGGCAAGAAGCCGGTGCAAGTACAATGATTCTAGAATATGTACAACAAGTGAATAATCAACAAAACCACGTAAATCATAGTGCCATCACGTATATTCCTAATACCACATCACAGTCATCATCACAAAACAACCTCCCGAGCTATACCGGCCCTGTACCTCTCAAGCAAGATACACACCCTGAGACACCTCGCCAGGCCCTCCCCGGTGTATAGCCCAACCGAGTGATCCGTAGGATACGCGCCTACCGACCCAGGGGACCCTCACTGGTTTTACTCGGCTCACACACACTCGATCAACAATTTGGCACAAATTCCATTTTTACATATTCACACGATGTACATTAAACACAATCAAAGTACTTGCCTCAATTTGAACGACACGAGAAACGGCGAACGGATGAATGTACGGTCTGACTTCCTTCAACGATTCAATCCTAACACATCGAAATATGGAATCAAAATACAACACCACGGAAATGGAAGGATTCCCTTCAAATTCTACTCTTAGGGACAAACTATCAAACACTACTAAGGCGGAGTTGTTCATACTCAAATCAATAGGTGGGAACTCAAACAAAATCCGTAGACTACAATAAAAACAAGGGATTATGGTCTCACAATCATAATCTGACCCAATTCAAGGTTTAAAATGGACTAGAAGGACGAGATCTAAACAAAACCCTCAAAATTCCGAAAAACTAGGGATTGAACAATCTTACCTTGATTTGGATGATACACTCGATGAAATCTTGTTAGATTGAGACTAGGAACATGAAAATGTTGTTGGATGGTGAAAACTGGTCGAAAACCACGTCTAACTACACTCCAAATCGCCCGACCGCCAAGGGAAGAGGAAGAGGTGAAAAATGACGTTCGAACTGCCCCCATATATATACTGGGAGGCATTAGCGCACGCTATGGATATAGGCTTAGCGTGCGCTAATGAGCCGAGGGCGGTGCATCAAGAAAAGGCGCCAGAACTTTCGCGACTCCTAGCGTCTGCCAACTAACTATCTGTTAGTGTGCGCTATCGATTGCCACTAGCGCGCGCTAACTCCATACAGTAGCGTGCGCTACCTGCAAGTACCTGCAGTCCAGAAACGTTTCTGTACTCACTGACCTGACATCCTACCGCACGCTATCCTACAAGTAACGTGCGCTAGTACATTGAAATAGCGTACGCTGAACTATCTGTTAGTGTGCGCTATCGATTGCCATTAGCGCGCGCTAACTCCATACAGTAGCGTGCGCTACCTGCAAGTACCTGCAGTCCAGAAACGTTTCTGTACTCACTGACCTGACATCCTAGCGCACGCTATCCTACAAGTAACGTGCGCTAGTACATTGAAATAGCGTACGCTAGTTCTTCCATAGCGTACGCTAGTGCTCCATTCCAGAGTCCAGAAAGTTCACTGTCCAGCGGGCCTAACGCACGCTATTGCACAAGAGTAGCGTGCACTACTCGAATCTGGTTAGCGTGCGCTAGATATACAGTCTTAGCGTGCGCTAAATGCTATTTTCCAAAATTAAATTCGCAAAAAGTCTGGCTAAAACGAGCACAATCCGAGAATCACAGAACCCAACAATTATCAGCCATGAACATACCAAGGTCAATCATCAATATATACGGTCCAAATAACCACAATACCATAAAATACATCCAAAACAACACTCATAAAATACACGGGTATTACACCCTTACCCCCTAAAAAGAAGTTTCGTCCCGAAACTTAAGATACAAAAAGTTCGGGGTATCGAGCACGCATACTATCCTCGGTCTCCCACGTGGCCTCCTCAATTCCATGCTTAGACCATTGGACCTTTACTAACGGAATCACTTTCCGTCGCAATTGTTTCACTCGTCGCTCTAGTATGGTTACCGGTTGTTCTTCATACGTAACATCGTCATTAATCTCAATCTCTTGATAATCAATAACATGGCTGGGATCGGGAACATACTTACGCAGTTGTGAAACATGAAACACATTATGAACATGACTAAGCGTCGGAGGTAATGCTAGTCGATAAGCTACATCGCTTACCTTGTCCAGGATCTCGAAGGGACCAATATAACGAGGACTAAGCTTCCCCTTCTTACCAAACCGAAGAACTCCACGAGTCGGCGATACTTTCAACAACACATGGTCTCCCGCCTGGAACTCTAACGGTCGACGACGAACGTTGGCATATGACTTTTGTCGACTCTGAGCAGTCAACAACCTTTGCCGAATAATTGCGACTTTTTACCGAGTATGAACCACCAAGTCCGGTTCTACTCCAAGTAACTCATACGGTTCGTCCCAACAGATTGGAGATCTACACCGTCTTCCATATAATGCTTCAAACGGAGCCATCCCAATCAAACTATGCCAACTGTTATTGTACGCAAATTCTATCAATGGTAAATGAGTCTCCCAATCTTCTTTCTAATCCAACGCGCAAGCCCTCAACATGTATTCCAGTGTTTGGATCGTCCTCTCCGACTGTCCGTCCGTCTGGGGATGATAAGCGGTGCTGAAATTCAATTTGGTACCGAGTGCTCGATGTACTGCTTGCCAGAAATGTGACACAAAATGCCCATCGCGATCAGACACTATACTTTTTGGGGTACCATGGAGTCTCACAATCTCCGCAATGAATAACCGAGCCAACCTCTCCGGTCCCCAAGTATCTCTAATGCCCAGAAAGTGTGCGGATTTGGTTAGCCGATCAAGAATTACCCAAATCATATTCACTCCAGTTCGCGTCTTTGGCATTCCCACAATAAAATCCATCGCTATATTTTCCCACTTCCATTCCGGAATTGGTAGCGGTTGCAACTTACCGGTAGGTCTCTGATGTTCCGCTTTAACCTGTTGACAAGTCAAGCATTTCAACACGAACTCTGTTACATCTTTCTTCATGTTTGGCCACCAAAATTTTTTCTTCAAGTCCTTATACATTTTACTCATACCCGGATGAATCGAGTATGGAGTAGAATGTGCTTCATTCAAAATCACTTGTTTGAGATCATCCCGATTAGGTACACAAGTTCTGCCTCGAAATCGAAGAACTCCGTCTTCATCGATTAAGAATCGAGGAGCTTTTCCTCTAACACTGTCTTCCCGAAGCTGCACAATTGAGAGATCATCTAACTGCTTGGACTTAATATCTTCCATCACGGAGGGCATAATCTCAAAGAAACGCAACTGTCCTTGAGTTCTGTGAGGCGAAACTTCAATTTCCAGATTAATTAACTCTCGTCTAAGCTTCGGTTGAATGGTAAGCAGTTCCAACTTCTGCAACACGACTCACTTGCGGCTTAACGCATCGGCAACGACGTTCGCTTTACCTGGATGGTAAAGAATGTCAAGATCATAATCTTTAAGCAGTTCCAACCATCGCCGCTGACGCATATTTAGCTCCTTCTGCGTAAATATGTACTTCAAGCTCTTATGATCCGTATACACTCGACAAGAAGAACCATACAAGTAATGCCTCCAAATTTTCAATGCAAACACCATAACGGCTAACTTAAGATCATGAGTAGGATAATTCATCTCGTATGGCTTTAATTGTCGAGACGCATAAGCCACTACTCTCTCATTTTGCATCAATACACATCCCAATCCTTGTTTAGAAGCATCACTATAAATAACGAAACCTTCCGTTCCTTGTGGTAAGGCTAGGATCGGAGACGTGGTCAACCGCTTTTTCAACTCGTCAAAACTTTTCTGACACTCATCACTCCATTCAAATTTCTGAGTTTTCTGCAATAATAGGGTGAGCGGTCGAGCAATTTTCGAGAATCCTTCAACAAATCGACGATAATAGCCTGCTAATCCTAGAAAACTCCGAACTTCCTTAACATTCCGTGGAAGCTCCCAAGCTAAGACTGCTTCAACCTTTTGAGGGTCTACTCGAATACCATCGGCTGAGATGATGTGTCCCAGAAAAGAAACTTCTCTAAGCCAGAACTCGCACTTAGAAAATTTAGCATAAAGCTTATCAGCCCTCAAAATAGTTAACGCGATCCTCAAGTGCTCAGCATGCTCCGTCTCACTTTTGGAATAGATTAATATATCGTCAATAAACACCACTACAAATTTATCGAGATATTCGATAAAGGTTTTGTTCATAAGCTGCATAAAGGCCGCCGGAGCATTTGTTAAACCGAATGGCATAACTACGAATTCGTAATGCCCATACCTCGTTCGAAATGCTGATCTGGGGATATCCGAATCTCGAATTCGTAGTTCGTAATATCCTGACCTCAAATCAATCTTGGAGAAAACCATAGCCCCTTGTAATTGGTCAAAAAGATCATCGATTCTTGGCAACGGATACTTGTTCTTAATAGTGAGTTTATTCAACTCACGATAGTCAATACATAGCCGTAAGGACCCGTCTTTCTTTCGTACAAACAATACCGGTGCACCCCATGGAGACACGCTAGGCCGAATATAACCTTTGTCCAACAATTCACCCAATTGTTTCTTCAATTCTAGCATTTCCGACGGGGCCATTCTGTACGGTGCCTTGGATATTGGCGCCGCATTGGGCTCTAGTTCGATGATGAACTCCACTTCACGGTGTGGTGGCAATCCCGGCAAATCATCTGGGAATACGTCTGGAAATTCGTTCACAACTGGAACGGAGGATAACTGTACCTCGCCAACTTCCGACTTCAATGCGTAACACCAATAATTGGTACAACCTTGTCGCAATAATTTCATAGCCTTCATGGCTCGAATAATCTTCCTAGAAGTACCAGGTTTTTGCCCATCAAAAACGTGTTCAGTACCATCCGGTGCGACTATCAAAATTATTTTCCGACGATAATCTACTATTGCTCCATGCCGATTTAACCAATCATCACCGAGGATTAAATCCTCTCCCATCATATCGATCACAATCAAATCGGATAACCAATCTTTACTGCCAATGGTTACAGGACAATTGGCAATCTCTTGATCCCCAACTATCCTTTCCCCACTTGGCAGCCCAACAATAAAAGGTTCACATGTAGAGAGACCGTATAAACCCAAACGATTCACACAAGACAATAATATAAAAGAATGAGTAGCTCCAGAATCAAACAATACATCTACCGGGTGTATCGAAATATAAACAATACCTGACGTAGTGGCAGTCCCTACGTCATCAGTCCGCCTCATCTCATACAATCGGGGTGGGGCTGATCCAATGCTAGATGCATCCTCATGATAGGTTTTACCTCTGCCACTGCCACGTCCGACACTCGGAGTTGGCTGACCCGTAACTGTGCCAGCCGGAATAGGGGACTGTTTAGAGAAGATTCTGCCCACTGACTCAAAATATAATGCGCAATGACCCTGCTTCCCACACTTAAAACAATAAATGGGACGAGAAGTGCAACGAGAACTGACATGTCCCGGGTTTCCACAATTAAAACAAACTCTCGGCACTCCTCCACTAGGCTGAGGGGAACCGACAGAAGATTGCATAGAAGATTGAGGCCTACGCGATCCACTGCCTCGGAAGCTACCAGAAAATTTCGGTTTCTTCGAGCTCAAAACTGCAGGAACCGGAACTGACACCATCTCGTAAGCAAGTGCTCTATCCTGATATTCTCTTAGAGTAGTACACCCAAGGCCCACCATATACTTTCGGACCTCCGGTTTCATCCTTGCATCGAAATGAAGTATCTTGTCTATCTCATCCTTAACCCGATCTTGGACATACACTAACTGCTTGTTGTATGTCCTGATTGCCTCAGAGATAGGAACATCTTTGGGTTGAGCTCTGAAGAACTCACTGACTCTTGCTAGCTGTACCAGCGTTGGACAATACTGAGCTTCCATCAATTCTTTAAATTCTTCCCAAGTGACATCACGGTCCTTGGGCTTAACACCGCCACCAAATCAAGCGTCATCAATCGCCGATATTGAGCAATCGGAACTCTCTTGGCTTCAGGACAACCAATACCATCAAGGATCTTCTCCAGCTCAACTAACCAATGATCCCAGTTGTTCGCATCACCAGAACCATCGAATCTGGGAGGGTTCATCTTCATAACTTCTTGAAGCCATCGATCCTCAACCGTCCTGCCAGTATTAATATTCTGCACCACTTGTGCCAGTTGGTGCACTTGTGTTACAACTTGTTGAAGAACGTTAGGCACTTCGGCCTCCGAGCCTCCATTTGAACCTCCCGAAGGGATCGGGTCCGACCTAGTCGCAGAACGAGATGCCGATTCTGAAACGGACCTCTCAGACTCAGACACTACCACTCTGCCACGGCCTCTACCACGACCGCGTTGACGGATAGCTCTACCTCTCGGCATACTGAAGAATAAGAATGATTCAACAAGGAAACGATTACAATAATAGATTGCACAATATTAAGGTAATTATTTCCGAAGGAAAGAAACAACCAATATCCGAAGAGTCTTCCAGCACAGGCAACACGAGGTGGTAGCATGCCAATGATATCGTAGACAACAACTGACTCAATTTAATAGACCCAGAACACCGACAGCCTAGGTATCCATAAACCTAGGCTCCGATACCATATTCTGTAACATCCCCATGATTTACAGGAATATTACAGCGCCGTAGATCCTTTTCGAAGAACCTACCAGGCTTAGACCCAGTAAAACACATTAAATACGACAAACATAAACGTTCATACAGTCAAAACCAACTTCAATTTCAACATGACATACATCACAATACCAAACAACATATCATCCCGTGGGATCATAACCAATACAACCGTTCACAACTGGAATATAATAACATCATTAACCATTAATAGTGACATGACATACAACACCAGACAGTACCCGCGCGAGTACAAAACCAAAACACGACTTTGACCATGACCATATGACCACTAACTCAAAATGATGCACGATATCAATGCTGCCCACCAAGCTCGTGTCCGTCCTGTGCTAGACCTCCCACTGGACCTATACCTGAATACACAAAAGTATATCTACCCCAAAAAGGGGTCAGCAAGAAGCCGGTGCAAGTACAATGATTCTAGAATATGTACAACAAGTGAATAATCAACAAAAACCACAAAAATCATAGTGCCGTCACAGATATTCCGGAATACCACATCACAGTCATCATCACAAAACAACCTCCCAAGCTATACTGGCCCTGTACCTCTCAAGCAAGATACACACCCCAGAGACACCTCGTCAGGCCCTCCCTGGTGTATAGCCCAACCGAGTGATCCGTAGGGATACGCGGCCTACCGGACCCCAGGGGACCCTCACTGGTTTTACTCGGCTCACACACACTCAATCAACAATTTGGCACAAATTTCATTTTTACATATTCACACGATGTACATTAAACACAATCAAAGTACTTGCCTCAATTTGAACGACATGAGAAACGGCGAACGGATGAATGTACGGTCCGAATTCCTTCAACGATTCGATCCTAACACATCGAAATATGGAATCAAAATACAACACCACGGAAATGGAAGGATTCCCTTCAAATTCTAATCTTAGGGACAAACTATCAAACACTACTAAGGCGGAGTTGTTCATACTCAAATCAATAGGTGGGAACACAAACAAAATCTGTAGACTACAAGAAAAACAAGGGATTATGGTCTCACAATCATAATCTGACCCAATTCAAGGTATAAAATGGACTAGAAGGACGAGATCTAAACAAAACCCTCAAAATTCTGAAAAACTAGGGATTGAACAATCTTACCTTGATTTGGATGATACACTCGCTGAAATCTTGTTAGATTGAGACTAAGAACATGAAAATGTTGTTGGATGGTGAAAACTGGTTGAAAACCACGTCTAACTACACTCCAAATTGCCCAGCCGCCGAAGGGAAGAGGAAGAGGTGAAAAAATGACGTTTCTAGAACCTGCCCCCCATATATATACTGGGAGGCATTAGCGCACGCTATGGATATAGGCTTAGCGTGCGCTAACGAGCTGAGGGCGGTGCACTGCTGAAGAAAAGGCAGTCCAGAACTTTCTGCCAGACTCCGGTAGTGTATGCTGAACTATCTGTTAGCGTGCGCTATCGATTGCCACTAGCGCGCGCTAACTCCATACAGTAGCGTGCGCTAGCTGCAAGTACCTGCAGTCCAGAAACGTTTCTTTCCTCACTGACGTGACATCCTAGCGCACGCTATCCTATAAGTAACGTGCGCTAGTACATCGAAATAGCGTACGCTAGTTCTTCCATAGCGTACGCTAGCGCTCCATTCCAGAGTCCAGAAAGTTCACTGTCCAGCGCGCCTAACGCACGCTATTGCACAAGAGTAGCGTGCGCTACTCGAACCTGGTTAGCGTGCGCTAGACATGCAGTCTTAGCGTGCGCTAACTGCTATTTTTCAAAATTAAATTCGCAAAAAGTCCGGCTAAAACGAGCACAATCCGAGAATCGCAGAACCCAACAATTATCAGCCATGAACATACCAAGGTCAATCATCAATATATATGGTCCAAATAACCACAATACCATAAAATACATCCAAAACAACACTCATAAAATACACAGGTATTACAAAGGATACGCGCGGAGATCACCAATGCATCCTCTTTGGGGCATCGCACTCCCTCCCTATCCTTGTTCGAGAAAGTAATGAGCGCGTATTTAGAGATGGTCGTCTCTGAGGGGACCACGACATGGACCCCGGCGAGCGTCCTCAGTTCGGCCTTCCGCTTCCTGTTCGACATGGTGGAAATCGGGGAAAGGCCCCCGAGGTTTCCACCTCCAGCTTGAAGCATATTGATCCGACCGACAGGGTTGATCGGGGGAATTGATTCGTCGAAATACTCCGGCTCATTATGCTCGATCCTGGCGACCGGATTGGGAGGTATCCCATCATTTTGTCGGCGCTCGCGCCCCTCGGTCCTCTCTATCCGTGGTTCTGGCTTGGTGACCAAGTTGTCCAATTTGCCTTCCTCAAACAGTCGCTAGAGTTGTCTAAGGAGGTCGCGGCATTGGCTGGTGTTGTGGCCGGGACTCTTGTGGTAGGCACAGAACTTGTTGGGGTCTAGATGACCGTGGTCCCTAATCGGCTTTGGCTTGCTAAGACACTCGCGACCCTTGATGGCGTTAAAGATGTGGGCCGGAGATAAGTTGAGGTTGTGGAGGAGGTGAACCTCCACATCCTCGAAGGCTTTGAACTCACCAGGCAATTTTGCGACCGCCTTTCTGGGCTTGGCGACCGCCTTCTTTTGGACGTGGGATGCCGTCCTCCCTTCTCCGGCAGATCCCTCGCCTAAGCGGAGGGAGAGCATCCTCTGCCTGGCCAGGAAATCAGTGGCCCTGAAGCGAAGAACCGAGTAGGTCGGGGGGATGTCCTTTGTGAGGTGCCTGAACATGGGAGAGTGGCCGTAGAATCCCCCCACAACTGAGTAGAGACCGAGCTCGTCGCTAATGGGCTCGCCGGTGAGGACTATCTCGTCTACCCGGTCGATGTAATATTTGTCTGACTCATTCTTCCCCTGCCTGATTTTCATCATGCGGTGGGGGCCTTCTGGGCGAGCGACTTTGGCGGCGAAGTACAACGTGAAGTCGTTCGCCAGCTTCTCAAAGCAATTGATTGAGCGAGGTGGTAGTGAGATGTACCACCTATGGGCGAGGTCGCCCAGAGTTAGCGGGAACATTCGACACTTCGTCGCATCTGATGCTCCGCATCCGGTCATGTAAATCCGGAATTTGCTCAAATGGGTCTCCGGATCCGATCTCCCCTCATATAGAGGTGTTTGTGAGGGAGCGATCTTTGGTTGAATTGGGGCGAGCTCGATCTGGACCGCGAGTGGTTCACTTGGTCCAGCGATCGATCTCCTGGCGCCTGCCCCAGTTTCCAAGAGCGCATTCATCTCGTCGAGCTGACGCTGCAGGGCGGCCATCGCCGTTGCCTGGCTGCTCGCTGATTGGCTCCCGGAGCGCGAGCCAAGGCGATCATGCACAGTTCCCCTGGCCCCATGGTGGACGATGAGTTCTCTGCCAGCGGGCACATTTCTTGGGCGAGCGGGGGCCCACTGACCGGCTTGTCTTCTGGGAGTCGGATATGCCGAACTCCTGGTAATGGATTCGGACTCTGATGTCTCCCGGCTGGGGCCCGAGTGCCCGGGTCGCCATGAGGGATCGCTCCCTAGGCGGCTGAAGACAGAATCATCCTGCCTAACGAGAGCTTTCTCCTGCGGCTCGGGGCTTTCCGTCGATTTCTCAACATATATCCCCTTGAGCTTCCGCTTACCTGCCCGGCGGATGGCTGACGGAGTGATGGTGGGCGAGTCGCATGCCCTCCGTCGCTCCCTGAGGATGGCTATAGCTTCCTCAATCTGTTTCGCGGTCTGGAACTGATCGAGTGAGAGGCTAGGACCGTCCCTCGGGGGAGGGAGTGAGAGTCTAGCATCGCCGTGGTCACCTTCCGCCGTGGGCTGAGATTCGGTCTGGGCCGGAATGAGATTTCCGGCAGATCGCAGGGTGGCTCTCTTGGAAGTCGTGGCAGATGTAATGTTTCTGAAGGCTTTTCTATTGAAGAACAGTGAGTGTTTCTTCAAGTATATGTCTGGAGAACAGTGAGTGTTCTTCGAGACGGTAGGAATAAAAATAAAGGTTTAGGACCCCTCCTTCTAGCGCCAATTGTTGTTACCCAAAATATTATCCGGAGATAGTATTGCTGGAATGATCGAGTAACAAACAAATGCGAGAACACTTCCGAGGGAAAATAAATAACACAAGATTTGCCGGGGTTGTTAATCCTGGGCTTGAATGCTCTCGCGAGATATTATTAATAAGTATACTGTGGAGTACAAATACTAATGTTAGAATCTATTACAATGAGTGTAAAGACTTCTAGTTATCTAAGCTGTGGAGCGTGTAGATTGCCGTAAGAACCAGATATGAAGCTCTGTGAGTTCTTGCTTCGGATGTTCTGTAAGTGTATGATAATGTGTATTTCTCTCTGTATTCACGATGATGATGATTCTCCTTGCTGCCATGTTATGAGCCTCCTATTTATAAGAGACAAGGTTGCTGGGACCTCTCCGGTGATCGCGGGCGACCGCCGTTTTCTATATTATAATAAGATGGCCGATCGTCCCGTCACGTGGGGCTGTTCCCTTAAAGTCTGGGGCTGCTGCTGGCGGCCAGCTGTGTGAGCCAATGGGAAGCCTGCACGCGTCCTGAGTCGCTGTCCGGGGAGGACCCACTTTGTACCTTTCGGCGGCCCTGTCGGTAGGTGAGGTAGGTGACAGGCTGGGGTCAAAGGTCTTATCTGTCGGCGCCTTTTGTGGATCTGCACGTGGGTCACCGTCCAAGATTCGGTCTTCGACGACTTTGACGGATGTTGGATTCATACGTGGCACGAGACGATCGTCTCTGGTTGGACATCATAGATGATCGCCAGATACCAAAAGGCGATCGCCATGGGTGCCGACTGCTGGGTGCCTGCCCAGAGTATGTCTTCTATGGTTTGGCCCTCAAATAGTTATGCCGATCACCATCGAGGCGTATTAATCGCCGCACAACATCCGTTAGTTTCATATTTTCACATTTTTGGATGCAGGTGCTATATGTTGAACAATGGGAAGGATCAAATTAGAACCTTTGATGAGAATTCGGATGAAGGAATATTTGTAGGATATTCCTCCGTCAGCAAAGCTTACAAGATCTTTAATAAAAGGAAGCTGACGATCGAGGAATCAGTTCATGTAGTGTTCGACGAACCTCACGATGACCCTACAGGAGTAGAAGCTGTCACTCAGAACATTCAACAACTTTCCATCTTAGATCCACCAACTCCCATAGAACCTGTTGTTGACCTAGAAATCAACGCCGCAGCTGTAAGGATCAACGTAGATGAAGCCGATGCTGTACAAGCTGAAGCTGTATCTACAGCAACTCAAGATACAGTACGGGACCCTGAATTAGAACCCGACCGAAGATGGTTGAGAGATCACCCGCAAGAGCTGATCACTGGAAACATTAATGCTGGTGTTTCTACCCGTAGGAGAATACAGAGTACACAAGGAAATGTACTGTGTGCACAAGAAGAAGTAGATACTGAGATATCACCATTCCCTGAATGGAAATCTCAATCCGAGCATAGAAGACTCAACATGTGCACTATTGCTGTATTCTTAGCCCAGTCCGAACCTGTTTCTACCATAGACGCTCTTAATAATTCTCATTGGATAACATCTATGGAAGAAGAGCTTAACGGTTTCGAAAGAAACAATATATGGTATTTTGTACCCAAACCTACGCATCAATCGGTTATAGGAACCAAATGGGTATTTCGAAACAAGAAGGATCGAAATGGACTAATTATAAGGAACAAATCCAGAGTAGTCGCAGAAGGCTATAGACAGGGAGAAGGCATAGACTACGATGAAACATTTGCCCCTGTAGCCAGACTAGAGGCCATTAGGATATTTTTAGCCTTTGCCGCCCATAAGAGTTTCATCGTATACCAAATGGACGTCAAAAGTGCATTCCTAAATGGAGACCTTGCCGAAGAAGTTTATGTTGAACAACCACCAGGGTTTGCCAACACAGACGGCATCGATCTAGTATACAGGCTGAGGAAAGCACTATATGGACTTAAGCAAGCCCCTAGAGCATGGTATGAGACTCTGTCCCAGTATCTAACCGATAATGGATTTGAGAAAGGTGCTGTGGACAAAACCTTGTTCAAAATACAGGAAGGTGATGACCTTCTGATGGTTCAAATATACGCAGATGATATAGTTTTTGGTTCAACTAACCTTGCTTTGTGTCAAAGGTTCTCTCATCTCATGAAAAGTAAATTTGAAATGAGTATGATGGGAGAACTTAGTTATTTTCTAGGTTTGCAGGTAAAGCAGTTGCCTACAGGGATCTTCATCAACCAGGAAAAATATAGCAAGGAGCTTCTCAACAAATTTGGAATGAACACTTCCAAATCATCGTTAACCCCCATGAGCACTTCCGTGCAGATTAGTGCTGATGAAGTCGGAAAGCCGGTTGACCAATCACTCTACAGGAAGCTTATTGGCTCGCTCCTGTACCTAACGGCTAGCAGGCCTGATATCCAGTTTGCTGTAGGAGTGTGTGCGAGATATCAAGTAGCACCCAAAGAATCACACTTCAATACAGCTAAACGAATCCTGAAGTATATTAAAGGAACAGTCGACGTGGGACTGTGGTATCCTAAAGAAGGCGGATTCGATTTAGTTGGCTACAGCGACTCGGATCTCGGAGGATGCAAGCTAGATAGGAAGAGTACAAGTGGAACATGTCACTTTCTTGGACCTAGACTCGTTTCTTGGTTCAGTAAGAAGCAATTGGCAAACTCACTTTCCACGGCTGAATCAGAATACTATGTCATTGGTAGTTGCCGTATGCGATCCTTCGATGCGAACAGTTGTCAGATTATGGGATTGAAGCCAAGGAAACGCCAATCATGTGCGATAGCACGAGTGCAATTGCAATAACGCACAACCCTGTATTGCACTCGCGCACTAAGCATATCAACATGAAGCATCATTTCATAAGGAATCATGTCGAGGACAAGGATGTTCGGCTAGAAATGGTTCATACAGATATTCAGTTGGCCGACATCTTCACCAAGCCTCTCGACACAGCAAGATTCAACATGCTTAGACAAGAATTGGGATTGCTACAGCCTGACTCCCTGTAAGTATTTACTGTTTCTACTCAACAATTGAGGGGGAATGCTGTAAGACCCAAGAATACAGTATCCACCATTAATTATCTGTACACTCAGAACCTTCAATATAGCATTGTAGGGAACAAAGCAATATGAATCATCCTACAGCTGATGTGTGCAATAATTAAAGGGGAATACAGTATGACCCATGAATACAGCATTAATCCAAAAGTTGTTGTTTGGAATTGAAACCTATATGTACCTTTTAAGGGGGAATGCTGTATCGTCGCGGATACAGCACATGCTATTGGAATTCGATTCATTATATATTATAATATTTCATTTTAAAAATAATTTTTGTCCACGTGCCCTGTTTTCATATCAAACGTCGTTTACATTAAATGCCTTACACGACATCTGGACAATCAAATCTCAAATGTCGCGATGCTTTCAAATTGTTTATAATTTATTACCGCCGTTTCAGGAATTAAGGGTAACAACAAATGTCAGAAGTGGGACCCGCTCCTATTTTAAAAATCAATAGATAAGCGTACCCGTTACACTCAGTTCATCGTGACCGTTCATTTCAAACGCCGGTTCCCATCCCTTAAATCTGACCATTCGTTCTCTGAAAACTCTTCTTCGCCGCCTACTATAAAAGGATTGTAAATGCCATTTGAGACTCTTTACGCCTTCTGCATATTTTAAAGAGCACTCAAGCAATTCAACCTACAAGTTTTTCTGTATTTCACTGCATATTCTTCTTGAATCTCTTTCATTTTTTCTTGAGATTCATCAATGGCATCCACTCTGAAGAAAGCCTCGAACATCATTGATGGACGGATCTTGTCCAAATTTGTCGTCATCGAGCGAATTCATGCTGAAACTGATGACATCGATTCCATGGAGTTCGTCATCACCAGAATCCATCAGCAAGGCCTTTACCGCCTTGGGAGCCACACCGCTGAGAAGTACGACGTTCAGTTGGTTGAGGACTTCTACCTCAACGCTGCCGTTCGCTTTCTGTCGCTGGCCCAGGGAGGCCACGTCGCTGACATCACTGCCGTCATTCGTGTAATGGAGATCTGCGTCAACCAAGAACTTCTCCAGAACATCTTCAGGCTGCCCGCTGATGGCCTGACTATGGAAGACCTTGTGACTTTTGGGTCTCAAGAGCTGTTGACCGAGTACTATGGCCTGTTCACCGGCTCAGCTTCGGTTGAATCTGTCCACACTACCTGTCACAAGAAAAATTTCTGTTTGCCGTTCGTGTACTTGCTTGACTTTTGTTTCCGTATCATCCAGAATCTCACAAGTGCCTTTGACATGTGCACAAATCTTAGGTTTAGGATGATGGTAGCAATTATGACCTGTGAAAAGGTCAATTGGTGTCAGATTATTCTGAAGCGTCTGCAGGAAGAGGTGTCAAAACCTGCGTCGCAAAAGAAATCATTTGGTTTGTTTCTAAACCACATTTTGCCGAAGTGCGGTATTCCACTATCCGTAGAGGCGAAGAAAATAAGTTCCCGTATCTATTTGGGAGGCGTCAAGCCTTCGGCCTTTAACCAGAGCACCCTGATCGCCAACCGACCATACGTCCAAAGAATGCCCTTGTCTGCCGATCCGAGAGATGTTTCTATGAAGTCCCAGAGTGTTGACTCTTCAAAGAAACGAAAAAGATCTCACAGCATGACACCAGTTGCTGTTGAGAAGCCGAAAAGGAAGCTAAGGAGGCTTTCTAAAGTTAAAGCTACAAAAACCTCCGAGGATGCTCCTATCATGGAACAACCCACTGATCAACTACCCCAGGGCCCAACCCCTATGGAAGAGATGCCCGCTACTGTATCGACAGTAGATCCCGAGCCTTTGGCGGCTATGACGGATGATCGGACATCTGCCAACTTGGAAGACTCTAGCGAGTCGGATGCCCCTTCGGAGCCAAATGCTACTTCTCCTATACGGGATTCCACACCTGTTCAGGATCCACCTTCCTTCGGGGCACCATCCCCTGTAAGGAATCCCTCTCCGATACAGGCTTCCACACCTGTAGAAGGACCAATCGCTACAGCGGACTCAGACGTTGTACGAAGTCCCTCCTCGGACACTATTATCAATAAAACCCTTCTTTCTATGCAAATTGAACAGGCCTATGAAAGATTTCTTCAATGGAAAAGCTATAGGCTAGCTCCATACGATACCCTGTACAACTGGAGCGAGTGGAGCAATGAAGAAAGATTCGTGTTGGAAGTGACGGACTCCCAAGAAGTTGAAGCCCTGATCCAATGGGATAATCTATGCTGCAAAGAGTTAATTGAAATCTATCTTTTGCACAAATCTGATGCCAGAAGGAAAGGAAAGGATAAGTCCGAGGAATCTCCCAAAAGTCTAAAAGAAGACCACGACTCAGACGACGACGACGATGCCTTTCAGGTAGATCTGAGAATGAGCCGTGAGGAGGCCCAAGAAAGAGAAGTCCCTCAAGTCAAGAAGGATGAAGGGACATCCACTCATCAATCGTCCCCTTCGCCACAGCCAGACAATGTTCCTGACAATGAGGATTTAGACCCTCATGTCGAGGAAGAAGAAAATGTTTTGCAACAGGCACCCGAGCCTGCTGTCGCCGCCGAAGAAGAAGAATCACACGCCTTCCAACAAGAGGAATCAGTCCCTCTGCCGGAACAGGCAGATGCTGAGAGACACCAGGAGGAATCAGTCCCTCCTGTATCCATGTCTACAGATACCTCTTCGCAACAGGAGGATGTCGCACCTCCTGCCGCCGAACCCGCAACAGCTGCTCCCGCCCCATCAACCGTGGAATCCGACAATGGTACTGTACCTGAGGATGTCCAACTCAATTCACGCCCTAACGTGAATTTGAGAAGGTTGAATGGAGTAGAAGACTTTGCCCAGCCAGATTCTCCCCGCACTGAAGCTAGAAAAGAGCGCCTACGTGCTCTTGGCCTCCAAACTGTATTCATTCAGATGCAGTCAATGCTCTACACTCGGTAGAAAAGGCTCTGGATTGGATGCACACATCTGTTGTTGAATAAATGACTGGATTACAGCATGAAGTCTCTCGAGTAGTCGAAGCCGTCACTGTCTTGCCAGAAGTCTTCAAGCAAGCCCTGAGTAATCTGCAAGAGAAACAGGAGAAGATCCTGCGAGAAGAGCAATTCAAGCTACGTGTGTCTAAGGCCAAGACAGCATCAGCTATGATCGAATCCGGTACTCAACTGCGATCTCATGACAAGAATATCAAAGATATGTCGCAGGTGCTCTCCTCTCTTGTTGAGAGAATGTCAAATATTGAGACGAAACAGGATGCCGCTCTGGAGATCCTAGGACGTCTTGACGAAAAGGTATCATACCTTGATGATGCCAAAAAGTGGGAAGAAGTGAGAGAAGCCGCGAGGAGAACGAGGCTTCAGCATGAAAGAGATTTCAATAATGCTCAAGACAGCATTACTGCAGAACTAAACAAATTGGCTGCACCCGCTCAAGGATACAGGATTTCAGGTTCTCGACTTGAGTTCCATGATCCCAACGTCCCATGGCAAAACATGATCCAAAGGCCTTCTGAAATTCGTCTGCCAACCAACTGCCATCCCACTGCTGAAGAAGTGAAGCAATGGAGGAGAAATGAACTGATGAGATATTTTGCAAAACTCGTCAGGGAATCCCCCATACTCAAAGGATATAAAACATTAGCAGAGGCTGCGGATAAATTTACAAAGTTGTTAGAAGAAGGAAAGCTTCCTCTCCAACTAGAAATGAAGTCCAAACATAGACGAGGAGATCGGATCACCCATCCAGAAGACTGGATTCTCGCCTTCGACAAATCATACGATGGTAGAGCAATCTAATTAGATCGAGTCAATGATTCCGTACAACATTGGTGGCGTGGAACTAAGAACGATCCCGACAAAATCCATGGAGGCACTCGGATTATAGGAGTTAAATTCCTTGTATTTGTGTTTGTAATTATATTTTCAAAACAGCAAAATATTGTAATCTTTGTTTCAGTATCAATAAAATATTTGCTTGTCTTGAAAGATTACAACTCGTAATCTACTGTGTTATTGTATGATTACGTAACTTAATTTAATTGCTGAAATTAATCACAAGTATAGACACTTGTTTAAAAATTAAACGAACTTGTCTACGAACAGTTCATAGATTCAGTTGTATGCATCTAGAATACATTGTAAGATTGTGCCTGCGCGCCAATCATAAGCTTAAGCTGTAAAAACTCTTAGCTGTATCGAACTCGCCTGCGAGCAGTTCATAAATTGGACTAAGTTGCTGAAAGCCAGATCATTCGACAGAAGACCAAGATATCTGCCCGAAGTCATCAAGAAGGTTATTAGCTTCATGAAGAAGGTTTTGGCATCATCAAGATGTCTTGAAAGATTTAAGTCTTAGAAAATTATCAAAAAGGGGGAAATGGTTGGGATAACAATACCCGGTATCGAAACAGTTATGATAAACGATCCGTGTATCGAATAGTGGTGATAAGATGTTTTGATAATATGCCAATCCAGCATACAGTAAGCAAACTGTATCGAAAAGCTAATCAATAGTGTCAACCTATATCGAAGACCTCTCGTAGATCCAGCATATTGATCATACAGCAAAGATTCCCGCAAAGCTAAAGTATGGAAGCTGTCTCGAATATCAATACAGTGATCCTTCCATACAGCTCTCAACAGGACAAGAAGGAATCTTCAGTATTCACTAGAAGTCAAGTCCCGTTGATAAAGAAGTATTTAAATACTAAAGGATAAAGTATTTAAATACTGTAAGTCAGAAGATCTTCACAATCCCGCAATATCCGGATCTCAGTCAAATGTCGGTTGTCACAGAATCTTGCCCAACGGATAGATTTCTAATGGATATATTTCAGAGGCTATATATATCTCTAGAGTTTGAAGATCATCAACTACTGAACTTCTGAACGACTTACAAACGATCAAGCTTACAAGAAATATTCAGAGCAAAACATATCTCCCCAAGCTTTCTGCTATTCGGATATAAGAGATATACAGTGCTCAAACCTTGAACAACACATCATCATCTTATAGCCCAGAAAGTCATAGATGTTGTTCAACCCTGTTCTATCTTTGAACAAACCCATATCAGCCCTGTGTGGACTGAGGAATCTTTGCTACTCCCAAACTGTGTGTGAAGGACTTGCATCGAAGAAGACGAAGCTTCAAAATTGTGTGTGAAGAAGCCAGTCAAAGTGTTAGCTCAAACCAATCTGTGTGAACGGTTGGAAGCTAAGATCATTATATCAATCTGTGTGAACGATATATTGATTAGGTTTGGTTATAATTAGGTAGTTGTGTGCGCAGTAATTATAATAAGCTTTTTACTCTTGTGTGGAGGACCAATAGACGTAGAGGGGTTTACCTCGAACCACTTTAAATATTGTGTTATTTACCTTCTGCCTTTATTATTTTAAATAACTGTGATTATTTATGTAATACCCAGTTGTAATTCAGTCATTATCATTCAGTAATCTCATTCGGTGATTGTCACTATGTAATCTTTCACTTGTTAATAATCATTCATTCGTGTTCACCGTTCGGAATAATTTCGAGTTGTGTATCGATATTATTCATTGTTTCAACCTTATTCGGGAATCGAGACAAGAGTAGTATCTTGATCGTGGTAATTGATTCATTAGTCGATGTTGACGTTGGTATTCATGTCATTTCAAGTCTCTTCATTGTTCAAATCGTATTTTGTTGGGCGAATCCTTGTAATCATTGCTTGGAACCACCGTTTTGGGGTTTCCGTACTTCTATTTCGTGTTATTGGTTCCCAGATATCGATTCCTATTGCTTTATTCTCTTCCCGGGTCATTTTTCTTCATATTAGGAGCTAAGGGGGGTGTGGGCCGCGGCACAAGGAGTGTGCGCCGCGGCACACACATTTTCCAGTTTTTGGCCGAGCGGCCTGTACTTTGTGCTGCGGCACATGTCGGCCGGGCCGCGGCACACTGCCGAGTCACTGCCGCGGCACACTCGTATAGCATTTTCGGCCATTCAACATTTGTACCTTGTTCCGCGGCACATGCCGGCAGGGCCACAGCACATTGCCGAGACACTGTTGCGGCACACTCGGCCGTGCCGCGGCACACTGCCGACCACTGGGAGCCGTTTTTGGGCCTGTGCCGTGGCACACTCGGCCTGGGCCGCGGCACACATGACAGTCAACTCTATAATTGCAGTTTTTGAGCGGATCACCTCATTATTTTCCATTTTCTTCACCTACACACGAGAGAGAAGGCTTGGGGGTGAGGATTTTCTTCATCTATCACTTGAGTGTTAGATTTTCATCATTTTCATTCGGTTGGAAATCTCGGATCATCAATCTATCGCGATTTCATCGGATTATAATACTTGGATCTTCAAAGGTAATATTCATCAAACCTCTTGGATTTCGATTTTGTATTGAGTTATGATGTTTTGGATGTTTAAATTCATGTTGTATGAAGTGATATACGCATGATTATGGATATGTTTGATTATTCATTGGATTATTGAAGGATTTTCCAAGAACACTTTGAATATTGAGTTGGATTTGGGGGTTTTCGATTAATCGTTGTTGTAATCATGATTTTGGACATTCACATCGGATTATTGATCGTATGGAAGATGTTTTGTTGGATTGAAAACACTTTTTGGGTTTTGATGTTGGTTTAATCAAGGTTGGGTTCTAAACAATCGAAGTTGGCCTCAAAGTGTTCGATATAATGCCCCAATGAACTTGGTTTAATCGTATCGACGTTTTGAGTTCGTTATATTTGTGTTTGATTCGTATTTTGAACGAATTGTTGGTCATTGTATTATTTCAAGGTTGTTCGAGCGACCGATATCTCAATTAGGACGTTGTTCGTAGAAAGATAATTGTCACCGGTGTTGTGTAAGTTAATTCTTACTCGGTTGAAAGGATATTCATTCCTTTTGTTGTTGTTCATTCAGAATCATAACTCATTCATCATTGTATTAACCGTATCAAAACTTGTCATTGTCAATTAATCACTTGATCCTGAGAGCAGCGGTTCCAATCATTTCATTGAGCTGTCATTCATTTCACTATCATTTCATCTCGGTGAGTCATTATTCGTTTTCGATGTCACTTTTGTTATATCGTGGCATTCCGGGTCATACTGGCGTGCCGGTTGGTATGTGTAGGATTTTCATGTCGGGCACATTTAAGTCGTGTGTTGGTTGTTGGCCTCACATTAGACTCTGCACACGAGTCGATTGCTTCGTGAGACTGATTAGGTACAAGACCACACGTGTATTCGATCGATACTCGTTGGTGGCTTGTGCACGGACACATTTCCATCCCGGGCATAGTGTGGCGCCACCCTTTGAGCCGTACTGTTAGTTGATTTATACAGCATGTTTGATTGCGTATGTTTTCGACAAGATTGGGTTATAATCTAACCGATTTGTTTTGGTCGAACTTGTGGTTTATACTACATATATATGATTGTGTTTATTCAACTCTTGAGGATTGTTGTTCTGTGTAACTGACCCCATTTGGGGATATTGTTTTTCAGGTCATGGCAACGCAAAGGCACGGGGAGAGCACGTTGACGGCGAGGAGTCCCAATGATACTAGTAGGGGCCCCCAGTCTTTTCAGTCATTTATGTTTCCTTCATTTATTCTGCTGCAGACATTCCGTTTGAATACTCATTTCACTCAGTGTTGTATATTTTATCTCCATATAGAATATACATGTGTTCTGTATTATCCTGGATGTGTTGTAAGAAACTCCTCATCGGAGTAATTATTGTTGTAATGTGGTTCGGTACTACATTTACCCTGTGTAATTCATTTATTTTCATTCGCCTAGTGGGTCCCATTCGGGGGTCCACAGCACTGTAATATCCGCCTAGTTTGGGGTGTTACAATTTAAGTATACTCTGCATATCGAGTTGCTGTATCCTCAGCAACTTACTATATTTAAGACTTCCGCTACGCACTCAGTTTAAAACCGTACAGCTTGTAGTTTAAAACACTTTCCAAGCTGTATACAGTATACTTAGTGGCCAACAAGCTGAGTCGACCTCGAAGTGCGGATTATACGGGCAGGTAGCAGTATTTACTGTACGCCAAGAAAGGATTCTATCTCCTGTTAGTGAGCAGGCGTATCTCCTATACGGTTAACGGCAAATAAGATCATAAGTCTTTGGCCAAAGCATTCTGATATAGTCGTATTAGATACACTATTAATCAGTCGGTCTTGATTTGCGTTAACACATGTATAGAGTCTGGTCAACAGTAGGGTTTGACTTTACCGTGACCCGAATACTTGACCGGGACATATGATGAAGGGTCTATACGTATATAGTATTCACGACATAATGGTTCTGGAATGATCCCTTCATTTGTTCTCAGTCGGGGTTTACAGTGCGGCCCGCTAGGCTGGCTAAGTTCTGCCCGCACTCATTGGTTCCTCCCAATGCTGGCTGAGATGGACCTACGGAGTCGCGCATCAGGAGCGTTGACGGATAAATGTGAATTTATTATCTCTCTAATTAATTAGATATTTGATATCTAATTATGATTTATTGGATAAATCAAATATCGGTCTTTTGAATTAAAAATAAGTTATCGGGTAATTAATTTAATTCATAAAATATATTTCTTAGAGAAATATATTTGTATTTGATATAATTAATTAATTAGATTAATTAATATAAATACATTGATGATTAAACAAGGTGTATTTAACGGAGTCGTTTGACGAACGCCCGGTACACGAGCCGAGTGGCTCGGCTCGTTTCTAGGAAATATCCTAATGGGCCACCCCCCCACTCCCCACATCACATGGAATTATTTTCATGCATGTGTATGTGTTGTATTTTTTGTTATTATGTGTTGACATTTTATCTCATTATATGATATATATTATATGTTTGAGATAATATATAATCAACACATCATAACAACTACAACACACACACAGAGACACACATACCTTATTATTCAGCCCATTCTGGCCGAGAGCAAGTCTTGAGGGAGGGAGAGAATTTCATTTTTCTTGTTTTTCCATTTTGAGTTGAGAAAAATTAAGAAAGAAAAAGAGATATAAATTCCTATAGTAATTCCTAGCCGTGTTCTTGGAGAACGGATTGCTATCGAATTTTTCCGAGCAACTTCCGATGCGTGTGAAGTAGAGGCTTCGAAGTTTCGGTGCTTGGAACAAAGAGATTTCGTGTTCGTGACGGGGTTCGTGATCATCATCCATTTTTACGAAGATTTATTTCAAAGGCTTCAAGGATATGATTTTTATCTTCGTATTTATTTTTTTCATATATACGTTACTTTATCGATCCTATTTGGGATTCATTTTTCATTTTATTTTCGGAATCCCAACAGTGGTATCAGAGCGAGGTCAATGATACCGTATATACGAATTTTTGTGCATTTTGAATGCTTATGGATGATGTTTATGATTTAGAATCATGTTTGGTATAATCGTAGATTTTTAAATTGTTCTTTGTAGCATCACGTTTTTGGAAACAGTAGAAAAAGCGAAGAAGCGGTCTTTGCCGTGCATGGTGCGGCGACCTTGCCGCTGCCCAGTGCCGAGCATGCTCGGCCATGACTGCCATGATCGCCGAGGGTGCCGCCTGCTAGGCGGCGGCTCGGCGAGCACCCTCGGGTTTTGGCTCGTTTTGAATCGGGCATGGTGGGCCTAAAACCAGATTATCTGGGACTCCGTTTTAAGTTTATATTTCGTTGTTATTTTTTCCCAAAATTTAAATCGGATTTTAATTTGACTAAATTAATATTTGGAATATTTTTTTGAGTTAAGGGAAATAAATTAAACAAAAATATTATTTTGGCGGGATTACTTCGAACGAATTAAAATGACAATTATTAGTATTAATTGGATTAATACTATTAAAATTGAATAGATTAATTTATATTGATTGGATTAATATATCAATTGATTATTTAATTTTAATGCCACTTTATATTAATTGGATTAATATAGTAGAAATTGAATAGATTAATTTTATAGATTAATTGGATTAATTTATATCAAAATTAATTATTTAATTTCATTGCCATTACATATTGTATGGAATCCTCATGTGATGGTGATATAGCTCGTGGTCTTAGTTTTTGATTTGTTCGATTCGATTGGGTTGTAAAGGCCGTTTTGAGCCTATTTATATTTACTAGAAAAATTTGTATAGGATGCAATTTTTCAATGATGTAATTATTATTTTGGGTATGACGAAGACCGAAGACAACCGACCGAGAAGACGAAGAATCGAAGACTGTATTTTTTTTACTTATTGGGTCATTCGCTTGGCCCAGTACTTAGGAATTAGCTCCATGAGCTATATGTTGGTAGTAACTAGGTTACTATTTTCTGTTTTTCATTTTGAATGATTGACAAACCAACAAACGCGCGTATAAATGAATTAATGTGCAAAGTGTAACATTAATCGCGAAATTCTCCCGACATCAAATAGACTAAGTTTGAAAAAGGTTACGAGGTTTCCTATCCTCCATCAAACTCGTAGAAAATTGATCACGAGTTGGTGTGCTATGCTTCCGAGTTATCGGGTAGTACATTTGGTAGAGGTTGAAAAATTATTGAGTGAATTAGATGCCAAACTTGATAGGTTGCCGGGTGAGATTCAATAGTCAAACCGATAGACATTGATGGTAAAAAACTTAGATAGTCTAGGTTGCCAATAAACCTGATAAGTTGAGGGCATGAAGACTAGGGGTAAAAGAAGATCAAATCATCCGTTAGACGGGTTGGTGTTAGACACCACTTTACAAAAATTAATTAGCAAGAAACCTGATAGGTTGCGTCTGTTAAAATTTGTAAAGAACTTGATCACCAATAAGAAGTCGTTCTAATCATGATTTCCAGATTATAACATGGGAGTCTATAATTCCGATAAAATTAGTGGGAGTCGAGACAAGAATTGTACAAGCCCTTAAATTCTATACTCAGTCATAATAAAACAAGTCACTAATTTAATCTTGTCTAAATCTTTGCAGAAATCCAAACTGAATCTCTCTAAAATGGCTAAAAACTCACTTGCAATACTACTTGAAAAGAATCTCCTAACTGGCCCCAACTTTGTTGACTGGTTGCGGAATCTGATGATTGTACTCAGTATGGAGTCTCTGGGATACGTCTTGGAGGCGTACATTCCACCGACTCCAATCCGGACTAGGGGTAATCAGGAAGACATTGACGTCTATGAAAAATGGGTCAAGGATGACGTGCTAGTATGTGGCTTTATGATGGGCTCAATGACTAATGAGCTGCAGAGAGTGCATGAGAAAATGACTTCTGCTAGGCAGATTCTCGCACTCTTGACCGAACTTTATGGAGAGCACATTAGGACTGCTAGATATGAGATATCAAAACAGTTGTTCAGTGTGTTGTTACCCAAAATATTATCCGGAGATTACATGCTGGAATGGACGAGTAACAAACAAAATGCGAGAGCACGTCCGTGGGGAAATAAATAACACAAGATTTCCCGGGGTTGTTAGTCCCGAGCTTGAATGCTCTCGCGAGATGTTATTAATATGAATACTTGTGAGTACAAATATTAATGTTAGAGTACAATTACAATGAGTGTAAAGACCCTAGTTATCTTAGCTATCGAGTGCTGAAGATTGCAGGAAGAACCAGAGTTGAAGCTCTGTGAGTTCTTGTTACAAAGATGAGGAATTCTCTGTATTGTTTGCTGTGTGTAATCGTTTTCGCGTTATCGCTGTCATTGTGTTAACGTTGTCACTCTCATTGTGTTAATGTTTTTGACCGTCCTGTTGCCAATGCTGAAGGCCTCCTCTTTATAGGAGAAAGGGTTGCTGGAACGTCCCTGTCCACCACGGGCTATCGCCGTTCCTACATTTAAATAAGGCGGGCGATCGTCTTAGCACGTGGGACTGTTTCCTTAAAGTCCGCAGTTGCTGCTGGCAGCCAGATGCACGGACCAATGAGGAGGCGACAGATGCCTCACGTCGCTATCTTGGGAGGTCCCACTTGGGACCTTTCGGCGAGTCTGTCAGTAGGTGAAAAGCCAGATCATAAATTGAACTAAGTTGCTGTATCGAACTCGCCTGCGAGCAGTTCATAAATTGGACTAAGTTGCTGAAAGCCAGATCATTCGACAGAAGACCAAGATATCTGCCCGAAGTCATCAAGAAGGTTATTAGCTTCATGAAGAAGGTTTTGGCATCATCAAGATGTCTTGAAAGATTTAAGTCTTAGAAAATTATCAAAAAGGGGGAAATGGTTGGGATAACAATACCCGGTATCGAAACAGTTATGATAAACGATCCGTGTATCGAATAGTGGTGATAAGATGTTTTGATAATATGCCAATCCAGATACAAGAAGCAAACAGATCGAAAAGCTAATCAATAGTGTCAACCTATATCGAAGACCTCTCGTAGATCCAAAGATATTGATCATACGGAAAGATTCCCGCAAAGCTAAAGTATGGAAGCCGTCTCGAATATCAATACAGTGATCCTTCCATACTGACTCTCAACAGACAAGAAGGAATCTTCGTATTCACTAGAAGTCAAGTCCCGTTGATAAAGAAGTATTTAAATACTAAAGGATAAAGTATTTAAATACGTAAGTCGAAGATCTTCACAATCCCGCAATATCCGGATCTCAGTCAAATGTCGGTTGTCACAGAATCTTGCCCAACGGATAGATTTCTAATGGATATATTTCAGAGGCTATATATATCTCTAGAGTTTGAAGATCATCAACTACTGAACTTCTGAACGACTTACAAACGATCAAGCTTACAAGAAATATTCAGAGAAAAACATATCTCCCCAAGCTTTCTGCTATTCGGATATAAGAGATATACAGTGCTCAAACCTTGAACAACACATCATCATCTTATAGCCCAGAAAGTCATAGCTGTTGTTCAACCCTGTTCTATCTTTGAACAAACCCATATCAGCCCTGTGTGGACTGAGGAATCTTTGCTACTCCCAAACTGTGTGTGAAGGACTTGCATCGAAGAAGACGAAGCTTCAAAATTGTGTGTGAAGAAGCCAGTCAAAGTGTTAGCTCAAACCAATCTGTGTGAACGGTTGGAAGCTAAGATCATTATATCAATCTGTGTGAACGATATATTGATTAGGTTTGGTTATAATTAGGTAGTTGTGTGCGCAGTAATTATAATAAGCTTTTTACTCTTGTGTGGAGGACCAATAGACGTAGAGGGGTTTACCTCGAACCACTTTAAATATTGTGTTATTTACCTTCTGCCTTTATTATTTTAAATAACTGTGATTATTTATGTAATACCCAGTTGTAATTCAGTCATTATCATTCAGTAATCTCATTCGGTGATTGTCACTATGTAATCTTTCACTTGTTAATAATCATTCATTCGTGTTCACCGTTCGGAATAATTTCGAGTTGTGTATCGATATTATTCATTGTTTCAACCTTATTCGGGAATCGAGACAAGAGTAGTATCTTGATCGTGGTAATTGATTCATTAGTCGATGTTGACGTTGGTATTCATGTCATTTCAAGTCTCTTCATTGTTCAAATCGTATTTTGTTGGGCGAATCCTTGTAATCATTGCTTGGAACCACCGTTTTGGGGTTTCCGTACTTCTATTTCGTGTTATTGGTTCCCAGATATCGATTCCTATTGCTTTATTCTCTTCCCGGGTCATTTTTCTTCATTTTAGGAGCTAAGGGGGGTGTGGGCAAGACAAGGAGTGTGCGCCGCACACACATTTTCGATTTTGGCCGAGCGGCTGTACTGTCTTTGCGGCACATGTCGGCCGCGGCACATGCCTGGCCTGTCATCGCGCGGCACACTCGTATAGCATTTTCGGCCATTCAACATATGTACCTTGTTCCGCGGCACATGCCGGCAGGGCCACAGCACATTGCCGAGACACTGTTGCGGCACACTCGGCCGTGCCGCGGCACACTGCCGACCACTGGGAGCCGTTTTTGGGCCTGTGCCGTGGCACACTCGGCCTGGGCCGCGGCACACATGACAGTCAACTCTATAATTGCAGTTTTTGAGCGGATCACCTCATTATTTTCCATTTTCTTCACCTACACACGAGAGAGAAGGCTTGGGGGTGAGGATTTTCTTCATCTATCACTTGAGTGTTAGATTTTCATCATTTTCATTCGGTTGGAAATCTCGGATCATCAATCTATCGCGATTTCATCGGATTATAATACTTGGATCTTCAAAGGTAATATTCATCAAACCTCTTGGATTTCGATTTTGTATTGAGTTATGATGTTTTGGATGTTTAAATTCATGTTGTATGAAGTGATATACGCATGATTATGGATATGTTTGATTATTCATTGGATTATTGAAGGATTTTCCAAGAACACTTTGAATATTGAGTTGGATTTGGGGGTTTTCGATTAATCGTTGTTGTAATCATGATTTTGGACATTCACATCGGATTATTGATCGTATGGAAGATGTTTTGTTGGATTGAAAACACTTTTTGGGTTTTGATGTTGGTTTAATCAAGGTTGGGTTCTAAACAATCGAAGTTGGCCTCAAAGTGTTCGATATAATGCCCCAATGAACTTGGTTTAATCGTATCGACGTTTTGAGTTCGTTATATTCGTGTTTGATTCGTATTTTGAACGAATTGTTGGTCATTGTATTATTTCAAGGTTGTTCGAGCGACCGATATCTCAATTAGGACGTTGTTCGTAGAAAGATAATTGTCACCGGTGTTGTGTAAGTTAATTCTTACTCGGTTGAAAGGATATTCATTCCTTTTGTTGTTGTTCATTCAGAATCATAACTCATTCATCATTGTATTAACCGTATCAAAACTTGTCATTGTCAATTAATCACTTCAGTCACAAGGAACGACGGTTCCAATCATTTTATTGAGCTGTCATTCATTTCACTATCATTTCATCTCGGTGAGTCATTATTCGTTTTCGATGTCACTTTTGTTATATCGTGGCATTCCGGGTCATACTGGCGTGCCGGTTGGTATGTGTAGGATTTTCATGTCGGGCACATTTAAGTCGTGTGTTGGTTGTTGGCCTCACATTAGACTCTGCACACGAGTCGATTGCTTCGTGAGACTGATTAGGTACAAGACCACACGTGTATTCGATCGATACTCGTTGGTGGCTTGTGCACGGACACATTTCCATCCCGGGCATAGTGTGGCGCCACCCTTTGAGCCGTACTGTTAGTTGATTTATACAGCATGTTTGATTGCGTATGTTTTCGACAAGATTGGGTTATAATCTAACCGATTTATTTTGGTCGAACTTGTGGTTTATACTACATATATATGATTGTGTTTATTCAACTCTTGAGGATTGTTGTTCTGTGTAACTGACCCCATTTGGGGATATTGTTTTTCAGGTCATGGCAACGCAAAGGCACGGGGAGAGCACGTTGACGGCGAGGAGTCCCAATGATACTAGTAGGGGCCCCCAGTCTTTTCAGTCATTTATGTTTCCTTCATTTATTCTGCTGCAGACATTCCGTTTGAATACTCATTTCACTCAGTGTTGTATATTTTATCTCCATATAGAATATACATGTGTTCTGTATTATCCTGGATGTGTTGTAAGAAACTCCTCATCGGAGTAATTATTGTTGTAATGTGGTTCGGTACTACATTTACCCTGTGTAATTCATTTATTTTCATTCGCCTAGTGGGTCCCATTCGGGGGTCCACAGCACTGTAATATCCGCCTAGTTTGGGGTGTTACAATTTAAGTATACTCTGCATATCGAGTTGCTGTATCCTCAGCAACTTACTATATTTAAGACTTCCGCTACGCACTCAGTTTAAAACCGTACAGCTTGTAGTTTAAAACACTTTCCAAGCTGTATACAGTATACTTAGTGGCCAACAAGCTGAGTCGACCTCGAAGTGCGGATTATACGGGCAGGTAGCAGTATTTACTGTACGCCAAGAAAGGATTCTATCTCCTGTTAGTGAGCAGGCGTATCTCCTATACGGTTAACGGCAAATAAGATCATAAGTCTTTGGCCAAAGCATTCTGATATAGTCGTATTAGATACACTATTAATCAGTCGGTCTTGATTTGCGTTAACACATGTATAGAGTCAGTCAATGAGGGTTTGACTTTACCGTGACCCGAATACTTGACCGGGACATATGATGAAGGGTCTATACGTATATAGTATTCACGACATAATGGTTCTGGAATGATCCCTTCATTTGTTCTCAGTCGGGGTTTCTGATGCGGCCGCTAAGTGGCTAAGTTCTGCCCGCACTCATTGGTTCCTCCCAATGCTGGCTGAGATGGACCTACGGAGTCGCGCATCAGGAGCGTTGACGGATAAATGTGAATTTATTATCTCTCTAATTAATTAGATATTTGATATCTAATTATGATTTATTGGATAAATCAAATATCGGTCTTTTGAATTAAAAATAAGTTACCGGGTAATTAATTTAATTCATAAAATATATTTCTTAGAGAAATATATTTGTATTTGATATAATTAATTAATTAGATTAATTAATATAAATACATTGATGATTAAACAAGGTGTATTTAACGGAGTCGTTTGACGAACGCCCGGTACACGAGCCGAGTGGCTCGCTCGCTTCTAGGAAATATCCTAATGGGCCACCCCCCCACTCCCCACATCACATGGAATTATTTTCATGCATGTGTATGTGTTGTATTTTTTGTTATTATGTGTTGACATTTTATCTCATTATATGATATATATTATATGTTTGAGATAATATATAATCAACACATCATAACAACTACAACACACACACAGAGACACACATACCTTATTATTCAGCCCATTCTGGCCGAGAGCAAGTCTTGAGGGAGGGAGAGAATTTCATTTTTCTTGTTTTTCCATTTTGAGTTGAGAAAAATTAAGAAAGAAAAAGAGATATAAATTCCTATAGTAATTCCTAGCCATGTTCTTGGAGAACGGATTGCTATCGAATTTTTCCGAGCAACTTCCGATGCGTGTGAAGTAGAGGCTTCGAAGTTTCGGTGCTTGGAACGAAGAGATTTCGTGTTCGTGACGGGGTTCGTGATCATCATCCATTTTTACGAAGATTTATTTCAAAGGCTTCAAGGATATGATTTTTATCTTCGTATTTATTTTTTTCATATATACGTTACTTTATCGATCCTATTTGGGATTCATTTTTCATTTTATTTTCGGAATCCCAACAGTGGTATCAGAGCGAGGTCAATGATACCGTATATACGAATTTTTGTGCATTTTGAATGCTTATGGATGATGTTTATGATTTAGAATCATGTTTGGTATAATCGTAGATTTTTAAATTGTTCTTTGTAGCATCACGTTTTGGAAGCAGCCGAAAACGAAGAAGCGGTCTTTGCCGGCGGTGGTGCCGGCGACCTTGCCGCTGCTGCCAGTGCCGAGCATGCTCGGCCATGACTCGCCATGATCGCCAGAAGGGCCGCCGCCGAGCAGCGGCTCGGCCAGGCACCCCTCGGGTTTTTGGCTCGTTTTTGAATCGGGCCGCGGGCTGGGCCTAAAACCAGATTATCTGGGACTCCGTTTTAAGTTTATATTTCGTTGTTATTTTTTCCCAAAATTTAAATCGGATTTTAATTTGACTAAATTAATATTTGGAATATTTTTTTGAGTTAAGGGAAATAAATTAAACAAAAATATTATTTTGGCGGGATTACTTCGAACGAATTAAAATGACAATTATTAGTATTAATTGGATTAATACTATTAAAATTGAATAGATTAATTTATATTGATTGGATTAATATATCAATTGATTATTTAATTTTAATGCCACTTTATATTAATTGGATTAATATAGTAGAAATTGAATAGATTAATTTTATAGATTAATTGGATTAATTTATATCAAAATTAATTATTTAATTTCATTGCCATTACATATTGTATGGAATCCTCATGTGATGGTGATATAGCTCGTGGTCTTAGTTTTTGATTTGTTCGATTCGATTGGGTTGTAAAGGCCGTTTGAGCCTATTTATATTTACTAGAAAAATTTGTATAGGATGCAATTTTTCAATGATGTAATTATTATTTTGGGTATGACGAAGACAGAAGATAACCGATCGAGAAGACGAAGAATCGAAGACTGTATTTTTTTTACTTATTGGGTCATTCGCTTGGCCCAGTACTTAGGAATTAGCTCCATGAGCTATATGTTGGTAGTAACTAGGTTACTATTTTCTGTTTTTCATTTTGAATGATTGACAAACCAACAAACGCGCGTATAAATGAATTAATGTGCAAAGTGTAACATTAATCGCGAAATTCTCCCGACATCAAATAGACTAAGTTTGAAAAAGGTTACGAGGTTTCCTATCCTCCATCAAACTCGTAGAAAATTGATCACGAGTTGGTGTGCTATGCTTCCGAGTTATCGGGTAGTACATTTGGTAGAGGTTGAAAAATTATTGAGTGAATTAGATGCCAAACTTGATAGGTTGCCGGGTGAGATTCAATAGTCAAACCGATAGACATTGATGGTAAAAAACTTAGATAGTCTAGGTTGCCAATAAACCTGATAAGTTGAGGGCATGAAGACTAGGGGTAAAAGAAGATCAAATCATCCGTTAGACGGGTTGGTGTTAGACACCACTTTACAAAAATTAATTAGCAAGAAACCTGATAGGTTGCGTCTGTTAAAATTTGTAAAGAACTTGATCACCAATAAGAAGTCGTTCTAATCATGATTTCCAGATTATAACATGGGAGTCTATAATTCCGATAAAATTAGTGGGAGTCGAGACAAGAATTGTACAAGCCCTTAAATTCTATACTCAGTCATAATAAAACAAGTCACTAATTTAATCTTGTCTAAATCTTTGCAGAAATCCAAACTGAATCTCTCTAAAATGGCTAAAAACTCACTTGCAATACTACTTGAAAAGAATCTCCTAACTGGCCCCAACTTTGTTGGTAGTTGCGGAATCGATGATTGTACTCAGTATGGAGTCTCTGGGATACGTCTTGGAGGCGTACATTCCACCGACTCCAATCCGGACTAGGGGTAATCAGGAAGACATTGACGTCTATGAAAAATGGGTCAAGGATGACGTGCTAGTATGTGGCTTTATGATGGGCTCAATGACTAATGAGCTGCAGAGAGTGCATGAGAAAATGACTTCGCAGTGCATTCTCGCACTCTTGACCGAACTTTATGGAGAGCACATTAGGACTGCTAGATATGAGATATCAAAACAGTTGTTCAGTGTGTTGTTACCCAAAATATTATCCGGAGATTACATGCTGGAATGGACGAGTAACAAACAAAATGCGAGAGCACGTCCGTGGGGAAATAAATAACACAAGATTTCCCGGGGTTGTTAGTCCCGAGCTTGAATGCTCTCGCGAGATGTTATTAATATGAATACTTGTGAGTACAAATATTAATGTTAGAGTACAATTACAATGAGTGTAAAGACCCTAGTTATCTTAGCTATCGAGTGCTGAAGATTGCAGGAAGAACCAGAGTTGAAGCTCTGTGAGTTCTTGTTACAAAGATGAGGAATTCTCTGTATTGTTTGCTGTGTGTAATCGTTTTCGCGTTATCGCTGTCATTGTGTTAACGTTGTCACTCTCACTGTGTTAATGTTTTTGACCGTCCTGTTGCCAATGCTGAAGGCCTCCTCTTTATAGGAGAAAGGGTTGCTGGAACGTCCCTGTCCACCACGGGCTATCGCCGTTCCTACATTTAAATAAGGCGGGCGATCGTCTTAGCACGTGGGACTGTTTCCTTAAAGTCCGCAGTTGCTGCTGGCAGCCAGATGCACGGACCAATGAGGAGGCGACAGATGCCTCACGTCGCTATCTTGGGAGGTCCCACTTGGGACCTTTCGGCGAGTCTGTCAGTAGGTGAGGCCGTCCTTATCACTGACAGCTGCTGATGGGCTGGAGTAGGGCCTGTTCTTGCGGCGCCTTTTGCGGATCTGCACGTGGGTCTTCACCCGAGATTCGATCTTCGCAGACTTTGATGGGTTACTGGGGTTAGATCTTTATGCGCTCTTGCCTTTAGAAGAAGACTTAGCCGAAATTCCTTGAAGCTTCGTACGCCGATAGTCATTCTCTCTAGGTAAGAACAAAAACTTTTCTCCCCCTTTCTCTTTGAACATGTTTGGAGGAGGATCCACCGTGTATGAGGCGGGTAGCACTTCCGCGGCCGCGACTTCGGCTGCCAGGGATGAAACCTCCGTGGATTTGCACGTGGAAACGACCGTCAAGGCCATTCGCGCGGGGATTGCACCCGCGGAGGTTGAAGAGATCGGCGAGGTCGGCATCGGCGGAGCAGAAGGGCTCGCCGGTAGACGAGGATCAGACGGTGAGACTGTATTGGGAGCAGAATAGTGTGTTTGGCCGGGCCTTTCTGGAATTTGCCGAGCTTATGGAGAGGCTGGCCAGAACACGTCCTTAGTTTGATTTTCGCGCATACTCGGTCGCCCACCCCTATGAACCCATGAAGAGGACGTCATTTCGGGCCGCGTACCACTCCCCGTGGACCCTTAGTCAGATCAGGAGTTCGGAGACTAAGAAGGACTTGAGTCGTTGGAGGGCGGAGTTCCATGTCCTGTAGGTCACAAGTCGTCCAGGAATAAGTCTAGAAGGGGGGGGGGGGGGGGTGAATAGACTTATTGAAACTCTTAAACTCTTTTTCTTGAAGAGTGAGTTTCTTCAGCTGATAGGTAAACAAATGACTTGGAGTCGTTTGTTCTTGATACGTGTGGAAGTCAGTTGATGACGAATATAAAACAGCTAATGAAACACTTAACAATGAATGCAGCAGTTAAAGTATGATGCAATAATACAGTAAAGAACACAGGCAATTATAGTGGTCTCATAGGTGGGGTAATCCTCTACTAATCCACTTTTCTCCAAACCAGTTGGAGATGAATTCACTATAATTCTCAACCTGTGATAAATATTACAGTGATTCAACCACACTACAACAGCTTCCAACCAGTGGAAATCCGTGCCGTTGTAACACACTTGACTGCCTTGCACCTCTTGATCCTCGATCCTTGGATGCCTTTACAGTCTCTAACTTCAACCAGTGAAGTACCCCGAACTCAGGATTATAGATAAGAGTTTTTGTCTTTCTCCAACTAAGAGCTTCTTCAAGTATGAACTTTTTAGAACCGCTCTTTTCATGATGGTGTATTTCGCTTTTAGATAGCTTGAATGCTTTGTTCGCTTGAAAATATGTTAGCACCGGTTATTGTTGTATCTCTGTGCTCAGCTTCAAATCTTCGGAAATATATAGGTCACGATCTCTGAGCTTTTCCTCATAGCCGTTGCAAATCTCTAACAAATCAGTCCGTTGGAGGGAGACTTCTTTGTTTATTCTTTTTTGAACGTTGCAAGGCTGGATTCCCATATTTTAATCTATCTTCCGACCGTTGTGAAGACTCTGCATGTGATGCGCCGAATCTTTTGATTATAATACGATTAAAGTCTTCAAGGTGGGTCTGGATGATTTATTTAAATCATATTTCTTGCGGGAATCTCTCCAATTTGTCTCTTCACGTTGCATGTGACATTCCGTAATACTTGACTTTTCAACGCATGCTGACGTGGACTTGGAGTACTTGGCTGATCTCGACTAGGCTGATATGAAGTTAACTTCTCTGCAGTCTGGACCTCTCTGATGTTCACTGTTTGGAACTCGCCTGATCAGATGACTTGTCTGAGGTGCATTGACTGCAGTCTGGTGAAACATCCCTGATGATTTTTGTTGACCAGAACTACTCTGACTTGACTCGGCTATACCTCTCTGATGTACTTAGCTGATATTTAGTACTTAGCCGATTTTCAACCTAACTTATTTTTGGCCTATAGAAGATACTCATTTGGTTCTTCTTTACATTTTGCCAAATTTTTATACTTAACATTATTTGGCCTATGGAAGATACTCATTTGGTTCTTCCTTACATTTTTGCTAAGTAATAGACATTTGAGTTTATACTGATGACATCATCAAAATCTAACAAGTATTCCTAACATATTCCCCCTATTTTGATGATGGCAAAACTTAAGGAAATATTCAAATGAACAAGTCTGCACTTGAGTGCAAGACACAAACTAAAATCAGTCTAATTTTTTAGACAACTGGGAATTGTCATTCAAAAAGACTGTTATAAAACTTTTTGAATCGATTACACATATATATCTGAATTTTACAAGAAAATTTTCAAGTACATAAATTATTACAAGTACAAAATAAGTAAAAATCATCTGACTCTTCCTCTGCCTCTTCGAATAGGCTGTTTGGCAGGCCTGAAGGGTTTAGCTCCGATTGGTCTTGTCTTGACAGGGGCAAAACCATACTTCCTCTTCACAACAAGAGCTGCGAAGGCTTGCTCTTCTTGGGATGAAAACTTGTTCTCAAGACAAAGCTTCTTGATTTTCCTCTGTAGCGCAAGTTCATCCAACGCACCTCCTCTTTCCAAAGTAGGAGGATCTTTGGCACTGAATGGAGGGATCATGAGATAAGCATTTAGTTCCTTAGCATGTTTCTTCAGAATAGCCTAGAGTTGTGGATGAGCTTCTTCCATGAAATTTATGAAGATCTGCTGTGGGGAGAGATTATCATCCTGGAGTATTTCCTAGATGTAGTAGTCTCTGATGAATTTCTTTCTTGCAGATCCCCACATGGGCAAAGTTTCATAAGGTACAAAATCTTCCACAAACCACAACTCCTTTCCTTCCCACTCTAGAGTAGGCTCAAAACCTCCTCTAGTCCTCCTCTTCTTGCCTTCAGGCTGGTTAGCCTGTTCTTCTGGTTCTGCTCCTCCTTTCCTTTTGGCTGAGGATGTCCCAGCAGTGATCATCTGGACATCCTGCCTCTTCTTCGATCTTAGCTCCTTCCTTATCTCTCCTTGGCTGCTGCCTTCCCCCTGTATTCTATCTTCCCCCTTTTTGCCAGCATCAACTAAGGTAGTCAATTGCTGCTCTATTCTGCTCATCCAGTCAGACATGCCAAATGGCAATCTGTTGTTGGTAGGGGGAGGAGGCTGAGGTACTTCCCTCTGCAGCAAAGTGTCAATCTTTGCATTGATGGTTTGGAGGTCAGGAGTGACCTGAGATGCCAGCAGCTCTCCAATGGTATCCTTCACTATCTGCCTGATCAGTTCAGTCACGGCAGGTGAGATCTGAGCTGGTGGAGAGTGCTCGCCTGAGCCTTCTGCAATTGAAGCACTGGACTGCAGACTCCTATCTGCAGCTGGTACTCCAGATGGGGTCTTTTCTGGGGTCCCTGATCTGGAGTCCTCAGCTAATTCTTCATCTAGGCTGGTGTACCGAGCAGGCGCCCCAGTCCTATCTGCAGCCTCTTGTATTGGCTCTTGCTCCGGCTCCCTTTCTCCTTCCTTCTCTTGCTCTTTCTCCTGCTCTTCCTCCTTTTCTTCTTCAATATTTTCTTTTTCTTTTTCAGCTCCTTGATCTCCTCCTTCATCATCATCATTATCATCATCACCCCTTTTCCCATCTTTTTCTCCTTCATCCTCATCATCCTTTTCACCTTTATCATCCTACTTCTCTCCTTCATCATCTTCCTGTTCTACTTCTTCTCCTTCTTCTTCTTCTTCTTCTTCTTCTTATTCTTCTTCAATCAACTCTTCTGTTTGCTCAATTTCTTCAGAATGTTTTTCAACTAGAATGTTTTCTTCTTCATTTCTCTCTTCCTCCTTCTCTTCTTCGTCATTTATGAAAACGACTTCTTCATTTTCTTCTCCATCTACTTCTTCAATTCTAATTTCTCTCTCTTCTTCCTCTTCCTCCTCTTCTCCAAAGGAACCATCAAAAATACTAAACATAATGGAATGGATGAATTGGTCCATGTTGGTTTTAAAGTGAGTCATGAACCAATTATCCAGGATGATCAACATTATGTCTGATTCTTTACAAAAATGAATCAGTACCTCCTCTGTGGCTTGGGGATATTCCCAACCACTGGTTTCAATGTAAGATTGAAGATTTGTAAATGACAGAGATTTGAAAAACTTCCACTCTTTGAAAATATTGACAAAAGAGTGTTTTAATGCTTGTGGTTTAACAAGCTGTAATTGTTCAATGGATAGGTTGAAAACATTATTCTCTAGCAGGTTAAATGTGTAATTGGCTTCAGGAATTGAGATTATTAGACCTGCTTCTTCCTCCTCAGGAATGTAAGCTGGAGTGAGGACAGCCACAATCTGAGTCTCCAGGCTGCCTGGAGCAGGCTGGTCTTCCAGGTGAGTTGGTGACCTGGCTGCTGGACTGGCATAGTGATCTGACTGCTCTTCCTCACTAAACTGCAGTCTCCTGGGCCTCTTGGGAGAGGGTTCTGGAGATGACTGCATGATGGATGGTTCTCCAGGGGCTGGTCCCCTTCGCTTGAATCGGACATCTATTGGGGTGTTATCTGACTCAGAGTCTGACTCGACTGCAGTTGGTTCGTCGGATGCAGGTCGGTCTGACTCGCCTGATGAATGATATATGGGGTAAGTCCTTGTGTCAGGTAGCTCCTTCAACATCTGGGCTGCTCTCCTTGTGCCTCCCAATTTTCTCAACGTCTCTTGGTCCAGATGACCAAGTCTTTTGTTGGGGTGGAAGGGGTCAGTACTTCCCTTCGCCATGCCTGTCTTCTCAAGGATCCAGCTCAGCTGCGTTCCAAATGCCAGCTTGGATCGGAATCTCTCTTCATCAGAAAGCCATTCGGCTTTGTTGACTTCTCGAACAAGTTGTAATCCGCCCAATCAATTTCCTCATCTTGAATCAGTACTCCCAGCACCATGAACTTCGCCGACGACAGTTGATCATACCTGCCGGCCATTCCCATAATGATCATGTTGGTTATATCCAATGCAAAACGATAGACCTTCTTAATCTCACTCCTTTTAGCAGTGAGTTTCAGCTTTTCCGGCTGAATCTCCATCTTGATCTTCTTCCAGGTTTCAGCTGCTGACTGTTTGAGTGCCTCGACAGCTATGCTACGGTGTTTCATGCCGAATACTGTACGAATCGACTCCCGCGATATGTCGACTTGTCTTCCACCAACAGTGCTCCGAATTCCATCTTGAATCAAATAGGCTTCGCGATAGAACGCGATAACATCTTCCTTGAACAAATGATGAGGGCTGATGTCCAGGAATGGGTAGATCCCATTTAACTTCATCGTGCGGATTAGGTCAAGCACGTCGTAATCCTCTAGATTTGCTTCCAATAATCCTTTGAAATCAATGACCAGCGAGAAAATAATCTGGTCCTTGACCGCCTTCAAATTAACTCCTTCGAAGTACGATTCCATTTCTGCAAACAAAGGATTTTTAGTGTATTTGGAGTTCAAGATTTTTCTGCTCTGAAAATCTAGGGTTTTTGGTAAGCGTAAAAGGTAAAGTGAGGATTTTCTTTCCTTATAAAGAAGATGAAAAGACGTATGGATTAAATTATTATTTCTTTTGAAACAGTGGTACGTCTTTTTAGATTCTATTTAAATTTCAAATTTGAATCGGTGGTCCAGGTTTTAATTTTGAATTTTGACGGTTGGTTTTGATTGGCCACCGTGAAGGTCGATTTAACAAGCGATTGCCACGTGTATTTAAATTGCCACTTGTGAACCACTTGTGAACCAAAAATTAATATAATATTATTATACATAAGGCAGATAATAATTAAATATTCAGAGGTCGGTTATGTTTAGAAAAACTTAGCTGGTTTGACTGTTGACTGCTGACCGCTCTGCATCAGGTGAGTTGACTCCATGGACTTCTCGCCTGAGATTCTGATCAGCTAGGTTCCTTTGTCCGTCCTTTGTCCTCTTGTCTGCATCAGCTAGGATCTGATTTCTTTAATCAGCTGGGTCCGTCCTTCCTCTGAAATGCATCAGCTTGCTTCAGTGCTAGATTCCCAATCTAGTAATCCGAGTTCTCTGCTCAATTCCAAGAATCTTTCTTCGGGCAGAGGTTTGGTAAAGATGTCAGCTATCTGGTAGTCTGCGCTGACTCTTTCAACTCTAACTCTTTTGTTAAACACATGGTCTCTGATGAAGTGGTTCTTAACATCAATGTGCTTGGTCTTCGAATGCAAAACCGGATTGTTGGTTATTGCAATAGCACTATTGTTGTCACACCAGATAGGGACTTCATTGGCAATGATATTATAATCCCTTAGCTGCTGTCTGATCCATAAGATCTGGGCACAGCAACTACCTGCAGCTAGGTATTTTGACTCTGTGGTGGAGATAGAGTTAGAAACCTGCTTCTTGCTAAACCAGGATATCAGTCTGGTTCCTAGGAATTGACACGTTCCACTAGTGCTCTTCCTGTTGATTTTGCACCCTGTGAAATCTGCATCTGAATATCCTGACAGCTCAAAGTTATCATCCTTTGGATACCATAGTCCAACATTGACTGTAGACTTAAGGTATTTTATTATCCTCTTGGCTGCATCTAGATGTGACTGCTTCGGTTTGGACTGGAATCGCGCACAAAATCCTATAGCATAGGATATGTCTGGCCTGCTTGCAGTGAGGTAAAGCAATGATCCAATGAGTCCTCTGTAGTGGGTTGAGTCCACTGATATGCCTGCCTCATCTGCATCTAAGTGAGTACTTGTGCTCATAGGGATTCTTGCTAGCTTGGCTGATTCCATTCCAAATCTCTTGATTAGGTCTTTGGTATACTTATCTTGGTTGATGAAAATTCCTTTTTCCATCTGCTTAACTTGTAGTCCGAGAAAGAAGTTAAGCTTTCCCATCATACTCATCTCAAATTCTCCTTGCATGAAGTTGGAGAATTTCTCACATAGCTCTGGATTGGTTGAGCCGAATATGATGTCATCCACATATATCTGGACTATTAATATGTGGCCTTCGTGCTCCACTCTGAATAGGGTTTTGTCCACCTTTCCTTTACAAAAACCATTCTTCTCAAGAAACACAGACAATGTTTCATACCACGCTCTAGGTGCTTGCTTAAGTCCATAGAGAGCCTTCAACAGCTTGTAGACTTTGTCTCATTTGACAAAACCTGGGGGTTGCTCTACATAGACTTCTTCTTCTAGGATTCCATTTAGAAAAGCACTCTTTACATCCATCTGATAGACTTCAAAATATTTGAATGCAGCATATGCAAGGAATAGTCTGATGGCCTCTAATCTTGCAACGGGTGCATAGGTTTCATCAAAATCTATTCCTTCACACTGTGCATAACCTTTTGTTACAAGTCTAGCCTTATTCCTAACAACAGCTCCGTCTTCATCACTCTTATTTTTGTACACCCATTTGGTTCCAATAACCTTCTTGTGATCAGGTCTGTCTGTTAGTTCCCAAACTTTGTTTCTTTCCATCTGCTCTAGTTCCTCTTGCATGGCATTTATCCATGAATAATCTTGCAGGGCTTGTTCTGTAGTTTTAGGTTCTATCTGTGACATAAAACATGAGAACATAGCCATTCCTGCTGGTAGGGTTGACTGTCTTGTCTTAACTCCATCAGTCAGCTTTCCTATGATTTGCTGGATTGGATGGTCTTTGAGCCATTTGGGGATATCGTCTTCTTAAGTGCATTCCCCTGTTGAATTGCTCGGTGGATTTCTCGCATCACCGGGTTACGTCTCCTTGGTCTGCAGCTGGATCAGCTACCGTCTTGTCATCTGCAGGTTGGTTCTGATCTGCAGATGAGTCTTTGTCAGCTACGGCTGGGTCTTCATCAGCGGCAACTGGATCAGATAGGTTTGCTGATCCTGTCTAATCTGCAGTTGGGTCTTCAGCAGCTACAGTTGGATCTTCAGGCTGGTCTGCAGGTGAGTCTACCATTCCAGTGTCATGTACAATGACTTCTTGAAGGGTCGCTGATTTGAGCTTGTTCTCAATTAACTTAACTTGCTTCCTGTACTCAACAGTAGATTCATCAAAAACAACATGGGGTGTTTCCTCCACAATTAAGGTTCTTTTGTTAAATACTCTATATGCCTTGCTTCTTTGTGAGTATCCCATAAAGAGACCGTCATCAGTTTTAGCATCAAAGGCATTTAGTTATGTTTTACTGTTGTTGTGGATGAAACACTTACAACCAAAAACATGAAAATAAGCAACAATAGGAGTTCTATTATTCCAAACCTCATAGGGAGTTTTGCCATGTCTCCATACTATCATACTCCTGTTCTGTGTATGGCAAGCTGTGTTGTGACTTGACCCGAGAACCTCTTGGGCAGGTCCGCTTCTGCAATCATGGACCTTGCTGCTTCCTTCAGGGTTCTGTTTCTTCTTTCAGCAACGCCATTCTGCTGGGGAGTCCTAGCTGCAGAGAGCTCATGCTGGATCCCATTCTGATCGCTGTAATCAGTGATCGCCTTGTTGAGAAATTCTCCTCCTCTATCTGATCTGATCTTGATGATGGATAGGGACTTCTCATTCTGGATCCTTCTCAGCAGCTCAGGTAGCTTGGTCAAGGTTTCACTTTTCTTATATAGAATGATAATCCAAGTGTACCTTGAATAATAATCTACCACAACAAGTGCATGCTTTCGTCCGCTCAGAGTCCTTGGCTTGATAGGACCAAATAGATCCATGTGGAGTAGATCTAAGATCCTTGTTGTAATAGTTGTAGGCTGAACTGGCTTGAATGATGCTCTGGTCTGCTTTCCTTTCTGACAGGCATCACAAAGCGCTTCTTTCTTGAATTCTTCATTTGGAAGTCCTCTGACCATCTTCTGAGAACTAATCTTGTTGATGGCTTTGAAGTTCAGGTGACATAATCTTTTGTGCCACATATATCCGTTATCAGCTACTGTCTTAGATAGAAAACAGGAGTTAGGTGTTCCTGTGTTCCAATCTATCATGTAGATATCTCTCCTTCTGAAACCTTGTAGCTTCACTTCTCCAGATAAGATATCTATCACCATACATTTCCAAATGGTGAAGACTACTAGATTCTTCTCATCGCAAAACTGGCTTATGCTCAGGAGGTTGTACTTGAGCCCTTTTACATAATGAACTTTGGATATTACAATATTTCCTCGGTGCAGCTCTCCAAAGCCCTTTGTTTGTCCTCTAGAGCTATCTCCAAATGTTACATCAGGACCTCTTTCTTTGGTGTATTTGGACATCATCTTCTTGTTCCCGGTCATGTGCCTTGAGCATCCAGAATCTACAAACCATTCTTCACCTCCAAAGTTTGAATTTGTGGAGATGTGGTTGTAGTCCTTCCACCTTTTCTGCAATCAGACAAGCAGAGATTTAGGTACCCAAATCTGTGTGGGTCCTTTGGGGTTAGATGGTTTCCTGGAGAATTGATTTCTCCTTGGATTGTGAAAGTTGTTATTGTTATAACCCTTATAAGGTGTGTAAGATCGAGGTCTGAATCTCCTGTTGGGATTGTATACTGGATATTCCTCAAAATTTTGATAGTGTGGGCCATTTCTAAATCTTGGCTGAGACCATTTATTAAATCTTTGAGGTCTCCACACTTGTTCATTTTGGAAATTGGGATAATCTTGAGGTTTCCATCTGCCCCTCCCATTTTGAAATCTATTTTTAGGGAGTTGTTGGTAATAGTGGGCATGTTGTCTGGGCTGCTTTCTGCCTGGGCCATTGCCTAGTCACTTGTCTAGGTGGCTGCCTTGTGTACCCAGTGCGGCTGAACATGTGACTTACATTGCCTAGTTTTAAATATCGATTTATATGTAGGCTCAGCAGTCGAGACAATTGTTTCTCCCCTGATAAACTTTCTTTTAGAACTAGAGGGAGTGTGAGGATCATATCCAAGGCCTGATTTGGAATATAATGACCTTTTATTGGTACACAATTCTTCCAGGGTTGACGACGCCTTCAGGGAGGTTATTTCCTGTGCCTGAGTCTTATTTACCTGAGTCAGCTTAGTAAACTCAGCTTTGGCATGAGCAAGTGCAACTCATTTTTCTTTAAGTAAAACTGTTAATCGATTTATCTCAGCTGTATTAACTTCAGCCTGGTTTTTAAAGTCAGCTGCAGTTATTTCAACCTTATTCAGTTCTAGGCTGAGTTTTTCAAAATCATTTTTCAGCTGCCTATTCTCACCTTGCAGCTAAGTCTTCTCGGATGATACAGCTAGGTGTGCAGATTTAAGTGTCTCAAAATCTTTAAATAGCTGGTTTACAGATTCGTGCAGATCCATATCTTGTGACATGGCTGAACTGTTATTTGAACCAGAGGATTTAGATGTTACCTCTTCATCAGCTAGGTTGGCCATCACGCAGTCATACTCTTCATCATCATCAGAAAAGAATCCGCTGCTTGATTCTACATGCTCCTGGTCTTCTCCGATGAGGGCCTTTCTTCTATCTTCTTTTCTGCCCACCTCCTTCTTGATTTCGTCCTTCTTGAGCTCAGGACAGTCTATTTGGATATGTCCTGTCTTGTGACAATTTTAGCACTCCACCTTCCAGCTTCCAGCTTTCTGGTTCCTTCTGGGATTCTCCTTATAATTTTTCTTGTATTTGGAATAATTTTTCCGGAAGTTGCTGAACCTTTGCATTATAAACGCCATTTCTTCCTCAAAATCTAGTGGATTTGGAGGCTTTACATCAAATAAGCTCTTGGCGGGGGTCTCGGCTGCAAAGGCTATTCTCTTCTCTGCAGGCTCGGTTGAGGATGAACTTGGAAGCTCGAACTCATAAGCCTTTAGATCAGAGAACAACTCTTGGATCTTTATCTTATTGAGGTCCTTGGATTCTCTCATGGCCACTGCCTTCATGCTCCATTCTGGATTGAGAGATCTGAGAACCTTCAGTGCCATTTCCCTATTGCCATAGGTTTTGCCAAGGGAGTTGATCTCATTGATAATCTCAATGAACCTTGTGTCCACTTGGTCTATGGATTCGCCATTCTTCATTTTGCAGTTGTCAAATTTTTGAATAGCAATTGACAACTTATTTTCCTTAATCAGCTCCGTTCCTTCACACATTAGGGCTAATGTGTCCCAGATTTCTTTGGCATTCTTGCAGTTCTTGATCTTGACCATGGTGGATTTGTCAAGAGTTTGATATAGCACATCTCTGGCCCGGTTATCAAGATTGGCCAGCTTTCTTTCTTTGGGAGTTAGCTCTGTCCTCTTCTTTGGAATCTTATCTGGCTTCCCTACTGCGATTTCCTCTGCAGTGTTGTCCTTATCGAAGATGAATGGACCGTCCTCGATGATGCACCACATATCATCATGGATAGAAGATAAGTGTGCCTGCATCCTTATCTTCCAAAGATCATACTCGTCAACTGAAAACACAGGGAGTCTAGAATGCATGTGTTCCATTATAAACTGAGAGTAAAGATATATCTCTGATATAGATCTGGTTCGTGAAATAAATGAACCAACCTCTCTGATACCACTTGTAGGTCACAAGTCGTCCAGGAATAAGTCTAGGGGGGTGAATAGACTTATTGAAACTCTTAAACTCTTTTTCTTGAAGAGTGAGTTTCTTCAGCTGATAGGTAAACAAATGACTTGGAGTCGTTTGTTCTTGATACATGCGGAAGTCAGCTGATGACGAATATAAAATAGCTAATGAAACACTTAACAATGAATGCAGCAGTTAAAGTATGATGCAATAAAACAGTAAAGAACACACGCAATTATAGTAGTCTCAGAGGTGGGGTAATCCTCTACTAATCCACTTTTCTCCAAACCAGTTGGAGATGAATTCACTATAATTCTCAACCAGTGATAAATATTACAGTGATTCAACCACACTACAACAGCTTTAAACCAGTGGAATCCGTGCCGTTGTAACACACTTGACTGCCTTGCACCTCTTGATCCTCGATCCTTGGATGCCTTTACTGTCTCTAACTTCAACCAGTGAAGTACCCCGAACTCAGGATTATATACAAGAGTTTTTGTCTTTCTCCAACTAAGAGCTTCTTCAAGTATGAACTTTTTAGAACCGCTCTTTTCACGATGCTGTATTTCACTTTTAGATAGCTTGAATGCTTTGTTCGCTTGAAAGTATGTTAGCACCGGTTATTGTTGTATCTCTGTGCTCAGCTTCAAATCTTCGGAAATATATAGGTCACGATCTCTGAGCTTTTCCTCATAGCCATTGCAAATCTGTAACAAATCAGTCCGTTGGAGGGAGACTTCTTTGTTTATTCTTTTCTGAACGTTGCAAGGCTGGATTCCCATGTTTTAATCTATCTTCCGACCGTTGTGAAGACTCTGCATGTGATGCGCCAAATCTTTTGATTATAATACGATTAAAGTCTTCAAGGTGGGTCTGGATGATTTATTTAAATCATATTTCTTGCGGGAATCTCTCCAATTTGTCTCTTCACGTTGCATGTGACTTTCTGTAATACTTGACTTTTCAACGCATGCTGACGTAGACTTGGAGTACTTGGCTGATCTCGACTAGGCTGATATGCAGTTAACTTCTCTGCAGTCTGGACCTCTATGATGTTCACTGTTTGGAACTCGCCTGATCAGATGACTTGTCTGAGGTGCCTTGACTGCAGTCTGGTCAAACATCCCTGATGATTTTTGTTGACCAGAACTACTCTGACTTGACTCGGCTGTACCTCTCTGATGTACTTAACTGATATTTAGTACTTAGCCGATTTTCAGTCTAACTTATTTTTGGCCTATAGAAGATACTCATTTGGTTCTTCTTTACATTTTGCCAAGTTTTTATACTTAACATTATTTGGCCTATGGAAGATACTCATTTGGTTCTTCCTTACATTTTTGCCAAGTAATAGACATTTGAGTTTATACCGATGACATCATCAAAATCTAACAAGTATTCCTAACATGTCCCCTCTGATGTCTCACTGTATGTGCCCGCCGAGAACTAGCGCGCCGACCAACTTCCTGAGGGTATGGTTGCCGTTAATGAATTGATCATGGGGGCCAGATTGCGGTTCCCATTGCCGTTTGCCATGTCATACCATTTGACCGACTGGAATGTACACCGCTCCAAATGACGCCGAATGCCTGGTTGCAGCTCGTCAGTACTTTGACTCTTTTTGGCGGTCACCGGCTGTTCCGTCTCCCTTCTGCGCTGGAAATGAACTACCTCTTCAAGCTGACGGCGTAGAAGGGTTCAGTTGGTGGCTACCACATCGCAGGGTGGTCGTCGGGGTGCCGAAAAAGGTCAGGGGCGACCTGACAAAATGGTACTGGGTCGGTGGAGCATGGAAGTCGGCGGCGAGCGATAAGCCCGAGGATGAGTTGGATATCCCCACCGGCTTTCAGGAGAGGAATCCGAGTAAGGGTTTTAACTCTCCCTTTGTTCGGATACACCTTGAACTGATCTAATATGTTTTTCTTTTTGCAGGCTCCCTTGTCCTAGTGGCTGGCGACCTTCCATTTGACTTATCGATTGTCTGGGAGCGAGTCCACAGTCTACCGGACAATTACATCGATGTTTGCGTGATCAACAACGAAGCTCATTGGTTGGGCGCCCGGTTGTTTCGCTTCCCCCGCCACTTGAAGGTCCCAGGTAAAAATGTTTACGATCTCCTTTCTGCTTGGCGATCGCCTTTGATTGAAAGAGATGTCTAACCTGGTTGAATGTCTTCAATGACAGATATCTACTTCCCCCGCTACTCCGAGCCATCGAGAGAGATTGCTATGTCGAACCCCGGCCTTATGAATCGTCTCCGCCAAGAGAAGAAGGCGGGCCGTGCCCCTGCAACGACGAGCCGTCCTATCCCCAAGGCGAGACCTCTCATGGTGCCGGTCGTCGAGCCGGAGGCTCGGGAAGAGGAGCAGCTTCAGCGCAACCGCAAGAGGCGGAGGCCGGAGGATCCCTTGCCAACTGTTGCTGCTGAGGCGTCTGTAGTGGTGCCGCCGGTCGCCGCGCCTCCTATTTCTACTGTTCCAATGGCGGAGGGTCCAATGCCCTCATCGGCCTTCCTACAGGCCATGGCGACCGCCGATGCCCAGACCCCGCGGGGCAAGCCTTATTTCGGCCGCGACCCCGAGAAGGTCGAAAGGTAAGTTGGGTAGATCTTGTTGAGTTAAGTCACTTGTGTAGGGTGCATATTAACTCCTTTGTTCTTGTTGTAGGGTCCGCCTTGCCGACCCGAACACCTCGCCGATGGTGTTGGACTTCCTGGCGAGCAGATCCCCCCGCGAGGCTAGCGACGTCCCTTACTATGTCTCCCGGGCTATCTCCTCCCTACCGAAGGCTTGGACGACCGACCTGGATGCGATCGCGCGCCGGCGGTTTGGAGACGCAATGCAGGTTACTCTTGCCCTGACCCTCCAAGCAGCGACGATGGCCACTCAAGCTGTAACGGATTATGAGGGGCGGCCCTCTACTGCCCGTCTCTATTCGGACCTCGAGGCTGCTCGGAGCCGAAACGCTGAGTTAGTCGACAGGATTGTGACGATGGAGAAGGAGTATGTTGAGACGGCCAAGCGGGCTAAACAAGATCTCGACCGGATGAGGCAGGAGCTCGACCGGTCCCGGGCGGCGACCGATCAGATGACGGAGGCCCGTCGGTTGCATGCTGCCTCACAGAAGGAGGCGACCAGGCTGAAGGCGGTCGTGGATTGGTTGAACGGCGAGTTAGAGTCGTCGAAGGGGGATCTGGCCGCCAAGTTGTTGAGCTCCAGGACGCGGACAAAAACATCGCGGGGCTGAAGGAGAAGTTGAAGGCGACCGAAGCCGATCCCTTCCTCAACGTGGAGTATGTCGGCGAGTTTGCCTATTACATGGCTTACGCCGATGCCATCCACGCTGCCAAGAAGGGAGGGCTCGAGGTCGGCCCTCTGATCGATAACTTCAAAGACTACGTGCTTGAGCATCCCTTGCAGCCGGCCTTCCTCGTGCCGATCTAGCTGCTAGTGACGAAGTCCAGGCGGGGGCGGCCTGAGTCAGGCCGCTATCATTTTGTTTTTCCCTTGTAATTTTTCAGTTTCTTCGTGTTTTGCCTTCGGGCGTATGTACAAATGACTTGAATGAAATAAAATACGTATTTGCATCTGATTCCTTGTTTGTACGATCGTCTGTCTGAATGTTTTGCATACGACTTTACACAAGTGTTTACATAATTGCACCTGATGCCTTGCTTGTACGATCGTCTGTCTGAACGTTTCGCATTTTGACTTTACACAAGTGTTTGAGGAGCGGTCGTTGTATGAATAGCTTCGAATGTATTGGTATACTTAAAATTCTTACTTGTAAATTTCTGAACAAAACCGATCGTCATATGTGTGTTTGAACAAAGCCGATCGTATGTGGTTCTGTCCTCCTGATCGCATGTATGGTTCCATTTTGCCCCTTGTTTTTGTTTACTTGGTGAAAGTAAGGGAACGAAAATAATTCATTTAGTGAGCTATCTTTAGTTTGAATCTTGTGATCTTCAATTTTGTTGATTCCACGATGGAGGTCGAACGTCCCGTCCTGGACAGACTTTGCATAGTCGTGGGGTTCGATGGAACCGACCCCGATGACAATGTCTTGTGCGCGAGCGACATTCCGTCTGATGGTTAACTTCTCGCGACTCACTTAATTGTAAGGGTCCTCCGTAGGCTACGTTTTGTCTCGCAAAGAAGCGATGGGGCGGACGGTCTCTGCCTGGAGGATTCCTTGCACGGGGCGCCATCGGATAAATCGACTTCGCTACCGTGGCTTGTTAGCACTTTTCTGCCTAAGAGGGCATACGTTGTGACGGGGAAAGGACGCGATCGCTAGCATAGATCCATCAGGTTAGATGAAGGATCTGAGAACGAGCGAGCGTGTCCATTGATCTGTTTTCGAGGGTCCTTCGGCTACGCCTGCCTCATATTTAAATATAAGGGCGGGCGATCTCTACACAAAGGAACCTTACATGGACGGGCTATCGGTTCCATCGACTTCCCAGAACCATGGCTGCACTTCTCTACCTCGGATCGCCATGTTATATGATGATCCTCGACAGTATACGTTGTGCTTGGAGGGGGGGCGATCGCCTGTCTAGGTCCATCAGGTTAGATGACGAACTCTTGGAGGGCGAGCGAGTCGTCCTCTTTTTTATTTGTTTGTATTGTCGAGGCGAGTCATTTAGAGGGGATCGGGAAATCTCATTAAGCTCTTTGTACACTGGGTAACCGAATACAGAGTTTTTACTGATAGTATTTCTTCAAATGAACGGCGTTCCAGGGATATTGGTCCGGAGTGCCGTCTGGGTGTTGGATCTCGTAGGCTCCTTTGGTCAGCCATTTGGATATCCTGAAGGGTCCCTCCCAATTCGGGCGGAATACTCCCGTGTGAGTCTGGACCTTTTTGAGGACTAGGTCGCCTACTTGGAATCGCCTTTCCTTGACCTTCGAATTGAAGAATTTCTCTGTGGATCGTGTTCTTCATTTCCGAGGTCAGTCGTCGTTCTTCGAGCATATCCAAGTCGATCCGTCGGGATACATCATTGTCCGTCGTTATTTCTTGTTCAGTTCGGTGGCTGAGGACGGCGATCTCTGAAGGGATCACTGCTTCTGTTCCGAAGGCGAGGGCGAATGGGGTTTCGCCGGTTGAATTTCGGGTCGTCGTTCGGTAGGACCACAAAACATCCGGGAGCTCGCTCGCCCATCGTCTTTGTTTGTATTCGAGTCTTGCTTTGATCGTGTGTTTGAGAATCTTGTTTACAGCCTCTACCTTCCCATTCGTCTGAGGGTGGTAAGGGGCCTAGAACAACTTTTTAATTCCCCATTTCTCGCAGAATTGCATGACTTCCAAACCTTCGAACTGCTTTCCGTTGTCGAAGATGATAGCCCGGGGTAGACCGAAATGGCATATGATTTCTTCCAAATGAACTTGATTACTTGTTCTTGGCCGATCTTGTTGATTGGATCGGCCTCATCCCACTTCGCAAAATAATCGACCCCCACGTTGGCGAATTTACATCCCCCTGGTGCCGTCGGCAGAGGACTGATGAGGTCGATGCCCCATTGGGCGAACGGCCATGGACTGTACATAGAAGTGAGCTGCTCGGGGTAGAGCTTGATGTTCGGGCCCATTACTTGACACATGTGACAAGATCGGGTGTAGGCGATTGAGTCTTTTTGTAGGGTAGGCCAGAAAAAACCTTGCCTGGTCGTCTTGTGGATAAGAGCTCGTCCTCCAGCGTGATTTCCACAGATCCCGTCATGGATCTCGTCTAAAACAAGTCAGACTTCCTTCGGCGTAATGCACTTGAGGAGAGGGAGGCTGAAAGCTCGCTTGTAAAGTCGGTCGTCCAATAGGGTGTATCTGGTTGCTCGGAGCTGAAGCTGGCGAGCTTTGATCCGATCTGCGGGGACCGTTCTGTCCTTCAAGTATTTAATGAACAGAGTCATCCAGTTCTCTTCGGCAATGGCAACCGTGGTGACCAGACTTATGTCGATCGCCGATTTCACTGACTTCGTAATTTAGATGTTAGAGAAGTCTGCCGCCCCGTCTGAGGATGCGAGTTTGGATAGGGCATTGGCCTGGGAGTTGTGCTCTCTCGGGACTTGTTCGATCAGCACTTCTTCAAACTTTGTGCACATTTCGGCGACCAATTCTTGATATTTGATCATCTGTTCGCCGCGCGCCTCATATTCCCCCTTGACTTGGTTCACGACCAAGAGGGAGTCCATGAAGATGTGGAGGCGACGAACGTCCATGGCGAGTGCTAGATCGAGCCCGCCTACCAAGGCTTCGTATTCGGCTTCATTTTTGGTCGCACGGAATCCAAAACGCACGGCGTTTGTAAAACTCTAACCGTCGGGGCTGATGAGGACAATCCCTGCCCCCGCTCGCGAGCTAGTCGCCGAGCCATCTACGTACAATTTCCAGACAGGACTACCGACCTGGGCCGGACTGGGCGGGAACGTTAATTCCACCACGAAGTCCGCCAGAGCTTGGCCTTTGATTGCCGTGCGAGGAGCGTACGTAACACCGTGTTGGGCGATCTCCAGTGACCACTTGAGGAGTCGCCCGTTGGTGTCTGGCCGGTGTAGAACTTGCCTTAGAGGGAGAGTCGTCAGAACCTCCACTTGGTGTTCGAAGAAGTAAGCCCTCATCTTGCGAACACTCATGACTAAGGCATAGGCGAGCTTCTCCAGAGGTGTGTAACACGTTTCCGCGTCATGGAGCGCTTGACTAACGAAGTGGATCGGCAAGTGGGCTCGCCCCTCTGCTCGCACTAATACAGCGCTCAGCGCAACCTCCGAGGCCGCCAGGTAGAGGAATAGCTTTTCGTCGGGGATTGGCTTCGCCAAAATTTGGAGATTAGACAGATACTCCTTGATTTTGCCGAAGGCCATTTGACTTTCCTTCGTCCATGCAAATTTCTTATTCTTTATGGCGGCGAAGAATGGCTTGCTTTTGTCTCCGAGCCGAGAAATGAAATGGTTAAAGGCTACTAGACAACCCGTGAGACGTTACACCTATTTGATATTCCGTGGCTCCTGCATGTCGAGGATCGCCTGGATCTTGGTGGGTTTCCTTCGATTCCCCTTTGGCTCACGATGTGCCCCAGGAACTTTCCGGAGCTTAGCCCGAAGTTGCATTTCGTGGGGTTCAGTTTCATGTTAAATTTCTCGAGGATGGCGAACGTATCGGAAAGGTCTTTTAGGTGATCTTCCTTTTTGAGGCTCTTGACCACGATGTCGTCAATGTAAACCTCCATGGTCTTGCCGATCTGGTCGGCGAACATCCTGTTGACTAGTCGTTGGTAGGTCGCCCCTGCATTCTTCAGACCGAACGGCATTCGGACCCAAATGTACACGTCTTTTTCCGTGTGGAACGACGTGTGTTTTATGTCTTTTTCCGCCATTAGGATCTGATGGTACGAAAGCGTCCATAAACGACATCATTTCGCAACCTGCCGTGCTATCGACCAAGTGGTCAATATGAGGCATCCGAAAGTGGTCTTTCGAACATGCCATGTTGAGGTCGGTGAAATCGATGCATAACCTCCATGAGTTGCTCGCCTTTTTGACGAGCACCGTGTTGGGTACCCACTGTGGCTCGTCGGTAGCTACTCCGATCAGTTTGTTGTCGAGTAGCTTTTTGACTTCTGCGTCGAGCGCAGCATACTTCTCAGGACCAAATTTCCTACGTTTCTGGTGAACAGGTCTCCTTGCCGGGTTGATCTTTAGATAGTGGCAAGCGTGTTTAGGACTGATACCGACCATATCTTGATGCGACCAGGCAAAGATACCGATGTTCTTACGTAGTAATCCGATCAGATCATCTTTTAACTCGGGACCGACGCTTGAGCCGATCTGCACTTCCCGCTCCGGGCGAGCCCGATCAATTGTTATACTTTCTAACTCTTCAACGGGGATGGTCGCTTCTCGTTTGGAACGACTGCCGGACTCGATTCTTGGATCAATATTGAGGCTTGGCTCGAAACTGATCCTTGGCTCGATTTCATCCGACAATTGTTGCGAGAGGCCGTCCTCTGAGTCGGGTTGGTATGAGGTGCTTGGCTCGTCGATCTCCATTAGTTGAGTGTCGATCGTCTCAATGTTATAAATAGTATGGGAAACGATTAAAGGGGAAGTTACGACACAGGAGTAACTCAAACATTTCTTTGCCATTAGCTGGTCTCCTTTTACAGTACCGACCGTCCCATCGGTAGTGGGGAACTTGATACAGTAAAAGAAAGAAGAGGCGACCGCCTCAAAGGTTTCTAGAAAGGGGCGATCTAGGAACCCATTATAGATGCTGGGCCTATCTATGATTACAAAATTGAGGTTCATAGTGATCCTAACCTTGGGATCGTAATAGCATATTAGCTCGACAGAGAGCTTTATCCTTCCATAGGCTTGGACCGTGTTGTCGCCGAACCCTTGAAGCACGGTATCAAATGGCTTGATGAACTTGGTCAGGTTGCCGAGCTGGTCCAGAGCAAATTTAAATATGATATTGCAAAAGCTCCCATTGTCAACCAGCACGCGCTCGACCATTTTCCCAAGGATACATGCAGAGATTACCAATGCATCCTCTTTGGGGCACTGCACTCCCTCCCTATCCTTGTTGGAGAAGGTTGATGAGCGCGTCTTTGGAGATGGTCGGCCCTGGGGGCACCACGACGTGGACCCCGTCGAACGCCCTCAGCTCGGCCTTCCACTTTCTATTTGATATGGTGGAAACTGGGGAAAGGCCTCCGAGGTTTCCACCTCCCGACTGAATCATATTGATCCGGCTGCCGGGGTTGATCAGAGGGATTGACTCGTCTGAGTACTCCGGCTCATTTTGCTCGATCCTGGCGACCGGATTGGGAGGGATTCCGTCGTTCTGTCGGCGATCGAGTCCCCCGGTCCTTTCAGCCCGTGGTTCTGGCTTGGTCACCAAATTGTCTAGCTTGCCTTCCTCGAACAATCTCCAGAGTTGTCTGAGGAGGTCGCAGCACTGGCCGGTGTTGTGGCCGGGACTTTTGTGGTAGGCACAAAATTTGCTGCGGTCCAGATGACCGTTGTCCCTCATCGGCTTCGGCTTGCTAAGCCACTTTCACCCCTTGATGGCATTGAAAATATGGGCCGGAGACAGATTGAGGTTGCGGAGGAGCTGAACTTCCACATCCTCGAAGGCCTTGAACTCACCGGGTGGCTTTGCGACCGCCTTTCTGGGCTTGGCGACCACCTTATTCGGGACGGGAGATGGCGCCTTCCCTTCCCCGGTAGATCTCTCGCCTAAGCGAAGGGTGAGCATCCTTTGCCTAGCCAGAAAGTCGGCGGCCCTGACGCGGAAGATCGCGTAGGTCGGGGGGATGTTCTTCGTGAGGTGTCTGAACATGGGTGAACGGGCATAGAATCCCCCTAGGACCGAGTAGAGCATCGCTAATGGGCTCTCAGGTGAGGACTATTTCATCCACCCGGTCGATGTAGTCTTTGTCGGGCTCGTCCTTCCCCTGCCTGATCTTCATCATGCGGTGGGGGCCTTCTGGCCGAGCAACTTTGGCGGCAAAATACGACGTGAAGTCGTTCGCCAGTTTCTCAAAACATTTGATTGAGCGCGGTGGCAATGAGATGTACCACCTATGGGCGAGATCGCCCAATGTCAATGGGAACATTCAGCACTTCGTCGCGTCCGATGCCCCGCATTCGGTCATGTAGATCCAGAATTTGCTCAAGTGGGTCTCAGGATCCGATCTCCCCTCATATAGAGGTGTTTGAGGAGGAGCGATCTTCGGTTGCACGGGGGCAAGCTCGATCTGGACCGCGAGTGGCTCACTTGGTCCGGCGATCGATCTCTTGGCGCCTGCCCCAGTTTCAATGAACGCCTTCATTTCGTCGAGCTGGCGCTGCATAGCGGCCATCGCTGTGGCCTGACTGCTCGCGGTTTGGCTCTCAGAGAGGGAGCCGAGGCGATCGTGTACCGATCTCCTGGCCCCGTGGTAGGTGACTAGGTCTCTGCCATCGAGCTCAATTCTTTGGCGAGCGGGAGCCTGACGGCCGGCCTATTTTCTGGGAGTTGGGTATTCCGAACTCCTGGTGATGGATTCGGACTCCGATGTCTCACGGCTGGGGCCCGAATGCCCGGGTCGCCATGAGGGATCACTCCCTAGGAGGATGAAGACGGAATCGTCCCGTCTTACGAGCGCCTTTTCCTGCGGCTCGGGGCTTTCTGACGATTTCTTGACATATAGCCCCTTGAGATTCCGCTTGCCCGCATGGCGGACGGCTGATGGAGTAATGATGGGCGAGTCGCATGCTCTCCGTCGCTCCCTTAGGATGGCCAAAGCCTCCTCGATCTGTTCCGCAGTTTGGAACTGATCGAGTGAGAGGCTGGGGCCGTCCCTCGGGGGCGGCAGTGAGAGTCTAGCGTCGCCGCGGTCGCCTTCTGCCGCAGGTTGGGACTCGGTTTGGGCCGGAATAAGGTGTCCGGCGGATCGTAGGGTGGCTCTTTTCGAGGTCGTGGCCTACGTCATGACTCTGAAGGTTTTTCTTTGAAGAACAGTGAGTGTTTCTTCAAGTATATGCCCCGGAGAACAGTGAGTGTTCTTTGAGACGGTCGGAATAAAAAATGAAGGTTAAGATCCCCTTCTTCTAGCGCCAATTGTTGTTACCCAAAATATTATCTGGAGATTATATGCTGGAATGGACGAGTAACAAACAAAATGCGAGAGCACGTCCGTGGGGAAATAAATAACACAAGATTTGTCGGGGTTGTTAGTCCCGGGCTTGAATGCTCTCGCGAGATGTTATTAATATGAATACTTGTGAGTACAAATATTAATGTTAGAGTACAATTACAATGAGTGTAAAGACCCTAGTTATCTTAGCTATCGAGTGCTGAAGATTGCCGGAAGAACTAGAGTTGAAGCTCTCTGAGTTCTTGTTACAAAGATGAGGAATTCTCTGTATTGTTTGATGTGTGTAATCGTTTTATCGTTATCGCTGTCACTGTGTTAACGTTGTCACTCTCACTGTGTTAACGTTTTTGACCATCCTCTTACCAATGCTGGAGGCCTCCTCTTTATAGGAGAAAGGGTTGCTGGAACGTCCCTGTCCACCGTGGGCGATCGCCGTTCCTGCATTTAAATAAGGCAGGCGATCGTCCTAGCATGTGGAACTGTTTCCTTAAAGTCCGCAGCTGATGCTGGCAACCAGATGCGCGGACCAATGAGGAGGCGATAGATGCCTCACGTCGCTGTCTTGGGAGGTCCCACTTAGGACCTTTCGGCGGGTCTGTAGGTAGGTGAGGCCGTCCTTATCACTGACAGCTGCTGATGGGATGGAGTAGGGCCTGTTCTTGCGGCGCCTTTTGCGGATCTGCACGTGGGTCTTCACCCGAGATTCGGTCTTCGCAGACTTTGACGAGTGTCGGATTCACACGTGGCACGGGACAGTTGTCCCCGGTCGGACGTTAGAGGCGATCGCCAGATGCCAAGAGGCGATCGCCTTTGGACTTCGACCTCTGGGCGCTTGCCCAGCATCTGTCTTCTTTGGTTGGCTCCCGACCATTATGCCGATCGCCATTGAGGCATATAAATCGCCGCACAACACAGTGCTAGGATGAAAGAAGGGGAGAAAGTGGGAGACCACGTCCTCAAGATGATCTCTATGATTGAGAGGCTCGAGGTGCTCAACTTTAATATGGGTATCCCTCCAAATTAATCTCATCCTTCAATCTCTCCCTGACTCTTTCACGCAGTTTGTAATGAATTTCAACTGTAATGAAATTTCATGCACATTAGATGGGTAATGAATAAACTGGTGACGGCGCAGTCTAACATGAAGACTAAATCGAGAGAGACTGTTAGGAATACTTGTTAGATTTTGATGATGTCATTAATTTAAAATCAAATGTTTATTAATTGGCAAAATGTAAGGAAGAACCAAATGAGTATCTTCCATAGGCCAAAATATGTTAAGTATAAAATTGGCAAAATGTAAAGAAGAACCAAATGAGTATCTTCTATAGGCCAAAGTTAGTTAAATTTGAAAATCGGCTAAGTACTAAAGTACAGTCTAGTCCATCGAGAAGTACACCGACTCAATCGAGTAGCCCCGGTCAACTAAAAATTGTCGAGAAGTTTTGACCAGATCACTGAGGAACCTCGGGAAGTCACCCGATCGACAAGTCTCAAACAAGATATACCAAGAGGACCTACTCGCAGTTGTAAGTGCACCACTGCTACTCAACTACAAACTAGTACTCCAAGTTCACGTCGGCATGCTTTGAAAAAGTCAAATATTACGGAAAGCTCACATGCAACGTGAAGAGACAAATTGGAGTGATTCCCAAGAGATATGATTTAATTAAATCATCGACCACCGTGAAGACTTTAATCCTTTTATATTCAAAAGATTCGGCGCTCACATGCAGAAGTCCTCACAACGGTCGGAAGATAAAATTAAATAATGGGAATCCAGCCTTGCAACGTTCAGAAAAGATTAAACAATGAAGTCTCTCTCCAACGGACGGATTTGTTCAGATTTGCAACGGCTACAAGGAAGAAGCTCAGATATCGTGATCTATATATATCCGAAGATTTGAAACTGAGCAACTACCGATGCGAACATATACTCTAGCGATCAAAGCAAACAAAGCAATCTCAAGCAATCAAATAGCATCGTGAAAAAGAGCAGATCCAAAAAGTTCATATTCAAGGAAGCTCTTTAGTTGGAGAAGACAAACACTCTTGTCTTTAAATCTTGAGTACGGGGTACTTCACTGGTTGAAGTAGCGGTAAAGGCATCCGAGGATCGAGGATCAAGAGGTGCAAGGCGATCAGTGTGTACAACGGCACGGAATTCCACCGGTTGGAAGCTGTTGTAGTGTGTTGTGAATCACTGTAATCTTTATCACCGGTTGAAAATTATAGTGAATTCATCTCCAAGTGGTTTGGAGAAAAGTGGATTAGTAGAGGATTACCCCACCTCTGAGACCACTATAACTGCCTGTGTTATTTCTTGTTTCTTGCATCATACTCTAACTACGCATCCATTATTAAGTGTTTCATTAAGTTAATTTATATTCGTCATCACCGACTTCCGCACATATCCAAGAACAAACGACTCCTAGTCATTTGTTTGATCATCACCAAGAAACTCACTCTTCGTGAAAAAGAGTTCAAGAGTTTCTACAAGTCTATTCACCCCCTCTAGACTTGTTTCTGGACGACTTGTGACCTACAAGTGGTATCGAGAGAGGTTGGTTCATTTTTTTCGAACTGCAGATCTATATTAAGATATATATCTTATCTCTCACGTTATAATGGAACACATGCACTCTAGACTACTGTCTTTTCGGTTGTGAGTATGATCTCTGGAAGATAAGAATGCAAGCACATTTATCTTCAATCCATGACGACATGTGGTGCATCATTGAAGACGGTCCATTCATTTTCGAGAAGGACAACACGCCCGAGGAAATCGCAGCTGGGAGGCCCGAAAAGATTCCTAAGAAGAGAACGGAGCCGACCCCGAATAGAGAAAGCCGCCAATCTTGACAACAGGGCCGGAGATGTGCTATACCAAACTCTTGACAAATCCACAATGGTCAAGATCAAAAATTGTAAGGATGCCAAAGAGATTTGGGACACATTAGCTCTAATGTGTGAAGGAACGGAGCTGATCAAGGAGAACAAGTTGTCAATAGCTATCCAAAAGTTTGACAACTTTAAAATGAAGAATGGAGAATCAATAGACCAAGTGGACACAAGGTTCACTGAAATTATCAATGAAATCAACTCCTGGGCAAAACTTATGGCAACAGGAAATGGCACTCAAGGTCCTCGATCACTCAATCCCGAATGGAGCATGAAGGTGTAGCTATGAGAGAGTCCAAAGACACTGAATAAAATAAAGATTCGGAGCTGTTCTCGATCGAAGGCTTACGAGTTCGAACTTCCGAGTTCATCCTCGACCGAGCTGCAGAGAAGGGAATCGCATTTGCGGTAGAGTCCTCTGCTAAGAGCACATGCGATGTGAAACCTCCAAATCCGCTAGATTTTGAGGAGGAAATGGCTTTCATTATGCAAAGGTTCGAGAACTTGAAAGAACTACTCCAAGTATAAGAAAAACTACAAGGAGAACCCAAGAAGGAACCGAGGAAAATTTGGAAGGCTGGAAAGTTGAATGCTACAATCTTATAAAATAGGACACATCCAAATGGATTGTCCCGAGCTCAAAAAGGATGAAACCAAGAAGGAGGTGGCCGAAAAGAAGACAAGAAAAGCTCTCATCGGAGAAGACCAGAGCATGTCGAATCAAGCGGCGGTTTCTTTTCGATGACGACGAGGAATATGATTGCTGATGGCAAACTTGGGCGATGAAGAGGTAACCTCTAAACCTACCGGTTCAAATAATAGCTCACCATGTCACAAGATATGGATTTACATGAATCGGTAAATCAATTATTCAAAGATTTTGAAACACTTAAATCTGCACACCAAGCTGTATCAGCAGAGAAGACTAAGCTGCAAGATGAGAATAGGCAGCTGAAAAATGATTTCGAAAAACTCAGCCTAGATTTAAATAAGGTTGAGACAAATCTGGTGATTTTGAAAACCGTGCAAGTGCCAATACAAATTGAGATAGACCGGCTAAATATTTTACTTAAAGAAAAGTCAGCTGCACTTGCTCATGCCAAAGCTGAGTTTACTAAGCTGGCACAGTTAAATAAAACTCAGGCGCAGGAAATAACCTCCCTGAAGGCGTCTTCAACTCTGGGCGAATTGTGTACTTATAAAAGGTCATTATATACCAAATCAGGCCTTGGATATGATTCTCACACTCCCTCTAGTTCTGAAACCAAGTTTATCAAGGGAGAAACAATGGTCTCGACTGCTGAGCCTGTGTATAAACCGACTTTCAAAAACAGGCAACAGCCAAAGCGTCTGAGCCGCAATGTTACACTGCATGACCACCTAGACAGCGACTCAGCAAGGCCTGTGCAAAAGCAACCGCCAGCACAACATGCCCACTATTACCAACAACTCCCCAAAAATCGATTTCATAATGGGAGGGGCAGATGGAAACCTCAAGGTTATCCAAATTACCAAAATGAACAAGTGTGGAGACCACAAAGGTTTAATAAATGGTCTCAGCCTAGATTTAGAAATGGCCCACACTATTTTGAGGAATATCCAGATACAATCCAACCAGAGATTTAGACCTCGACCACGTGCACCTTATAAGGGTTATAATAATAATAACAATTCCTATAATCCAAGGAGAAATCAATTCTCCAGAAACCAACTAACCCCAAAGGACCCACACAAATTTGGGTACCTAAATCTCTCGCTTGTTTAATTGCGTAAGAGGTGGAAGGACTACAACCACATCTCCTCAAGCTCAAATTTTGGAGGTGAAGAGTGGTTTGTAGACTGGATGCTCAAGGCACATGACCGGGAACAAGAGGATGCCGACCAAATATATCAAGGAAAGAGGTCCCGATGTAACCTTTGGAGATAGCTCTAGAGGACAGACAAAAGGCTTTGGAGAGTTGCACCGAGGAAACATTGTGATATCCAAAGTTCATTATGTCAAAGGTCTCAAATACAACCTCCCGAGCATAAGCCGATTCGCGGCGAGAAGAATCTAGTAGTCTTCACCATCTTGAAGTGTATGGTGATAGACATCTTATCTGGAGAAATAAAGCTACAAGGTTTCCAAGAAGAGATGTATACATAATTGATTGGAACACAGAACACCTAACTCCTGTTTTCTATCCAAGATCAGAAATGAGAATGGATGGCCGTGGCACAAAAGACTATGTCACCTGAACTTCAAAGCCATCAACAAGATTAGCTCTCGAAGCCGGGTCGAGGACTTCCAAATGAAGCATTCAAGAAGGAAGCACTCGTGATGCATGTCGAAGGAAAGCAGACCAAGGCATCGTTCAAGCCGATTCAGCCTACAACGCTCACAACAAGGATCTTAGATCTACTCCACATGGATCTATTTGGTCCCATCAAGCCAAGGACTTTGAGCGGCGAAAGCATGCTCTTGTGATTGTAGATGATTATTCAAGGTACACTTGGATCATTTTTCTATACAAAAAAGTGAAACCTTGACCAAGTTACCGAAAGCCGAGAAGGATCCAGAATGAGAAATCCCTCTCCATAATCAAGATCGGATCGGATAGAGGAGGAGAGTTTCTCAACAAGGCGATAATCGATTTCGCCGATCGAATGGGATCCAAAGATGAGCTCTCTGCCTGTGACGCCCAGCAGAATGGTGTTGCCGAAAGAAGGAATGTAACTCGAAGGAAGCGGAAGGTCCATGATTGCGGACCTACCTAAAAGATTCTCGGGTCAAGCCGTAACACACCGCCACACCTGCAATCAGAGTATGATAGTAGGGAGACATGGCAAAACTCCCTATGAGATCAGCCTGATGACCCAACTGCAGCCGATGAAGACCCAACTGCAGATCAGACAGGATCACCAAACCTATCTGATCCAGTTGCTGCGGAAGAAGACCCAAATGAGTCGACAAAGACTCATCTGCAGCCTGAACCAAGCTGCAGATGACAAGGCGGTAGCTGATCCAGTTGCAGACAAGAATCCAGCAGATGCAGACAACCACCAGAGCAATCCAACAGGGGGAACAAACCCAGAAGAGGACGAGATCCCCAAATGGCTCAAGGATCATCCAATTCAGCAAATCATCGGAAAGTTGACTGATGGAGTCAAGACAAGACAGTCAACTCTACCAGCAGAATGGCGATGTTCTCATGTTTCATGTCGCAAATTGAACCAAAGACGGCGTAACAAGCCTTGGAAGATTATTCATGGATTAATGCCATGCAAGAGGAATTGAGCAGATGGAGAGAAACAAAGTTTGGGAACTAATGCATGCACCTAATCACAAGAAAGTTATTGGCACCAAATGGGTGTATAAAAACAAGAGTGATGAAGACGGAGTCGTTGTTAGGAATAAAGCCACTCTTAGCAAAAGGATATGCACAATGTGAGGGAATAGATTTTGATGAAACTTATGCACCTGTTGCAAGATTAGAAGCCATCAGACTATTCCTCGCATATGCTGCATTCAAGGATTTTGAAGTCTACCAAATGGATGTAAAAAGTGTGTTTCTGAATGGAATCCTAGAAGAAGAAGTCTATGTAGAGCAACCCCGTGTTTTGTCAAAGGAGACAAAGTCTATAAGCAGTTGAAAGCTCTGTATGGACTCAAGCAAGCACCGAGAGCATGGTATGAAACACTGTCTGTGTTTCTTGAGAAAAATGGATTTTGCAAAGGAAAAGTGGACAAGACCCTATTCAGAGTGGAGCACGAAGGCCACATTCTAATAGTTCAGATTTATGTGGATGACATCATATTCGGGTCAACCAATCCAGAACTATGTGAGAAATTCTCCAACCTCATGCAAGGAGAATTCGAGATGAGTATGATGGGAAAGCTTAACTTCTTTCTCGGATTACAAGTTAAGCAGATGGAAAAAGGAATTTTCATCAACCAGGCAAAATATACCCGAGATCTCATCAAGAGATATGGAATGGAATCAGCCAAACCCGCAAGAATTCCAATGAGCACAAGCACTCACCTAGATGCAGACGAGGCAGGAATATCAGTGGACTCAACCCACTACAGAGGACTCATTGGATCCCTTCTGTACCTAACTGCAAGCAGGCCAGACATATCATATGCAGTTGGAGTTTGTGCAAGATTCCAATCCAAGCCGAAGCAATCACACCTAGATGAAGCCAAGAGAATAATTAAGTACTTAAAGTCTACAATTAATGTTGGACTGTGGTACCCCAAAGATGACAACTTCGAGCTATCAGGATACTCAGATGCGGATTTCGCCGGATGCAAAATCAATAGGAAGAGCACTAGTGGAATGTGTAAATTCCTAGGAACCAGACTGATATCCTGGTTTAGCAAGAAGCAGGTTTCTAACTCTATCTCCACTACAGAGTCAGAATACCTAGTCAGCAGTAGTTGTTGTGCATGCATCCTATGGATCAGACAACAATTAAGGGACTACAATATTATTTCCAACGAAGTTCCTATATGGTGTGACAACAATAGTGCTATTGCAATAACCAACAATCCGGTTTTGCACTCAAGGACAAAGCACATTGACGTTAAGCACCATTTCATTCGAGACCATGTGCTTAACAAAAGGGTTAGAGTTGAAAGAGTCAGCACAGACTACCAAATAGCTGACATCTTCACCAAACCATTGCCAGAAGAAAGATTCCTAGAGCTTAGCAGAGACCTTGGATTACTAGATTGGGAATCTAGTTCTGAAGCAAGTTGAAGGAAGGACGGACCCTCAGAATCAGCCTAAGCTGATGCAGGCGAGAAGACGAAGGCCAGTTGAAGCAACTTAGCTGTACAGAAGACCAGGCGACTTGATAGTGGGCTATTTGGTCAGACTAAGGGCCACGACGTTATGAATATATTGCGAAAGGGGACCTACACTAAAGATTGTTAAGAAGCATTTTAAGACAGCTGGCAGGTCAAACTCGGCGAGAGGTCAAACTCACCTGTAGAAGAGCGGTCAACAGTCAACGAATCAGACCAGCTAAGTTCTCTAAACTAATCTCTAAATTTTTAATTATTATCTGTCATATTTAAAATATTATTTTGGCTTAAGAAATAGCATTTAAAAATACATTTTATAAGCCTAGTGGCAATTTTAAATACACGCGTCACACGCCCATTTAATTAACCTCTACGGTGGCCAATCAGAATCAACCGTCAACTTTTAAATGGGGCCACCGATTCAAATTTGAAATTCAAAAGAATATGAAAAGGCGTACCACCGTTTAAACTTATAATAAACTAATTCAAACGTCCTTTCATCTTCTTTATAAGGAAGAAAACCCTTTCACTTTCCTCTTTACGCTTTCAGAAACCCTAAAATTTACAGAGCAAAATATACACTAAATCCTAAAATCTTTTTGCAGAAATGGCATCTTTTGACGGAGCAAACTTGAAGGCAATGAAGGACCAGGTCATCTTCTCCATGGTCGTCGATTTCGAAGGATTACGGAAGCAAATCTAGAGGACTTTGATATGCTCGACTTAATCCGGCGATGAAGTGACGGAATCTACCCGTTTCTCGAAATCAACCCTCAACACTTGTTCAAGGAAGATGTGGTTGAATTTTATCGCAACGCTTACGATTCAAAGACGGATTCGAGCAAGGTCGGTGGAGTACCGTCACCATAGATACGGAGAAGATTCGCTCTGTATTCGGATGAAACATCGCGGTTTGGGCCGAAGCGCTCAAACAATCACCCGCCGAAACGTGGAAGACGATTAAGCTCGAAAATGTCCCTGAGAAATTGAAGTTTACAACGAAGAGAAATGAGTTGAAAAGGGTCTATCGAGTTGCTTTGGACATCACAAACAAGATAGTCATGGGAATGGCAGAAGCTATGACCAACTATCATCTTCAAAATTCATGGTGTTGTGCGTTAATTCAACGAGAGGAAGTTGATTGGGCCGATTACATTTTTCGTGCAACTTGTTCGCGAGGTGAACAAGGTCGAATGGCTCGAGGGAGAGAAGAAGTTCAAGACTAAGTTGGCGTTCGGAACGCATCTTAGTTGGTTCTTGGAGCAGACTGGAGTGGCCAAGGGAAACATTGACCCTTTCCACCCAAACAAGAGGCTTGGTCACATGGACCATGATAAGAAGAAGGTTGGAGTCACCGGGAGGGCGGCCCGGTTGTTGAAGGATTTTCCAGACTCAAGCTTTTGCCCAAGATACGATCTATCAGACTCGGACCAACCTGCAGCTGAGATCGGAACTGCAGTCGAGTCCGAGAATGAGTCTGACGATACACCAATCGCCATCCGTTTCAAGAGAAGGGGACCAGCCCCAGAAGGACCTTCCAACCTGCAGTCATCACCTGAACCCTCCCCAAAGAGGCCAAGGAAGCTGCAGTTCAGTGAAGGAGAGCACGAGCACTATGACATGCCCATCGCCCGCCATCACCATCCGACTACTTGCACTGAATACCGAAACTAGAATTGTACTGTCATTACTCCTCCAAAGGTACATGACCGAAGAAGAGGAAGCAGTCTTGTTATATCTATCCTCGGCGATTACACATTCAATCTTTTAGAAAATAATACTTTTAATCTCTCCATAGAACAACTTCAGCTTGTCAAGCCACAAGCAGAAAAACACTCTTTCGTAAATATTTTTAAAGAGTGGAAAACTCTTAAAACCATGTCCTTTACAAATTTTCAAATTTTTGTTGAAACTAGTGGTTGGGAATACCCCCAAGCCACGGAGGATGTTCTGACTGATTTTTGCAAAGAGTCAGATTTAGCCTTACTCCTCCAGGATAACTGGTTCATGTCACATTTTGAGACAAACATGGACCATTTTATCCACTCTATAATTCTTAGTATCTTTGATGGAAGTTTTGGAGAGGAAGAGGAAGAGGAGAAAGTAGAAAAGGAGATTAGGATAGAAGAAGTTGATGAAGAAAATGAAATGATCAATTTGGTTGAAGAGGATGAAGAAGCAAAAGAACCTGAATAAAACATACCAGTTGAAAAGGAGACAGAGGAGATTGAGAAAACAGAAGAAGTGGATGATGAAGAAGATGAAGAAGAAGGAGAAGAAGTGGAGCAGGAAAAAGAAGAAGAAGATAAGGAGAAGGATGAAGATGATGAAAGAGAAAAGGAGAAGGATGATGATGAGAAAAATGATGATGATGATGATGATAATAATGATGATGGAGGTGAAGGAGGAGCTGGTGTGGCGGCTGGAGAAGAAAAAGAAGAAGATGAGGAGAAAGAAAAAGAGAAATCTGAAGAAGAAGAAGGGAAAGAGGAAGAAAGAGAAAAGGAGCCAGAGCAGGAGCCAGAGCCTACCAATGAAGCTGCAGATAGGATTGTTGTACCTCCCCGGTACACCACCAGACGCAGAGCCGGGCAGAGGACTCCAGTCGTGACCCGGAGAAGACTCAATCGACCTACCGGCCGCAGCCAGAGCCTCAGCCTAGTGGCTCCATTGTCAAGGATCGGAGAACACTCCCCATCGCTCGCTTATCCCCTACCATGACCGAGCCGATCAAGCAAATTGTCGAGACACCATGGGGAGTCGCTATCAACTCAGTCACTCCCGACCTTCGACCATTAATGCCAAGATTGACACCCCGTCAGAGAGAGATCCTCACCTCCTCCTCCTACAAATGCCAGAATGCCTTTTGGCATGTCCGATTGGATGAGCCGCATGGAGCAACAGTTGACAACACTCATTGATGCTGGCAAAAAGGGGGAAGAGAGGATTCGGGGAAGAGAGAGAAATCGAAGTAAGAAAAAGCAGATGTCCCAGTTGAAGGACCCTCTAGCCTACAAAGGAAGGAAGTTGTAGATCAAGAAGACAAGGCTGACCAGCCAGAAGGGAAGCGCAGAAGGACCAGAGGCGGCTCTGAACCTACTCTTGAATGGGAAGGTCTGGAGCTATGGGATGTTGAAGATTTCGCCCACTTGAAGCTCTTGAAATATGGGGAGCTGCTAGGAAGAAGTTCGTCGAGACTTTTATGTCTGGGAACTACTTCAAGATGACAAACTCTCCCCACAGAGATTTTCATAAACTGGATGGAAGAGGTTCATCCTAAGCTTTGGTCTGCTCTAAAGAAGTACGCAAAAGAGCAAAATGCATTTCCCATGATCCCTAAATTGAGCTGAAGAAGCACCAATCCGCATGGATGGTGAACTTGATGAGCTACAACTTCAGAGGAAATCAAGCTAGTCCGCCTTGAGAACAAATTCAGATCTTAGCAGAGCAGACTTCGCAAAGACCGGTTGTGAAGAGAAAGTATGGCCTTGCTCCACCAAGGTAAGACCTATCGGAGCCAAACCATTCGGACACGCCAAGCGGCTATTCAAGAGGCAGAGGAAGAGGCAGATGACCTTAAATTATTTTCTTACTTGTAATTTTATTTTTCCGTACTTAAAACAATCTTGTATAATTTCAATGATAAGTCGAAAATTTTATGAACGATCTGTTGAATGACAATTTTCCAGCTTGTCTCAATATTAGATCGATTTCGCTTTGTCTTGCACATAAGTGCAGACTTGGCCATTTGATTTCTTACTTAGTTTTGCCATCATCAAAATAGGGGGAATTTGTTAGGAATACTTGTTAGATTTTGATGATGTCATTAATTTAAAATCAAATGTTTATTAATTGGCAAAATGTAAGGAAGAACCAAATGAGTATCTTCCATAGGCCAAAATATGTTAAGTATAAAACTGGCAAAATGTAAAGAAGAACCAAATGAGTATCTTCTATAGGCCAAAGTTAGTTAGGCTGAAAATCGGCTAAGTACTAAAGTACAGTCTAGTCCATCAGAGAAGTACAGCCGACTCCAATCAGAGTAGCCCTGGTCAACTAAAAATTGTCAGAGAAGTTTTGACCAGACTGCAGCCGAGGAACCTCAGGGAAGTCACCTGATCAGACAAGTCTCAAACAGTATACAGCCAAGAGGACCTACCTGCAAAGTTGTAAGCTGCACCACAGCCTACTCAACTACAGCCTAGTACTCCAAGTTCACGTCAGCATGCTTTGAAAAAGTCAAATATTACGGAAAGCTCACATGCAACGTGAAGAGACAAATTGGAGTGATTCCCGCAAGAGATATGATTTAATTAAATCATCCTGACCCACCGTGAAGACTTTAATCCTTTTATATTCAAAAGATTCGGCGCTCACATGCAGAAGTCCTCACAACGGTCGGAAGATAAAATTAAATAATGGGAGTCCAGCCTTGCAACGTTCAGAAAAGATTAAACAATGAAGTCTCTCTCCAACGGACGGATTTGTTCAGATTTGAAATGGCTACAAGGAAGAAGCTCAGAGATCGTGGTCTATATATATCCGAAGATTTGAAACTGAGCAACTACCGGTGCGAACATATACTCTAGCGATCAAAGCAAACAAAGCAATCTCAAGCAATCAAATAGCATCGTGAAAAAGAGCAGATCCAAAAAGTTCATATTCAAGGAAGCTCTTTAGTTGGAGAAGACAAACACTCTTGTCTTTAAATCTTGAGTACGGGGTACTTCACTGGTTGAAGTAGCAGATCAGAAGGCATCCGAGGATCGAGGATCAAGAGGTGCAAGGCAAGTGTGTACAACGGCACGGAATTCCACCGTTGGAAGTCATTGTAGTGTGTTGTGAATCACTGTAATCTTTATCACCGGTTGAAAATTATAGTGAATTCATCTCCAATCGGTTTGGAGAAAAGTGGATTAGTAGAGGATTACCCCACCTCCGAGACCACTATAATCGCCTGTGTTATTTATCGCTTTACCGCATCATACTCTAATCACGCATCCATTGTTAAGTGTTTCATTAAGTTAATTTATATTCGTCATCAGCTGACTTCCGCACATATCCAAGAACAAACGACTCCTAGTCATTTGTTTGATCATCAGCTGAAGAAACTCACTCTTCGTGAAAAAGAGTTCAAGAGTTTCTACAAGTCTATTCACCCCCCCCCCCCTCTAGACTTGTTTCTGGACGACTTGTGACCTACAGAGACAGGTCCAAGAATAAGAAGAAAAAGACCTACGAGCAGTACAAACCCAAGAAAGGGGTACAGAAAGGAAAGGGCAAGGCCCGAAAAGTACAAAAGGTAGGCGTTCCAAAACCTACGGACAAATGCCTTAAATGCGGTGAGCTGGGACACTAGTGAAGGACTTGTCCTAAGATTAATGGCGCATCAGGTACGGAACTATTTGCTTTTGAAACTAATTGTTCTGCTACTATATATTCTGCTTTATGGATTCTGGATTCAGGTGCCACTTCTCACATTTCTACTATGAATCAGGATCTGGAATGAAGTAGGAAACTTGAAGCTGGGGAAATAATGATCACTGTCGGAAGCGGACAAAGTGTCGAGTTTTATTTTGACGTTAGATGAAGTACTTGTTTTGCCCAAGGGGCATAAAAACATTGTATCCATTCCAATCTTGGACCGGAAAGTATTTTCTTTTTTCATTGGCAATGGTAGTTGTAAAATTTATTTTCGAAATAAATTGGTTGGCACAGCTACATTGTTGAATGGTTTATATCATCTGAACATGTAAAATAAAACAACAGTGAACACTATAACTAGGAAACGTGGCAGGCAAGATACTAATCAAGCTCTTAAGTGTCACCTTAGCCTTGGTCATGTTGGTCAGACCAAGGTTCAGAAAATGGACAAAGATGGACTTTTAAGTCCATTGGGTGTAGAACCCTATCCAACTTGTGAATCTTGCCTTAGAGGCAAAATGACTGAGTCCCCCTTCACAGGGACTTTTGAAAGAGTTGCCGATAAACTTGGATTGGTACATACCGAAGTTTGTGGTGCTTTAGAAGTGGCTCGAGATGGATATCAATATTTCATAACATTCATAGATGATCATACTAGGTATGGGATTGTGTACTTAATGAAACATGAATCCAAAGCCTTGATTAAATTCAAAGAATTTAAGGCCCTAGTTGAAAAACAAACTGGATGTCATATCAAAGCACTTCAGTTGGACCGAGGTGGCGAATATATGAGCATAGAGTTTGATGAGTTCCTTAAGGAACATGGAATAGTTTTACATTTCACGCCGCCAGGAACCCCACAGTTAAATGGTGTTTCAGAAAGGAGAAATCGGACTTTGTTGGGCATGGTTCGCTCCATGTTAAATTACACTGATTTACCTTAATAGATGTCCTTACAAATCCGTTCCTATCACTCCGCATGAGATGGAAGGGTAAGAAACCAAGTCTTAATCACATAAGTATTTGGGGATGTCCAGCCTATGTCAAGAAGGCTAAGGTGGACAAACTGGAAGCGAGGTCCAAAAAAAGATGTTTCATTGGATACCTAGAGGACTCGATGGGTTATCTATTCTACATGCCAGAAGACCATAGGGTCGTTGTGGCATTACAAGCGCACTTCCTTGAGGATGAATTCATTTGGGAAGGTGGCTCGGGTAGAAATATCTCTTTGGAAGAGCATTATGAAAGTCCAAAGGAGACATCTGATCAGGGATCAGGAACCGAACCTATTGTAACACAACCTCCACTTCGAAGGTCTGATAGGGTGTCTCACTTACCTGATGTAACACCGCCGATTTATTCAGGAATATTACAGCACCGTAAATCCTTTACATAAGAATTTACAAGGCTGAAGAAAATAAAACACAATAACAGATACCAACATATGAAAGTAAACGAAATAAAATACAACAGCTCTGGGCCAATACCGAAAATACAAACATCCAAATGAAGAATATTAATACATCACCACATTCAACATCACAAACGACGACGTACTCGAGTACTTATTAAAAGCAACACAAACAATAGACAATTAAACCCGGCCAGAACATCACTCTGCACCCTCGTCATCATGCAGTTCCAGTGTTTGTTTCTCCGCTCTCCTGGATCCTGAACATAAACAAATGTTCACCCCCGAATGGGTTAGCACAATGATGCTAGTACAAGTACGATAATTATACAACAATGATTTAATCAACAATAATCATGACAAGTTTCTACAACGAGAAATAATAACAAGACATATCACATCATGACAGTCTCAACATACTCATGGTATTCCAACGATCCAGCGCACACAACTATAGATTCCCATGATGATCCCGTCGGACCAACGCATGGTGGAACTACCTGTCCAACGATCCAGCGCACACAGCTATAGATTTCCTATGATGATTCCCATCGGATCAACGCATGGTGGACAATTAATCACAACACATGTACACAGTACAATCATAACATAACCGACATAATGCAAATAATTCTAATTAAAGTACTTGCCTCGATTCGATGACAAGAATAAAACTTCGATGAATATCAATACACTCGAAGGTCGCCCCTTCGATCAATCACTTTGCAAATCTCGAACCTTAAACAAAATAAATAATATAGAATTCATCTCACATCGTACGAACATCTAACAATCCAAATTAAGGTCGAAAGTTCATAAAACGTATCCTGCCTGGTCTGCGTAACGCACGTTATGTATCCAACGTAGCGTACATTAAGGCTGATCGTCTAGCGTACGCTAATCATATATTGACAGTATCTTCTCTGATCAGTTAACTAACTCGTCTGATGATATAACGTACGTTACGTACCAAACGTAGCGTACGTTAATTCTGCCCGTTAGCGTACGTAAGCTACAGAGCCTTGCGTACGCTAAGCATGCATCCGACAGTCTCTTCCCTGATTAGACAACTGACTCGCTGCACGAAATTCTCAGTGTTAACGTACGTTAACTCCATGCATGATACACTCATGAAAACTTAAATGATCTAATGGTGTTCAATGTCTTACAACTTCAAGGATAAGCATATCATCATGATGTCATACTCCAAATCTTTGATCACAAATTCTCTTACGTAATTCAGTTATTCTGAGGTTGATAATCTAGTTTCCAATATCATCAACATATTCCAGCCTCATCATGAAGATTAATTTACTAAATCAACTTCAACCTTTGGGGATTCTTCATCTAATTCCGTTAAGCAAAAGTGATACCAATACTAAATCTACGACCATTATGGAAATACTATTCAATACGGATAATCATTCTCAGAATATTACTCTCATCATTTGACGACACATGATTCCAACTATGATGTTCTCAACAATGATATCTTAAGCATAATCATCCCAACTTCTACACATGATGTTTGGTTGAATAAATTATATATGGAACTTAATATCTTTATAGCATGATCATCATATCTTTAAGAACATGAATCCAGGGTTGGAGATAGCATTAGCATACCTTAAGATGAAGAAAACACCGAGACAATAGGTAGAATCCAACTCCCGTTTCTTGTGTGTCAATCTAAAATAATTCTCCACTTCAATGATCTAGTATAAGTAATCTCCAATCTTCAATGATCAATAAAAGGTGTTCTAACGGTGTAGAAAGTGGCTGGGAACTCTCTGGGGATGAAGTAGGTTGAAAGCCAAGTGAAAGAAACGAATGAAATGAAATGGGGTGATGTCTTATTTATAACTTTCTGCCCTTAACGTATGTTAGCCTTCATGCATAACGTACGTTAGTCGCTTAGTGTACGCTACCCAGTATACTTAGCGTATGCTATCGTCACCGATAGTTAACTGTTCTCATTCTATACTCGATTACATAGGTGGCTGGGAACTAGGAGCTACACCGATAGTTAACTGTTCTCCTAGTTCCAGCTCGAGGCTAACTGTTTTGGAAAATGGCTGGGAACTCTCTGGGGATGAAGTAGGTTGAAAGCCAAGTGAAAGAAACGAATGAAATGAAATGGGGTGATGTCTTATTTATAACTTTCTGACCTTAACGTACGTTAGCCTTCATGCATAACGTACGTTAGTCGCTTAGCATACGCTACCCAGTATACTTAGCGTACGCTATCATCACCGATAGTTAACTGTTCTCATTCTGTACAGTATACATAGCGTACGCTATAATCACCGATAGTTAACTGTTCTCATTCTGTACTCGATTACATACGCTACACCATTAGGTTACGTACGTAAGTAACACCCATTAACATACGCTAGACACATTATTTAGCGTACGTTAACACTCGTTGACTGCAAAACTATCCACGGGAATCTTGTCCAGACCCATCGTCCGGTTGGCGCATGTGCTAACCGCCCAGCTCAATTGTTGGCCTCTTTACGTACGCTACGCTTCATTCGTAGCGTACGCTATCTTTGGCGGATAACGTACGTTAAGCTTCCTTATTAGCGTACGTTATCACGTACTGGCATGAGAAAATTTACATGTTGCTATAATCATGCACAAGGATACAAATACGAGAAATATCATACTTCAATTATTGATATCACAAATCCGAATAATACAGGGCTCAATTACAGATGAAATACTCAATATTAATCCAGATATTACACCTGAGAGGTATGGCTATACACATGTTGAGGAACTGGGTCTCCACGACACACCTGATAGCAGTGAAAATGACCCTGTCACCTATGACCAAGCGATAGTGGATGTAGACTCTGATAAATGTCAAGAAGCAATGGAAGCTGAGATAGACTCGATGCATACCAATCAGGTCTGGACTCTAGTAGATCTTCCAACTGGCATGAAGACTATTGGAAATAAATGGATCTATAAGAGAAAGACTGATCGGGATGGCAAGGTTGATGCCTATAAGGCGGCTTGTAGCAAAGGGTTATACCTAAAGAGAAGGGATCGATTATCATGATACCTTCTCGCCCGTAGCTATGATCAAGTCGATTCGCATGATGCTTACCATTGCTACCTATTACAATTATGAAATATGGCAAATGGACGTCAAAACGGCTTTTCTAAATGGATACCTCGAGGAGGAAATCTACATGGAACAGCGTAAGGGTTTTGTATCCAAAGCTAATGTTCATAAGGTGTGTAAGCTGCAACGAGCCATTTATGGGCTGAAGAAAGCTTCTCGAAGTTGGAAACTTCAATTTGACGAAGCAGTCAAGAACTTTGACTTCGTACGAAATGAGGAGGAACCGTGTGTTTACAAAAAGGTCAGTGGGAGCAACATTGCATTCTTAGTACTATATGTAGATGATATTCTACTTATAGGAAATAACATAGCAATGCTCAGCACTGTGAAAGCTTGGCTCTCTAAAACGTTCTCCATGAAAGACTTGGGAGAAGCTTCCTATATTCTAGGGATCCGTCTTTACAGAGATAGACTGCGAAGAATGATAGGACTTTCCCAAGCCCTCTATATGGATAAAATCCTGAGAAGATTCAATATGGATGAATCTAAAAGAGGGTTCCTTCCTATGCGTAATGGAATTCATCTCACCACGAAAATGTGTCCTCAAAGTGAGGAAGACAAGAGAGAGACGAGTAAGGTACCCTATGCCTCGGAACTAGGTAGCCTCATGTACGCTATGTTGTGTACGAGGCTAGACTTAGCCTATGTTGTGAGTATGGTAAGTCGATTTCAAGCAAACCCGGGAAGGGAACATTGGACTGCCATAAAGAACATTCTTAAATACTTAAGAAGAACTAGAGATTTGGTTCTTACTTATGGTGGTGGAGAACTGAAGGTGATTGGATTCACCGATTCTAATTTTCAAGGAGACAATGACGACTCTAAGTCGATATCTGGGTATTTGTTTACTCTCAATGGAGGAGAAGTATCTTGGAGAAGCTCCAAGCGAACCGCTACTGCAGATTCCACGTGCCAAGCAGAGTTTCAAGCTACCTTAGAGGCTAGCAAAGAAGCATTTTGGATGCAGAAGTTTATACAAGAACTTCAAGTGGTGCCTAATGCGGAGTTGCCTATATCACTATTCTGTGATAATTATGGAGCTTTCGCCCAAGCCAAGGATCTGAGGGCTCACCACAAACCAAGCATATAGAGAGAAAGTACCACATCGTTTGAGAGATGGTGGAAAGAGGATATGTTTCATTGCAAAGAGTAGACTCAGAAGACAATGTCTCTCACTCGCTGACTAAGCCATTATCTCAGGCTGTCTTGGAAAGACATCTGAAGAACATGGGTATTGGATACCATGATGTATGACATTAAGTGCAAGTGGGAGATTGTTAGGAATATTCCATCGAATGCCACTCAGGGGATGAGAGAGTAGGGGCATTGTACTTGTAATTATGGAATAATTAATAAAAGGCAATTCATCCATTCACTGTTTATTATATTTCAATTGCATTCTTGACTTGGTAAACATTGAAGTGAAGTCTATGTAAATAAACCGGACATTCCATTCTCGTTATTGGATAAGAGAAAATGCATTGGAAGTATTTAAAGTTTATTTACATAAATCATTCGCAAGTCAATAAACTTAAATGGGCATTAAGTTTTAATAAAACTTGTATAACTGATGCTAGGACGTGTGCACGTCTTGATAGCATAGTTATAAGTATATTGGTGGGACCAGTATACTCAAACACGACTCATACTCGATTCAGTTACACGGTATTCACTCTTGGAGAGTCGATGGCGAATCGAAAGGTCGTGATAGTATACGTGGACCTTTGACTTGAGGGTTCAGTAGAAGATGTGCATGTGACGTTTAGTTTGTCATTAGAGTAGTTAGACTCATTTGCTTAATTGCTGAGTCGACCTCGAAGTACGGACTATACAGGCAGGTAGCAATCTTTACTGTACGCCAAGAAAGGATTCTATCTCCTGTTAGTGAGCAGGCGTATGTCCTAGATGGTTAATGGCAAATAAGATCATTAGTCTTTGGCCAAAGAATTCTGATATAGTCGTATTAGATACACTATTAATCAGTCGGTCTTGATTTGCGTTAACACATATATCTAGTCAAAAGTAGGGTTTGACTTTACCGTGACCCGAAGACTTAACCGGGACATCTGATGAAGGGTCTATACGTATATAGTATTCACGACATAATGGTTCTGGAATGATCCATTCATTCGCCCTCAGTCGGGGTTTACAGTGCGGCCCGCTAGGCTGGCTAAGTGCTGCCCGCACTCATTGGTTCCTCCCAATTCCGGCTGAGATGGACCTACGGAGTCACGCATCAGGAACGTTGATGGATAAATGTGAATTTATTATCTCTCTAATTAATTAGATATTGGATATCTAATTATGATTTATTGGATAAATCACATAATAGTCTTATGAATTAAAATTAAGTTATCCGGTAATTAATTTAATTCATAAAATATATTTCTTAGAGAAATATATTTGTATTTGATATAATAATTAATTAGATTAATTAATATAAATACATTTATGATTAAACGGAGTGTATTTAACGGAGTCGGTTGACGAACGTCCGGTACACGAGCCGAGTGGCTCGGCTCATTTCTAGGAAATATCCTAATGGGCCGCCCCCCTCTCCCCACATCACATGGAATTATTTCCATGCATGTGTATGTGTTAGTTGTATTTTTTGTTATTATGTGTTGATATTTTATCTCATTATATGATATATATTATATGTTTGAGATAATATATAATCAACATATCATAACAACGACAACACACACACACCTTATTATTCAGCCCATTCTGGCCGAGAGCAAGTCTTGAGGGAGAGAGAGAATTTCATTTTCCTTGTTTTTCAACTTTGAGTTGAGAAAAATTAAGAAAGAAAAAGAGATATAAATTCCTATAGTAATTCCTATCCGTGTTCTTGGAGAACGGATTGTCATCGAATTTTTCCGGGCAACTTCAGACGCGTGTGAGGTAGATGCTCCGAAGTTTCGGTGCTTGGAACAAATGGATTTCGTGTTCGCGACAGGGCTCGTGATCATCATCTATTTTTACGAAGATTTATTTCAAAGGCTTCAAGGGTATGATTTTTATCTTCGTATTTATTTTTTGTATATACGTTACTTGATCGATCCTGTTTAGGATTCATTTTTATTTTCCGCTGAGTTTTTCATTTTATTTTTGGAATCCCAACAAATTGTAGGTGGGTTTTCGGGTGTATTCCATTTCCGTATTCGTTTAGAGATGGTTGTGATTGTATTCTTCAAATCGTTAGGTTCGGTTTTGTCGGTTCCTAGCGGTCGTGCTTGATTTCCTTTCCGTTTGTGTCGTCGTTAATTTTGGAAACCTTTATGCTTAACATGAAATGGTGATATATTTGTGTGTGCTTTGCTCACCTCCGGAGGGTCCGACGGGGCCTCGAGGGAATCCAGTGGTTTAGCCCCGAATTCACGAGCTTGATTTGCTAGCCAGCTCGGGAGGGTCCTTAGTGGCCTCGAGTGGGATCAGTGGCTTTACCCCAGTCCTAGGCTATGCCTATGCGTGATTTTTTTTATGATATGGCCAGCTCGGGAGAGTCCTTAGAGGCCTCGAGTGGGATCAGTGGCTTTACCCCAGTCTGAGGCAAATTGATTATTGACTGTCTGTTTCCGGAAAAGACATGTCTGATTTTGGTTTTTGAAATGAATTGATGCATGTACTATGAAATGTGTAAGCGAATGGTTTGCCTTGATTACTTGTACTAGCGTAATTGCTAACCCCTTTGGGGACCCGTCTTGGGGAAATTCTTTTTATAAATTTCAGGTTATGTTTAGTCGGATGAGCGGGCGCTGGGACAATACTAGGATGCTGGCCAGGGTCGTTGACATGTGCATTTGAGTCTCTTTAATTCTGTTATCCTTTTCGATATGGTTGTTTTCTAACTTGTGAACTTATAGATGGTACTGGCGAGTACTTATGCATTTTCACTTGGATTATGGTTTGCATCATTGACAGTTATTTATGTTTGTCGGTGATGCTTATTTCGTCGGTTGTACCGGGCGTGTTATTTAATGTTCGTCTTGATGATCTTTATTTTCTCGCTAACCAAGGCGGTTAGGCGAGTGGTAATTCTTATTTAGCCTGGGGGTCCCATGTAGGGGTCAACGGCACTGTAATACACCTTGAATATCTCGGGGGTGTTATAGGTATGATTTCTAATCTTTCTTGTTTTCGTTTTCATATTCGTATATATGTAGCTTGATCGATCCTCGTAGGGATTCGGATCAAATTAATTTTCATTTTACCGCTTCCACTAGGCCTTCATTTTAGGCACCGAATCCCACCAGAAACATACCTTAGCATTAGTTCAATCTCATTTGAAAAAAAAATTATGAAGATCGATATTTAGTAAACATATGTAACAAGATACATATAAAGTATATAATAAATATCAGAAATATTACATAATATCCCCCTTAAAATAAGTTTCATCCCAAAACTTAAGATAAAATAATTCGGAGTAATGATTTCCAGTATATGACTCTATTTACTATATAATCCATCTGCACTTTTACCATTACTCCTTGACTATCACAAAAGATGTAACTTCGATCTGTAACTTAATTGATATCAAATTGTTTCATCGATTGATCCAATAGTCGACTCAATACAACAATAGTAAGTCAATATGAATACCGCTAGGTAATTAAAATTATATCATCACAGATAATATAAAATTACTGAGCAGTAAGAATTTATTCAGTCAAAATGGTATATTTATTCTCAACGACCTAAATAGTGAACCATTCATGACATTAGTAATATCCTTGTGACTTAGCCAATATTCGCTCGATAAACACGCTATGATCATTCGTCCAAACACGGTCCGGATAGTTCATATAACCTTCGCCAAATAATTCATCGGGGAACTTGACGTTGGCCACCGCCATATTCACACTGACAATTATTCAGCGACATCAGAGAATACTGTAATACCCGGCTGTAAATTTATTCATTATCATTCAGTATATTGTCACTCAGTAATTTTTCACTCATTAATAATCATTCATCATTCATATTCATTTATTGTATTCACTTTGAGTAATTTTGTATAGTGTATCAGTTATTATTCGTCATTCAACCCGGCTGGAGAATAGGGCCGTGCATATTATCATTGTCATCATTGTAGTGGGCTGTGTGAGGAGTAGCGCACGCTATGTACTCTCTTTAGCGCGCGCTAATTGAGTACGGGTAGCGCACGCTACCTCTAAGAATTAACGCACGCTACTGTGGTTTAGGCAGACAGTCCAGAAGGCACTGGACTGAATTTAAGTTGTAGTAGCGCATGCTACGAATGGTAAGTAGCATACGTTAGTTGTGTGGATAGCGCATGCTAAGCAATCAGTGTAGCGCGCGCTAAGGTCCGAGCAGGTAGAGCCCACTGGATACTGGACTGGAATGGAATAATTCTTAACGCACGCTATGAGTGGATATTAGCATACGCTAATGGTGTTAGTAGCGCACGCTAAGTAATTGGTGTAGCGCACGCTAACGCGAGCAAGGTAAGAGGACAGTAGGTTCTGGACTCCGGTATTCTGGACATCAGCGATCAGGTAGCGCGCGCTAACATAAGGTTAACGCACGCTAATAAGAGGCGTTAGCGCATGCTACCAATGTATGTAGCGCATGCTAACGATGCATACAGGGGGTACTGGACTACCCGGTGCACCCGTTAGCGCACGCTAAGCACAGGAGCTAGCGCGCGCTATACTGGGTTTACTATATATTGGACAGTTTAGCCCCATTTCGTCATTTTTTTATTTCTCCTCCTCCTCTCGACGGTTTTTGGCGATTTTGGACATTTTGAGAAGTGTTCTTCGAGCTGCAATCATCTACCAACATCTACAAGCTTATAATTCAGATTAATCATCATTTTATCCTCTCCAATACATCAAATCACGGTAAACATTTCTTGGATCTAGAATTTCAGAGTTTGAATGTTTTCCTCCCGATCTCTTCATGTAAGCTTGATATTATGTTGAAATATGTTAGATATGGATTATCTACCTTGGATACATGTATTCCTATGGATTTAATGGTGTATATTTCGGATTTGATGAATATTTGGGGAATTATTTTAGAACCCTTGATGTTTGACTTTGGTTATTTTGGGGGTTTCCTATTGATGTTGTCGTAACCTTGAGTTGTGGTTTCCTATTGGATTATTGATGTCATTAATGAAGTTTTTTTGGGTTGAATCATTCCTTGGAGGTTTGGTATCAATATTATTGGGGTTGGTTGTAACCAAAGGGAAGAATGTTTACAACGTATTCGTTAGAATGCCCCAATGCGTTTGATTATTGTTGTATCAATGTTTGAGTTGGTTATAATCGTGCTTGATACGTATATTGAGCGTTTGTTGATAATCATGTTATTCAAGGTTGTTCGAGTGACCGGTATTTTCCTTAGGACATTTGTTCGAGAGAGGACATTTCATCACCGGTATTGAGGTAAGTTAATTCTTACTCGGTTAAAAGGATAGTCATTCCTTTCGTTGTTGTTCATTCATATTCATAGTTCATTCATGATATACTACTCATGTCGAGACTTGTAATTATCAAACTAATCATTCAATTCACGAGGAACGACGGTTCCAATCATTTCAGTGAGCTATCATTCATTTCATTATTATTTCATCCCGGTGAGTCATTCTTGACCCTTGTCGGATTATTATTCATTAATATTCATCATGGTCACTTTTGTTCATGTCACCTTCTGGGTTCATATTGCGTGGCCGAGTGGTTATGTGTGGAATTTTTAGTCGGGCACATAATAGTTATGTGGCGGGTTCACCGACACAATGGACTGTGCACACGGTAATGTGCCTCCGTGAGACTAATTAGGTACAAGTGCGGGTGTGTCCGAACACTCATCTTGTGCACTTTCACGTCCCATTACGGGCGTACTATGATGCCCCTCTTCAGCTTAATTTCATAACTATAATATATAATGATTGTGTTTATTCAACTCTTGAGGATTGTTGTTCTGTGTAACTGACCTCGTTGGGGGATGTTGTTTTCAGGTCATGGCAATGCAAAATCACATAAAGAGAATGTTGACGGCGAGGAGTCCCAGTGATACTAGTAGGGGGCCCCAGTCCTTTTCAGCCATTCATGTTTCTTCACTTCTATTTTCGCTGCAGATTTCCGTTTGGATATTCCTTTTATTCAGTGTTGTATATTTTATCTTCATATAAAATATACATGTATTCAGTATTTTCCTGGGTGTGTTGTACTTGAAACTCCTCATCGGAGTAATTGGTAATATAATGTGGTTCGGTACTACAATTATATTATTTATTTCATTAAATGTTCAATCACCTGGTGGGTCCCAGTTGGGGGTCCACGGCACTGTAATAGCCGCCTAGTTCGGGGTGTTATAGAGTTGGTATCGGAGCGTCATTTTGAATACTACCTTCCGAGTCATGTCTCATTGAAATCATCGTTCATCAGACTAGTATCATTGGACTTTCACGTCACGTGTGATCTGTGCAAGAGCCAAGACCCTCAGACCAAAGAACAGTAAGATTTCTGACGCCATGGTATAATTTCTGGCAATAAGAATGACTCACTCATCATTCAACAGTCAAAAATCCTCAATCATCATTTTCATTTTTGATCAGGTTAACTTATTAATCACTCAGTTCATTTCACTGCTCAGTTGTTGATCTTGAGGATCGTATCATTAATCTTGTTAACTTGTTCAAGAAAATCATTTCAAGAATTTCATCAGATAATCATGTCACCTCAGTTGATCATTCATGTAATCATTGTGTTAGAGCGTGTATGCTCATTATTATCATTTCATGATGTAATCATAATGCGGTATTCATGCGAGATCTATAATTATCATGTGACTTTCCTACTTCAGTATGGACAGAGCTAGCAGAGGACACAGGGGAAGAGGCCGCGGTGCGGGCCAAAACCTGGGAGCTCATGTGAATACACGCGCGAATGTAAGGAATAATGTTAATTCATCGAGTAGCGACGCTGTCACTCATTCGCCTGGAAATAATCATTCACTATCAGGGAGTCGCACCCAGGACACAGCTCATTCAGAAGGTGTTCGGGTTGACCCACTCGCATTTGTGCAGGGCATGATGGCCCAGGTGACTCAGATGGCACGCCTCATGGAGATGATGCAGAACTCAACCGCTCAGAATCAATAGGCTCCTCCGCCCCCACCTCCGAGGCAAGAGAGGAGTGTGAGTAGTATCATTGGCGATATCTCTCGCCAGAGACCACCTACTTTTGAGGGTTCATCTGAGCCGGTGGATATAATTCACTGGCTTGAACATTTTGAGAAGTTATTTGCTATGGTGAATTATCCCGAAGGGCATAAAGTTTCAGTCGTGGCTTACTATCTGGGTAAGAGCGCTCACTCTTGGTGGTTATCTTTGAAGCCCACCGATTTATCTTGTACTTGGGATCAGTTTAAGACCCTCATGATGGAGAGATATTATCCGGACCCAATCAGGGAGGCCAAGTTATCAGAATTACTCATTCCCGACCCCTAAGCGGACGATGATGTTCTCACCATCGCTGAGAAATTTCAGGAACTTCTTCCTTTCGCCTCATCTATTATCCACTCCAAGGCGGATAAGATCAAGTACTTCAGTAAGAGGTTGAAACCTCGTATGCGGATGCAGTTGCTTAATCACAATTGCACCACCCTGGCCGAATTCATCGAGAAAGCTCTTACTTATGAGCTTACTGCTAAGGAGATTGCTAAGCAACAACCTTCATCTGCTAGCAAGAAGTCAAAGAATCGTAATCAATCTGAAGGCAGTCAGGCAACCTTCAAGAAGCCTTGTGCGGGCTCTACTTTTTTTGAGCGACCTCCTATGGCGCCGAACCCCACGGAATCTTAGTCCCAAGCGGCCAGTTCGGCCATCACCTATTTCAATTGTGGAGGACAGGGTCATTTCAGCACTAAGTGTCCGAGGCAGACTATGGAATTGCTGGGCATAAGACCCATTTTTTGCCGAAGAGATTCCAGACCTGGTCCAACGGCATCTCAAGCCCCGAAGCAGTCAGCTGTTTAAAATCAAGCTACTCATTCGGCATCATTTAAAATGACGGGAGCGAATAAAGGCAGAGCCCATAGTCATCAGACAGGAGCGTCAGATGCGGGGACTAGCAAGCCCCGAATTTATGAGATGAAGAGGACCGTCGATCCGGAGGCCCGAATGATCTCAGATACACTCGAAATTCTATCTCAACCCGTGTGTAACCTTTTTGATAGTGGTGCATCGCATTCATTCATTTTTGAGTCATGATTGAGTAGACTATATCTGGATAGTGCTACTAGTTGTGAGCCTTATGTCATTGGTCTACCAGACGGTAGAAGAATTATGGGAGATCGTGAGATTAAGAATTGTCCAATTTAGCTTCATGGCCTTGATTGGTTGGCAGACCTGATCGTGGTAGACTTACCTAGAGATGATGTTATATTGGGTATTGATTGGATGGATCGTCATGATGCCGTCCTTAGTGTCCGTTAGCGTATGGTCACTATTATTTCAGGCGATGGAGTCGAATGTGTATTTCAGGGAGGTAATCCCAGTTGTTCCGATAGAGTCATTAATATGATGAAGGCAGTAAAATTACTCCATCAGGGGTGTGTCGGTTATTGGTGCTATATGACCAAGACCGAGAAATCATCAGTGATGCTGGCAGATATTCCTGTAGTGAGAGAATATGCCGATGTATTTCGAGACGAGTTACCTGGTTTGCCTCCACAGATAGATGTGGAATTCACGATTGAGTTGGAGCCTGGTATGTCTCCAATATCGAAGGCACCGTATCGAATGGCCCCGACCGAAATGCAGGAATTGAAGAATCAACTGGAGGAATTGTCCGATAAAGGTTATATCTGACCGAGTGCGTCCCCGTGGGGAGCACCTGTGTTATTTGTTAAGAAGAAGAATGGTTCTTTTCATTGTGCATTGACTACTGGGAATTGAACAGATTGACGATCAAGAATAAATATCCCCTACCCCGCATCGATGATCTTTTGGATCAACTTCAGGGAGCTTCCGTATTTTCCAAGATCGATTTAAGATCTGGGTATCATCAGTTGTGAATTCGAGAGTCGGATATCGCTAGGACGGTGTTTCGAACACGCTATGGTCATTATGAGTTTGTGGTAATGCTGTTTGGTTTAACTAATGCACCTGTAGTATTCATGGAATTAATGAATCGAGTTTTCATCAACTATTTGGATCAATTAGTGGTTGTCTTCATTGATGACATTTTGATTTATTCCCATGACCGAGAGGAGCACGAATTTCACCTTCATCAGGTTCTCGATGTGTTGAGACGAGAGCAACTCTATGGAAAGTTTTCCAAATGTGAGTTATGGATGTCCGAAGTGACGTTTCTCGGACATGTAATTTCATCAAACGGAGTACGTGTCGACTCTCAGAAGACGGAGGCTATCCGAGATTGGCAACCTCCGAAGAATGTTAAGGAAATCCGAAGCTTTCTCGGATTAGCAGGATATTACAGGCGATTTGTGGAAGGATTTTCTAAAATCGCTGAACCTATGACGAACCTTTTGCGGAAGGATAAGAAATACGCATGGTCCGATGCATGTCAATAGAGTTTTGAGGAACTCAAGAGCCGGTTAATTTCAGCACCTGTCCTTTCTTTACCGCAAGGGACGGAAGGATTCGTGGTTTATAGTGATGCGTCCGGACACTGTCTTGGATGTGTATTAATGCAGAATGGGAAAATGATTGCCTATGCTTCGCGGCAGCTTAGACCTTACGAGGTCAATTATCCAACCCACGACCTGGAACTAGCAGCCGTGGTTTTCGCGTTGAAGATTTGGCGTCATTACCTTTATGGCGTCACCTGTCAGATTTTCACAAATTATAAGAGTTTGAAGTATATATTTACTCAGAAGAAGTTAAATATGCGACAGAGACGGTGGTTGGAACTAATCAAAGATTATGATATTGAGATTCAATACCACCCGGGTAAGTCAAACATGGTCTCCGATGCCTTGATCGTAAATCCGTTCAGGAGCAAATGCTTGCTCATTTAACAGTTCAGACGGAACTTCAACAGGAATTTCTGAAACCCGAGGTCGAGGTCTAGTTACAGCAAGTGCAAGGGCAACTTTGCATGTTAGAGATTTCATCGCCACTCGATGAGGCGATCAGAGTGAATCAGGGTTCATACCCATCTTTGTTGCGCATTCGAGATGACATGGCTCAGGGGAAAGCCCCTGGATTTGTGGTCCACGAGGATGGACTTTTGTGATTTAAGAATCGGTTATGCATACCGGCGAATGACGAGTTGAAAATCCCAATTTTGAGAGAAGCTCATGCTACCCCTTATTCCATTCATCCGGATCTAGCAAAATGCACAAAGACTTGAAACAAAATTACTGGTGGAGTAATATGAAGCAAGAAGTCGCAGAATTTGTTTCGAGATGTTTAACCTGTCAGCAAGTCAAGATAGAACACCAGCGATCGGCGGGTATGTTGAAACCTCTCCCTATTCCAGAGTGGAAGTGGGAAGATATTTCTATGGACTTCATCACAAGTTTGCCGACGAGTCATCGTGGCATGAATACAATTTAGGTAATTATGGACCGTTTAACTAAGTCAGCTCATTTCCTTGAGATTAAGGATACGTGGGGTCCTGAGAGACTTGCCCAATTATTCATAAAAAAGATCGTGAGATTGCACGGTACTCCTAAGAGTATCGTTTCTGATCGTGACGGGCGATTCGTGTCACATTTTTGGTAATTAGTTCATCGTGCAATGGGAACTTAGCTTAATCTCAGCACAGCTTTTCATCCTCAGTCCGACGGACAATCAGAGAGGACTATTCAGACATTAGAGGACATGTTGAGGGCATGTGTTCTCGATTGGAAGGATGATTGGGAAGCCCAACTACCATTGATCGAGTTCACGTACAATAATAGTTGGCATGCTTCGATTAAGATGGCACCTTAAGAGGCCTTGTACGGTCGTCGTTGTTGATCTCCTTTTTGTTGGGATGACTTATCAAAATCAATCGGCACCAAGCCCGATATGCTTATAGCCGCCCTCGAGAAGGTAACTTTGATCAGGAGTCGTTTGTTGACCGCTCAGAGTCGACAAAAATCATATGCAGATAATCTTCGTCGACCACTAGAGTTCGAGGTAGGTGACCACGTTTTTGTCAAGGTATCCTTGAGTCGAGGTATCTTCCATTTTAGGAAACGGGGGAAGTTGAGTCCGAGATTCATTGGACCGTTTGAGATTTTGGATCGAGTAGGCAGTCTGGCTTATCGATTGGCCTTACCTCCGGCGTTGAGCCAAATTCATAATGTGTTTCACGTCTCTCAGCTAAGGAAGTATGTTTCCGACCGAGTCACATACCTCAGTTCGATGAAATCGAGATCGTGGATGATCATTCGTATGAGGAGCATCCTGTACGAGTCTTAGAGCGGCGTATCAAACAGTTGAGGAACAAGACGATTCCTTTGGTTAAGATTCAGTGGTCTAGACAAGGAGTCGAAGAGGCTACTTGGGAAACCGAGGATAGTATGCGGGAGAGTTACCCCGAATTGTTTGACCCTTAGTTTCGCGGACGAAACTCTAAGCATTAACGCACGCTATTGTGGTTCAGGCAGACAGTCCATAAGGCACTAGACTGAATTTAAGTTGTAGTAGCGCATGCTACGAATGGTAAGTAGCGTACGCTAGTTGTATGGATAGTGCACGCTAATCAATCAGTGTAGCGTGTGCTAAGGTCCGAGCAGGCAGAGTCCAGTGGGTACTGGACTGGAATGGAATAATTCTTAGCGCACGCTATGAGTGGATATTAGCGTACGCTAATGGTGTTAGTAGTACACGCTAAGTAATTGGTGTAGCACATACTAACGCGAGCAAGGCAAGAGGACAGTAGGTTCAGGACTCCGGTATTCTGGACATCACCCCTCAGGTAGTGCGCGCTAACACAAGGTTAACGCACGCTAATAAGAGGCGTTACCGCACGCTATCAATGTATGTAGCGCACGCTAACGATGCAGACAGTGGGTACTGGACTACCCTGTGCACCCGTTAGCGCACGCTAAGCACAGGAGGTAGCGCGCGCTAAACTGGGTTTACTATATATTGGACAGTTTAGCCCCATTTCGTCATTTTTTCATTTCTCCTCCTCCTCTCGACGGTTTTGGGCAATTTTGGACCTTTTGAGAAGTGTTCTTCGAGATGCAATCATCTATCAACATCTTCAAGCTTATAATTCGGATTAATCATCATTTCATCCTCTCTAATACATCAAATCAAGGTAAACATTTCTTGGATCTAGAATTTTAGATTTTGAATGTTTTCCTCACGATCTCTTCGTGTAAGCTTGATATTATGTTGAAATATGTTAGATATGGATTATCTACCTTGGATACATGTATTCCTATGGATTTATTGGTGTATATTTCAGATTTGATGAAAATTTGGGGAATTATTCTAGAACCCTTGATGTTTGACTTTGGTTATTTTGGGGGTTTCCAATTGATTTTTTCGTAACCTTGAGTTGTGGTTTCCTATTGGATTATTGATATCATTAATGAAGTTTTGTTGGGTTGAATCATTCCTTGGAGGTTTGGTATCGATATTATTGGGGTTGGTTGTAACCAAAGGTAAGAATGTTTACAACGTATTCGTTAGAATGCCCCAATGAGTTTGATTATTGTTGTATCTGTAATATCCGGAATTTCTATTACTGTTGTTTGATATTATTTTATCCGAGTTATATTGTACAGCGTGGAATCTGTACAGTAGAGATAAAATAAATAAAGGACTGAGATATCAGTATCGGTGTAATTGTCGTATTTGGTCGACAATTTCATTTGAGGATATTGTGTATCAGGTTGTCGTACTTTTGATATTGGGTATATCGTATGATGATATTATTGGATTCAGTGTTTATGTTCAGTGTGTCTTATGTTCGCTTTTGGTATGTCGAGACGTTGGACAAGAACTGCGGAAAATGGCTAAGTATAGCCTTATTAGCGCACGCTGATATTCATGCATAACGCACGCTATCGTGCAGGATTAGCGCACGCTACGCTTATAGGTTAGCGTACGCTAGTGCATGATCGGAAGGAATCTGCGTGGACCCGGTTGCTTTCGGCGCACGTTCGTAAGTCAACGGTTGTTGTCTCGAAGTATTAGCGCACGCTAAAATATTAGGCTTAGCGCACGCTAACTATGTATCACGCAACAAGGAATCTTATCCTTGCCAGATGCTGTCGGAATGTGGGGGCGAGTGGTAGGTGAACACTGTAGTAAGTCAACTTCGGATAGCGCACGCTAAGAGTAAGGACTTGCGTACGCTAGACATGATGATTTACGTACGTTAATGCATGGGCATTACGTACGTAAGGTAGTTTACGAAGCAAGACAGTAGCCTCTGGACTGCGATAGCGCACGCTAACAAAGTCAGTTAGCGCACGCTAAGGCTAGCGCACGCTAAACATAAGGGTTTAGCGCACGCTAGTGGTGCATTCTATATAAAGGGACAAACGGGTGTCATGAAACATTTCGTCCATTTCTTTCCTTTCACCCGATAGAGACAACCTTGTGAGAACATTTGGAGTTCTTAAACACTGAGGGATGTTACAAATACCATCTGATATCTTACATTATCTCAGTTCGGGGTGTTACAAATACCATCTGATATCTTACATTATCTCAGTTTCATGACATAAATCAATAAATATCATATACATCCTAAAAACTTTTCAGCCAAAATAATTTATTCTCAAATACTTATCATACGTTATTTTAAATATCATCACAATATCACTGTAAATCATCTCAAACCATATTATCCAATATTATTGTGCTCGCATTAACTCGTAACTCAAACAACGCACATGTAGTATCGATATATACTTTTCTAGGTTCTTACTAGTACACCTTAAATTAGAAATTCTCAATGATCAAGGTTCTTAATCAATAAGTATAAACGCCTCAAAACAGAATAACCTAATTAAGATATCGGCACATATGTCATAAAATATTTATTTCAACTGTACTGACATCACATTTCAAAAAGATAATTTCCTTTAAAGATTAATATAATCACTTACTTGAAAATAAAATGTTCAGAATATATTTGTCTTAAATATATTTCTGATCGTAATAAGATACAATAATTTTAAATACTTCAATCATTTGCTTTAAAACAATATACTACGGACTTTAGCCTTTCTCAAGAAAATACATTTTCTTGAGAGTTCAATCACTATTTTTCCTTCTTTCAAATTTCAAGATAATATATAAATATTTTTGAAATACCAAACAATAATCCTTCCTTCGAAATATCAAATTTTCTTCTTTTATTTGAAAGGCCAGTGATACCTTTTAGTTCGAATTTTCAACACTTTGTTTAATCAAAATACAAAAATTCTCATTTATGAAAATCCAACCTACTATAAGAATATCATGTCGCACCAACTATGTTCATATTATTGTTAACCTTGGACGTCATGTACTTTTCATAAATAATTCATCCACTATGAATTTTTAAAGGACATAGGACAAAGACAGTTCGCCATGCCCTACCAAAATCGATATGTCACTGATAATGACACTTTATTGTGACTACGCGAGCAAGTGTCGTTCTATATATTCTTAAAATCTTCTCTCATAATTCGTAATTCCACTAATCTTGATTCACGATGCCCTCCCACTATAAATAGTCGCATTGGTGAAACATTAATCGTATTCAGCTCATTCAAGTTCTTTCTCTATTCTCATTCTCATTTATCACATACCTCCCTTAAATATAACTTTCATCGAGAAACCAATGGTGTCAGCACCTTTATATAACATCCAATCCATATGTGTCTTTGTCGGAGACACTCTTGGGAAAGATGTTCGCTTTCGGAAAGCAGAAATCTTAGGGGTAATATTGAAACCATTGGCAGATTCACCACTTGTTGGCCCGACTTATGGGAATGAGCTTAGAGTGTTATCCGTGCACGACCGAATCATGAGCATGGGTGATAATGCTGATGCATTGGTCGTCCTTCCAGGAGGTTTCAATACGCTGGAGGATCTATTCCAGATGCTCTCGTAGGCACAGCTGAACATCCACCAAAAGCCGGTGGGGGTACTCAACGTCGACGGATTCTTTGATGGCCACCTTGCTTTCTTGGATTCTCTAGTGGAAAAAGGTTTTGCATATCCACTGTCATGAAGACTCCTCCTTTGCGCAAAAACACCTGAGGAATTGATCACTAAATTCCTCGCATATATGCCTGAGTCCGATCCAACTGCAATTCATATGGTACGCACTGACGCTAGCACGAGTCGAAAACATGCTTTTGATCTAGCCTCTCTCCGTGAGGTCTATTCATGAGTATTATAAGTTTGTATCTTAATTGCAGTTTTTTTCCACAGTATTTCTATCATAATAAAGTCAATGTGATTCAGAATTCTCAACACCAGTTATTGTCGTGTATCTTGACATAAAGTCAGAACGAATATAAAGTCAAAAGTTTAATTCGGAGGATATCAATAAAACGATAACAATAACAAGATCCGAGAATATCAAAAGATAAACTCTAATAAAATCCAAAAACATCAATAACTGATAAACTACAAAAATAAAATCCGAGAATATCAATAAAATGATAAACTCCAATAAAATACGAGAATATCAATAAAATGATAGACTTCAAAAATAAAATCCGAGAATATCAACAAACGATAAACTCCGATAAAGTATGAGAATATCAATAATAATCATTGCTATATGTATTATAAACGAAACGAAATTGAAACCATTCATTAAACATTATAACTGAGCAAGTAATAACTTGCCTCGATATCGACACAACGATGATGAAGCCGTTACCAATTCTATTGCCTTTATCTATGAGCTCCTCAGCCCTGACCAAAACAATCTACGAACTCTTCAACTTCAACTACAACACAACGATCGTAATCAACGATCAATTGTCATAACCTATTGTAATAATCGATACACAATTTGATAACAATCAACAACCGACGTAACCAATCAACAAACCTAACAGTTATACCATATCTCGAATAAACATAGTCTGAACAAAACACTTACGAACTCACAACAACAATATGATTACATACACTGCCTGTTGACATAGCATACGTTAATCATTTAACGTAACGTGCGCTAACTCACTTCAGTTAGCGTGCGTTAGCCAGTTAGCTAGTGTGCGATAATGCTATGCAGTTGCATGCCTTACAAGTATCGACTAACACCTCACTATTACGGATACAAATGTAAAGGAGATCATATTCCAAGATCGATCACAATCTTTCCAGGTTCAATCTCATTATCATACTCGCATGATATATACCATTAATTAATCATTAAATCAACATGACTTAATCCTAGATATGATCATTTCATCTTCGTATCTAAAAAAATTGATAATTCATCATACAATCATCTTGCTATGTTATATTCATCCAGATTTTTGGGACCCAACCGATAGTTGGTTTCTCATTTGAAACATAGACGATGTTCGGTATTGTGGTTCGTTTAGGAATCCAAACTTTCTTAATTTTTATCATACGTCTTGGGCTTTTGCAAATCGAAATATGATGCCGAAGTTTTAAATATTTAGCAATGGGGTATATTCAAATTTAAGGATTGGTTTTATTATGCGGTTTGAATCCTAACCTCTGTTTATTTAAAGAATATTTTCGAATGGAAAGCATTTGTTCAAACTTGTAATTTCCGCAAGAAAATTTATTCGTTAGAACCTTGAGTTCGTCTTGAACTTTCAAAAAGTCATCTTTCAATTTATTTTCTTTCTTAATACACAGAGAATGATCGATTTCAAAGAATTTTCCTTTTTCTTTTATTTTGGAAATTTCAATTTCCAATAATTTATTATTCGATTGGAGGGATTTAATTTCAATTAAAGCATTTTGAAAATAGGTATGTAAAAGTTCGAATGTTTCAAAACGTTCGTCTTGAGATGATGTACTAACCTGGATTTCGACGTCGCTTTTTCCGAATGAACTCCTGGCCATGAGTGCAAGATTATTCTGAATATATTCATCTTAATCGTCTTCGTCACTCCATGTGGCTATAAGAACTTCCTTCTTAGGATTTGAGCCTCGGAAATTTTTAGCGAAGTGACCTGGTTTACTACAGATTCGACAGTTGTTGTCGAATTACTTAGATCCGCCCGATTTGATGCCCTTCCTTCTCCGGTTTAATAAGTTTTGAAACTTACTTATATTTTTGGCATAATATGCCGATTCTTCATCATCTTCATCCATCAGAATTTCTTCTTTTCGAGACATCTTAGCATTCAAAACTATGGATTATTCTTTTGGTTTCGGTTTGGCATTCCGAGATTTTAGAACAATCTCATAATTTATTAGAGAACCTACAAGGGTGCTAAAATCGAGTGTGTTGAGATCTTTAGATTCCATGATCGCCGTCACGGCTCCATCCCATTCGCTAGGTAGTGATCGTAATATTTTCTTAACTTTTTCACTATTTGATAGCGGATTCCCGAATGAAACAAGTCCATTGGTGATGACCGAAAATCGGTCGAGCATGTTGGTGATGGAATCGTCACCCTTCATCATGAATATCTCGTAGTCATGGAGAAGCATATTAATCTTCGTCTCCTTGACTTGAGTGTTACCTCTTGTGTGATTTCAAGAATTTTCCATATTTCTTTAGCACTTTCACACGAAGAAATACGGTTGACCTCTTCTGGATTTAAGGCACAATATAAAAGTTGAGTGGCTTTACAATTTAGATGATCGTTCCTCCAATCCTCGTCATTGTATTCTTCAAAGATCTTAAGTGACCCATCGGATTTAGTTGGTACATTCAGACCAAGGCAGATGATCTTCCAGATTTCTATATCATATGCACGAATGAAGATCAACATCTTTTTCTTATGAGTCATGTAATTCGATCCGTCGAAAAATGGAGGTCGATTTAGATCAAGACCTTCGATCGGGGTAAAATAAAATGCCATAGGATATTCTTCTCCTAGGATGCTAAGCCGCTTTCAAGAGATGCTGCTCCAATACCAATTGTTGAGAAATTGTCACCCCACTTAGAATGGTGGAAAAAATTGCGAAGTAGAGTTTTCAGACTCTTTTGCGTTTGTGGAAGCGAATTAACTTGTGGAAGATAAACAAGACAAGATTTATAGAGGTTCGGCCAAAGGTGCCTACGTCCTCTCTTTGAATCTTTTTCCTTAGGCTAAAGATCAACCTCTGCACCTTGTCTTCTATCGGTCCGAGGGATACCGTTACAATCTCGTCTTCTATCGGTTCGAGATAAACCGTAACACACTTGTCTTTTTGTCGGTCCAAGTTAAACCGTTTTCCTTTTTTTATCGGACAAGGAATCAACCTGTCTAGCTTTTTATCGATACTAGGCAAACCTCACTTAGATTTAGATATGATTCTAATAATGCCGGATCAATGATCTTAATAACACCAAATCAATCTACATTACATATCTTTCCTCTCGTGTATGGTTTTTGTGTATGAACACTTAAACACTTATCAATTAAGCACAAATACAACAGAAATAATGAATACAATGATATCTGATCAATATATGATTTTCTTGGGGCTGTTGTATTGAATGATACCAAGTGAGTTGGTATTTATAGGCTCAAATGCTCAACTAGCCGTTAGCCTCTGCCTCTCTTTAACGTGTGATATGCTTCATGCATAGCGTGCGTTAACCACCATTACGTACATTAATACTTCTATATAACGTATGTTATCTTCTTTTTGCTTCAGACCAGTAGCTTCTGTCCATCCTTTATGTACGTTAGCTCTTCCATTACGTACGTTAAATAAGCCTTGTTATGTACGTAAAGTTCATCATATTATGTTAACTCTAGTCAAAATATCTGTTGCATGCTGACCTACTCCATGACATCACCCTTCTCAACAACTCCTTGTTTGAATTCATATTCAAACTCATTACGTACGTTAACATCGTAATGTTACGTACGTTAAGCTTACTCAATAGCGTGCGTTAATCTTGTTACGTAGCGTGCGCTAATCTGATTGTTTTGCCCAGCTTGTTTTCTCTTCTGTTCAAAGTATTTCAGACCAGATCATCGTCTTCGACCTCTTTGTTGTTTTGCTTTGTTCTAATATTGTTTTCTTTGATCCACAACTAATCATCAAAATCAATTATGAATGAATGGAATAGAATATTCCAATAGGGGTGGTTTCGAATACTTCATCCAGAGGTGTTTGGCGATTCAAAACCGCCGGTTTTTTGAATCACCTGTTTCGATTTGCCGAAAATCTGAACCGGAACCGAACCACCTTATGGCGGTTCCTGGTTACGGTTTAGAACCGTGTACCTCCGATTCTGAAACGAACCGGAATCGGCAGTTCACGGTTTCTTTTTCTTTAAATTTTTTAAATTTTAGATTAAAAAATATGGGGTGAAAATTGGACTTGAGTTTAATTCAAGTATTAAAGTTTAAACTTGAATTCTATAATTTTAAATCTTTGAATTAAGCACCTACGTATCTGATAATCATAACTTTAGAGTTTAGGAATCAAAATCAAAGTCCTCGTGATTCATTTTTAAATGGGGGGGGGGGGGGGGAATAAAGATGGACTTGAGCTTAATTCAAATATTTAAAGTTAAAATTAAGAATTTCAACTTTGGATATTTAGATTAAGTTGTCTACGTATCCCATTACCTTAGGAGTCAAAGTCTTGTAGTTCACTTACCTTATACTTACCTTAGGGAGCGGAGTGGAGGCGGAGAGGAGATGGTTCAATCACCCAAGTCAACCGAATCATTGCTAGATCCGGTATCATATGTATCAATGTCTTCTTGTTCATTATAATTTGGTTCTTGTTGGCGTAACTCGGCTGTCACCCAATCATTTAATAATGCTTGGGCTTCAAGATTTTGAGGCATCAATCAAGATCGTCGTTCCTCCAGAATGAATCCTCCTACGCTGAAGGCTTGTTCCACAGAAATTGTTGAGGCGGGGACAGCTAGTATTTCCTTCGCGATCGTGGCAACTACATGAAAGATTGTAGACCTTTTTGCCCATCACTTAATAAGATTGTTATTACCATCCGATCCACGTTCTAAAGCTCCCAGTTCACAAGTCGTTAAACAATTTTCAAGTTCTTGATAAGCATTACTTTGGTACCTTGTTCATTTTCGGGATAAATCTTCTTGATAGGCATTCCATTCACTAAGATCCGGAATAGCAAAACCAAAAGAAGATATACTACTAGAAGGAATGTGAACAGGAGAAGAAGAACTCGTACCAAGATCAAGACTACCACTTTAACTACAAGCATATTCGTGATAAAGAGCACATAAAGAATTTTTTGCATTTTGAACTAAATCGCTAGGATTTGGAGGAATAAAATTAGCAATAGAATTAGGACATAAAGCTTTATAGTAAAGAGTAAGTAATTTTAGAAAACCTTCCTCTCTAACTTGAGGATCTAAAAGTTTAGCAACTAAAAAAATTGGAGGAATGCAGGCGAAATATTTAATCTATTTGTCTCTCATTTCTTTTATATAATTAAATAAATCGGGAACTTTAATTAAAGACTTGAATACAAGTACAATTTTAACACAATGTTCAACAACAAGTGTAGAAGTGGGATCATAAACACCGGACAAAGACGCGGTTGCCACTTAAAATTTTTTAAAAGTGCCATTAAACTAGTGCACTTATCCCATTGACTTGGCAATAAGTAAAAGGGTACTCGTTTTTCATTACAAAAATTGCATAATGCAATACGATATTTATAACTATTCTTTAACAAATTATAAGTAGAATTCCAACGATTTGGCACATCTTTTGAAAATTCTTTGGATGCATATTATTTTTTATGCAATATCTCCATTTTTTACCTAGAGAAGAATGTCTAATTAAATACATTATTGCTTCATGGATAGGAGCATATGCTTTTGTAAAACAGCTAAACCATCTTGAACACGTAAATTAAGAACATGACAAATGCACCTAACATGAAAAAATTTAGAGATGGCTCACATATTGCAATAAGTGATTCTAAACTAGCTGTATTAGAGCTAGCATTATCAAAAGAAATTGAAAAAAAAATTGTACTAAATTATATTCAGATAAATTTGTATGAATTTTATGAAATATATATTGGGCAGTATGTGTGGTATTAAACTCTCTAAAACTAATTAGACGTTTTTGCATAGTCCAAGATCATCAATCCAAATACAAGTAATTCCCATATATGAATTTGCTTCCCAATGATCACTCCAAGAATCGGAGCATATACAAACTTTATGATCTAGTTTTAAAAACATATTAGCTAAAATTAATTTTGCCTCGCTAGTAGTTTTTCAAGCATCACGAGTGACGGTAGAGCGTGAAATTTTTTACTAGCAGGATTAAAACTTAGTTGAGTAAAATTTTCATATATTTGGTCATCGGCAAAGTTAAAAGGAGGAGATTTACCACAAACAAATCTAGCTAATTCTTTCTAGCGGTAATTGGATTAAATTTAAATAAAGAACTAGTGTCTTGATTGGCGCTTTAAATTACGTCGCCGTGCCTCAGAGTTAGGTTTGATTAGACTCTATGACAACTTTGTCGGGATGTTGCCTTTGTACATGGCCATTTAATCTCCCGTAACCTCCTCCTTTTTTAAACTTGTAAATTTTCTCGCAATAGTTGCACTTAGCCAAGAAATGACCGGGACCGGAGGCAACATCGTCCATTTTGTATAATGCACCGCAAATAATGGAGATTTGAGCTCGGATGGTTTCCATTGTTTTGGTTTGTTGGTTTCTCATCATCTTAATTATCATCGATATTATGAATCGATTTTGAGGCTTCAAACATTTCATTGATTTATTCCTCGGTTAATTCATACGGAACATAATCTCGAAAATTCGAACTTGGAATAGAATTAGAACTCGGAGTATGATGAGTAGGAATACCACTACCACCAGCACCACCTCTTCCTCATCGAGAAATGCCGGTAATAGCCTTTCCCTTTCCCCAGTTGAATTGGCCACTTGACATGTTTTTTCAATTAAAAAGTGTAATACTTGAGAGTTGGGAGAATAGAAATTAGAATGAATCTAGAGAGAAAGTAGATAGATAATTAGAGTTGGTGTGAGAAAAATGGAGGATGAGAGGAGGGTAAATATAGGTGTAAAAATGTATTAAAAATTTTGGGTTGTGACCGTTGGAAACTACCGGTTCCGGTTCGAATTGGCTGTTGAGAAACAAATATAAATTTCCAAACTGGAAGTTGAGCCACGGATATAAATTTCAAAATTTTATTTATTTTAAAAAAACGAACCATCTTAAAACGGCTGACGATTTTGGTTTTGAACCGAACTGCGGTCAACGGTTAACCAAACCGCGGTCCACGGTTCAAAACCGCCGATTCAGCGGTTCGAACCAAAACTGTGAACACCTAACTTCATCACAATTATATATGATTCGAGATATGGAGTCTGATTCCTCTCTTTTTTTTCCTTTTATTTCATATTATCTTTTAATTTATTTTTCAGGATTTTTTTTTTAACATTCACTCTCTTTTTTTATTTGCTTTTTTCTCTACTTTTTCCCTCTTTTTTCCTTTTATGTTATTTATGTAACGATTATTGACAGTTTCAAAGTTTGATTCATATTAGCCGACCCCAAATCATTTTGGGACTAAGGCTTAGATGTTGTTGTTGTTGTTGTTGATGATGATGTAAGTCTGAAGCCTTTGACAAGTTCAGAGATTTCAAGGCTGAAATGGAGAAGCGTCATAGGAAGAGTATCAAGTCACTACGATCTGATCATGATGGCGAATATATTAGTAGAGAGTTTTTAAATTTATTGGCAAATGAGGGGATTACGTCCTAGATCATTGCGTCGGGAATTCCACAACAAAATAGTGTTACTGAGAGAAGAAACAGAACTCTTTTAGATATAGTTAGGTCGATGATTTACTCAAATTTACCTATTTAGGTCTAAGCGTACGCCTTGGATAACGGCGTACATTCTAAACATGGTGCCTTCGAAGTCAGTTCAAAAAATACCCACAGAACTGTAACACCCCTATGATTTACGGAGATATTATAGCACCGTAGATTCTTTTGGGAGAACCTACCAGGCTTAAACCGACATACAATCATATTAAAAATGATACAACAATAAAACTCAAGACATCCACACACATTAATCATACTCAACTTCAACATCATATACATCAACAACATATTTGTGGATTCTTCATCCTTATCTAAGGTAACTTCTTCAACCCTTGAATTCGATTTTGAGTTGGAACATGACGTTTTGGATGGTATAATCATGATTTGTGATGGATATACGTATGATTATGAGTTTTTACGAGTTATCATCGGATTGTTGGAAGTTTTTCTCAAGAACACTTTGAAGGTTGACTTGGAATTGGGTTTTGCAATTTAATGTTATCGTAAACTCGATTTGAGTATTTCTATTGGATTATCGATTGTATTAATGGTGTTTTGGTGGATTGGATCATTCAATAGAAGTTGGTTTTCGATACAAATGGGATTATTTGTTTAGGATGGGAGATTGTTTTCAAGGTGTTTGTCGAAATGCCTCAATGGGTTTGGATTTATTGTATCGACATCTTGAATTGGTTATGATCGCTATTGATTCGTATATTAAGCGAGTTGTTGATGATTGTGTTATTCAAGGTTGTTCGAGCGACCGGTAGTTTCCCTTAGGATGTTGCTCGAGAGAGGACGTATCATCACCGGTGTTAAGGTAAGTTGATTCTTACTCGGTTAAAAGGATATTCATTCCTTTCGTTGTTGTTCATTCATAATCATAACTCCTTCATATGGTATTAACCATATCGTGACTTGTCATTGTCAATTAATCACTTCATTCATGAGGAACGACGGTTCCAATCATTTCATTGAGCTATCATTCATTTCACTATTAATTCATCTCAGTGAGTCATCCTTGATTTTGTCGAATTGTTATTCATTAATATTCTTCATGGTCATTCTTGTTCATATGACCTTCTGGGTTTATATTGCGCGGTCGGGTGGGGATGTGCGGAATTTTTAGTCGGGCACATGATGGTCATGTGTTGGGTTCACCGACACATTGGACTGTGCACACGGTAACGTACCTCCATGATACTAATTAGGTACAAGGACGAGTGTGTCCGTACACTCGTCTTGTGCACTTGCACATACCATTACATGCGTACTATGATGCCTCTCTTCAGCATCATTTCATAATTAAGATATATCATGATGGTGTTTATTCAACTCTTGAGGATTGTTGTTCTGTGTAACTGACCCTGTTGGGGGATGTTGTTTTCAAGTCATGGCAAGGCTAAAGCACGGGAAGAGAATGTGGATGGCGAGGAGTCCCAGTGATACTAGTTGGGGGCCCCAATCCTTTTCAGTCATTCGTGTTTTCTTCATTTTATTTCCGCTGCAGACTTCCGTTTGAATTATTCATTTTATTCAGTGTTGTATATTTTATTTTCATATAAAATATACATATATTCTGTATTTTCCTGGGTGTGTTGCACTTGAAACTCCTCATCGGAGTAGTTGATGATGTAATGTGGTTCGGTACTACATTTACACTTTGTAATTCATTAATTTCACCCACCTAGTAGGTCCCATTCGGGGGTCCACGGCACTGTAATATCCGCCTGGTTTGGGGTGTTACAGATGAGATGTTGTTAACTTGATACTAGAAACTCAAAAACGTAGTTGGATGATGAAATCTGGCCAAAACCCGCACTGCCCTATGCTCAAGATCGCTCAGCCGTCGGAGAAGAAAAGAGGGAGAGAAAATGACGAATTCTAGAACATGCAGGCCCATTTATAGTGGTTGATGATTAGCGCACGCTACGGTCGAGATATTGCGTGCGCTATCGGGCAATGTCGGTAGTCTAGAACCTTCTGTCTGACTTCGCTAGAGTGCTCTACACATAATTTAGCATGCGTTATTGACCGGAACTACCGCACGCTAGCTTCAATAATAGCGCGCTAACTTCCTGTGTCCAGACTCCAGAAACATTATGTCCTTACTACCATGCCAAAATAGCACGCGTTACCAACACCTCTAATGTGCGCTAATCCACCTCAATAACGTACGCTAGCCTACTATTAGCGTGCGCTAATGACCCATTCTAGAATCCAGAAAGCCTACTGCCCAGTCGGCCTAACGTGCGCTACGAACAAGAGTAGCGTGCGCTACAGATACATGGTTAGCATGCGCTATCAATACAGCTTAGCATGCACTAACTGCTACTTCTCAGCATTAAAACCACGAAGTCCGGTCAGAACAAACAAAACCCGAATATTACAGAACCCGACAATTACTAACCATCAACATTCCAATACCATCACCAATATACACATGTTCCAAATGCCAAACAATACAACATGGAAATTACAAATCAATTCTCAACAGAATACGTCCAAAATAACTTATAATTAATAAAATACGCGGATATTACACCCTTACCCCCTAAAAATAAGTTTCATCCTGAAACTTAAGATTTGAATAGTTCAGGGTATCGGGCATGCATACTATCTTCAGTTTCCCACGTAGCTTCTTTAATTCTATGTTTAGACCATTAAACCTTTACTAACGGAATCGCCTTCCGTCGCAATTGTTTCACTCGACGCTCCAATATGGCTACAGGTTGCTCTTCACATGGAACATCATCATTTACTTCAATCTCTTCATAATAAATAACATGGTTAGGATCGGAAACATACTTACACAGTTGTGAAATATGGAACACATTATGAACATGACTAAGCGCTGGAGACAACGCTAGTCAATAAGCCACATCACCTACTCTGTCTAGGATCTCGAAAGGAACAATATAATGAGGGCTAAGCTTCCCTTTCTTACCAAACCGAAGGACACCACGAGTCAACGATACCTTCAACAACACATGATCTCCTGCCTGAAACTCTAATGGTCGACATCGAACATCAGCATATGACTTCTGTCGACTCTGGGCGGTAAATAACCTTTGTCGGATCAAAGCAACCTTTTCCCTCATTTGGATTAACAAATCTGGCTCTACTCCAAGTAATTCATACGATTCATCCCAACAAAGTGGTGATCGACAACGTCTTCCATATAATGCTTCAAATGGAGCCATACCAATCGAACTATGCCATCTATTATTATATGCGAATTCAAGTAACGGTAAATGAATTTCCCAATCTTATTTATAATTCAAGGCACATGTCCTTAACATACCTTCCAATGTATGGATAGTTCTCTCTGACTATCCATTCGTTTGAGGATGATACGCGGTACTAAAATTCAATTCAGTACCAAGTGCTCGATGTACTACTTGCCAGAATGTGATATAAAGCGTCCATCACGATCCAAAACAATACTCTTTGGGGGTACCATGGAGTCTCACAATTTCTGCAATGAACAAACGGGCCAATCTCTATGGTCCCCAAGTATCTCTAATGCCCAGAAAATGTGCTAATTTGGTTAGTCGATCAATGATTACCCAAATCATATTCATCCCAGTTCGCATCTTGGCATTCCCATAATAAATTCCATCGCGATATCTTCCCACTTCCATTCTGAAATCGGTAACGGTTGCAACTTTCCGACAGGTCTTTGATGTTCAGCTTTAACCTGCTGACAAGTTAAATATTTTGACACATGATCCGTTACATCTTTCTTCTTGTTCGGCCACCAAAATTTCTTCTTCAAATCTTTATACATTTGACTCGTACCCAGATGAATCAAGTATGGAGTAGAATGTGCTTCATTCAAAATCACTTTTCTAAGATTATCCAGATTTGGTACACAAATCCTACTTTGAAATCGAAGAACTCTATGTTCACGGATCATGAATCCTGGTGCCTTTCCTTTAACAACATTCTCTCGTATCTGAACTAACAGGGGATCATCCCATTGTTTAGCTTTAACATCTTCAATAACTGGGGATGTGATCTCAAGGAAACGCAATTGTCCCTGAGTTACTTGAAGCCAAACTTCAATCTCCAATTCAGTTAACTCTCGCCTGAGCATTGGTTGAGAGGTAAGTAATTCCAACCTCTGCAACACGATTTACTTGCGGCTCAAAGCATTAGCAACGATATTCACTTTACCTGGATGGTAAAGAATGTTGAAATCATGATCTTTAATCAATTCCAACCATCGCCACTGGCGCATATTAAGCACCTTCTGAGTGAAAATATATTTCAAACTCTTAGGATCCGTATAAACCCGACAAGAAGAACCATATAGATAATGTCTCCAGATCTTCATGCGAACACTATAGCGGCTAACTCAAGATCATGGGTAGGATAATTCATCTCATATGACTTCAACTGCCGAGACGCATATGCAATTACTCTATCATTTTGCATCCATACACATCTCAATCCTTGTTTAGAAGCATCACTATAAATAACGAAACCTTCACTTCCATGTGGTAAGGCTAGAATTGGTGATGTAGTTAGCCTTTTCTTCAACCCATCATAACTTTTCTGACACTCGTCATTCCACTCAAACTTCTGAGTTTTTTGTAATAGTTGAGTGAGTGGTCGAGAAATTATCAAGAAACCCTCAACAAAACGACGATAATAACCTACTAATCCCAAAAAAACTCCGAACTTCCTTGACATTCCGTGGGGGTTCCCAAGTTAAAACTGTTTCAATTTCTGAGGATCCACTCGAACACCTTCGGCTGATATAATGTAACCAAGGAAAGCAAATTCTTTCAGCCAAAACTCGCTCTTAGAGAGTTTAGAATAAAGCTTATTAGCCCTCAGAATACTAAGTACTATCCTTAGGTGCTCAGCATGCTCCAATTCACTCTAGGAATAAATTAAGATATCATCAATAAACACCACTACGAATTTGTTGAGATATTCGATAAAGGCCTTGTTCATAAGCTGCATAAATATCGCTGGAGCATTAGTCAAACCAAAAGGCATAACCACGAATTCATAATGCCCATATCTCATTCGAAATGTTGTATTTGGGATATTCGAATCCCAAATTTCCGGCTGATAATATCCCGATCTCAAGTCAATCTTTGAGAAAACCGTAGCTCCATGTATTTGATCAAACAAATCAGCAATTCGTGGCAACGAATACTTGTTCTTGATGGTGAGTTTATTCAACTCACGATAATCAATACATAACCGTAAGGATTCGTCTTTCTTCCATACAAACAATTCCGGTGCACCCCATGGTGAAGCACTTGGCCGAATATAACCTTTGTTCAACAGTTCACCTAGTTGTTTTTTCAACTCTTGCATTTCCGATGGGGCATTTTGTATGGTGCCTTGGATACTGGTGCTGCATTAGGCTGTAGTTCGATAGTAAAATCCACATCGCGATGCGGCGGCAACCTGGGCAAATCATTTGGAAATACGTCTAGAAACTCATTTACGGTCGGGATAGAGGACAACTGAACCTCGCCAGTTTCTGTCTTCAATGCGTAACACCAACAACCGGTACAGCTTTGTCGTAACAACTTTATCGCCTTCATGGCTCGAATAATTTTTCCTGAAGCACCTGATTTCTATCCTTCAAAGATATGTTCGGTACCATCCTGTGCAACTATCGAAATTATTTTTCGACAATAATCCACTACTGCCACATGACGATTTAACCAATCATCACCCAGGATCAAATCTCCCCCCTTCATATCAATCACGATTAAGTCAGAAGGCTAATCTCTACCATTGATTGTTTTAGGATAATTTACAACCTCCTGATCCCCAACTATCCTTTCCCCGCTCAGCAATCCAACAATGAATGGTTCACATGCAGAGAGACCAATTAGGTCCAGGCAATTCACACAAGACAATGATATAAAGGAATGAGTAGCTCCAGAATCAAATAATACATCTATGTGCACACGAATATAAACAATACCTGACGTAGTCGCATCCCCTACATCATCAGTCCGTCTCATCTCATATAGTCGAGGGGGAGCTGATCGAGTGTTTGGGGTATACACTCGGTTCTTCCTCTGCTATTGCCGTGTCCGACAATGGGAGTTGGCTGACCCGTAACTATGCCTGCTAGAGTCGGAGACTGGTTAGCAAGGACCCTACTCGCGGTCTCGCAATATGACACCCGATGCCCCAGCTTACCACACTTAAGATAGTCAACGGAGCGCGGTGAACAACGAAGACTGACATGTCCTGGATTTCCACAATTAAAACAAACTCTTTGCGCTCCTCCACTAGGTTGAGGGGAACCAACAGAAGACTGCATAGAGGACTGAGGCCTACGCGATCCACTTCCTCGAAAACTACCAGAAAACTTCGGCTTCTTCGAGCTAGGATCCGTCTGAACCGGTATTATCACCATTTCGTAAGCAAGTGTTGTATCTTGATATTATCTTAGAGTAACATATCCAAACCCAGCCATATACTTCTGAACTTCAGGCTTCATTCTCGTATCAAAATGAAGTATCTTAGCTGCTTCAGCTCTGACTTGGTCTTGGACATACACTAACTGTCTGTTGAACGTCTTGATTGCCTCATATATAGGAACATCTTGGGGTTGAGATATAGAGAACTCACTGACTCTGGCTTGCCGTACAGGCGCTAGACAATACTGAGCCTCCATTAGCTCTTTGAATTCTCCCCATGTGGCCTCATGATCCCTGGGTTTAGCAGCTCTCCACCAATCCTAAGCGTCATCAACAGTCAGATATTGAGCAATTGGAACTTTCTTGGCTTCAGGGCAGCCAATTCCGTCAAAAATCTTCTCTAATTCGACTAGCCAATGATCCCAATTAGTTGCATCGCCGGAGCCGTCGAATTTGGGAGGATTTATTTTTATGATTTCTTGAAGCCATCGATCTTCACCAGTCCTGCCAGCATAAATATTCTGCACCACTTGTGCCAGTTGATGTACCTCAGTCATAGCCTATTGAGGTACTTCTGCTTCTACACTCGCACCCGCACCTCCCGATGGGTTTAGGTTTGGATTAGTCACAGAATGAGATGCCGAATCCGAAGCGGACATTTCTGGTTCGGGTACCGCTCCCCTACCATAGCCTCGGCTGCGTTGAGGATTAGCTCTACCTCACAGCATACTGAGGGGTAAGAAGCGGTTCAGGAGAGACACAATTACAATAACAATAAATTATCTGATTACATAAACGATTACTCCCAAAAAGAAGGAGCAATTACTTTCCAAAGAGATTCCCAGAATAGATGGCACGAGGTGGAAGCAACCCAATGATATCATAAACAGACGACCGTCTCGACTTTAATAGACCTAAAGCACCAACATCCTAGGTATCCATAAACCTAAGATCTGATACTATATTCTGTAACACCCCTGTAATTTACGGATATATTACAGCTCCGTAGATTCTTTTTGTAGAACCTACCAGGCTTAAACCGACATACAATCATATTAACAATGATACAACAATAAAACTAAAGACATTCACACACATTAACCATACTCAACTTCAACATCACATGCATCACAATGTCAACCGACACACTGTCCCGTAGGACCATAACTGATACAACACCTCATCAATGACCAAACAATGACACAATACACATTACATGATGGTACACGTGCGAGTACAAAACAAACAGGACTCTGTTCACGACAAGACGACCACGACTCAAACTGGTACATGATATCAATGCTGCCCACCAAACTCGTGTCCGCCCTGTGCTGGCTCGCCTACTGGACCTGTACCTGAATACACAAGAAGTATATTCACACCTAAGGGGTCAGCAAGAAGTCGGTGCAAGTACAATGATTATGAATATGTACTACAAGTGAATAAGCAACAAAATCACAATGCCATCACATATATTCCGAAATATAGTACCATAATCATTATCATAAAACAACCTCCCGAGCTATACCATCCCTGTACCTCACGCGAGATACACACCCCAGGGAGTCCTCGTCAGGCCCTCTCTGGTTGTATAGCCCCATTGAGTGATCCGTAGAAAATGCGGACTAGCAGACCCAGGGGACGCTCACTGGTTTTACTCGATTCACACACACTCAGTGACGACATGTCACAAACCACATTTTCTGAAATTACCGCTTTTCACAGAATCACATTTTCCACATATTCACACAAGGTACATCAAAACGTAATCAAAGTACTTGCCTCGACTAGAACAATATTAAGAATGGTAAACGAGAGGTCTTGCGGTCTGAACTTCTGTCAATGATTCGTTCCTAGCACAACAAGATACCAAATCAAGCACAACACTACAGAAACAGAAGGATTTTCTTCAGATTCTACTCTTAGGGACAAACTATCAAACACTATGAAGGCGGAGTCGTTCATACTCCTTTTAACAGATGAAAACTCGAAACAAAATCCATAGGCTTCAAGAAACACAAGGTTTAAGGATTACAACATCATAATCCACTAGAAATCAAAGCTAAAACGAATTAGAATTGAAGATCTCAACAAAAACCGTAAAATATGAAGAACTAGGGTTAGAACGAAGTTTACCTCGATTTGGACGATGAAAGTTGATGAGATGTTGTTAACTTGATACTAGAAACTCGAAAGCCAAAAACGTAGTTGGATGATGAAATCCGGCCGAAACCCGCACTACCCTATGCTCAAGATCGCTCAGCCATCGGAGAAAAAAAGAGGGATGGAGAAAATGATGAATTCTAGAACATGCAGGCCTATTTATACTGGTCGGTGATTAGCGCGCGCTACGGTCGAGATATAGTGTGCGATATCGGGCAATGTCGATAGTCCAGAACCTTCTATCTGTCTTCGCTAGTGTGCGCTACACATAAGTTAGCGTGTGTTATTTGCCGGCACTACCGCGCGCTAGCTTCAATAATAGCGCGAGCTAACTGCTTGTGTCCAGGCTCTAGAAACATTTTGTCCTTACTGCTATAATAACCATGTAATTCATGTGTGTTATTTTGGATGTATCTTGTTGTATTGTGGTTATTTGAATTTGAGGGTAGTGACGATTGGCAATTGGAGTGTTCATAGTTGGTAACTGTTGAGTTTTGTAATTTCATATTTGCTTTTGTTCTGGCTGGAATTCACGAAATTTATGCTGGATAGTAGCAGTTAGCACGCGCTAGACTGTACTGATATCGCACGCTAACCAGGTGCGAGTAGCGCACACTACTCTTGTGCATTAGCGCACGTTAGGACTGCTGGACAGTGAGCTTTCTGGACTTTGGACTGAGGCATTAACGCACGCTAATGGAAGACTAGCGTATGCTATTACTGATGTGTTAGCGTACGTTAAAGGTTGGTAACGCGTGCTAAGTCGGCAGGACAGTAAGGGCAGATTGTTTCTGGACTGCGGGCGCTAGTGTCGATCGAAAATGTGCGCTAATATATTTGGGTAGCGCGCACTACCGGGGTCAGACAGTGGGTTCTGCACCGCCTTTCAAGCCCATTAGCGCACGCTAAATTTAAGCCGTAGCGTGCGCTAGTCTCTCCCAATATATATACACTGGGCAGGTTCTAAATCGCCATTTTCTTTCCCTTCTTCTCCTTCTCCAGTAGCTGAATATTCTTGGGCATAGAGGAGTGTAGATTTTGGTCAGATTTCATCATCCAACAACATTTTTGAGTTCCTAACACCAAGTTAACAACATCTCATCAACTTTCACCTTCCAAATCAAGGTAATATCCGCTCGAACCCTAGTTCTTCATATTTTGGGGCTTTTGCTAGGATCTTCGATTCTAATCTATTTTAGCTCAGATTTGTGCTAGATTATGATGTTGTAATCATAATCCTTCGTTTTTCTCCAAAGCTCGTGGATTAAATTCCAAGTTTTCCTCCGTAGTTTGGATTCGAACTATGTTGTCTTCGTTATGTTTGATTAAAGGTCCCTAAGGGTAAAACTTAGGGTGAATCCTTCCGTTTTCATAGTATGGTATTTGATTCGGTATTTTTTTGAACTAGGATCGAATCGTTGAAGGGGTTTGGACCGTACGTCTTTCCGTTCAATTTTCTTATATCATTTCCAACCAACGGAAGTACTCTGATTTCGTTTATTGTACTTCGTGTGAACATGTGAATTGTGTTAGGAGTATGCCCTCGAATGCCACTCAGGGGATGTATGAATGAGGGCATTGTACTTGTTATTATGTAATTCATTATCATAAGGCAAATGAATGTTTCTTTATTTACTCGTAGTTACTGGCATTCCTAACTTGTAAATATATATATATATATATATATATATATATATATATATATAAACTTGTCCGTGTATTTGAGAGCAAAACATTCCACTCCTTATTAGATAAGGGGGTCGGCACTGGAAAGGTTTATAGCTCAAATACTGAATAGTTCGCAAGTCGATGAAACTTGACTGGGCGTTAAGTTTATGTGAAGACTTGTATGACATGTTCTTTGACATGGAGAGTGCCTGTAGAACACTAATGGTTAGTGGGAGCACACGTTATAGGTATGCTAATTGGATTAGTATACTCGAACCAACTCACCCTCGATTCGTCACACGGATTTTACTCCGGGACAGTCAATGACGAAATCGAAAGGTTGTGATAGGTATTCATGAACCTTTGACTTGAGGATTTAGTAGGGATGTGCTTGTGACGTCAAGATTTTCGTTAGAGTAGTTTGACCCTGTAAACCGGAAAGCAGGGGTCAAGCTCGACGTGCGTCTTGATGGGCAAGCAGCAGGTCCTACTGAATACCAAGATAGAATTCTTTCTCTTGTTAGTGAACGGGTTATATGTCCTATGCGGTTATTTGCAGATGAGATCATAAGTCTTTGGCCAAAGCATTAGAGCTAGTTATATTGGATACACGAGAGCTCGATGATCTCGATTTGCATTAACTCATGCATAGCGTCAAGTACATATAGGGTTTGACTGACCATGACCCTATAACTTGATCGGGACATTTGAAAGAAGGGTTTATACGTATACTGGTATTCACGACAGGATAGTTCTTGAATGATCCCAATCATTCGTTCTCAGTTGGGGTACAGTGTAGGCCACCAGGCTGGCTAGGTGGTGCTACTACTCTTTGGTTCCTCCCATTGCTGACTGAGACGGACATACCGAGTCGCGCAATAAGATTGACGACGGAATGAATCGAGTTTATTCTCTCATTATGAATATTAGATATTGGATATCTAATTGGGACATTGGATGTCTAAATTGATTTACTGGATAAATTAATTTACGGCCTAATGAATTAAATAAATTACTAGGTGATTAATTTAATTCATGAATATAATTATTTCTTGGAGAGATTAATTATGTTATTATGTATTTGATATGATTAATTAATTGGATTAATTAGTCGACATAAATACATCGGAACGGAATAGGAGTTTATCTGTTTGGACTCACGGGAGTCCGAAACGGACTGAACTCATCCGACTCCTTCTATATGGCCGCCCTATTACCTACTCCCTCAATTGGTCTTGGTCTTCACATTGTGGGGTACAAGTCTTGTGACCAACCAAGGGGACAGGGATCAACCTTTGGTCATATTGTCAAAAGTAAGTGATTATGGGGAGATTTGAATGAGAATAAAAGTGAAGACCACAATCTCTATTGCTACACTTAATCTCACGGTTTTGGACAAGAATAAGAGAGAGGAAAATAGTTTTTCAAGGCTTCATATTATTCTTCATCATCTTCACATATTTATCATAAATTTTTCTTGGAGAAAAATAGAGTGATATAGAGAGATCATAGATTATATACTTAGAGTGTTATAATCTTGATTAGCAAGTTTCTACAACCTTGTTCTAGCCGTATCCGTGGAGGATAACGAGGTTTAGTCGTTATGGTCATTTCTCCGGTGCATAGCAAGTAGAGACGCGGTGCTTTCGGCGTTGGATCATCCAAGAGATTGGAGCGGATTGGATTCGTGGAAAGCAACCTAAAGCTTGGGTAACTGCTCAAGAGAAGGACTCCATTTAATCAATGGACTACAAGGGTATGTTTCTAGTATCATCTTGTGTTTCATTTAATATTCGTATATACGTAGCTCGATCGATCCTCGTAGGGATTCAGATCGAATTAATTTTCATTTTACCGCTTCCGCTGGGCCTTCGATTTAGCCACTGAATCCCAACAAATTGTGATTTTGAGAAAATATGATTTGTGCCATGTGTTTATTGAGTATGCGCGAGCTGAGTAAAAACCAGTACGGGTCCCCTGGGATTCGTTAGACTTCGAGTTCTACGGATCACTCGGTTGGGTTGTACACTGGGGAGGGCCTGACGAGGACTCTCTGGGGTGTGTATCCCGTGTGGGTACAGGGCTAGTACAACTCCGGAGGTTGTCTTGTGATGATGATTATGGTATTTTATTCCAGAATATATGTGATGGCACTGTGATTTCTCTTGAATATTCATTTGTTGTACATATTCTGTAATTGTTGTACTTGCACCGGTATTTTGCTGACCCCATCAGGGGTAGATATACTTGTTGTTTATTCAGGTTTAGGTCTAGTGGGAGAGCCAGCACAGGGTGGACACGTGCTTGGTGGGCAGCATTGATATCGTGTACTATTTTGAGTTGGTGGTCATATTGTCAAGGTCATGGTTATGTTTTGGTTTTGTACTCGCGTGGGTACTGCCATGTGTTATCATCGTGTTGTTTTTCATTATTGATGGTGCTATTGTATCAGCTGTGGACTGTTGTATCAGTCGTGATCCTACGGGATGATGTGTTATTTGGTTTTGTAATATATATCGTTTTGGTGATAGTTTGTTCTTTTAAATAAGTGAGTGTTGCGGTTTGTTAATTTTTAATGAGTTTTATGTATATTAAGCCTGGTAGGTTCTCCAAAAAGAATCTACGACGCTGTAATATCACCGTAAATCATGGGGGTGTTACAAAATATGGTATCAGAGCTTAGGTTTATGGATACCTAGGTTGTCGTTGTTTTGGGTCTGTTAAATTGAGTCAGTTGTTGTCTAAAATATCATTGGCATGCTACCACCCCCTGATGCCTATGCTGGAAGACTCTTCGGATGTTGGTTTGCTTCTTTCCTTCAAAAGTAATTATCTTTGACTTTGTGCAATATATTGTTGTAATCGTTTCCTTGTTGAACCATTCTTATTCCTCAGTATGCAGAGAAGTAGAGCTATCCGTCAACGTGGCCAAGGCCGTGGCAGGGTAGTAGTATCTGAGTCTGAGAGGTCTGTTTCAGAATCGGCATCTCGTTCTGCGACTAAGTCAGACCCGATCCCTTCGGGAGGTACAGATGAAGGTTTGGGGCCGAAGTGCCTAACGTTATTCAACAAGTCGTAACGCAAGTGCACCAACTGGCCCAAGTGGTGCAGAATGTTAATACTGGCAGGACAGTTGAGGATAGATGGCTTCAAAAAGTTATGAAGATGAACACTCCCAGATTCAATGGTTCTGGCGATGCAAACAACTGGGATCATTGGTTGGTTGAGCTGGAAAAGATCTTTGACGGTATTGGCTGCCCTGAAGCCAAGAGAGTTCTAATTGCTCAATATCTGAGGGTTGATGACACGTTGGATTGGTGGAGAGATGTTAAGCCCAGGGATCGTGACGTCACTTGGGAAGAATTTAAAGAACTCATGGAAGCGTCGGTATAGTTAGCAAGACTCAGTGAGTTCTTCAGAGCTCAACCCGAGGATGTCCCTATTTCTGAGGCAATCAAGACATACAACAAGCAGTTAGTGTATGTCCAAGATCGGGTTAAGGATAAAATAGACAAGATACTTAATTTCGATGCAAGGATGAAACCGGAGGTCCTAAAGTATATGGCGGGCCTTGGGTGTACAACTTTGAGAGAATATCAGGACATAGTGTTTGCTTATGAGATGGTGTCAGTTCCGGTTCCTACGGTTTCGCGTTCGAAGAAATCGAAATTTTCTGGTAGATTCCGAGGCAGCGGATCGCGTAGGCCTCAACCTTCTACGCAGTCTTCTGTTGGTTCCCCGCAATCCAGTGGAGGAGTGTCAATTCCTATTGTTCATCATGCCTTGTTACTTGTTTCACGTGTGGAAAACAGGGACATTGGGCATCTTATTGTGAGAAAGTGAGTAGAATCCTCGCCCAGCCATCCCCAAATTCAGCAGGCACCATCTCGAGTCAGCTAACTTCGAGTATTGGATGTGGCAGAGGCAAGACCGACCATAAGGATACACCTATCATTGGATCTGCTCCACCCCGATTGTATGAGATGAGGTGGACTGATGATGTAGGGGCTGCAACTACGTCAGGTATTGTTTATATTCGTACGCGCCCAGTAGATGTGTTATTTGATTCTGGAGATACTCATTCATTTATATCATTGTCTTGTGTGAATTGCCTGGACCTTATTGGTCTCTCTGCATGTGAACCTTTTATCGTTGGACTGCCGAGTGGGGAAAGGATAGTTGGGGATTGAGAGCTTGTCAATTGTCATGTAACCATCGACGGTAGAGATTAGCCATCTGATTTGATTGTGATAGATATGAAGGGAGAATATTTAATTTTGGGTGATAACTGGTTAGATCACCATGGGGCACTAATGGATTATCGTCGAAACATAATTTCGATCATTGATCAGAATGGTGCGGAATATGTTTTTGAAGGATAGAAACCCGGTACTACTGGGAAGATTATTAGAGCCATGAAGGCTGTGAAATTGTTGAACTAAGGTTGTACCGGTTATTGGTGTTACGCAATGAAGACAGAAGCTGGCAGAGTTCAGTTATCTTCTATTCCAATTGTGAATGAATTTCCAAATGTATTTCCGAATGATTTGTCGGGATTGCTGCCATATCGTGAAGTGGAGTTAGTTATTGAACTAGAGCCTAATGCGGCGCCAATATCCAAGGCACCATACAGAATGTCCCCATCGGAAATGCTAGAATTGAATAAACAATTGGGTGAACTGCTGGACAAAGGTTATATTCGGCCTAGTGTGTCTCCATGGGGTGCACCGGTATTGTTCGTACGAAGAAAGATGGATCTTTACGGCTATGTATTGACTATCGTGAGTTGAATAAACTCACTATTAAGAACAAGTATATGTTGCCAAGAACCGATGATCTATTTGATCAATTACAAGGGGCTACGGTTTTCTCCAAGATTGACTTAAGATCGGGATATTATCAGCTGAAAATTCGGGATTCGGATATTCCTAAAATGGCGTTTCGAACGAGGTATGGACACTACGAATTCGTAGTTATGCCATTCGGTTTAACGAATGCTCTGGCGGCATTTATGCAACTTATGAACAAACATTTATCGAATATCTCAATAAATTTGGGGTGGTGTTTATTGATGATATCTTAATCTATTCCAAGAGCAAGACGGAGCATGCCGAACACTTGAGAATTGCGTTGGGTATTTTGAGTGCTGATAAGCTTTATGCTAAATTTTCTAAGTGCGAGTTTTGGCTTAGAGAAGTTACTTTTCTTGGACACATTATATCAGCCGATGGTATTCGGGTAGATCCTCAGAAATTTTAAGCTGTCTTAGCTTGGGAACCCCCGAGGAATGTAAAGGAAGTTCGGAGCTTCCTAGTATTAGCTGGTTATTATCGTCGATTTGTCGATGAATTCTCAAAAACTACTCGACCACTCACTCGGCTTTTGCAGAAAACTCAGAATTTTAAGTGTAGTGATGAGTGTCAGAAGATTTGTGACGAGTTGAAAAAATGATTGACTACGTCACCAATTCTAGCCTTACCGCAAGGAACGGAAGGTTTTGTTATTTATAGCGATGCTTCTAAATAGGGATTGGGATGTGTATTGATGCAAAACGAGAGAGTAGTGGCTTATGCGCCTAGAAAATTAAAGCCATACGAGATGAATTATCCCACCCATGACCTGGAGTTAGCCACTGTGTGTTTGCGTTAAAATTTTGGAGGCATTATTTGTATGGTTCTTCTTGTCGAGTGTATACGGATCATAAGAGCTTGAAGTATATATTCACGCAGAAGGAGCTTAATATGCGCCAGCGGCGATGGTTGGAATTGCTTAAAGATTGTGATCTTGACATTTTTTACCATCCAGGTAAAGTGAATGTCGTTGCTGATGCATTAAGTCGCAAGTCAATCATGTTGCAGAAATTAGAATTACTTACCATTCAACTGAATCTCAGGCGAGAGTTGATTGATTTGGAAATTGAAGTTTGGCCTCAAAGAGATCAAGGACAATTACGTTTCCTTGAGATTAGGTCCTCCGTGATGGAAGATATTAACACCAAATAGTTAGACGATCTCTCATTTATGCAGATTCAGGAAGACGTTAAAGGAAAGGCTACTGGATTCTTAATCGATGAAGATGGAGTTCTTCGATTTCGAGGTAGAACTTGTGTACCTAAGCGGGATGATCTCAAGCGAGTGGTTTTGAATAAAGCACATTCTACTCCGTACTCGATTCATCCGGGTACGAGTAAATTGTATAAAGACTTGAAGAAAAAATTTTGGTGGCCGAACATGAAGAAAGATGTAATAGAGTTCGTGTCGAAATGCTTGACTTGTCAGCAGGTTAAAGCATAGCATCAAAGACCTACCGGTAAGTTGCAACTGTTACCAATTCCGGAATGGAAGTGGAAATACATCGCGATGGATTTTATTGTGGGAATGCCAAGAACGCGAACTGGAGTGAATATGATTTGGGTAATCGTTGATCGGTTAACCAAATCCGCACATTTTCTGGGCATTATAGATACTTGGGGACCGGAGAGGTTGGCTCGGTTATTGATTGCTGAGATTGTGAGACTCCATGGTACCCTAACGAGTATTGTGCCTGATCGCGATGGTCGTTTTGTGTCACATTTCTGGCAAGCAGAACATCAAGCACTCGGTACCAAACTAAATTTCAGCACCGCTTATCATCCTCAGATGGATGGGTAGTCGGAGAGAACGATCCAAACGTTGGAAGACATGTTGAGGGCTTGTGCGTTGGATTGGAAAGAAGATTAGGAGATTCATTTACGATTGATCGAATTTGCGTATAATAATAGTTGGCATAGTTTGATTGGAATGGCCCCGTTTGAAGCATTATATGGAAAACGGTATAGATCGCCAATTTGCTGGGACGAACCATACGAGTTACTTGGAGTAGAACAGGACTTGATGATTCAAACACAGGAGAAAGTCGTAGTTATTCGATAATGGTTGTTGACCGCCCAGAGTCGACAAAAGTCATATGCCGACATTCAACGTCGACTGTTAGAGTTTCAGACAGGAGATCATGTGTTGTTGAAAGTATCAGTGACTCATGGAGTTCTTCGGTTTGGTAAGAAGGGGAAGCTTAGTCCTCGTTATATTGGCCCCTTCGAGATCCTGGACAAGGTAGGTGATGTAGCTTATCGACTAGCATTACCTCCGACGCTTAGTCTTGTTCATAATGTGTTCCATGTTTCGCAACTGCGTAAGTATGTTCGCGATCCCAGCCATGTTATTGACTATCAAGAGATTGAAGTTAATGATGATGTCATATATGAAGAACAACCGGTATCCATATTGGAGCGCTGAGTGAAGCAGTTGCGACGGAAAGTGATCCCGTTAGTAAAGGTCCAATGGTCTAAGCATGGAATTAAGGAAGTTGTGGAGCAAAATCGGAATTTGCGCCGTTGTGCGGAAGCATAAATGTAAAATGCAGAAATTAAACGACACATGGATTTATAGAGGTTCGGCTATAATCGAGCCTATGTCCTCTCTCGGTATCTTTTTCTATAGGTTAAAGATATAAACCTCTACACCTCTCTTCTATCGGTCGAGGGATAACCGTTACAATCACGTCTTCTATTGGTCCGTGATAAACCACTCGTACTTGTCTTTGTGTCGGTCCAAGTTAAACCATTTTCCTTTTATATTGGACAAGGAATCAACCACTCTAGCTTTCTATAGGTACTACTAGATAAACCTCACGAAGATATTGATTGCGATTCTAATAATGCCGGATCCTTGATCCTAATAACACCGAATCCAATCGTATCTTTTCTTTTACCTCTCGTGTATGTGTTGAATGTATAAACACTCAAACTAACAATCTAAGCTCAATATTACAACAACAATAATATAATATGAATATCTGATCAATGAGTTGTTTTCTTTTCGTTGTTGTATCTTCAATACCATAGGAATTGGTATTTATAGGCATTTCTCTTCCAACTAGCTGTTAGCTCCCTGAGCTGAGCCTCTCTTACGTATGTTAAGGCCCCCATATTACATACGTTAGATCGAATTACGTACGTTATTCCATCTGGGTTACGTACGTTAGCTTAGTCCAGTTTCAGTCCAGTAATATTTGTTTCCTCCTTTACGTACGTTAATAAAACACCATTACGTACGCTATGGATACGTCATTGCTGACGTCATATATCCGTTGCTGCTTTTCTGACTTTGACTCTTCCAACGTTCATCTGGTTTGAACTAGATATTACGTACGTTAAGAAACATCAGTTACGTACGTTAATCGTCCCATTTTACGTACGTTACGCTATCTGCATAGCGTACATTATCTTCCTTAAGTCCAACTTTTCGCACTTCATTTCCTTCGATGCTTTGCTTCGTCTTTTTGTTGTTTTGCTTTGTTTATCAACTTTAATCATCAAAACACTTTTAAGCATGTATGGAATAAAATGTTCCAACAATCTCCCCCTTTTTGATGATTACAAAACAACACTTCGTCAATGTGATTTACCTGCAAAAATACAAATATATGTATATGTGTACAGACCAAAGTTTTCGACTTTGTCCGTTTCGTTAGTTTCTTCTCCTATTTCTTTTTCGACTCCTTCTTTCCTTTTCTTTTGCTTTTCGAATTTTCAAATTTTCATAATCTTTTCGACGTCTCCTCATTTTTCTTTTCAACTTCATCTTTTCGACTTTTTTTCGATTTTCTCCCCCTTTCAGGGCTAATCCCATTCTTTTTCTTTTCTCCTTTCTCCCCCTTTTTGTTTTCATCAAAAAAGTGTAATAAATGACAATAAAATGATAAATACCAAATTGATGTATAAAAAATATGTGATACCAAATGATGAATATAACTATATGCATGAATAGGTTATAAACTCCCCCTGAAAATATTATCTCCCCTTTGAAAAATTATTACTCCCCCTGAGTAAAATACAAATTAAATTTTGGGGATCCAACCTATAGTTGATTTTTGTTTCGAGATGTGAACGATGTTTGGGATGGTGGTTCCTTTAGGAATCCAAATTTTCTTAACTTTAATCGTCCATCTTGGGCTTTAACAGTTTGAAATATGGTGCCCGATTTTCAAATATTTTTCGCAACGGGGTATTTTTAAATTTAAGGATTCGTTTTTAGAACGAGGTTTGAATCCCAACCCCTATTTATTTAAAGTAAACTTTTGTACCGAGGGCATATTTTCAAATTTCTCTTTTCCGAGAGAAAATTTCTTCGCTAAATTTTGGAGCTCGGTTTGAATTTTAACAAGATCATCCTTTAAAATATTTTCGTTTTCAAGGCATTTAGAATGATCGATCTAGATAAACTTTCCCTTTTCTAGAATTTTGGAATTTTCAATTTCCAATGATTTATTTTTAAATTGAAGGGATTTAATTTCGGATAAAGCATTTTGATAATCCGTATGCAATAATTCAAATGCTTCAAAAAGTTCATCGTAAGAATTACTTACTTGGCTTTCGACGTCGCTATCGTCGAATGAACTTCATGCCATAAGAGCGAGATTATTTGGTTGATAAAATCATCATCTTCGTCGTCATCGTTCCATGTTGCAACGAGAACCTCCTTCTTGGGTTTTACTCGGCAATTCTTTGCATATTGGCCTGGTTTACCAAATAATCGACAATTGTTGTCGAATTTCTTATATTCGCCCGAGATGTCTTTCTTTCTCCGGTTTAATAAGGTTTGGAACTTATTAATATTTTTGGCATAATATGTCGATTCTTCGTCGCTTTCATCAACCGGGGAATATTTTTGGCATAATGGTTTTCCGAACGAAGCAAGTCCATTTGTGATGACCGAAAAATGGTCGAGCATGTTGGTGATGGACTCGTCACCTTTCATCATCAATAACTCCTAGTCATGGAGAAGCATATTGATCTTCATCTCCTTGACTTGAGTTGTCCCTTCGTGTTTGATTTAAAGAATTTTCCATATTTCTTTAGCACTTTCACATGATGAGATACGATTGACCTCTTTCGAATTTAAGGCACAAAATAGAAATTGAGTAGCCTTACAATTTAGATGGTCGTTCTTCCAATCCGCGTCATCATATTCTTCGAAAGATTTAAGCGTACCGTCGGATTTGAGAGGAATTTTTGGACCAAGACATATTACTTTCCAAAGCTCGATGTCATATGCTCGGATGAATATTGACATCTTTTTCTTCCACGCCATGAAGTTTGAGCCATCAAAAAATGGTGGTCGGTTAACAGCAAGGCCTTCAACTGGAGGAATTTGGAACGCCATTTGGATCTTCTCCTTGGATGTAAAGCTCCTTATTAGAGGTACCTCTCCGATACCAATTGTTGGAGCAAAATCGGAATTTGCGCCGTTGTGCGGAAGTGTAAATATAAAGTGTGGAAATAAAATGACACATGAATTTATAGAGGTTCGGCTATAATCGAGCCTATGTCCTCTGTCGGTATCTTTTTCTATAGGTTGAAGATATAAACCTCTGCACCACTCTTCTATAGGTCGAGGGATAACCGTTACAATCACGTCTTCTATTGGTCCGTGATAAACCACTCGTACTTGTCTTTGTGTCGGTCCAAGTTAAACCGTTTTCCTTTTCTATTGGACAAGGAATCAACCATTCTAGCTTTCTATAGGTACTAGATAAACCTCACGAAGATATCGATTGCGATTTTAATAATGCCGGATCCTTGATCCTAATAACACCGAATCCAATCGTATCTTTTCGTTTACCTCTCATGTATGTGTTGAATATATAAACACTCAAACTAACAATATAAGCTCAATATTAAAACAACAATAATATCATTATGAATATCTGATCAATGAGTTGTTTGCTTTTCGTTGTTGTATCTTCAATACTATAGGAATTGGTATTTATAGGCATTTCTTTTCCAACTAGCCGCTAGCTCCCTGAGCCTCTCTTACGTATGTTAAGGCCCCCATATTACGTACGTTAGATCGAGTTACGTACGTTATTCCATCCGGGTTACGTACGTTAGCTTAGTCCAGTTTCAGTCCAGTAACATTCGTTTCCTCCTTTACGTACGTTAATAAAACACCATTACGTACACTATGGATACGTCATTGCTGACATCATATATCCGTTGCTGCTTTTCTAACTTTGACTCTTCCAAAGTTCATCTGGTTTGAACTACATATTACGTACGTTAAGAAACATCGGTTACGTACATTAATCGTCCCATTTTACGTACGTTACGCTATCTGCATAGCATACATTATCTTTCTTCAGTCCAGCTTTTTGCACTTCGTTTCCTTCGATGCTTTGCTTCGTCTTTTTGTTGTTTTGCTTTGTTTATCAACTTTAATCATCAAAACACTTTTAAGCATGTATGGAACAAAATGTTCCAACAATCTCCCCCTTTTGATGATTACAAAACAACACTTCGTCAATGGGATTTGTTGGGATAACAAAAACCCTGTATCGATGATGTTGGGATTGTTAGGATTATGCCCTAGAATGCCACGCATAGGATGTTGAGTGAGGGCATTGTACTTGTATTTATGTAAATCATTTATATAAGGCAATGAATGTTTCTTTATTTACTGGTAGTTACTGGCATTCTTAACTCGTAAATATACATATAGAAACTAGTCCGTGTATTTGAGAGCAAAACGTTCCACTCCTTATTGGATAAGGGGGTCGGTACTGGAAAGGTTTATAGCTCAAATACTTAATCGTTCGCAAGTCGATGAAACTTGACTGGGCGTTAAGTTTATGGAAGACTTGTATGACGTGTTCTTTGACATGTAGAGTGCCTGTCGAACACTAATCGTTAGTGGGAGCACACGTTATAGGTATGCTAATTGGATTAGTATACTCAAACCGACTCACCCTCGATTCGTCACACGGATTTCACTCCGGGACAGTCAATGACGGAATCGAAAGGTTGTGATAGGTATTCGTGAACCTTCGACTTGAGGATTTAGTAGGGATGTGCTTGTGAGTTCAAGATTTTCATTAGAGTAGTTCGACCATATAAATCGGCAGGTTGGGGTCAACCTCGACGTGCATCTTGACGGGCAAGTAGCAGGTCCTACTAAATACCAAGATAGAATTCTTTCTCCCGATAGTGAGCGGGTTATATGTCCTATGCAGTTATTGGCAGATGAGATCAAAAGTCTTTGGCAAAAGCATTGGATCTAGTTGTATTGTATTGGATACACGAGAGCTCAATGATCTCGATTTGCATCAACGCATGCATAGCGTCAAGTACAGATAGGGTTTGACTGACCATGACCCTATAACTTGATCGGGACATGTGAAAGAAGGGTTTATACGTATACTAGTATTCACGACAGAATGGTTCTTGAATGATCCCAATCCTTCATTCTCAGTTGGGGTACAGTGTAGGCCGCCAGGCTGGCTAGGCGGTGCTATTACTATTTGGTTCCTCCCATTGCTGACTGCGACGAACCTACTGAGTCGTGCAATAGGATTGACGACGGAATGAAACAAGCTAATTCTCTCATTATGTATATTAGATATTGGATATCTAAATTTGGGACATTAGATGTCTAAATCGATTTATTGGATAAATTGATTTATAGCCTAATGAATTAAATAAATTACTGGGTGATTAATTCAATTCATGTATATAATTATTTCTTGGAGAAATTAATTATATTATTATGTATTTGATATGTTTAATTAATTGGATTAATTAATCGATATAAATACATCGAAACGGAATTGGAGTTTATCTGTTTGGACTTTCGGGAGTCCGAAACGAACTGAACTCGTCCAATTTCTACATGGGCCGCCCCCCACATTTCCACCCACCTTCCATTTGATTCTTGTTTCATTCTTTAATGAATGATAATGACTTGAATGGCATCTCTCATGTGAGATGAGTTGTGAAAGTGGTTGGTGTGTATATAGTATTAGAAGAAGACTTTCATCTCAATCCCGTTAATTTGTATCACACGTATGATATATATATATATATATATATATATATATATATATATATATATATATATATATATATATATATATATAGAGAGAGAGAGAGAGAGAGAGAGAAAGTGACTTTGAGTTCATCACTCATCTTCATCTTCTTCATTTATTTCTTCTTCATTTTTCTTAGAGAAATTTGAGAGAAAAATAGAGAGATCAAACATTAAAACACTTAGAGTGTTATAATCAATAGCTTCATTACCTAGCTCTAGCCTTATCCTTGGAGGATAGCAAGGTGTTGTTGTTCCGGTCGTTTTTCCGGCGCGTGACAAGTAGAGGCACGGTGCTTTCGGTGCTCGGGATTTCAAGAGCTTGGGGAATAGCTCAAGAGAAGGATACCATTTAATCAACGGACTTCAAGGGTGAGTTTCTTACAACTCTTGTTTTTCGTTTTATATTCGTATATACGTAGCTCGATCGATCCTCGTAGGGATTCAGATCGAATTAATTTTCGTTTTACCGCTTCTGCTGGGCCTTCGTTTTAGGCACCGAATCCCAACAGTGGTATCGGAGCGTAGGTCTTGCGATCGTATATACGATATTTAGCATTTGGAATGCTTGATTGGATGGTTTATGATTTGGAATCATAATCACATTAATCGTTGATTTTCAATTGTTCATCTAAAAATTAATTTTTCATGATTTTATGTTAGAATATAAATCTATTTTTCTTTTGAAAAACTGATTTAATTGTGTAATATAAAAATTAGAAAAATATTATTTTTAGATTCGGGACGAAAAGACGAAAAATGTCCGACCCTGGCTCGAAGTGCCGGGACTAGCCGGCAGCGAAAGGTCAATGGGTGGTGGCGACTACCGCCGCCGTGGGCTTGGTCCGGGCCTTTTGTTTTTAGCTCCATTTTTTATATTTCGTTCGGTAATTAATTTCCCACAAATTAAATTAGATTTAATTTGACTAAGATATAATTATGGTAATTTTATTCTTAGGGGAATTAATTTAATGAAATATTTATCGTCCGGAACAAGCTAAAATTAACAGTTGTTTGAATTAATTGGATTAATTCGTTTGGATGGATTAATTTATATTGATTGAATCAATATTTAGATTAATTATGGATGCCATTTATTTTAATGTGTTTGATGCATTATTTTGAATGGTGATGTGGTTCATGGACTTAGTTTTGAATCGTTCAGTTTTATTCGATTGGGTTGTAAATGCCGTTTTGAGCCTATTTATTTTACCAGAAATATTTGTATCTAGGATGCAATTTTCAATGTAAAATTTATATGTAATGACGAAGGCCGGAGGAAGATCCGTTTCGAGAAGATGAAGATTCAAGACGAAGACTTGTAATTAGATTACGGAGTTTTTGTTTCTAGGAACGGTCCATGAACTACATGTTGGTAGCAACTAAGTTGTGAATGGTTGTTCATATTGTATGAATGCTACAAACGCGCTTAAATGAATTAATGTGCAAAGTGTAACACTAATCGCAAAAATTCTCCAACGACAAATTATTAAGTTTATAAGGTTTCAAGGTTTTCCTTACCTCCATCGAGTTTTCGGGAAATTGAAATCCAAACCGGATGCTTCCGAGTTATCGGGGCAGTCGTTCGGGGAAGACGGATAAATTACCGGGAGCGCATTGGATGCCTTCGGTTGGAGCAAATTTTATCCCTAGAAACCTGATAGGTTGCCGAATAAGATTCAATTGTGAAACTGATTTGCGTCGATGGTATAACTTAACTTGTTCACGAACCATAGAAACCGTATAGGTTGAGGGGAGTGAACAAGGGGAAAAAGAAGATCGAATCGTCCATTAGATGGGTTGGTGTTGGACACCACTTTATGAAAATTAATAGACTAGGAACCTGTTCGGTTGCCCTCTATTTAGATTTATAAGGAACTCGATCACCACTATGAAGTAAAGCGACGATACTTCCGGTTTTCACATGGGAGTGTGTTATTCCGATAAAAAATAGTGGGAGCTAAGTAACAATAATAGAAAAGACCTTAATTCTATACTTAGATCATAATTAAATGAGTCACTAATTAATCTGTCGTACTTAGTGCAGACTCAAATCTCAATATGACAATGAATCCACTCGCAATTCTACTCGAAAAGAACACCTTAATGGGACCTAACTTTGTAAATTGGCTCCGCAATCTGATGATTGTCCTTAGTATAGAGGCACTGGGATACGTCTTGGAGACGGATATTCCGGCGCCTCCTGTGCGGACACGAGCCAATCAGGAAGAGATTGAAAACCACGAAAAGTGGGTTAAGAATGACGTGAAGTCCGTGCTTATATGATGGCTTCCATGTCTAATGAGCTTCAGAGAGCTCATGAGAAAATGACTTCTGATAGGCAGATTCTATCTCACTTAACCGAGCTTTATGGTGAGCACAACAGAACTGCTAGATATGAGATATCCAAGCAACTGTTCGGTGCAAGGATGAAGGAAGGTGAGAAGGTTGGGGAACACGTCCTCAAAATGATATCCATGATCTAGAAATTGGAGGCTCTTGATTTTAAAATGGATACTTCTCTCCAAACCGACCTTATCCTACAGTCTCTCCCTGATTCCTTCTCACAGTTTGTTATGAACGTCAATTGCAATGAGATTGTATGTAATTTAGCTGGGCTAATGAACAAACTTGTGACCGCTCAATCTCAGATGAAGACTCTACGGATGAAGGAGTCTGCTCTTGTGATTTCTTCTGGACCTCAGAGGTCTAAGAATAAGAAGAAAAAGACCAAGAAGCAAACTGGACCACAAGTTAAGGACCTTAAGGGAAAGGGCAAGGCCCCAATGGTTCCGAAGAACAAGAAGAATAAGGATGCTTGTCTCAAGTGTGGTGAGTTGGGCCACTGGGCTAGAGACTGTCCGATTCTTCATGGCACTTCAGGTACAGAACTTTTAGTTTTGGAAACAAATTGTTCTGCTTCTGTATTTTCTACTTCCTGGATACTGGATTCTGGTGCTAGTTCTCATATTTGTACCGTGAATCAGGATCTGGAACAAAGTAGGAAGCTTGGAGCTGGAGAAGTTATGATCACAGTCGGAAGCGGGCATAGTGTCGAGGCGACCGACATAGGATCACTTCTTTTGGGTTTAGAATCCGACTTTGTTTTGACTTTAGAAGATGTACTTGTTTTGCCCAAGGGGCACAAAAACATTGGATCCATTCCGGTCATGGACCGAAAAGGCTTTTCATTTTTCATTGGTGATGGTTCCTGCAAAATTTATTTCAGAAATAAACTAGTAGATGCTACATTGTTAAATGGATTGTATCATCTAAATCTCAGCAACAAAGTAGTTGTGAATACTATGACTAGAAAACGTGGTAGGGATGAAACCAATCAAGTTTTGAAATGGCATCTTAGACTTGGTCATGTTGGTCAGACCAAGGTTTACAAGATGGAAAAAGATGGACATATGGGTCCACTGGCATCGGATCCCTTTCCTACTTGTGAATCTTGCCTTAAAGGCAAAATGACTAAGTCCCCCTTCACAGGGACTTTTGAAAGAGCTGCTGATAAACTGGGATTAATCCATACCGACGTATGTAGTGCTTTGGAAGCAGCACGTGACGGATATCAATATTTCATTACGTTTACAGATGATCATACTAGGTATGGTTATGTATACTTAATGAAACATAAATCCGAGGTTTTTGAGAAAGTCCAAGAATTCAAGGCCCTAGTCGAGAAACAAACTGGAAATCATATCAAAGCACTTCGGTCGGACCGAGGTGATGAGTATATGATTTCGGAGTTTGACGAGTTCCTTGAGGAACATGGAATAGTATCACAACTAACACCTACAGGTACTCCTCAGTTAAATGTTGTGTCAGAAAGAAAGAACCGGACCTTGTTGAACATGGTCCGTTCCATGCTGGGCTATACTGACTTACCGATTTACCTGTGGGGGTATGCACTACTGACTGCCGCTTACATCTTAAACAGATGTCCTTCTAAATCCGTTCCTAAAACTCCACATGAGATGTGTGAGGGCAGGAAACCAAGTCTTAATCATATTAGGATTTGGGGATGTCCCGCCTATGTCAAGAAGACTAAGGTGGAAAAGTTGGAAGCGAGGTCCGTGAAGGGACGTTTCATTGGGTTCCCGTCTGGGATGATGGGGTATCTATTCTACATGCCTGAAGATCGAAAGATCATTGCTGCTTTACAAGCACACTTCCTGGAAGATGAGTTCATTTAGGAAGGCGGAGCAGGTAGAAGTATTTCTTTAGAAGAATACAATGAAACTCCTCGGGAGACACCTGTGCAAGAAACTAGAACCGAACCTTCTGAAACACAAGTACAACCACCTCGTAGGTCTAGTAGGGTGTCTCATTTACCTGAGAGGTATGGGCTTGTGCACTTGGAGGATATGGGTCTCCATGAGGTTCCAAGTGATAGCCAAGAGACCGACCCAACGACCTATGACCAAGCGATGGTGGATGTAGACTCCGCGAAATGGCGTGAAGCTATGGAAGCTGAGATAGACTCGATGCATGTCAATTAGGTCTGGACTATAGTAGACCGCCCCAAGGGCATAGTGCCTATTGGGAACAAGTGGATCTACAAGAGAAAGACTGATGGTGATGGCAAGGTTGACGCCTATAAGGTCAGGCTTGTGGCAAAGGGTTATACCCAGAAAGAAGGGATCGACTACTATGATACCTTCTCGCCCGTAGCTATGATCAAGTCTATTCGCATGATGCTCGCTATAGCTGCCTACCACGATTATGAGATATGGCAAATAGACGTAAAGACGGCTTTCCTTAATGGGTTCCTCGATGAGGAAATCCATATGGAGCAGCCTAAAAGCTTTGTGTCCGAGGTCAATATTCAGAAAGTGTGCAAGTTTCAGCATTCCATTTATGGATTGAAGCAAGCGTCGCGTAGTTAGAACCTTCGTTTTGACGAGGCGGTCAAAGAGTTCGACTTCGTGCAAAATAAAGGGGAACCTTGTGTATACGAGAGGGTTAGTGGGAGCAATATCGCATTCTTAGTACTATATGTGGATGATATTCTACTAATAGGAAATGATGTAGGAATGCTCAGTTCTGTGAAAGCTTCGCTTTCGAGTAATTTCTCCATGAAAGACTTGGGAGAAGCAACCTATATTATTGGAATTCGACTCTACCGGGATAGAGCGAAGAGAACAATAAGTCTTTCCCAAGCCCTCTATATAGATAATCTCTTAAAGCGATTTAAGATTGATGATTCTAAAAGAGGGTTCCTACCGATGTAACATGGAATAAAACTCTCCTTGAAGATGTGTCCTCAAAGTGAGGAACAACGAAAGGAAATGAGTAATATACCATATGCTTTGGCCGTGGGTAGCCTTATGTATGCTATGTTGTGTACGAGACCTGACATTGCGCATGTTGTAAGCGTGGTGAGTAGGTTTTAGGCAAACCCAGGTAGGGAACATTAGACTGCCGTAAAGAACGTTCTCAAGTACTTAAGAAGGACTAGAGATATAGTTCTGATGTATGGCGGTGGAGAATTAGATGTAGTGGGATTCACTGATTCGGACTTCCAAGGACTGAAGGACGACTCGATATCTACTTCTGGCTACATATTTACTCTTAATAGAGGATCAGTATCATGGCGTAGCACCAAGCAAAGCACGACTGCTGATTCCACCTATCAGGCTGAGTATCAAGCAGCCTCGGAGGCTTCCAAGGAAGGGTTCTGGATTAAGAAGTTTCTGGGAGAACTTCAAGTGATACTATGTGCTTAGCTGCCTGTTCCGCTGTACTGCGATAATGACGGAGCTATAGCGCAGGCCAAGGAGCCGAGGTTTCACAATTGCACCAAATATATTGAGAGGAAGTATCATCTCATCAGAGAATTTGTTCGCAAGAGATACATTATGCTGCATAGAGTAGACCCAGCCGACAATGTCGCTGATCCACTGACCAAGCCACTTTCTCAGACTAGCTTGGAGCGTCATCTGGAGAACAAGGGTATTAGATACCATAGTGTGTGGCATTGAGTGCAAGTGGGAGATTGTTAGGAGTATGCCCTTGAATGCCACTCAGAGGATGTTGAGTGAGGGCATTGTACTTGTAATTATGTAAATCATTTATATAAGGCAATGAATGTTTCTTTATTTACTGGTAGTTACTGGCAATCTTAACTCATAAATATACATATAGAAACTAATCCGTGTATTTGAGAGCAAAACATTCCACTCCTTATTGTATAAGGGGGTCGGCACTGGAAAGGTTTATAGCTCAAATACTTAATCGTTCGCAAGTCGATGAAACTTGACTGGGCGTTAAGTTTATGGAAGACTTGTATGACGTGTTCTTTGACATGGAGAGTGCCTGTCGAACACTAATGGTTAGTGTGAGCACACATTATATGTATGCAAATTGGATTAGTATACTCGAACCGACTCACCCTCGATTCGTCACACGAATTTCACTCCGGGACAGTCAATGACGGAATCGAAAGGTTGTGATAGGTATGAACCTTCGACTTGAGGATTTAGTAGGGATGTGCTTGTGACGTCAATATTTTCATTAGAGTAGTTCGACCCTATAAACCGGGAGGTGGGGGTCAACCTCAATGTGCATCTTGACGGGCAAGTAGCAGGTCCTACTAAATACCAAGATAGAATTCTTTCTCCCGTTAGTGAGCGGGTTATATGTCCTATGCGGTTATTGACAGATGAGATCAAAAGTCTTTGGCCAAAGCATTAGATCTAGTTGTATTGGATACACGAGAGCTCAATGATCTCGATTTGCATTAACGCATGTATAACGTCAAGTACAGATAGGGTTTGACTGACCGTGACCCTATAAATTGATCGGGACATGTGAAAGAAGGGTTTATACGTATACTGGTATTCACGACATAATGGTTCTTGAATGATCCCAATCCTTCGTTCTCAGTTGGGGTACAGTGTAGGCCACCAGGCTGGCTAGGCAGTGCTACTACTCTTCGGTTCCTCCCATTGCTGACTGCGACGAACCTACCGAGTCACGCAATAGGATTGACAACGGAATGAAACGAGCTAATTCTCTCATTATGTATATTAGATATTGGATATCTAAATTTGGGACATTAGATGTCTAAATCGATTTATTGGATAAATTGATTTACGGCCTAATGAATTAAATAAATTACTGAGTGATTAATTTAATTCATGTATATAAATATTTCTTGGAGAAATTAATTATATTATTTTATATTTGATATGTTTAATTAATTGGATTAATTAATTGATATAAATACATCGAAACGGAATTGGAGTTTATCTGTTTGGACTTTTGGGAGTCCGAAATGAACCAAACTCGTCCGATGTCTACATAGGCCACCCCCCACATTTCCACCCACCTTCCATTTTATTCTTGTTTCATTCTTTAATGAATCATAATGACTTGAATGGCATCTCTCATGTGAGATGAGTTATGAAAGTGGTTGGTGTGTATATAGTATTAGAAGAAGACTTTCATCTCAATCCCATTAATTTGTATCATACGTATGATATATATATATATATATATATATAGAGAGAGAGAGAGAGAAAGTGACTTTGAGTTCATCACTCATCTTCATCTTCTTCATTTATTTCTTCTTCATTTTTCTTAGAGAAATTTGAGAGAAAAATAGAGAGATCAAACATTAAAACACTTAGAGTGTTATAATCAATAGCTTCATCACCTAGCTCTAGCCGTATCCTTGGAGGATAGCAAGGTGTTGTTGCTCCGGTCATTTTTCCGGCGCGTGACAAGTAGAGGCACAGTGCTTTCGGTGCTCGAGATTTCAAGAGCTTGGGGAATAGCTCTAGAGAAGGATACAATTTAATCAACAGACTTCAAGGGTGAGTTTCTTACAACTCTTGTTTTTTGTTTTTATATTCGTATATACGTAGCTCGATCGATCCTCGTAGGGATTCGGATCGAATTAATTTTCATTTTACCACTTACGCTGGGCCTTCGTTTTAGGCACTGAATCCCAACAGAGATAAACAATCCCTGTATCGATCATATTGTCAGAATGTTTTGACAATATGCCAAATCCTGAATACCGCCAATAGCTGTATCGAAAAGCTGATCAAGTATCAACCTGTATCGAAGACTTCTTGCAGTCCCAACCATACAGTAAATCTATCATACAGCAAAGAGTCCCGCAAAGCTAAGTATGGAAGCTGTCTCGAATTATCTATACAGCGATCCTTCCATACAACCCTCAAACAGGACAAGAATGAATCTTCAGTATTCGCTAGAAGTCAAGTCCTGTTTGATAAAGAAGTATTTAAATACTAAAGGATAAAGTATTTAAATACTGTAAATCATCAGAAGATCTTCAAATCCCGCAATATCCGAATCTCAGTCTATTCAAGTCAAATATCAAGTTGTCGCGGAATCTTGCCCAACGGATCTATTTCAAATGGATATATTTCAGAGGCTATATATATCTCCAGAGTTTGAAGATCATCCACAGATCATATACTGTTACATACATACACACGACTTACAAACGATCAAGTACTTACAAGAATATTCAGAGCAAAACATATCTCCCAAAAGCTTTCTGCTATTCTGATAGAAGAGATATACAGTGCTCAAACCGTGAACAACACATCATCAGCTATAAGCTCATAAAGTCAAGTTGTTGTTCATATATTGTTCTAACCCTTGAACAAACCCATCATCCCTGTGTGGACTGAGAAACCTTGCTATTCCCGAACTGTGTGTGACGGACATGCATTGAAGAAGACGAAGCTTCAGAACTGTGTTTGAAGAAACCAGTCACGTGTTAGCTCAAACCAATCTGTGTGAACTGTTGAAAGCTAAGATCTTTATATCAATTTGTGTGAACGATATATTGATTAGGTTTGGTTATAATTACGTAGTTGTGTACGCAGTAATTATAATAAACTTTTTACTCCTGTGTGGAGGACCAGTGGACGTAGAGGGGTTTACCTCGAACCACTTTATATATTGTGTCTTCTGCCTTTATTGTTTTATTAATTGTGATTATTTAAGTATACACTGCACACCGAGTTGTTGTATCCTCAGCAACTTACTGTATTAAAGACTTCCGCTATGCACTCATATTTAAAAACCATACAGCTTGTTGTTTAAAACACTTTCCAAGTTGTATCCTGTATACTTAGTGGCCAACAAGTGGTATCGGAGCGGTTGATTCTAAAAAGAATCGGTCGTATTTTTAACTGAATCAGATCCAAAATCACTTATTTTATAAAACAGTCTTTTTCATTCCTACATTCTCATATGGATACATCAATGATCAACAAAGTTCCTATGTTCTCTATTAAAGAGTTTGATGATTGGAGAATCAGGATGGAGGCTCATCTTGCAGCAATGCACAAAGAGATGATTTATACAGGATGGCCCCATCAAGATAATGAAGGTAAATCCGGCCCCTAGGATTGAAGGCCATGCCCATGCTGAGATGCTTGAAAAAGAGCGCGAACAATGGACTTCTGATGAAAGAAAGCGCGCCAACCTCGACAATGTTGTGAAGAATGCGCTGTTTGTCACCCTTGACAAAGGCACATTCTCTAAGGTAAAGAGTTGTAAATCAGCCAAGGATATCTGGCATAAACTCAAGTTGATTTGTGAGGGAACTGAGCTCTCAAAAGAAAAGAAAATTTCAAAATTAACTCAGCAATTTGAATCTTTTGAAATGAAACCAACTGAAACACTTGAGGAACTTGACCTCAGATTTACTGGAATTGTTGGTGAACTTGAATCTTTGGGCAAAATTTATACTCAAACGGAGAAAAACCTAAAGATTTTCAGATCTCTCCCTGCCCGATGGGACATTAAGACCACCGCTATACGTGTGTCGTGTAATCTTAGTGAAATATCTACTTTTGATCTCTTTTCTGGCCTCAAAGCATTTGAGTATGATATAGACAGGAGAGAGAAAGCTGAAGAATCTCCCGCTAGGACTACAGCTTTAGCCGCTGTATCCAACCGTCGACACATCATGCCAAGCCCATCAAAGCCAAATTACAAGAATGCTGACAGCGACGACGAAATCCTGTCGCAAGATGAAATGGCGCTCCTCATGCACAAGTTCAAAAAGTTCATCAAGCAGTCTGGAAAGACTCCCTACAGGACGAAGCCTGTTCACAAGGTAAGTACTGAAACTTCCTCTGGTGACGCTAACCTGTGCTATAATTGCAGGAAACCAGGACATTATGCAAATAAATATCCTCATCCCAAAGTTCAAAGGTTTTCGGAAGCCGAGCAACAAGAGAGGGATGAACGAAGACGTGCTTGGAAAAACAAGCTCAAGGCACTGATAGGAGAATCAGAAGCCTCCCCCGGACCATCCAAATCCGAAGAATGTCTTCAGGTAGTCACTGAAAGTGACTCATCTGACGATGAATTCGAAGATAAGGCATATATGTGCTTTATGGCAAAGGACATTCCGGAAGAAGAAGATAGCGATGATGAGGTAAGCTCAACCTCAATTGTTCCAGTAAACGCATCACATACTTTCGAAAACATGATGAATGAATTTAAGAACATTCAAAAAGCCCACGAGACTTTGAAAAATGAAAACATTCAGCTTCAACTTTCCAATATAGAGCTGAAAGAAGAAAACGACTTGCTGAAGATAAACTATGAAAATATATCAATTGATTGTGAAAACAGAAAGGTCGAGCATGAAAAACTCGTGGAGAGAAATCATCAACGTGCTCATGAACTAAGTGAGACTAAGTCTCAAAATGGAAGCAAGACAAATGATTTTGTTCTACTTCAAGCAAAATTTAATACTCTCGAAAAATGAGAAAGCAAACTTGAGACCATTCTGAAATCTTTCGAGAAATCATCTAAAAGAATGGAAGAAATTCAAAGCACTGGGCAACATGCTCATGATAAAAGTGGCTTAGGATACAGCTCATTTTCCAATAAAGGAAAAACTAGTACTGTGTTCTTCAGGAGTGTGGAACACATTCCTGTATCGGAAGAAACTCCTAGTCCTGTGAAGGAACCTGCTGCACCGCGAAAAGTAAAGGCTGCCATTCTGCCCCCGCAATCCTATTCGAGACAGTGGAATCATAAGCCATTCCAACCTGTAAGGCGCACGCAACAGCATGCTCCCTGAGCATATCAACAGTGCCAACAACCATTCAGAAAGAAGGCTGTATCCAATTACCAAAGGCCCGCACGGCAGTACTTTCGATCTGACGCCTGTGTCTTGGATACAGGAGCCTCATTATCCATCAAGAAAGCAGGTGTCCGCACAGCATCGACAACAGCTTTGGGAATCTAATTGGAAACCCAGAAGGCAAGCTGTAAGGCCAAAGAAAATGGCTCCACCTTCGAGACGGCATAAGTACTGGATTAATAATAATAAGTCTGATTTTTACATGCATAATGATTATCATGGATACAGTAACTACGTACATGCCCCACGTAGATACTGCAAAACTGTACCAAATGTAACCTACAGTAAGCCAATTGCTGTCAGGAAAATTCGGGTACCAAAAGGCACTAACATTCACGGACCCAACAATCAAAGGGGACCTAAATCTACCTAATTTGTTTGCTACAGGACATTTTGGAGGACATATGGTACTTCGACAGCGGATGCTCCCAGCACATGACAGGAGATAGAAGCAAGCTATCAGATTTCATAGAAGGTCGTGGTCCAAAAGTACGCTTCGGTGATAAATCTAAAGGAAGAACAAGAGGAAAAGGAAACCTTCTTGTCGGAAAATTCGAAGTCACTGATGTAGCTCATGTTGAAGGCTTACAGTACAATCTACATAGTATTAGCCAGTTCTGTGACAAACAGTTCTCGGTGAAATTCTATATAGATCACTGTAGAGTCAAGAACATCCTGACCAAATAAGTTGTGCTCACAGGAAGCAGATCATATAATATGTATATTGCTGATTGTATGCCTACGATATCCACAATTCCTTGTTTAGTTGCCAAAGGCACTGCAGATCTAAGCTGGTTATGGCACAAGAGGATATCACACGTCAACTTCAAGACGATCAACAATCTCTCAAGACAGGGACGGGTTAGAGGATTGCCGAATGTATCATTCCAAAAAGACAGTGTCTGTGGACCATGTCAAAAAGGCAAGCAAATCAAGTCCACCCTGAAGAGCAAATCCTACCTTTCAACCCACAGAGTGTTGGAAATGCTACACATGGATCTCTATGGTCCTGTAGACCCGGTAAGTTTGGGAGGTAAGAAATACTGTCTCGTTGTCGTTGATGATTACTCCAGGTATGCTTGGACAATTTTCCTAAGCAAGAAGAAGGAAACAACATCAAAGCTGCCCGAGCTCCTGAGAAAGCTTCAAAATGAAAAGGGATCGAGCATCATGTCCATTCGTTCCGACAGAGGTACAGAATTTACTAACCGCTTTATAGAGTAATACTGTTCGGAAAATGGGATACAACACGAATACTCAGTTGCCCGTACACCTCAACAAAATGGTGTTGCCGAGCGAAAGAACAGGACGCTGAAGGAAGCAACAAGGACAATGATTGTTGCAAGCAAGTTGCCACAACATTTCTGGGGTGAAGCAACCAATACAACATGCTACACTCAAAACCGCTGTATCCTCAACAAGCACCACAAAAAAACAGCGTACGAGGTATGGAACAACAAAACTCCATTAGTTTCGTATTTTCACATTTTTGGATATAGGTGCTATGTGTTGAACAATGGGAAGGATCAACTTAGAACCTTCGATGAGAAGTCGGATGAAGGAATATTTGTAGGATATTCCTCCGTCAGCAAAGCTTACAGGATCTTTAATAAAAGGAAGCTGATGATCGACGAATCAGTTCATGTAGTGTTCAACGAACCTCACCATGACCCTACAGGAGTAGAAGCTGTTACTCAGAACATCCAACAACTTTCCATTTTAAATCCACCAACTCCCATAGAACCTGTTGTTGACCTATAAATCAACCCCGCAGCTGTAAGAATCGATGTAGATGAAGCCGATGCTGTACAAGCTAAAGCTGAAACTACAACAACTCAAGATACAGTACGGGACCCCGAATTAGAACCCGACCGAAGATGGTTGAGAGTTCACCCGCAAGAGATGATCATTGGAAACATTAATGCCCGTGTTTCTACCCGTAGGAGAATACAGAGTACACAAGGAAATGTACTGTGTGCACAAGAAGAAGCAGATACTGAGATATCACCATTCCCTGAATGGAAATCTCAATTCGAGCTTAGAAGACTCAATATGTGCACTATTGCTGTATTCTTAGCCCAGTCCGAACCTGTTTCTACCATAGAAGCTCTCAATAATTCTCATTGGATAACATCTATGGAAGAAGAGCTTAACGGTTTCGAAAGAAACAATGTATGGTATCTTGTACACAGACCTACGCATCAATCAGTTATTGGAACCAAATAGGTATTTAGAAAGAAGAAGGATCCTAATTATAAGGAATAAATCCAGATTAGTCGCATAAGGCTATAGATAGGAAGAAGGCATAGACTACGATGAGACGTTTGCCCCTGTAGCCAGACTAGAAGCCATTAGGATATTTTTAGCCTTTGCCGCCCATAAGAGCTTAATTGTATACCAAATGGATGTCAAAAGTGCATTCCTAAATGGAGACCTTGCCGAAGAAGTTTATGTTGAACAACCACTAGGGTTTGCCAACACAGACGGCGTAGACCTAGTATAGAGGCTAAGGAAAGCATTATATGGACTTAAGCAAGCCCCTAGAGCATGGTATGAAACTCTATCCCAGTATCTAACCAATAATGGATTTGAGAAAGTTGCTGTGGACAAGACCTTGTTCATAATATAGGAAGGCGATGACCTTCTAATGGTTCAAATTTATGTAGATGACATTATATTTGGTTCAACTAACCTTGCTTTATGTCAAAGGTTCTCTCATCTCATGCAAAGTAAATTTGAAATGAGTATGATGGGAGAACTTAGTTATTTCACAGGATTGCAGGTAAAGCAGTTGCCAACAGGGATTTTCATCAACCAGGAAAAATACAGCAAGGAGCTTCCCAACAAATTTGGAATGAACACTTCCAAATCATCGTCAACCCCCATGAGCACTTCCGTGCAAATTAGTGCTGATAAAGCCGGAAAACCGGTTGACCAATCACTCTACAGGAAGCTTATTGGCTCTCTCCTATACCTAACGACTAGCATGCCCGATATCCAGTTTGCTGTAGGAGTGTGTGCGAGGTATCAAGTAGCACCCAAAGAATCACACTTCAATACAGCTAAACGAATCCTGAAGTATATTAAAGGAACAGTCGATGTAGGACTATGGTATCCGAAAGAAGGCGGATTCGATTTAGTTGGCTAAAGCGACTCGGATATCGGAGACTGCAAGCTAGATAGGAAGAGTATAAGTGGAACTTGTCACTTTCTTGGACCTAGACTTATGTCTTGGTTCAGTAAGAAGCAATTGACAAACTCACTTTCCATGGCTGAATCTGAGTACTATGCTGCTGGTAGTTGCTGTATGCAGATCCTTTGGATGCAGCAACAGTTGTCAGATTATGGGATTGAAGCCAAGGAAACGCCCATCATGTGCAATAGCACGAGGGCAATTGCGATAATGCACAACCCTGTATTGCACTCGCGCACTAAGCATATCCACATGAAGCATCATTTCATCAGGAATCATGTCGAGAACAAGGATTTTTGGCTAGAAAAAGTTCATACAGATATCCAATTGGCCGACATTTTCACCAAGCCTCTCGACACAGCAAGATTCAACATGCTTCGACAAGAATTGGGATTGCTACAGCCATACTCCCTGTAAATATTTACTGTTTTTACTCAACAATTGAGGGGGAATGCTGTAAGACCCAAGAATACAGTATCCACCATTAATTATTTGTACACTCATAGCCTTCAATACAGGACTGTAGGGAACAAAGCGATATGAATCATCCTACAGCTGACGTGTGCAATAATTAAGGGGGAATACAGTATGACCCATGAATACAGCATTAATCCAAAAGTTGCTGTATGGAATTGAAATCTATATGTACCTTTTAAGGGGGAACGTTGTATCGTCACGAATACAACACATACTATGGGAAATCGATTCATTATATTATAATATTTCATTTTAAAAACAATTTTTGTCCACGTGCCCTATTTTCATGTCAAACGTCTTTTACATTAAATGCCTTACACGACATCTGGACAATCGAATCTTAAAAGCCGCAATGTTTTCAAATTGTTTAATATTTAATACCGTCGTTTCAGGAATTAAGGGTAATATGAAATGTCAGAATTGGGACCCGCTCCTATTTTAAAATTCAATGGATAAGTGTACCAGTTACACTCAGTCCATCATAACCGTTCATTTTAAACACCGGTTTCCATCCCTTAAATCTGACCATTCGTTCTCTGAAAACCCCTCTTTGCCGCCTACTATAAAAGGACTGTAAATGCCATTTGAGACTCTTTACGCCTTCTGCATATTTTAAGAGCACTCGAGCATTCAGCCTACAAGATTTTTCTGTGTTTACTGCATTTTTCTTGTATCTTTTTCACCGTTACTTAAGAAATCATCAATGGCGTCTACCTAAACATCTTCCACCTCTCTCAAGAAGTCACTCAACTTCATCAATGGACGGATATTCTCCAGATCTCTTGTGATGGAACGCATTCATGCTGAAGGTGATGACGTTGATGCCATGGAGGTCATCACTACAAGAATTCATCAGCAAGGCCTCTACCGCCTTGGGAGCTACACCGCCGAAAAATATGACGCTCATCTAGTTGAGGAATTCTACCTCAATGCCGTAGTTCGTTTTCTATCACTGGCTCAAGGAGGTCATGTCGCTGACATCATAGATGTTATCCGCGGAGTGGAGATCCGCGTTGACCAAGAGCTTCTCCAGAACATTTTCAGGCTACCTGCTGATGGCCTGACTATGGATGAACTTGAGACCTTTGGGTCCCAAGAACTGTTGACTCAGTACTATGGCTTATTCACCGGTTCAGCAACGGTGGAAGTGGTTCATACCATATGCCATAATAAAAAATTTTGTTTACCGTTTGTTTACTTACATGATTTTTGCTGCCGTATTATTGAGAATCGAACAGGTGATTTTAAGATGTGCACCAATCTCAGCATCAGGATGATGGTCGCGATAATGACCTGCGAGAAGGTCAATTGGTGTCAAGTCATCCTTAAGCGTTTGCAGGAAGAGGTGTCTAAACCTACTTCGCAGATGAAATCGTTTGGCCTGTTTTTAAACCATATTTTGACGAAGTGCGTACTTCAGCAAACCGCAGACGCAAAGAAGATCAGTTCATGGATATTCTTAGGAGGCGTCAGGCCTACTGCCTTCAACTAGAGCGTTCTGATTGCCAACAGACCTTTTATCCAGAATTTGCCGCTGTCTGCAGATCTAGGCATCTGCAGTCCCGTCAAATTATCGGTAAAGAGCTCGAGGGACGTTTCTTCTAAATCCCAAAGTGTTGAATCTTCGAATAAAAGAAAAAGATCTCACAGCAAAACCCCAATTGCTGTTGAAAAGACGAAAAGGAAGCTAAGGAGGCTTACGAAAGTTAAAGCTACAGAACCCTCCGAGGATGCTCCTCTCGTGGCGCAACCCACTGATCAACTCCCCCAGGGCCCAACCACTATGGAAGAGATGCCCTCTACTGTCGATACAGTAGATCCCGAGCCCTTTGTGGCTACGATGGATACTAGGACATCTGCCAACTCAAAAGACTATGGCGAGTCGGCTGCCTTTTTGGATCCAATAGCTACCTCTCCTATACGGGATTCCACACCCATTCAGGATCCATCTTCTTTTGGGGTACCATCCCCTATAAGTAATCCCTCTCCGATACAGGATTCCACACCTGTAGAGGAACCCATTCCTACAGCGAACCCATGCGCTGTACGGAGTCCCTCCCCGGACACAATTATCTCCAAGACCCTGCTTTCCGTGCAGATCGAACAGTCTTTCGAGTGATTTCTCCAATGGAAGAGCTACAGACTTGCTCCGTACAAAACTCTGTACAACTGGAGCGAGTGGAGTAACAAAGAAAAATTTGTTTTGGAAGTGACGGACACTCAAGAAATTGCTGTCCTGATCCAATGGGACAACTTATTCGTTAAGGAGATTATTGAGAGCCATATGTTTGACAAGGCCGAAGCTCGAAGGAAAGGGAAAGCTTCATCCATGGAATCTCCCGATAGTCCAAAGTCCGATCCTGATTCTGGCGACGATGACGACGCACTCCAGGCTGGTCTGCGGATGAGTCGTGAGGAATCCCAAGCAAAGAGAGATGAAGGGACATCTACTCATCAGTCGCCCCTTCGCCACAGCAAGAAACTGTTCCCGATAATGAGGATTCAGTCCCTCATGTCGTGGAGGAACAACATGTTTCGAAACAGGCACCCGAGCCGGTCATCGCCCCCGCCGAAGAAAGATCTAGCACCATCCAGCAAGAGGAATTAGTCCCTATGCTGGAGCAGGCGGATGCTGAGAGACAGCAGGAGGAATTGGTCCCTCCTATATCGATGTCTACATAAACCACTTCGTTACAGGAGGATGCAGCACCCCCTGTCGCCGAACCAGAAACAGTTACTCCCGCCCCATCAACCTCCTTGGAATCCGACGACGGTGCTATACCTGAGGATGTCCAACTTATTTCACGCCCTGATGTGAATTTGAGAAGGTTAAATGGAGTCGAGGACTTTGCCCAGCCAGACTCTCCCAGCACTGCAACAAGAAAAGAGCGATTACGTGCTCTTGGCCTCCAAACTGTCTTTATTCAGGACGCAGTCAATGCTCTACACTCTGTAGAAAAAGCTCTTGATTGGCTTCACACATCTGCCGTTGAAGAAATGACCGGACTGAAGCATGAAGTCTCCCGAGTAGTGGAAGCCTTCACCGTCCTGCCACATATCTTCAAGCAGGCACTGAGCCAACTGCAAGAAAAACAAGAACAGATCCTGAGAGAAGAGCAATCAAAGTTACGAGTGCCTGAGGCCAAGACATCATCTGCTCTAATCGAATCCGGTTCCCAACTGCGAGCCCATGACAAGAACATAAAAGATATGTCGCAGGTGCTCTCCTCCCTTGTTGAGAGAATGTCTAACATTGAGACGAAACAAGATGTCGCTTTGGAAATCCTGGAACATCTTGATGAAAAGGTTTCATACCTTGATGACGCCAAAAAGGGGGAAGAAGCAAGGGAAGCCGCTAGGAGAACGAGGTTGGAGCAAGAGAAAGAGTTGTTAGCTCCGTTTGAAGACTCCATCACTGCAGACATAGCCCGTATCTCAACGCCGAATGTGAGGATACAGGGAGAACAACTAAAATTCCAGGATCCTAAGTATCCTTGGAAAAGCCTAGTCCGAAATCCGCAATCTATGAACCTTCCGGCAGACCGACAGCCTACCGCTGCAGAGATCAAGAACTGGAGGAGAAATGAACTGTTAAGATACTTTGTTGTACTTATCAGGGATTCCCCATTATTCAATAGATGCAGAACGGTGCAGGAAGCCGCATAGGAATTCAAGACCAAGCTAGAAGATGGAACGCTCCCGCTACAGCTGCAGATGAAATCAAAGCACAAGAATGGTGACTTGGTTACCCATCCAGAGGACTGGATCCTTGTCTTCGATAAATCATATGAAGGACAAGCCATTATCAGAATTGAGACAGGGAAGCCCATCAATACTGGTGGAAGAACACCAAGAATGACCCAAAAAGACCATGGAGGCATTCAGACTATAGGAGTTAAATTTCCTTGTATTATAGTTTTGTAATCTTATCTTCAGAACAGCAAAATTTTGTACTCTTCATTTCTATATCAATAAAATTTTTACCTGTCTTGAAATATTACAACTCGTAATCTACTGTATTCTTATATGTTTACAGTCACTTTATTTATTCTTACTATATTCATATTATGAAACTTATCTCATACACAAACTGTAAGAACTTGTCTGCGAACAGTTCATAGTTTAAGATGTATGCATCTAGAAAACAATGTAAGATTGTGCCTGCGCGCCAATCATAAGTTTTCAATATAACTTTCTTTTGAGAAAAGCTGAACTTGCCTGCGAGCAGTTCTTAGTGTTAAGCCAAATGCCGAAGGCCAGATCATTCGAAAGAAGACCGAGAAGTCTGCCCTACTTCAAACCGCTAAGTGTCAAAGTTTTGGCATCATCAAGGATGTTCGGATAACATCATAAGGTTTTAAAAGGAAGACTCGGAAGGACTTGGCAAATTATCAAAAGGGGGAAATTGTTGGGATAACAAAAACCTTGTATCGATGATGTTGGGATAAATAATCCCTGTATCGATCGTATTGTCAAAATGTTTTGACAATATGCCAAATCCTGAATACCGCCAATAGATGTATCGAAAAGTTGATCAAGTATCAACCTGTATCGAAGACTTCTCGTAGTCCCAACCATACAGTAAATCTATCATACAACAAAGAGTCCCGCAAAGCTAAGTATGGAAGCTGTCTCGAATTATCTATACAGCGATCCTTCCATACAGCCCTCAAACAGGACAAGAAGGAATCTTCAGTATTCGCTAGAAGTCAAGTCCCGTTTGATAAAGAAGTACTTAAATACTAAAGGATAAAGTATTTCAATACTGTAAGTCATCAGAAGATCTTCAAATCCCGCAATATCCGGATCTCAGTCTATTCAAGTCAAATATGAAGTTGTCGCAGAATCTTGCTCAACGGATCTATTTCAAACGGATATATTTCAGAGGCTATATATATCTCCAGAGTTTAAAAATCATCCACAGATCATATACTGATACATACATACACACGACTTACAAATGATCAAGTACTTACAAGAATATTCAGAGCAAAACATATCTCCCAAAAGCTTTCTGCTATTCTGATAGAAAAGATATACAGTGTTCAAACCGTGAACAACAAATCATCAGCTATAAGCTCATAAAGTCAAGCTGTTGTTCAAATATTGTTCTAACCCTTGAACAAACCCATCAGCCCTGTGTGGACTGAGAAACCTTGCTATTCCCGAACTGTGTGTGACGGACGTGCATGGAAGAAGATGAAGCTTCAGAACTGTGTGTGAAGAAGCCAGTCACGTGTTAGCTCAAACCAATCTGTGTGAACGGTTGAAAGCTAAGATCTTTATATCAATCTGTGTGAACCATATATTGATTAGGTTTGGTTATAATTACGTAGTTGTGTACGCAGTAATTATAATAAACTTTTTACTCCTGTGTGGAGGACCAGTGGACGTAGAGGGGTTTACCTAGAACCACTTTATATATTGTGTCTTCTGCCTTTATTGTTTTATTAATTGTGATTATTTAAGTATACACTGCACACTGAGTTGCTGTATCCTCAGCAACTTACTATATTAAAGACTTCCGCTACGCACTCAGAATTAAAAACCGTACAGCTTGTTGTTTAAAACACTTTCCAAGTTGTATTCTGTATACTTAGTGGCCAACAGGATTTACCTGCAAAAATACAAATATATGTATATGTGTACAGACCAAAGTTTTCGACTTTGTCCGTTTCGTTAGTTTCTTCTCCCATTTGTTTTTCGACTCCTTCTTTCCTTTTCTTTTTCATTTCAAATTTTCAAATTTTCATCATCTTTTCGACGTCTCCTCATTTTTCTTTCCAACTTCATCTTTTCGACTTTTCTTCGATTTTCTCCCCCTTTCAGGGTTAATCCCATTCCTTTTCTTTTCTCCTTTCTCCCCCTTTTTGTTTTCATCAAAAAAGTGTAATAAATGACAATAAAATGATAAATACCAAATTGATGTATAAAAATCATGCGATACCAAATGATGAATATAACTATATGCATGAATAGGGTATAAACTCCCCTGAAAATATTATCTCTCCTTTGAAAAATTATTACTCCCCCTGAATAAAATACAAATTAAATTTTGAGGATCCAACCTATAGTTGGTTTTTGTTTCGAGACGTAAACGATGTTTGGGATGGTGGTTCTTTTAGGAATCCAAATTTTCTTCACTTTAATCGTCCGTCTTGGGCTTTTACAGATTGAGATAAGGTGCCCGATTTTCAAACATTTTTCGCAACGGGGTATTTTTAAATTTGAGGATTCATTTTTAGAACGAGGTTTCAATCCCAACCCCTATTTATTTCAAGTAAACTTTTTAACCGAGAGCATATTTTCAAATTTCTCATTTCCGAGAGAAAATTTCTTCGTTAAATTTTTTAGCTCGGTTTGAATTTTAACAAGATCATCCTTTAAAATATTTTTGTTTTCAAGGCATTTAGAATGATCGATCACGATAAACTTTCCATTTTCCAGAATTTTGGAATTTTCAATTTCCAATGATTTATTTTTAAATTGAAGGGATTTAATTTTGGATAAAGCATTTTGATAATCCGTATGCAATAATTCAAATGCTTCAAAAAGTCTGTCGTAAGAATTATGTACTTGGCTTTCGACGTCGCTATCGTCGAATGAACTTCGTGTCATAAGAGCGAGATTATTTTGATTGATAAAATCATCATCTTCGTCGTCATCGCTCCATGTTGCAACGAGAACCTCCTTCTTGGGTTTTACTCGGCAATTCTTTGCAAAGTGGCCTGGTTTACCACATAATCGACAATTGTTGTTGAATTTCTTATATTCACCCGAGATGTCTTTCTTTCTCCGGTTTAATAAGGTTTGAAACTTATTAATATTTTTGGCATAATATGCCGATTCTTTGTCGCTTTCATCAACCGGGATTTCTTCCTTTGTAGACATCTTAGCCTTCAAGGCTATCGATCTTTCCTTCGGTTTCGGCATTGCATTTCGAGATTTAAGGACAATCTCGTAATTTATTAGTGAACCAACGAGGGCACTAAAATCAAGATTATTGAGATCTTTCGATTCCATAATCGCCGTAACCATGCCGTCCCATTCAACAGGTAGTGATCTTAAGATTTTCTTTACTTTCTCACTACTTGATAATGGTTTTCCGAACGAAGCAAGTCCATTTGTGATGGACTCGTCACCTTTAATCATGAATAACTCGTAGTCATGGAGAAGCATATTGGTCTTCGTCTCCTTGACTTGAGTTGTCCCTTCGTGTGTGGTTTCAAGAATTTTCCATATTTCTTTAGCACTTTCACACGATGAGATACGATTGATCTCTTCCGGATTTAAGGCACAAAATAGAAATTGAGTAGCCTTACAATTTAGATGGTCGTTCTTCCAATCCGCGTCATCATATTCTTCGAAAGATTTAAGCGTACCGTCGGATTTGAGAGGAATTTTTGGACCAGGACATATTACTTTCCAAAGCTCGATGTCATATGCTCGGATGAATATTGACATATTTTTCTTCCACGTCATGAAGTTTGAGCCATCAAAAAATGGTGGTTGGTTAAGATCAAGGCCTTCGACTGGAGCAATTTGGAACGCCATTTGGATCTTCTCCTTGGATGTAAAGCCACTTATTGGAGGTACCTCTCCGATACCAATTGTTGGAGCAAAATTGGAATTTGCGCCGTTGTGCGGAAGCGTAAATATAAAGTGTGGAAATAAAACAACACACGGATTTATAGAGGTTCGGCTATAATCGAGCCTACGTCCTCTCTCGGTATCTTTTTATATAGGTTGAAGATATAAGCCTCTGCACCTCTTTTCTATCGGTCGAGGGATAACCGTTACAATCACGTCTTCTATTGGTCCGTGATAAACCACTCGTACTTGTCTTTGTGTCGGTCCAAGTTAACCGTTTTCCTTTTCTATTGGACAAGGAATCAACCATTCTAGCTTTCTATATGTACTAGATAAACCTCACAAAGATATCGATTGCGATTCTAATAATGCCGGATCCTTGATTCTAATAACACCGAATCCAATCGTATCTTTTCTTTTACCTCTCGTGTATGTGTTGAATGTATAAACACTCAAACCAACAATATAAGCTCAATATTACAACAACAATAATATCAATATGAATATCTGATCAATGAGTTGTTTGCCTTTCGTTGTTGTATCTTCAATACCATAGGAATTGGTATTTATAGGCATTTCTATTCCAAGTCAGCTCCCTGAGCCTCTCTTATGTATGTTAAGGCCCCCATACTACGTACATTAGATCGAGTTACGTACGTTATTCCATCCGGGTTACGTACGTTAGCTTAGTCCAGTTTCAGTCCAGTAGCATTCATTTCCTCCTTTACGTACGTTAATAAAACACCATTACGTACGCTATGGATACGTCATTGCTGATGTCATATATCCATTACTGCTTTTCTGACTTTGACACTTCCAACGTTCATCTGGTTTGAACTACATATTACGTACGTTAAGCAACATCGGTTACGTACGTGAATTGTCCCATTTTACGTACGTTACGCTGTCAACATACATTATCTTCCTTCAGTCCAGCTTTTTGCACTTCGTTTCCTTCGATGCTTTGCTTCGTCTTTTTGTTGTTTTGCTTTGTTTATCAACTTTAATCTTCAAAACACTTTTTAGCATGTATGGAACAAAATATTCCAACAATCTCCCCCTTTTTGATGATTCCAAAACAACACTTCGTCAATAGGATTTACCTGCAAAAATACAAATATATGTATTTCTGTACAGACCAAAGTGTTCGACTTTGTCTATTTCATTAGTTTTTCTCCCATTTCATTTTCGACTCCTTCTTTCCTTTTCTTTTTCTTTTCGAATTTTCAAATTTTCATCATCTTTTCGACGTCTCCTCATTTTTCTTTTCAACTTCATCTTTTCCACTTTTCTTCGATTTTCTCCCCATTTCAGGGTTAATCCCATTCTTTTTCTTTTCTCTTTTCTCCCCCTTTTTGTTTTCATCAAAAAAGTGTAATAAATGACACTAAAATGATAAATACCAAATTGATGTATAAAAAATATACGATACCAAATGATGAATATAACTATATGCATGAATAGGGTATAAACTCCCCCTGAAAATATTATCTCCCCTTCGAAAAATTATTACTCCCCCTGAGTAAAATACAAATTAAATTTTGGGGATCCAACCTATAGTTGGTTTTTGTTTCGAGACGTGAACGATGTTTGGGTTGGTGGTTCCTTTAGGAATCCAAATTTTCTTAACTTTAATCGTCCGTCTTGGGCTTTTACAGTTTGAAATATGGTGCCCAATTTTCAAATATTTTTCGCAACGGGGTATTTTTAAATTTAAGGATTCGTTTTTAGAATGAGGTTTGAATCCCAACCCCTATTTATTTAAAGTAAACTTTTGAACTGAGAGCATATTTTCAAATTTCTCGTTTCTGAGAGAAAATTTCTTCGTTAAATTTTTTAGCTCGGTTTGAAATTTTTTAGCTCGGTTTGAATTTTAACAAGATCATCCTTTAAAATATTTTCATTTTCAAGGCATTTAGAATGATAGATCTCGATAAACTTTCCCTTTTCCAGAATTTTGGAATTTTCAATTTCCAATGATTTATTTTTAAATTGAAGGGATTTAATTTCGGATAAAGCATTTTGATAATCCGTATGCAATAATTCAAATGCTTCAAAAAGTTCGTCGTAAGATTTACTTACTTGGATTTCGACGTCGCTATCGTCGAATGAACTTCGTGCCATAAGAGCGAGATTATTTTGATTGATAAAATCATCATCTTCGTCGGCATCGCTCCATGTTGCAACGAGAACCTCCTTCTTGGGTTTTACTCGGCAATTCTTTGAAAAGTGGCCTGGTTTACTACATAATCGACAATTGTTGTCGAATTTATTATATTCGCCCGAGATGTCTTTCTTTCTCCGGTTTAATAAGGTTTGAAACTTATTAATATTTTTGGCATAATATGTCGATTCTTCGTCGCTTTCATCAACCGGGATATCTTCCTTTGTATACATCTTAGCCTTCAAGGCTATCGATCTTTCCTTCGGTTTCGGCATTGCATTTCGAGATTTAAGGACAATCTCGTAATTTATTAGTGAACCAACGAGGGCACTAAAATCAAGATTATTGAGATCTTTCGATTCCATAATCGCCGTAACCATGCCGTCCCATTCAACAGGTAGTGATCTTAAGATTTTCTTGACATTCTCACTACTTGATAATGGTTTTCCGAACGAAGCAAGTCCATTTGTGATGACCGAAAATCGGTCGAGCATGTTGGTGATTCGTCACCTTTCATCATGAATAACTCGTAGTCATGGAGAAGCATACTGATCTTCGTCTCCTTGACTTGAGTTGTCCCTTCATGTGTGATTTCAAGAATTTTCTATATTTCTTTAGCACTTTCACACTATGAGATACGATTGACCTCTTCCAGATTTAAGGCACAAAATAGAAATTGAGTACCCTTACAATTTAGATGGTCGTTCTTCCAATCCACATCATCATATTCTTCGAAACATTTAAGCGTACCGTCGGATTTGAGAGGAATTTTTGGACCAAGACATATATTACTTTCCAAAGCTCGATTTCATATGCTCGCATGAATATTGACATCTTTTTCTTCCACGTCATGAAGTTTGAGCCATCAAAAAATGGTGGTCGGTTAAGAGCAAGGCCTTCGACTGGAGCAATTTGGAACGCCATTTGGATCTTCTCCTTGGATGTAAAGCCGCTTATTGGAGGTACCTCTCTGATACCAATTGTTGGAGCAAAATCGGAATTTGCACCATTGTGCGGAAGCGTAAATATAAAGTGCGGAAATACAACGACACACGGATTTATAGAGGTTCGGCTATAATCGAGCCTACGTCCTCTCTCGGTATCTTTTTCTAAAGGTCGAAGATATAAACCTCTACACCTCTCTTCTATCGGTCGAGGGATAACCGTTACAATCACGTCTTCTATTGGTCCGCAATAAACCACTCGTACTTGTCTTTGTGTCGGTCCAAATTAAACCATTTTCCTTTTCTATTGGACAAGGAATCAACCACTCTAGATTTCTATAGGTACTAGATAAACCTCACGAAGATATCGATTGCGATTCTAATAATGCCGAATCCTTGATCCTAATAACACTAAATCCAATCGTATCTTTTCTTTTACCTCTCGTGTATGTGTTGAATATATAAACACTCAAACTAACAATATAAGCTCAATATTACAACAACAATATCAATATGAATATCTGATCAATGAGTTGTTTGCTTTTCGTTGTTGTATCTTCAATACCATAGGAATTGGTATTTATAGGCATTTCTCTTCCATCTAGCCGTTAGCTCCCTGAGCCTCTCTTACGTACGTTAAGGCCCCCATATTACGTACATTAGATCGAGTTATGTACGTTATTCCATTCGGGTTACGTACGTTAGCTTAGTCCAGTTTCAGTCCAGTAACATTCATTTCCTCCTTTACGTACGTTAATAAAACACCATTACGTACGCTATGGATACGTCATTTTTGACGTCATATATGCATTGCTGCTTTTTTGACTTTGACTCTTTCAACGTTCATCTGGTTTGAACTACATATTACGTACGTTAAGCAACATCGGTTACGTACGTTAATCGTCCCATTTACGTACATTATGCTATCTGCATAGCGTACGTTATCTTCCTTCAGTCCAGTTTTTTGCACTTCATTTCCTTCGATGCTTTGTTTCGTATTTTTGTTGTTTTGCTTTGTTTATCAACTTTAATCATCAAAACACTTTTAAGCATGTATGGAACAAAATGTTCCAACAGAAGCCACGTGGGAAGCTGAAAAAAGTATGCGTGCCCATTACCCTGAACTTTTCGAATATTAAGTCTCGGGCCTAAACTTCTTTTTAGGGGGTAAGAGTGTAATAACCGTGTAATTCATGTGTGTTATTTTGGATGTATCTTGTTGTATTGTGGTTATTTGAATTTGAGGGTAGTGACGATTGGCAATTGTAGTGTTCATAGTTGGTAACTGTTGAGTTTTGTAATTTCGGATTTGCTTTCGTTCTGGCCGGACTTCGCGAAATTTATGCTGGATAGTAGCAGTTAGCATGTGCCAGACTGCACTGATAGTGCACGCTAACCAGGTGCGGGTAGCGCACACTACTCTTGTGCATTAGCGCACGTTAGGCCTGCTGGACAGTGAGCTTTCTGGACTCCGGACTGAGGCATTAACGCACGCTAATGGAAGATTAGCGTACGCTATTACTGATGTGTTAGCGTACGTTAAAGGTTGGTAATGCATGCTAGGTTGGCAGGACAGTAAGGGCGGATTGTTTCTGAACTACGGGCGATAACAGGTAACGCACGCTATTTTTCGGAGTTAGCGCGCACTAGTGTCGATCGATAACGAGCGATAATATATTTGGGTATCACGCGCTACCAAGGTCAGACAGTGGGTTCTGCACCGCCTTTCAAGCCTGTTAGCGCACGCTAAATTTTAGCCATAGTGTGCGCTAGTCTCTCCCAGTATAGATATGCTGGGAAGCTTCTAAATCGTCATTTTCTTTCCCTTCTTCTCTTTCTCCGGCGGCTGAGTATTCTTGGACATAGAGGAGTGTACATTTTGGTCAGATTTCATCATCCAACAACATTTTTGAGTTCTTAACACCAAGTTAACAACATCTCATCAACTTTCACCGTCCAAATCAAGGCAAAATCCGCTCGAACCCTAGTTCTTCATATTTTGGGGCTTTTACTAAGATCTTTGATTCTAATATATTTTAGCTCAGATTTGTGCTAGATTATGATGTTGTAATCATAATCCTTCGTTTTTCTCCAAAGCTCATGGATCGAATTCCAAGTTTTCCTTCGTAGTTTGGATTCGAACTATGTTGTCTTCGTAGTGTTTGATTAAAGGTCCCTAAGGGTAAAACTTATGGTGAATCCTTCCGTTTTCATAGTATGATATTTGATCCGGTATTTTGTTGAACTAGGATCGAATCGTTGGAGGAGTTTGGACCGTACGTCTTTCCAATCATTATTCTTATATCGTTTCCAACCAAGGTAAGTACTCTGATTTCGGTTATTGTACTTCGTGTGAATATGTGAATTATGATTTTGAGAAAATAAGATTTGTGCCATGTGTTTATTGAGTATGTTCGAGCTGAGTAAAAACCATCCGAGTATGTTCGAGTTCTATGGATCACTCGATCGGGTTGTACACTGGGGCCTGACGAGGACTCTATGGGGTGTGTATCCCGTATGGGTATAGGGCGAGTACAACTCGGGAGGTTGTGTTTTGATGATGATTATGGTATTGTATTCCGGAATATATGTGATGGCATTGTGATTTCTGTTGAATATTTATTTGTTGTACATATTCTGTAATTGTTGTACTTGCACTAGCATTTTGCTGACCCCTTCGGGGGTGGATATACTTGTTGTGTATTCATGTTCAGATGCAGTGGGAGAGCCAGCGCAGGGTGGACACGAGCTTGGTGGGCAGCACTGATATCGTGTACTATTTTGAGTTGGTGGTCATATTGTCAAGGTCATGGTTATGTTTTGGTTTTGTACTCGCGCGGGTACTGTCATGTGTTGTCATCGTGTTGTTTTTCATTGTTGATGGTGATGTTGTATCAGCTGTGGACTATTGTATCAGTCGTGATCCTACGGGACGATATGTTATTTGGTTTTGTAATATATGTCGTGTGTAACACCCCCGTGATTTACGGAGATATTACAGCGCCGTATATTCTTTTTGGAGAACCTACCAGGCTAAGACCAACATAAAATGCATTAAACAATAACAAAACTAGGACATTCACACATAAAAATCCAATTCCAACTTCAATAAGTCGTACACCACAATATCAACAACATATCGTCCAGTATGATCATAAATAATACAACCACTCCTTACTGGAGTACAGTAACGTCATTAACCATCAACAATGACACGACATACAACACAGACAGTACCCGCGCGAGTACAAAACCAAAACATGACTTTGACCATGACCAGACGACCACCAACTCAAAATAACGCACGATATCACTGCTGCCCACCAGGCTCGTGTCCGCCCTGTGCTGGCTCTCCCGCTGGACCTGTACCTGAATACACAAAAGTATATCCACGCCCGAAGGGGTCAGCAATCGCCGGGGCAAGTACAATGATTCTAAAATATGTACAACAAGTGAATAATCAACATAAATCACAGAAATCGCAATGCCATCACATATATTATGGAATACAATATCATAATCATTATCACAAAACAACCTTCCGAGCTATACTGGCCCTATACCTCTCAAGCAAGATACACACCCCAGAGACACCTCGTCATGCCCTCCCTGGTGTATAGCCCAACCGAGTGATCCGTAGGGAACGCGGCCTATCGGACCCCAGGGGACCCTCACTGGTTTTACTCGGTTCGCACACCGCTCAAAAACCACATGGCACAAATCGCATTTTCTCAATAATCATATATTCACAAGAAGTACATTAAACACAATCAAAGTACTTGCCTTGATTCGAACGACACAGAAAACAACGAATGGATGAGCGTAAGGTCTGATTTCCTTTAACGATTCGATCCTAACACATCGAAATACCGAATCAAACACAACACCAAGGAAACGGAAGAATTCACCGTAAGTTTTACTCTTAGGGGCATTTAATCAAACACTAAGAAGACAAGAGGGTTCGGATTCAAACTACGGAAGAAAGCTTGGAATTTAATCCATGAACTTTGGGGAAAAAGTGAAGGATTATGATTATAGCATCATAATCTAGCATCAATTAGAGCTGGAATGAATTAAAATCGAAGATTCACGCAAAAACCCCAACATATGAAGAACTAGGGATTTGAAGGAGATTTTACCTTGATTCGGACAGAACTCGAGTGGAAGATGATGTTGGGCACGAATTAATCTTCCCAAAAAGTTGCAAAATGATGATCTTGATCAGATTTCTCAAAAACCCTCGAAGACTCGCGAAGGAGGAAGAAAAAATGAAGAAGTGTCTACGTGACCCGTCACTCTGCCTTATATAGTCGAGTGTGTTACGGCCGTAACCGGCCAACCCTTACGGCCGTAACGGGTCCTGACGAGCCACTGTCCAAAACACCCAGGTGCACTACGGCCGTTATCCGACCAGGCATTGCAGCCGTAACACTCGACATCTTACGGCCATACTTGGCAGATACATTACGGCCATACTCGACTTGCACCTTATGGCCGTAACCGGCCAACCCTTACGGTCGTAACGAGTCCTGCCGAGGCTACTGCTCGATCTTGTGCGGTACGTTGCGGCCGTAACAGGCAGCTATATTACGGCCGTAACAGCCATTACGACCGTAACTCGGTGTGCCTTACGGCTGTAACCCGCATGTCAAGGATCCTACATTCCGGCCAGCACGAACGCCTCCGAAAATCATAAAACTCAACGATTATCCATCAAGAACAATCCAAATATCAATTCATCAATACACTCATCCCCACATTACAACAAGATACAACCAAAATAACATACGAAAATCGCACGGATATTACATCGTGTTGGTGACAGTTTGTTCTTTTAAATAAGTGAGTGTTGTGGTTTGTTAATTTTTAATGAGTTTTATGTATATTAAGCCTGGTAGGTTCTCCAAAAAGAATCTACGGCGCTGTAATAACACCGTAAATCACGGGGGTGTTACAACTGATGGGCCAAAATAGCGCGTGTTACCATCACCTCTAATGTGCGCTAATCTACCTCAATAGCGTACGCTAGCCTACTATTAGCTTGCGCTAATGACCCATTCCAGAATCCAGAAAGCCTACTTCCCAGTCGGCCTAACGTGCGCTACGAACAAGAATAGTGTGCCCTTCGGATACATGGTTAGCGTGCACTAGCAATACAGCTTAGCGTGCGCTAACTGCTACTTCTCAGCATTAAAGCCACGAAGTCCGGTCAGAGCAAACACAACCCGAATATTACAGAACCCGACAATTACTAACCATCAACATTCCAATACCATCACCAATATACATACGTTCCAAATGCCAAACGATACAACATGTAAATTATAAATCAATTCTCAACAGAATACGTCCAAAATAACTTACATAATTAATAAAATACGTGAATATTACAAGAAATGTGGAGTAGGCGAAAGCCCAGTCTAGGACATGTTTGGATGTGGGGTTCTCCAGCACATGTGCTAAATAAAGAAGCTGATAAGTTGCCATCTCGTACAGTGGTATGAGCGTTTGTAGGATACCCTAATGGAATGAAGTGTGGCTTGTTCTATAGTCCCCAGGATCAGAAGGCCATTGTTAGCACCAATATGTGATTCCTGAAAGAGCCCATGAGCGAAATAATTATGGAAGAGTTGAGGGGCGAGACTCCGTCTATATAAATCATACAAGCACCAACTAACACTGCACCACGTATCGATTTCGATACTTCTACACCAACTCAGGATTTGCCTCGTCGTAGTGAGAGGATTGTTCGTCAACCATAAAGATATAGGCATGGGACAGTCGTCAGACTCAATCCCAGGCGAAGATTAATCAGATCCCTGGACTTACAGTGAGGCAATCCAAGATAAAGATGCTGACTCCTGGAAAGTAGCAATGGAATCAGAAATGGGATCTATGGATTCTAATCAAGTGCGGGAGCTAGTAGAACTACCTGATGGGTTATAAGCCACTGGGAGTAAGTGGGTCTACAATCAAAAGAAATGAGGTGACGGGAAGGTTGAAACCTTCAAATCAAGGCTTGTAGCGAGGATATATTCAAAAAGAGGGTATCGATTATGATGAACCTTTTCGCCAGTAGCCATGCTTAAGTCAATCCAGATTCTTTTAGCTATAGCTGCGCATCTAGATCTAGAGATTTGGCAAATGGATGTCAAGACAAGGAAATCTACATGCGCCAACCAGAAGGATTCGTTGCTGAAGGAGAAGAGAACTTATTATGCAAGCTTAAGAGATCCATTTATGGACTTAAGCAAGCATCTAGATCTTAGAACACTCAATTTGACGAGTGTAATATCTCTGGTTTTTATTATATACTATGTATCTTGTTAATATTTTTACTATCCGATCTTCATAATTTTTTTTCGAATGAGATTGAACTACTACTAAGGTATGTTTCTAGTTATCTTGATACATTTTGATAGATTACGATACCGGATTCAACCACAAATATCCCTTTATAGTATCATTTTTTTCCTAATCATTCACCTAGTCTGACCAACCATTTAATTAAATGATAAAATAAAAATATTTTGTTTTATTATTGATATTATTCCAATAATTCAATTATCTTCACTCAATTATATAATCCCTACATGGTAGTGGGTCCATAAAATCAATTGGCAAGCTTCTTATTGATACAAGTTTTGAAATAATTCACTTTCTTTGATGTATTACATCAGATCAGACAAAACATCCCCAAATCATTCATCTCACTGAAAATGATATATTCCATATCATCGAGAGTACCATTTGCCTATAATTTTATAGGCCTCCCAACAGCATATATCACATCTTCTATCACTAAAAGAACAAGAACATAAAAACCAACAAAGCACTGCCTACACTTATCTAGTGTCTGTCCATGCCTATGCCGCTGCTCGAAACCATGAATCATTCATGAGTTATCTACTGGAAATTGCAGGCTGAGCAGCGGAGATCCCGGATTTGGATTTGAATTGCGGTCCACCCTTGCAGGGAATCAAGACAGCCTGTTCGAATAATAGCTCATCGTTTGCCTCCTCCGTCTAGATCCCGTCGTCGCCGCCGCTTGAACGACGGTTAACTCCTAAAACGAGTCGACTACCGTGAAAAGCTGTCGCCTACCAATGTTTGTAGCCGTTCGCCACCTCCGTCCAGACTGGATTTCTGCGGCCGTACTATTCATCTCGACCTCCACCGTGACCGACTGTCGATGTTCTGTACTAGATTCTGATTCTGAAGAGATAAATTCACCACTAGAAGGGGGGTTGAATAGTGGTGATTCGGAATACCGAAATTTCTTGCGAGTAAAAAGAAAATAATGCAGAAAATAAAGACTCAAGAATTTATAGAGGTTCGGCAACTTGCCTACGTCCTCTCTCCGACTTTCTTTTTCTATTGGCTAAAGAAAAACCACAACCTTAACTCGTCTTCTATCGGTCCGAGTTCACAACCGTTACAATCCGCTTGTCTTCTATCGGTCCAAGCTCAACCTTTCCCTCAATATGAATAATTGTTTATCTAGTGTTCTATAGGAACTAGATAATCCTCACTGTACGAATGTGGGAGTATAATCCTAATAATGCCGGATCAAAGATCCTAATAACACCGGATTAGTGACTCTTGATTCGTTTCTTTTTCGCTCAAGTGTAAGTGATGCAACACTTACAACCAAATGAAAGAATACAAGGAATAATGGATAATACAATTGAAATCGCTCTTGTATCTTCCTTTTCTCACAACTTGTAATACAATAAGATATGTAAATCTGAGCTCAAGAATGCTTTGATTGCTTGTATGCTAGAATGCTTGAATGCTTGAAGTTGTGTGTTTGATACCCAAGTCCTTCGGGTATTTATAGGAGTGAGACAGCCTTCAAAATCTGAAAAAATATACTATTAGCGTGCGCTAATAGATCCTTGTAGCGTGCGTTAGCGAATTTTGACTTGAGTTCTCCGAACGGTCACAAAGACTGTTGCAACGGTAAAATTCTGTGTCTAGCGTGCGCTAGTAATGATATGTTAGCGTGCGCTATCGTCTTGGTCAACTAGTCTTCGATCTTGACTTTGACAAAATCCGATTTCCTCTCCAACGACTCTTTTTCCAACGGCTAAAATCATGATTAGCGTGCGCTAGCAAGTATGCATAGCGTGCGCTAGCATTAATTAAATCGATATTTCGAGTTTTCGGATGCGCATTGACTATTGCTTCCAACGGTTGAATTTCAAGCGGTAAACGCATATTCCATTTAGCGTGCGCTAGCACCTTTCCTTTAGCGTGCGCTCTTGAATTATTTCAATAACGTCGTTGCCTTGTGTAGCGTACGTAAAGACCTAGACGAAGTGAGTCCGGTGGCTCTTTGGACTACGACCATTATTTCGGTAGCGTGCGCTAGATATGAAAATTAACGTGCGCTAAGTCTTCTCTTTAGCGTCGTAATAATAAGTCCGTAGCGTGCGCAACGTCCATCAATTCCTTTCACTAACCACGGAGACTTGCGATAGCGTGCGTTATGTATGTTGTATAGCGTGCGCTAACTGTAGTTGATTAGCGTGCGCTATCATTCAATAGCTTGCGTGCGCTATCGATCAGGCGATTTGAGTAGGCTGCAGCTGACTTGACTGGGCTGTGTATGAGAGTCTCGATAGCGTGCGCTACGGTATGATACGTAGCGTGCGCTAGCCATATTGTGTCCCTTCAAAATATTATCGAGCCGAGATAGATTCAATTAAATGTTTTGTATGTAACCATCATCAAAATACATTTTGTGTCAACAATCTCCCCCTTTTTGATGATGTCAAAACATTTAATTAATACCTGCAAAAACGTTTTGAAGTGATTCGAATCAAGATAAACTTGTTCGATATGTTAGTCGGTTTTCGTTTTTGGAGTTTTCTCCCCCTTTTTGACAGAAACAAAAAGGAACTCCCCCTGAATTGTTGCATTATTAATAAACATTAACTAAATTTTGCCATTACTCAATGGTGCAATCAACAATGATAGTAACAACGATAGTAACAATACTAGGAGATATTAAATACGTGTACATAATAAATGCCAAAATAAGAAATGCGAATTTCATTAATAATAAAATGCAGTGAATACAACGAGTTATCCATGGCAAGCGACATATATATTATTCGAAAAGGAAGATTCTACAACAAGCATCAAAAATCATCAAATCTACGGATCGGAGGAGTTCGAAGGGAAAGGGAACGAGGGGTGTGTGAAGCGAATAAACTCGGATAATAGCCCATGAACTTCCCGGACTTCTGAATGCACATCTCTGACTTCCGAACGCAGAGCCCGAAAGTCCTCTCGTAACTCAGCGTGTGAAGTCTCGATGCCCCGCATCCGAGCAAAGAGATCACTCTCTTCTTCCTCCGTCACCACATTTCGCATCGGGCGTTTTCCTTTCGATGTTGGTTTCCTTACGAACTCCCCAGTCTGCATTTCTCGAAGGGTGTGAGGTCCCCGACGAGTAATCATTTCTTCTGCAGTGGGCTTCCGTGACCCTTTCTCAACTTGGTCATCATCACGAAGGTACGGAAAAAGAATCCAGCCTCTGTTGATCGTACGGACGTAATGCATAGCTTTAAGTGACGCGTCGAGATCTCATGCCGAGAGAGGCAGAGCGCCTTGTCCTTCGACAAGTCCACTTGATGAAAGCTAAAGATAGCCGACAGGATAGAGCCATAAGGCATTCCAGCCTTGCGAGAACGAGTGGCGTAATTTTTCGACCGGAACAAATCTCCTTTCACCTTCATCCAACTAATGATGATGTCGGAGAAATCGACCTTATCGTCATTTAGAACGCGGTACACCACTTGCTTGTCCACGCCGACTAGTTTGTCTTTGCGAATTGACCTTTGGCATAAGACATTTTGTGAGGGCTACCAAAAGCAAACGAATGTTGATACCGAAGTCGTTGTTCTCAAAAAATCATCCGTTATGTCAATAACGGCTTTCGTCTTCGAAATTCTTTCACGTCAATTTCACCAATTTCATTATCGTCGACCAATGATTTTCCGGTGCAAATCAAACCATCTCTCGGGCAAACCAAAAATTTGATACAAAATATCGGAAGACACTTTCACCTTGGTTCCTCCGACAAGGCTACCTAGCACAAGAGTGAAGAACCTTCACTCTCGGCCACGTGAAGGTTGGCATAGAATTCGGACGAGCTCGAAACACGGGGGTTTTTGCACTCAACGAAGCGAGAAATACCGAGTGATGAGAAGAAATTGGAGATGTTAACGTTTACCCGTTCGAGACTTAGGAGATTGAAAAAGTAGCGATCCGTGATGTGTTCTTGAGGAGTATGTCAAAGAACACTCTCGAAGCGATGGCGGAGACGAACGGTCCGCATCAAATTGGGCGCTTAGAGGACGCTTCAAATTGTTGTATTGCTTTCCCATAGCGGTTCGATTCTTGCTAGACATGATCGGAGAAGGAGAAAAACGAAGGAAATCGAAGATTTTGAGGGAGAAGATCGCAGATTGGATCGGATGTCTGTCTAGGGTTTTTGCAAGAGAGAGTCGTTTGCGTGCGGTAAGGGATTTGCTGTGTTTTAGGGTTGTACGGCGTAGATATATTACACCAGTTTTTAGTTAGCGGACGCGAGGAGTTAAAAGATTAGCGTCGTTAGGCGAAAAATAGGACTTCTTTGGGTATCCATTTGAATAACAGGAAAACTTTAATTAGCGTACGCAAGAGAGAAAGGTTTAGCGTACGCTATCAAAATAAATTTTTAGCGCGCGTTAAGGATATGAAGCTAGCGCGCGCTAGCGATTGATCTGATTCACCGATCTTGATGTTTTGAGTAGAATTTTATTTCAAAAGTTGTCTATATGTCCCATGCCAAGTTGCAAACGAATGGAGTTAAAAGATTCTTCGGGAAGAGGTTTTGTAAATATGTCAGCAAGTTGATCCTTCGTCCCGACAAAAATTAAACAGATGTCTTTATGTCTGATATCTATATGCTTGGTTCGACTGTGCAAAACAGGATTTTTGCTCAAATTAATAGCACTAGTGTTATCACATAAGATAGGGGTATTTTCAAAATGAATGCCGTAGTCGCGTAGTTGATTTTTGATCCATAGCACTTGAGCACAGGCGCTCCCTGCAGCGACATATTCGGCCTCAGCTGTAGACAGTGCTACGCTGGTTTGCTTTTTACTTCCCCAAGATATTAAACAAGATCCAATAAAGTGACATGTACCACTAGTACTCTTTTTATCAATTTTGCATCCGCCGAAATCGGCGTCACTATAGGCAATTAAATTAAAATCCAAGCAAGAAGGATACCATAGACCTAGTCCAATAGTTCCTTTCAAATAGCGAAAAATGCGTTTACAAGCAATTAAATGTGATTCCTTGGGATTAGCTTGGAATCGAGCACATAGACATGTAGCAAATATTATATCTGGCCTAGATGCAGTCAAATATAGCAAAGATCCGATCATACCTCGATATAGTTTTTGATCTACGGATTTGCCATTTTCATCTTTCTCGAGCTTTAATGATGACGACATTGGCGTAGATATCACCTTGCTATTTTCCATATTGAATTTCTTGAGGAGGTCGTTTGAGTACTTCGTTTGATGGATAAAAATTCCATCTTCGCATTGTTTGATTTGAAGCCCGAGGAAGAACGTTAATTCTCCCATCATACTCATTTCGAATTCTCCTTTCATAAGATTAGAAAAATCTTGGCACAAGAATTCATTAGTAGCTCCAAAAACAATGTCATCAACGTAAATTTGGCAAACTAGTATATCATCATTTAGTATTTTAACAAACAAGGTATTATCGACTTTGCCTCTTTTATAGTCATTTGCAATTAAAAATTGACTTAAACGATCATACCATGCTCGGGGTGCTTGCTTCAACCCGTAGAGTGCCTTGTTGAGCTTGTAGACATGATCCGGAAAATGATGGTCTTCAAAACCGGGAGGTTGCTTGACGTAGACTTCTTCTTGAATGAAACCATTCAAGAATGCACTTTGACATCCATTTGAAATAGCTTTATCTTTTTATGAGCGGCAAATGCAAAGCAAGCGAATGGCTTGAGTCGAGCCACGGGAGCAAAACTTTCTTCGTAATCAAGACCTTCTTCTTGATTATATCCTTGAGCGACCAAAGCGAGATTTATTTCGAATAGGATAGCCGTCTTCGTCACTCTTGATTTTATGCACCCATTTAGTTCCGATAATTGTTTTATCTTTAGGCGCGGGAACTAAATTCCATACATTATTGTGCTTGAATTGCACAAGCTCCTCTTGCATTGCCATTACCCAACTTGCATCATCGAGAGCTTAGATATATTTTTGGGAACTATTTCGGATACAAAAGCACAATGAGCCATAAACTCGGTGGTCCTCCTTCGGGTTTGAACACCGTCTTCAATGTTTCCGATCACGAGATCCTTCGGATGGTCCTTGATGTGCCTCGATCTTTCGGTAAATCAACGATTGTGTTCGTTTCGATTTCGAAATTTTCTTCACTTCGGGTGAGGGATCGAGAAGGTACTGCATCATCAAAATATTCTACCTTTCTCGGGGTGAGATCATATCATTGAATTTAACGTGTATGGATTCTTCAACTTTATTCGTTCTAATATTATACACACGATATGCTTTGCTATTCGTACAATAGCCAAGAAAAATTAGAGTCGGATTTGGCATCAAACTTGCCCAAGTTATCCTTGCCATTGTTCAAAATAAATACATTGCAACCAAAAGGATGAAAGTAAGCAATATTAGGCTTTTGCCCTTCCATAATTCATAAGGCGTTTTAAGATGAGTTCTACGACGTGAACTCGGTTAATCACATAGCATGCCGTAAAAATTGCTTCGGCCCAAAAGTATCGTGGAAGAGAGTATTCATTAAGCATTGTTCTCGACATTTCTTCCAAAGATCGGTTTTCCTTTCAACAACTCCATTTTGTTGAGGCGTTCTAGGAGCCGAAAAATTGTGATTAATACCGTATTTATCGCATAAAAGTTCAAAGCGGGTGCAATCAAATTCACCTCCGTGGTCGGTGCGAATAGAAATTATGGAGAGGTTTTTCTCATTTGATACCAAACGACACCATTTAGAAAACTCGGAAAATGCATCATCTTTATGAGCTAAAAATCTAACCCAAGTAAATCGAGAGAAATCGTCAACAATAACCAAAGTATAAAGTTTACCATTTAAACTAACATGTCTAGATGGTCCGATCAAATCCATATGCGAGTTCAAGAACTCGACTAGTGAAACCTCGAATTTTGGTTTAAACGATTCTCGAGTATGTTTCCCTTTAATGCATGATTCACACAAATGTTTTCTATCGAATTTGAGTTTGGGCAATCCACGAACAAGGTCGTGTCTAGATAAAATAGAGATAATGGGTAGAGAAGTATGCCCCAATTTTCGATGCCATAAATATGCATTGTCATCCAAGGTAATAAGGCATTTTTCATTGAATGAACTCTTATCATTAAGATCAACAATATAGATGTTTCCGCATCTCAAGCCAATGAATGCAATTTTATTATTTCTAAATGCCGTGCAATGCGTTTGCTCAAATAGAATTTTAAAGCCTTCATCACAAAGTTGCGAAACGCTAAGGAGATTATGATGCAAACCTTCAACAAAAAGTACTTTGTTGATAGAAAGAGAAGGTTCCTTACCGACTTTGCCGATTCCTTTGATTTTTCCCTTTTGGTTATCTCCAAAGGTCACATGTCCTTGATCTTGATATTCGAGGTCTTCAAATAAGTCCTCGGAGCCGCACATGTGCCTTGAGCATCCGCTATCAATGTACCACTTGTTTTTCCTCGGTGCCGGTACCTAAAAAAATAGAGTTTCTCGGTTGTTTCGGTACCCAAGCCCGTTTGGGTCCTCCAAAGTTAACTATGCTTATAGCATTCGGAACAATCGTCCCTTTCGGAACCCATATTTGCTTGACTTTGATAGTTCTTAACTTTGAATGGGTATTAACATTATGAACTTGTTTGAGCGGATCTTTTGAGTTCTCGGTTTCGGTTTTCTTTATTTTGTCGAGGTTAATAAGGGATTGTTCCCGTTTAAAAGGGTCGAAACCAAGACCGTGTTTGAGCAAGGGCGATTTTTGAATAGATAGGAGCCTTTCGAATTTCTCGTTTCCGAGAGTAAATTTGTTCAAAATATATTTTAGCTCCTTTTGAGTTTTTGTTAACTCAATTTTCAAAACATTTTCTTTTTCAATACATGATGTATGGTCGATCTCAATAGCTTTGCCCTTGTTTTGAAGCGAGGAGTTTTCGAGTTCTAGAGATTTTATTTTTCTCTTTAAAGATATATTTAACTTGACCATCTCGTCATACTCCGTATTTAACGATTCAAACGCACTTAACAACTCATCATCTTGATGAACTTCTTGTGAATCACAAAAATCAAAAGAATCATATTCATCGTCATTGAGTTTAGAGCTTACCTCGATATTGCTTTCGGAGTCGAGGGCCATGAATGCAAGGTTTGCGTCTAGAGATCTTTCTATCTCCTCCTCGTCATCACTCCAAGAAGCGATTAGAACCTCCTTCTTTTTGAATCTTTCCATTTGCGGTTTTGAAGAGGATCCTCGGCATTCTTTGGCATAATGACCGGCCTGACCACATTTTCGACAATTATTGTCGAACTTCTTGGACAGTGTAGCCACTTTTCTTTTGCTCCGGTTTGCCATCCCGACCAAGAAAACTTCGCCTCTTTTGAATTAGGTTTTGTACCTTCTAAAGTTTTTGGCATAAAGAGCGAGTTCCTCGTCGTCTTCATCTTCGGCAACATCTTCCTCAACGTCGCTATCAACATTGAATGCGACTACTCTTTCCCGAGGCTTTGGTTTTGTGCCTCTAGACTTGAGAACGATCTCATAGTTGATGAGTGACCCGATGAGGGCACTAAATTCGAGCTTATTGAGATCCTTGGATTCCATGATCGCGGTGACCGTGGCATCCCATTCTCGTGGCAACGATCGCGAAATTTTCTTAGCTTTGTCGCTGCTCGATATACGCTTTCCAAAGATGCAAGACCGTTTGTTATAGCCGAAAATCGATCCAACATATTTGTGATCGTTTCCTCGTCTTTCATGGAAAATAATTCGTAGTCATGGAGTAACATATTAATCTTGGTCTCCTTGACTTGAGTGGTTCCTCGTGAGTGACTTCGAGAATTTCCCAAATTTCTTTGGCACTTTCATAGGATGATATCCTATTAAGTTCTTGGGATTGAGCGCAATAGAGAAGTTGAGTAGCTCGGGAGTTGACATGCGTGTTTCTCCAATCCTCATCATTGAATTCTTGATCTTTTCAACGATCCATCTTCTTTCTTAGCAAGTTTAGGACCGAGAGCAATAACTTTCCGATTTCAATATCGTAGGCTTGAGCGAAGATCGCCATCTTCTTTTTCCACGTCATGAAATTGGAACCGTCAAGAAAGGAGGACGGTTGAGAGCATTTCCTTCAATTTGGCCTAGAAGTGCCATTTGCGGATCTTTTTCTCCTAGGTGGTTAAACCTTTAAAAAGAGACCCGCTCCGATACCAATCAAGAGATAAATTCACCACTAGAAGGGGGTTGAATAGTGGTGATTCGAATACCGAAATTTCTTGCGAGTAAAAGAAAATAATGCGAAAATAAAGACTCAAGAATTTATAGAGGTTCGGCAACTTGCCTACGTCCTCTCTCCGACTTTCTTTTTCTATTGGCTAAAGAAAAACCACAACCTTAACTCGTCTTCTATCGGTCCGAGTTCACAACCGTTACAATCCGCTTGTCTTCTATCGGCCCAAGCTCAACCTTTCCCTCAATATGAATAATTGTTTATCTAGTGTTCTATAGGAACTAGATAATCCTCCTTTATGCGAATGTGGGAGTATAATCCTAATAATGCCGGATCAAAGATCCTAATAACACCATTAGTGACTCTTGATTCGTTTCTTTTTCGCTCAAGTGTAAGTGATGCAACACTTACAACCAAATGAAAGAATACAAGGAATAATGGATAATACAATTGAAATCGCTCTTGTATCTTCCTTTTCTCACAACTTGTAATACAATAAGATATGTAAATCGAGCTCAAGAATGCTTTGATTGCTTGTATGCTAGAATGCTTGAATGCTTGAAGTTGTGTGTTTGATACCCAAGTCCTTCGGGTATTTATAGGAGTGAGATGACCTTCAAAATCTCAAAAAATAAATATTAGCGTGCGCTAATAGATCCTTGTAGCGTGCGTTAGCGAATTTTGACTTGAGTTCTCGAGCGGTCACAAAGACTGTTGCAACGGTAAAATTCTGTGTCTAGCGTGCGCTAGTAATGATATGTTAGCGTGCGCTATCGTCTTGGTCAACTAGTCTTCGATCTTGACTTTGACAAAATCCGATTTCCTCTCCAACGACTCTTTTTCCAACGGCTAAAATCATGATTAGCGTGCGCTAGCAAGTATGCATAGCGTGCGCTAGCATTAATTAAATCGATATTTCCAGTTTTCCGGATCTGCATTGACTCTTGCTTCCAACGGTTGAATTTCAAGCGATGGCGCATATTCCATTTAGCGTGCGCTAGCACCTTTCCTTTAGCGTGCGGTACTGAATTATTTCAATAACGTACGTTGCCTTGTGTAGCGTACGTAAAGACCTAGACGAAGTGAGTCCAGTGGCTACTGGACTACTGACCATTATTTCGGTAGCGTGCGCTAGATATGAAAATTAACGTGCGCTAAGTCTTCTCTTTAGCGTACGTAAGAATAAGTCTGTAGCGTGCGCAACGTCCAATTCTGAATTCCTTTCACTAACTTCTGGAGACTTGCGATAGCGTGCGTTATGTATGTTGTATAGCGTGCGCTAACTGTAGTTGATTAGCGTGCGCTATCATTCAATAGCTTGCGTGCGCTATCGATCAGGCGATTTGAGTAGGCTGCAGCTGACTTGACTGGGCTGTGTATGAGAGTCTCGATAGCGTGCGCTACGGTATGATACGTAGCGTGCGCTAGCCATATTGTGTCCCTTCAAAATATTATCGAGCCGAGATAGATTCAATTAAATGTTTTGTATGTAACCATCATCAAAATACATTTTGTGTCAACAGATTCACCACCGGACATTACTCTGGAACAAATAGGAATTGGATACCGAGTTGTGTCATCCATCAACTGCCACCATCGAGCGCCTTCTCTGGTAGAACTAATCGAGATTGGTCGTCATCGTATACTTCAGTTCCGAATTGTCGTCCGTCTTTGCCTCTCTCACTGTCGTTGCTGCTGCCCACGGCGAGTTGTATGTGTTTCGGAAGAGAGAGGGAGATGTGAGAAGGAAGCAGGGCTTACCGATCTGTAGACAAAATTAAGAAAGAAGATGGAGAGGGCTGTAGAGAATGAGAATGAGAGAGTGAGAGGAGGAACAAAAGAGGTAGGTGAGAACAGAAGGGGACGGCGGCAGTTGAGAGTATTGGGACAGAATAGTACCGATTGGTACTATTAAAAGCAAAAGGGGAACTATTAGGGTTTGGGTTAATCTAGAATTTGGGTTAGAGATTTGATCGCCTGTCCATTAATTTTCTTAAATTGACAGTCGAATTTCGAATAAATTCAGCTTCTTTCAACTTTGACCCAACTCAAGGTATGATCTCATTAAATTATTATCTAGTGATAATTAATCGAGTTATTGGAATCAAGTAAATTAATGATAGTATTTTGATTAACTAATCGTGTATTAGGGTATTATTATTGGACGTAATTGGGGGAACATTGAGTTTATGAGCTATCCAGCGATCAAAAATTTCATTCGTTGGACCTAAGTTTGTTCGTTTGATTACTTGGTGTCGTTCATTCGATCATCGTTTGTTCATTTCGTGGAGGACATTTTGATCGTGCAGAAGCATCTTACGTCTTCGGTATTAAGGCAAGTAAATTCTTGCCTAGTTATGATGATAATATGTTTTATATATGTTGTATATGTTTACGTTCATTTATGCTTGATGATTTGATCTTCGTTGGATTCGTATTTTCTTCGTTGAGTCATTTGGTCCCTTGTTGGGAATTGTTAAGTCATTATTGAATTTCGATGTCACTTTTGTTATCTCGTGGCATTCCGTGTCATACTCACGTGTCGGTTGGTATGTGTAGGATTTTCATATCGGGCACATATAAAGTCGTGTGTCGGTAGTTGACCTCACATTGGACTGTGCACATGAGACGGTTATTTAGTGAGACTGATTAAGTACAAGACCACACGTGTATTCGATCGATACCCATTGGTGGCTTGTGCACGGACACATTTCCATCCCGGGCGTAGTGTGGCGCCATCCTTTGAGCCGTATGTAACATCTGCGTGCTTTATTAATAATATATTTTATTAATGATCGTATTCTATTGAGAGTTGGTTTGGGAAAGCTCCATATCGTACCGTTTGGTGTCTGGAACTGTGTGTATATTGGAGTTGGAATTGGTATGTTGGTTGTTAGTGATTTGTCGAGTTGTGTGCTTGTCGATATGTGGTCGTTCTGACCAACTCCATAGTGGTGATATTGAGAAACAACAGTTAATGCATGCTAGACTGTGTTACTAGCGCGCGCTAATCATGTATTGGTAGCGCACGTTGGTTGGCCATGGTAGCGCACGCCATTATGGCAGGTCGGTGCATGCAGAGGCTTATGGACTTAATTCGGAAAAATAACAGGTAGCACACGCTAGCGCGGCCAGTCCAGAGAGTTCTGCACCGCCTTTCAAAGGCGGTGGGTTGTCTTATAGCCCGATAGTTCATGCTACATTTTTCCCATAGCACGCGCTAATCGCGTCCAGAACAAATAGGACAGCGTAGTCCATTTCTTGCCATTTCCTTCCTCCTTCCTCCTCCTCCCGCGGCTGAGCGTCCCGGACGTGGGGAAGGGCATGTTTTGGCCAGTTTTCACTACCCAGCAACGTTTTAGAATTCCTGGAGCAAAGTTAACAAGATCTTAACAGCTTTTATCATTCGAATCAAGGTAAATCCTTCGAAACTGTTAAGCGTATTTTTATACGCTTATTTATCATTATTTTGTAGTGTTTTGATGAGTGAAATCGTCTAAATGAGCTTTTAATGCCTTAATTTTGTATGATTGACAGGAAATTGAAGTCCGGAAGCTAAAACGAGGCAAAGCAGTAGCGGCAAAATGGACTATGAGCCGGCACAAGGAAGGCCGAGCCGCGGCACAGAAGACACCGGCCGAAGGGCGAGTAAGGCTGTACTGCGTGCGCGGCACATCCTGTGAGCCGCGTACGGAAGAATTAATTAACGCCGGGCATTGGTGAAGGCGATGTGCGCGGCACGGAGTTTAGTGTGCCGCGGCACACTTAGCGAGTTTTGTAGGTCTGCGGATTTTGGGCCGTTTGAAGCTTGATTTCGGCCGACTAATACGGACGCGATTTGTGGATGTCTTTGAGCTATAAATAGGGTTTAAGACCCTAATTAAATCATCTTGGAATCTTGGAATCATTGGATCTAAAACTTTTGAGAGCTTAAGCTTGGAGACGGCGAAGAGGAGGAAGCGAGAAGAATTCAAGGCGGAAGGCGGAAGGCAAGAATGGAGGAATCCGAGCTTCATCTGCGTTTGAATTTTATGCTTTCGTTTATTTATTACGTATTTTCGTTTTTAGTATGTCGGGCTAAAGCCCTAATCTAGGGTTTTGATGAAACCTTTGTTTGTGAATTGATTGAGATTATCCAATTTATTACCTTTTTATTGAGTTTTCCCAATTATGTTTAATGCTTACAATTATCTGGCCAATAATTGTATTGATTTAATCATTCACTTCGAATCGGGAGAGGAGATTTGGTGAGGAACTATTGGTGAGGACCGTTTTATTCTGTGAGATAGGAATATACTCATAGGAACTACGTGGCCTTTAGGAGATTTCATGCTTTTTGCCTATCGACGAAATAATTCACCTAGGGATAGAGTGCGTTAGTCGCCGTTAGATAAATCTATTGACCTCGGGAGAGGCGGTAGAATATATTAGCAATCTCCGCCTTCAATAAATTGGGAAAATTATTTATTACGGATAATCGAGAGTAAATTCGGATAAACTAAGGTGGATTCAGAACCCTAGACTTATTCACCATTTGATTTCCTTTATTCAAGATATTATTTTCTACTGCTTAGTCTTTTAGTACTTCTTTTAGTTATTAATCGCAAAAACCCATATTCGATTGTTCAGATAAAATTGGAATACGAAAAATCGGTAGTTAGAGATTCAATCCTCGTGGGAACGATACTCTACTTATCACTTTATTACTTGTAAACGATGACGTGCACTTGCGTGTAGGAAATATCGCAACAAGTTTTTGGCTCCGTTGCCGGGGATTGAAATTTTCTAATATCGATTTAAGTATTTCCAGTCTTAATTTGAACGTTTTATTTTTATTTTTGTGTATTTAATTTCGTTTATTTGTTTTTCCTTTCAGGACCTTTCGTGTAGTGCATGAGAAGACTCGGTAACGAAGGCCTACTACCTTTGGACACCGAGCTCGAGCGCACTCTAAGAAGGAACAAAAAGGAGAAAAGAGAGTTGCAGACGACGGTCAACATGGAGGAGACAACCAAGTGCGGCAAGTTCAACCGGAACTAGCTCTTCGGGATTATGCCATGCCGCAGGTCAACGCTAATTTTTCGGGAATTCGGCGTCCCACTATCCAAGCTAATAATTTTGAGATCAAGCCCGCCATTATTCGGATGGTGCAGGCGAGCCCATTACGTGGTGAGAAGGGCGACCGAATGCCCATATTGCTTCTTTCCTTGAGATATGCGACACGTTCAAGACTAATGGTGTCACCGACGATGCCATCCGATTGAGGCTTTTCCCTTTCTCTTTGAGGGATAAAGCAAAGTTTTAGTTAAACTCCTTACGGAGTCGATTACAACATGGGAGAGGCTAGCGCAAGCCTTCCTTGCCAAATTTTTCCCACCAGCTAAGACGGCAAGGTTGAGAAACGAAATAACCACTTTTGCCCAGTACGATATGGAATCGCTCCACGAGGCGTGGGAGCGATATAAAGAATTGCTACGAAGATGCCCTCATCACGGCATTCCTGATTGGCTTCAGCTTCATACGTTCTATAATGGTTTGAGTGCTTCTACACGCACTCTCGTGGATGCGGCCTCGGGTGGGACCTTCATGGGAAAATCTATGGCCGAGGCACACGTGCTTTTAGAAGATATGGCCGAAAACGCATACCAATGGCCATCAGAAAGATTGACGCCGAAGAGAGTCATGGAAGTTTCAAGCAATGACCCGATTTCCACCTTGTCAGCTCAAGTCGCCGCTTTGACACAACAGCTCCAGGCATTTTCGCACGCACCAGCCCCCGTTACCATAGAGACATGCAATTGGTGTAACGGATCACACCCGAGCGCGGAATGTCAAGTTGGAAATCCGTTCGAGCAAAATCAGATGGAGCAGGCTCAATTCGTAGGAAATGGGAATCGGCCGAATAACCCGTACTCCAATACTTATAATCCGGGGTGGCGCAATCATCCTAACTTTTCATGGAGAAACGGACAGAATTCACACCAGCCCCCATTCGCCCAGAATCAACAGCAGCCCCCTTCCGCTCCCAAAGTGTCTCTCGAGGAAGCACTTGCAAAATTGGCGGCAAATACGAGTCAATTTATGACTCGTACAGAAGCTACATTACAAAATCATTCTGCTTCCATTCGGAACTTGGAGGTCCAGCTGGGCCAAATCGTTAATGTGTTGACAGCTCGTCCGGAGGGAGTATTGCCGAGTACAACAGAGACAAATCCTAGAGAGAGTCTAAACGCAATTAGCTTGAGAAGCGGGAGAGAAGTGCTGGATCAGCCCGAGCGGGGTAAAGAGAAGAAGGAGATGGAGTCGAAGGATTTAAAGCCATAGGAGTCAAAAGATTTGAGGCCGGATAACTCGAAGACATGTGCCCCCCCCCCCATTCCGTTTCCGCAGAGACTACAGCAAAGAAGGGCGGACAAACAATTTTCTAAGTTCCTTGATGTGTTCAAAAAGCTTCACATAAATATTCCGTTCGCCGACGCATTGGAACAGATGCCGACTTATGTCAAGTTCATGAAAGAGATATTATCGAAGAAGAGAAAGCTTGAGGAGTTTGAAACGGTTGCCTTGACAGAGGAGTGCAGTGCAATTCTTCAAAAGAAGCTCCCACCTAAATTGAAAGATCCGGGAAGCTTCAACATACCGTGCACCATGGGGAATCTTTCGTTTAATAAGGCACTATGCGATCTTGGGGCTAGTATCAACCTCATGCCTCTATCGATTTTCAAAAAGCTGAATATTGGGGAAGCCAAGCCAACCACAGTCTCATTACAATTGGCGGATCGATCGATAAAGTATCCGAGGGGAGTAATCGAGGATGTTTTAGTTAAAGTTGATAAGTTCATCTTTCCGGCCGATTTCATCGTACTAGACATGGAGGAAGATGAAAATATTCCAATCATCTTGGGACGACCATTTCTAGCGACGGGCCGAACCCTTATAGACGTGGAAAAGGGGGAGTTAACTCTGAGGGTCCAAGACGAGCAAGTTACTTTTCAAGTATTCAAATCATTCCCATGTCCCGGAAGTGCTGATAAAGGATCACAAATTGAAGGTGTGGATGTTGTTGAAAGAGGAAAGCACCGAAAACATCATCGGTGGGAAAATTCAGATTTTGTGTTAAATGGCCCAAGTTTTAAGAAGGATGTAGAACGAGTGGCGTTCCTCGAGCATGAGGAAAAATCTGCTGCAGTCGTGAGTTCGTTTGTGAAGGAGGAGAGTGAGCCGAAAGCCAAGCGGACAATTAGTCATGGAGAAACCGGGTGTTTCGGGAAGTTATTCAAGTCGAAACCTTTTCGCAAACAACATTTGATGACCGAACCGAAAGTCGAACCGCTGATGACCAATGGTCATAATTTTAACCAAAATATAAACGGTTCGATGAGCGGGCGAAACCAAATGGAGTTTGCGAAAAGCGAACTAACGTTGTCCAATAGGTCTGGCTGAAGACTATAAACTTAGCGCTTCTCGGGAGGCAACCCGAGTTCGTAGTTGTAGATTTTTGCATTTCTTTATTTTTCTTGCATTCGTGATTCTTATTTTTCATCATTTTTGTGCTTCAATTTGCTTCTGCCTCTCGTTTTTAACGTCTTCTTCTCAAAATTCTGTGCAGGAAAGTCTCAGGGAAGAAACTGAAGTATGAGCCGCGGCACAGGTATTGTGAGCCGCGGCACACATCAATCGCAAGGGGAGGCTAAACCAACTGTACCCTGTGCCGCGGCACGGCATAAATGAGCCGCGGCACACTTGAGCAATGAGCCGCGGCACATGAAATCTGTGCCGCGGCACACGACAAAACGAGACACAGGTAAAAGGGACTGTACCCTGTGCCGCGGCTCACTTTATCTGTGCCGCGGCACACTATGCGGAATCCGAAAGGCCAGGTAACATATAACACGCATTCGGCCGGCATTATCAGGTACGCTCCCTTCTCCTTTTCCTTCCCTCCCCAGCGCGCGACCGACCGACCAAGTTTTTCAAATTTTTTCCTGCGATTTTTCTTGCAATCTTCAAAAAGGTACGTTTCAATCTTTAATCTTGACTTGCTTATGGGTTATTATGGAAGTTGTTTATGCTTTGAATGAATGGAACATGCTTATTCTCCTTTAAAAGTTTTAGGATTGTTTAGAGAATAACATGGTAGTTTCATCGAATTTTCTTGGTTAAATTAGAATGTAAATGAGTTGAATGTGCCGAGTTACTGATGATTGAAATATGTTTCAGTTTTTGGGGGTTGAATCAAGCTATAACTATGTTTATTCTTCAAGTAAACTTGTGCCCTCAAGGTGTCTGATAAATTGCCTAAATGAAAAAAAAAAATTTCTTTGAAAAGGCAATCGTTTTGAATTTTCGTGCAACGTATATGTTTTGAATTTACAGCAAGCCCAACCCTTACATCCAGGTTGCATGTTTAGGTCCAATTTCATCCTTCTCTCACGTATGCGCTATTTTCGTAAATTCGGAATTTCTGGCTGGACATCCTTAGCCGAGCATAGATCATTGTTATCATTTTTTCGCGAATAAACCCTCGTGTTTCACTTTTCAGGACTGATTATGGCGCGCACAAAGAAGCTGAGCAAGCGTGCTAGGACCGAGTCATCCCCTACTCGAGGGGAGACCTCTCGTGGTCGGGCCGAGGCGGAGGGGCACCAATTTTCGGACCCCGAAATTCATAAGATATTCAATGAAAAGATCCGGCCACGACCACTTATTCCCGAGAGGGGTTTTATTCCAGCTCCTCAGGACGGGGAATTGCTCACCATGATTGACGAGATGGGGTGGGCCAGATTTACCGCACCTCCCGAGCCAGCGGTTATCTCGATCGTCCAGGAGTTTTACGCCAGCGCTCTGCTGAAGCACATCCGGGCAGGGCATACGTTGCCATCTTTAGAGTCTCGGACTCAGGTCGACGTCCGAGGGGTTACAGTTGATTTCTCCCCGACTGCTATTCGGAGGCTTTTTGGGTTTCCGGCGGTTGACGAGTCAGCCTATCACCGAGTGATGACCAGCCTCACTAAGGAGGCCCTGCTTGAGACCATTGCACAGCCCGGTACCGACTGGGAGCAGCGAGCACATAGTTCTTCCACTTGTCACTTCAGGAGCTCGCGCCTCAGACGGCTCGGGCGAGCCTGGCTTTACTTTATCTGCGCACGCATTGACCCCACCTCCCAGATCCGTACAGTTTTTCTCTCCCGCGCCCGGATGCTTTTTGCTATCACTTCCGGGCTGCATTTCGATGTGGCCCCTATCCTGGTCCGATCTATCTTCCAGAGTATCCAGGGGGGCCAAGACGGGGTTGAAGCACCCCTCCCTCATCTGCGCTTTATGCCGGCAGTCGGGGCTGACGTGGTCAGTCGACGAGCCGATGCTAGCCCCACAGGCCCCGATCGACCACCGCATCATATCACACTTCGACCAGTGGGGCGGAGCGCCAGCACACGCTCGGGGGATAGGATTTTTGCTAGAGGAGGCTCACGAGGGATCCCCCGAGCCGCTTTTGTTGACGCACGGAGATGCCGGCCCGCAGCCCGACAGAGCGAGGTTGGAGGAGTTATTTGATGGGCTGCGGGAGGATTTGAGGAGGCAGAGAGAGGAGCTGAGGAGAGAGAGAGAGCTTGATGCGACCCCCACACGACGTGCCGTGGTAACCGCTATCGCTAGTATGATTTTAGTTCCCAAGATCGTTCCAATATTAAGCAAATGATTGTTTTACTTCAAGCCCTCTACGTGACGCGCCATAGCAAACCAGAAGGTGCGATTCAAACACGCCACGAGGTTTCTAACGCCTCGATAAGTGAATTGAAATCACGATTTATATTTTGGAGACACACTCAACAAAATAAGAAGAAAGTTTGTTAACACAAACACTCACAATTTTGATAAATTTCAAGCTGTCCTTACAAATGAAAATGAGGGCTATTTATAGCCAAAATTCCTACAACTATTACAATATAAAATTATAAAATAAAGACTAAAATAATATAAATTCAACATTCAAAGCTCCTAAAATCTGAACATGACAAATCAACCCATAAGTTAAGGAGTCAACACATTTTTAGGGGACAAAAATCAAGGACCAAGACTTGAGTTTTGAAAATAAGAAAACAAAGTTAAAGAAAAATATGCTGTTGTCGTTTTAGTGGAATAACAGATCTTAGACTTCGGATTTTGATCTTGATGTCTTCTAGATAATTGTAGTATTGCCTCTTAGCTTTCCAAATCCACCTGAATCGTCTCAATCGGATATCGGACGTGAAAGTTATGATAAAAATACGAACATGTATCGTATCTGAAATTCCAACGCCTGCTTTCAATTGTATCCATCTTCAGTTAGGCTTATTGCTTGGAATGATGACATCAACACTTTTAATCTAACATGTGACGGCTTCAATAACACAAATTAATATGTTATTATATTTATGATCACCGGTCTGATTAAAATGATTTTGCACGAGCATTGTTAATGAATTCTTTATCGCATTTGCTCGTGATCTTGTTATTGGTCCCACAGGGATGTATAGTTCTTCTTCTGACTGACTGACTACTTCTTGATTCACATCATTCCCTCCATCCTCAAAAGGATTCGTCCTCGAATCTTCTCGACAATGCATCGGCAACGATGTTCTCCTTACCTTGTTTATACTTGATGATGTAAGGAAACGATTCGATCTCCTCTAACCATTTGGCATGTCTTTTACTCAACTTATTTTGTCCCTTGAGATGCTTCAATGATTCATGATCCGTGTGAATCACGAACTCCTTAGGCCATAAGTAGTGTTGCCACGTACGTAAAGCTCTAACCAAAGCATACAATTCTTTATCATATGTAGGATAGTTCAACATCGCTCCTCCAAGTTTTTCGCTAAAGTAAGCAATCGGCCTCTTTCCCTGCATTAATACTGCTCCAATTCCTACTCCTGAAGCATCACACTCAACTTCAAAAGTGTTAGAAAAATCTGGTAATGCTAACACAAAGTGCCGCATAATTTATCCTTTAATGTGTTAAAGGCATTTTCTTGATCATCACCCCAATGAAATTTAGCATGTTTCTTTACAAGTTCATTTAACAGGCAGCAATCGTGCTAAAATCTTTAACAAAGCGTCGATAAAAACCTGCTAAACCGTGAAAACTTCTTACCTCAGTTGCATTAGTCGGTCTAGGCCATTCACGTATGGCCCTTATCTTTTCTTCATCAACTTTTATGCCGTCAATACTAACGACATACCCAAGGAATATAACCTCACTCATGCAAAAAGTACATTTCTTAAGACTAGCATATAATTGTTCCTTTTTCAAGGTAATTAAAACCAATCTTAAATGTTCAACGTGTTCGTCTGTACTCTTGCTATAAATGAGAATATCATCAAAGTATACGACAACAAATTTTCCAATATAAGCACGCAAAACATGATTCATTAGCCGCATAAAAGTGCTCGGTGCATTTGTAAGACCAAAAGGCATTACCAACCATTCATATAATCCGTATTTAGTTTTAAAGGCCGTTTTCCATTCATCCCCTTCTTTCATACGAATTTGGTGATAACCTTTCATTAAATCAATTTTACTAAACACACGCGAACCATGTAATTCGTCCAACATATCATCTAACCTTGGAATTGGATGTCGATACTTTACCGTGATATTGTTCACCGCTCGGCAGTCGGTGCACATTCTCCAAGTCCCGTCTTTCTTTGGTACGACAATTATCGGAACGGCACAAGGACTCAAACTTTCTCGGATATACCCAATACTTAATAACTCCTCGACTTGCCGCTGAATCTCCTTAGTTTCTTCAGGATTATTTCGGTATGCTGGTCGGTTTGGAATGACGGCTCCTGGCACAAAGTCGATTTGGTGCTCGATCCCTCTTTTTGGTGGCAAACCGGGTGGTAGCTCTTCCGAAAAAACATCATTGAAGTCCTAATAGAATTTTTATAGTACTCGGAACATTCCGGTTTTTATCATCATCAAGAGTGCAAATTCGTTTGGTAAGAAGTAAGTATACGGGTTGCCCCTCCTCAACTTCTTTAACGACTTCCTTTGCACTTATAAATAAACATTTTTTTGATTTTTCATTTTTTTCTTTTTCTTTCTTTTCTTTTTCTTTTTCTCTTTGTTTTTCTTTTTCCTTTTCTTTTTCTTTTTCCTTTTCTTTCTCTTTTTCTTTTCCTTTTTCTTTTTGGTTTTCTTTTTCTTTTTCCTTTTCTTTTTCTTTTTTTTCAACTTCTTTTTGGAGTCGAATTTGATCTTCATGGACTTGTATTTTCGTCATGGGAACTAATGTAATTTTCCTCCCATCTTTCTCAAATGAGTAACGATTCTTCTTCTCGCTAAGTTGGGCATCTCGATCGTAATGCCATGGTCTCCCCAACAAAATATGACAAGCGTGCATTGGTACAACGTCACATAGGATATCATCATGGTATTTTCCAATTGTGATGGTTATGAGTACCTGTTTATTCACCCGAACCTCTCCGCAATCGTTTAGCCAATGAAGTCTATAAGGCTTAGGATGTCGCCTTGTTGGTAATTCTAACCCCTCGACTAGCATCGCACTAGCCACATTGGTGCAACTTCCGTTATCAATGATCACACTACAATTTTTATTTTTCACAAAACATCTAGTGTGAAAAAGATTTTCTCGTTGTTCGTTATCGTTGCTCTCTTCCTCCTTTGCCTTCACATTCAACACCCTCCTAATGACAAGTGCGGGTGCGAATTCTAGCTCCCCTTCATCACTTTCTTCTTTCACTTCTTCCTCATCTTCATCATCCGTTTCATATTCTCCGTCCTCCCTAAGTATCATTGCTCGTTTATTAGTGCATTGGGATGCAATGTGTCCTCGTCCGTGGCATCGAAAACACTTGATGTCCCTGTTTCTCGTGTTTGTATTTTCTACGGATGTAGATTTGACTTCGGGTTTTGTTCGACTAGTACTCCCCACCTCAAACTTCCCCTTCATGGTGCTTTTATCAAAACTGCCCTTGGATACGTCTCGATTTCCCGTTTGAGGCTTCCAAGGAGTTGTGTACCCCGTGGAGTAAGTATTGTTGCCTCCCTTTCGCAAATTCCTCTCAATTTTGATCGCTGCATATACCATGTCCTCGAACTCAACATAGTATTGTTTATCAACTTCTTTAGAGATTTCCGCCCTCATGCCATGTAGAAATCTTGCCATTGTGGCCTCCCTCGACTCCCTCACATCGGCCCGGATCATTAACATCTCTATTTCCTTTCGAAAATCTTCTATGCTCCTTGAACCTTGTTTTAAGGATTGAAGGCGAGAAAATAGTTCCTTATGATAATAATTAGGAACAAATCTTCTACGCATTACAATCTTTAATTCCTCCCAACTATTAATTGGCCTCTCTCCATTCCTCCTTCTATCCGTCACAAGTTGGTCCCACCAAATGTCAGGCATACTCGGAAAATTCGGTTATTGCTAACCTCATTTTCTTAGTACTAGCATAGTTGTGGCGATCAAATATAGTTTCCAACTTCCTCTCCCGGTCAAGGTATGTGTCGGGATCACTCCGCCCTTCGAAGGTCGGGATTTTCATTTTTATATTTCCCATACTTCGGTCTTCCTCGTTTCGTCCTTCCCTTTCATACCGTCTACCTTGTTCTCTCCAACCTCCTCGACCACTTCCTCCTCGATTTTGGTAAGTTCCATCCTCGAGAGAATGTTTCATCCTCGTACTCTCTATATGAGATGGGACTCGGATTCCTTCTTCTACGGTGATGCTCATCCTCTTTATTTGTTTGTAAATTTTTGATCGCTTCTTCTTGTCGATCTTGTCTTCTAAGTAATTGGGTGAGCATTTCTTGTATGTTCAAGGGCTTCGTTTCCTTCATTTTCTCAATATCGGATTTCGACATTTTTTTTTGCTCTTTTTTTTTGGCTTTTCTTTTTTTTTTTTGCCCTTTTTTTGGATTTTTTTTTTGCCTTTATTTTTTTTTTTATTTTTTTTTTGCCCTTTTTTTTTCTCTCTTTTTTTTTTTGACACACACACACAAATTAGTCCTCACAAGATCCTCACGTATATCGCTCGATCACTCAACGCTCGTGTATCACTCTTTTTTTTTTCTTTTTTTTTTGCACTGTTCTTGCCTTTAATCACTCGGCTTTATATAAATATCCCACAACTCACAAGGTGATTATATAGGCTAGTATTGTGACAAGTATTTAATTTTACAGGGGCGGTAATCCGCACTCCAGATTTATATTTATTTTATATTTCACTGTGGTGGTAGAACCGACCTTCGTGATAGATATGTATATGTATATATATACTATATATATATATTCACTGTGGTGGTAGAACCGACCTTCGTGATAGATATGTATATGTATATATATTCACTGTGGTGGTAGAACCGACCTTTGTGATAAATAGGTATATTTATATATATAGGTATTTTTTTTTTATACTTTTTTTTTGTATGCTTTTTTTTTGTATATATTTTTTTTTGTATACTTTTTTTTTGTATACCTTTTTTTTTTTTGTATACTTTTTTTTTTGTATATATTTTTTTTTGTATATTTTTTTTTGTATACTTTTTTTTTTTATATTAAGAAGACGGAAGGTTTAGAAGATAGAAAGAAAGAATAGGATGGTAAGATAAGAAGATTATGAAAATGAAGGAAAATAGATACCACTTAGTAATGGAAAAAAACCGAACTCTGAAGCCAACTGATGCGACCCCCATACGACGTGCCGTGGTAACCACTATCGATAGTATGATTTTAGTTCCCAAGATCGTTCCAATATTAAGCAAATGATTGTTTTACTTCAAGCCCTCTACATGACGCGCCGCAGCAAACCGGAAGGTGCGATTCAAACACGCCACAAGGTTTCTAACGCCTCGATAAGTGAATTGAAATCACGATTTATATTTTGGAGACACACTCAACAAAATAAGAAGAAAGTTTGTTAACACAAACACTCACAATTTTTTTCATAAATTTCAAGGTGTCCTTACAAATGAAAATGAGGGCTATTTATAGCCAAAATTCCTACAACTATTACAATATAAAATTATAAAATAAAGACTAATATAAATTCAACATTCAAAGCTCCTAAAATCTGAACATGACAAATCAACCCATAAGTTAAGGAGTCAACACATTTTTAGGGGACAAAAATCAAGGACCAAAACTTGAGTTTTGAAAATAAGAAAACAAAGTTAAAGAAAAATATGCTGTTGTCGTTTTAGTGGAATAACAGATCCTAGACTTCGGATTTTGATCTTGATGTCTTCTAGATAATTGTAGTACTGCCTCTTAGCTTTCCAAATCCACCTGAATCGTCTCAATCGGATATCGGACGTGAAAGTTACGATAAAAATACGAACATGTATCGTATCTGAAATTCCAACGCCTGCTTTCAATTGTATCGCATCTTCAGTTAGGCTTATTGCTTGGAATGATGACATCAACACTTTTAATCTAACATGTGACGGCTTCAATAACACAAATTAATATGTTATTATATTTATGATCACCAGTCTGATTAAAATGATTTTGCACGAGCATTATTAATGAATTCCTTATCGCATTTGCTCGTGATCTTGTTATTGGTCCCACAGGAATGTATAGTTCTTCTTCTGACTGACTGACTGCTTCTTGATTCACATCAGAGCTGCTGAGAGAGGAGACGAGGAGAGAGAGAGATGAGATGAGGAGAGAGAGAGAGAGAGAGCTTGATGGCTGCCATGCGGGAGGAGCAGCGGGCGGAGCGGGAGAGCGTTATTGCTACCGTCCGAGCCGAGTTGAGAGAGCAGGCCCGCCGGGCCAGCCGACGAGTGGCGAGGCGTCTTGCTGCGAGGGATGCTTATCATCAGGAGCACCTCGCCGCATGGACGGCCCACATCATGCATCCCGACGGGCCATTTATTGCGCCCGCCCGGCCAGCCACACCACCCTCCTCACCGGACGATGCCGGCACCAGCTCCTGAGCAGACTGGAGGGGAGTACTTGACCTTTTTACTTTTATTGCATATCATTTTTATCCATTGAGGTCAATGTACGTCCTAAGTTTGGGGGGGGATTTACATTCAGTTTCTACACTCATTGCTGTACTTTATTTTCTTGCTGTACTTTATTTCGTTGCACTTTTCATTTCTTTGCGTAAATTTTTTTTAGATAGCCTTGCTTGTCGTAGTTTTCCTTTATTCGTGAATTTTCGTGCTTCTATTTGTGTGATACTGATGTTAAGACACTTTCTTTCTTTCTGAAGAAACGGGCGAGTTCTAGTCGAGTTGTAGTCAGTTATTTTTGTTCTGCTTAGTATTCAATTAGGTCCGAAATTTTTCGTGATTGTAGAGGTCTTGGCAGATAAGAGACGATACATACTTGTTTTTAAATCCCCATCAATACGTTTGGCTACATTTTCCGGATAGTGAGTCGTACTGTTTCTTTAGTCGTGTTGGCACTTAGATTGAGTTTAGAGTCGGTCAGTTTTTCCCAAAAGTCGAGATAATGTGTTCTATGATGGGAAGTCTAGTAACCGGGGGTATTCGCGTGACCCGTTGTTTACTCTCGCGTAAAACGACGACCCTGATTAGACTAGTAATTTAGATATTTCACATGTGCCAATGATAGGAAGCCTAGTAACCGGGGGTATTCGCGTGACCCGCTATTTACTCTCGCGTAAAACGGCAACCTTGATTCGGACATGCGGAAATTATGTATTCGAGTTGTTTCTCCGCTGTAGACGGGAACTTAGTAACTAGAAGCATCCATGTGCCCCATGAGTGTCTTTTACGTCAAACGGTTTCCTAATACATGAGAATGGAAGTTCCACCCTAGGATTATCCCGATGAAACATCCCGAGAGCCTAACCTAGTGGTCAACTCGAACCAACTTCTTGAGCATATATATAAGGGGATACTGTCCGAGGTTTAATTGTTATGAAACTCGTGAAAATTGTGCCTTTCGACTGCGGAACAGGACGAACTAGCTTGTTTATGTTAGCCTTTCATATTGACGGTCGATTTGACTCACGTTTTATTAATCTTTGAGCTGGATTTTCTTCATGAACGAGTGATTAGGACTGAATTTGATTACTTTGCGGAATCATTATTCTGAGTGCAGCTCGCTTTTATGACACTCGTATTATTTAGAGAGAATTACAGGATAGTATTGATTAGGTTGAACACTATGAGTTGCAAGATGATTCACGACATTCTTTTATTGACTTTAATTCTTTTTGCTTGAGGACAAGCAAAGGCTTAAGTTTGGGGGTATTTGTTAGGCGTATTTTTATACGCTTATTTATCATTATTTTGTAGTGTTTTGATGAGTGAAATCATCTAAATGAGCTTTTAATGCCTTAATTTTGTATGATTGACAGGAAATTGAAGTCCAGAAGCTAAAACGAGGCAAAACGGGCGAAAACGGCAAAACTGGACTATGAGCCGCGGCACAAGGAAGCTGAGCCGCGGCACAGGAAGACACCAGCCGAAGGGCAGAGTAAGATGTACTCTGTGCCGCGGCACATCCCAGGTGAGCCGCGGCACAGAAGAATTAATTAACGCCCAGGCATTCAGCTGAAGGCGATGTGCCGCGGCACAGGTTTAGTGTGTCGCGGCACACTTAGCGGGTTTTGTAGGTCTCCGCGGATTTTGGGCCGTTTCGAAGCCAGTTTTCGACCGACTAATACGGACGCGATTTGTGGATGTGCTGAGCTATAAATAGGGTTTAAGACCCTAATTAAATCATCTTGGAATCTTGGAATCATTGGATCTAAAACTTTTGAGAGCTTAAGCTTGGAGACGGCAGAAGAGGAGGGAAGCAGAAGAATTCAAGGGCAGAAGGCGGAAGCTGAAGAATGGAGGAATCCGAGCTTCATCTGCATTTGAATTTTATGCTTTCGTTTATTTATTCTGTATTTTCAGTTTTTAGTATGTCAGGCTAAAGCCCTAATCTAGGGTTTTGATGAAACCTTTGTTTTGACGAATTGATTGAGATTATCCAATTTATTACCTTTTTATTGAGTTTTCCCAATTATGTTTAATGCTTACAATTATCTGGCCAATAGTTGTATTGATTTAATCATTCACTTCGAATCGGGAGAGGAGATTTGGTGAGGAACTATTGGTGAGGACCGTTTTATTCTGTGAGATAGGAATATACTCATAGGAACTACGTGGCCTTTAGGAGATTTCATGCTTTTTGCCTATCGACGAAATAATTCACCTAGGGATAGAGTGCGTTAGTCGCCGTTAGATAAATCTATTGACCTCGGGAGAGGCGGTAGAATATATTAGCAATCTCCGCCTTCAATAAATTGGAAAAATTATTTATTACGGATAATCGAGAGTAAATTCGGATAAACTAAGGTGGATTCAGAACCCTAGACTTATTCACCATTTGATTTCCTTTATCCAAGATATTGTTTTCTACTGCTTAGTCTTTTAGTACTTCTTTTAGTTATTAATCGCAAAAACCCATATTCGATTGTTCAGATAAAATTGGAATACGAAAAATCGGTAGTTAGAGATTCAATCCTCGTGGGAACGATACTCTACTTATCACTTTATTACTTGTAAACGATGACGTGCACTTGCGTGTAGGAAATATCGCAACAGAAACCCAAGTTCTTCGTACCTTAGGGTTTTCTTGAAGTTTTATGCTCTAAAGTTCAGATCTAGCCGTGGTTGTGTTGGATTATGATGCTGTAATTATAATCATTTGCTTTTGTTGAAGTTTATAGATTAAGTTTCGAGTTTTTTTCCGTAAACACGTGTGATCCGAGCTGACCCTATAGTATCCGTTTGATTGTCCCTAAGGGCAGAACTTAAGGTAAACCATTCCGTTTTCATCATACTGTGTTTGATATAGTGCTATGTTGTGCTAGGACCTAATCTTTGAGGAAAGTTTGAGCAGCAGGTCCTTTTGTTCACCGTTCCCTGTACCATTGTAATTGAGACAAGTACTTTGATTGTGTTTGATGTACTTCGTGTGAATATGTGAAAAATGTGATTTTATGAAAAGTGGTAATTTCAGAAAATGTGAATTGTGCCATTTCGTGAAAAAGTAATGATTTCTGAAAGTGCGACATGTGGTCGTGTGCCAAGTAAAACCAGTGAGGGTCCCCTGGGTTCCGTAGACAGAGGCCTCTGCGGTTCACTTGGCTGGGTTTGTACAACCAGGGATGCCTGACGAGGACTCACTCGGAAGGGATATGTATTCCGCGTGGGGTACAATACCTGTATAGCCCCCGTTGATGGTTTGTGATGATGATTGTGATATGGCACTCCGGATTACCCATGAAAGCACTGTGATTTATGTTATTCACCTGTTGTACATATTCTGGATCATTATCTTGCACCAGTTGTTTGCTGACACCTTTTTGGGGTGGATATACTTGTTGTGTATTTAGGTACAGGTCTTAGTGGCAAGATGGCGCAGGAAGGGCACGATGATGACGAGCAACACTAATATCACATGTCATTGTGAGTTGGTGGTTGTTTTGGCATGGTCAAAGTCGTGTTATGATTTTGTACTCGTGCGGGTACTGTCATATGTGCTTTTGTGGTAGTGTCCAAAGTCGATGAGGGCAGGAGTGTTGCCGGGCCATGAACGCCAGTATCACGATATCCAAGAGAGCTGCTTCGGTTAGCCTGTCGACTGAGGATACTTTTGGTTTGATGTGTTGATATTGGTTATGGTTGATGCATTGGATCAGTTATGAGTTTTGTTCTTGTTGTGATCCAACGGGGTCATGTGTTGGTATGTTTTGGTGATGTATGTCGTCTGGAAAGTTGACGTCGGTTTTTAAGTGTGTGAATGTCTCATTTTTATTGATGGTTGTTGCGTTTTTATGTGAGTTAAGCCTGGTAGGTTCTCCAAAAAGAATCTACGGCGCTGTAATACCTCTGTATATCACGGGGGTGTTACAGAATTTGGTATCGGAGTCTAGGTTTATGGATACCTAGGATGTTGGTGTTTTGGGTCTGTTAAAGTTGAGTTGCTCGTCTGATTGTGATATTACTGGGTTACTGTTATCTCGTGCAACCTGCGCTGTAAGTTTCTCTGAACTCTAATTCTTCTGCCCAGATTGTTTTGGTCTGTTTTGAACAGGCTTGGATTTTGAGTTCCCCTTGCGAATTGTGTTCCATTGAGGTTGTGTTTATTGTTTTACTCCTTATATGTTTAAGGAACCGGTGCATATTGATGTAGGGAGAAGGTAAGTCTTTCGATTGTAAGCTCCCACCTATTTGTGTGATTGTTGTGTTGTGTTAACTCGATTAGCCCTAGGTTGAAGGTCTGGAATTTGTTGATGGTATTAGGATTGTTGGGATGTGCATGAGTATACTATATGGTTCGGGTGGAGATAGTTACATAAAGTATATTGGAAAACCAAGAATGTTATTGATTCCTACATTCCATGAGATTTTAAGTATCAATTTTATCCATTGCGTGGGTATTTTGAAATGGCTTTTGGTATTTTGTAAACTGGGTTTCGTTTTGAAAAAAACGATTCCGTAAAGCGAGTTTTGGCATTTTAGCCTTGAACGTTTTGACGATATTTTTATGACGGTATTTGGTGTCTTATAAATGACTTTGTGAGTATCTGAAAAATATTACCGTCATCGGCCTTTTCGGCGTTTTTGAACATTTTTGGAAAATAGTTTTTAGCCTGGTGGGTTCTGGCGCGGGCCCCACGGCGCTGTAATATCCCAAGCGGTTTTGGGGATGTTACGAAATATGGTGAAACAATTATAATGGCTTTTGAAACCCCATCAAATGGTCACAAATCTGCGATTTAATATCGCTATATCAAATGAGTAGATATTCGGTAGAAAACCTTTCTTTTCAATCAAACAACTAGTATAAGGGGAAGAACTTTCATTTATCCAAATCCGAGGCAGATTTTTGAAATAATTTCGGATTATAGACGTTCCTGAAAATTTTAAAAGTCTAAATTGTTTTGTGCATTATTTAGAAATGATTTCAAAATTGAAGTGTAAAATAAAACTTCCTCTTCTAAGGTATTCACGAGTTTCGGACGAAACGTGACTCGCCCTTATTAGCAAAAGATGATGTTTCGGACATGGTATTGTTACTCCTGTTAGTAGACCGAAAGTTGATTTTAAGCATAATACATATGTGTATGTATTCTCACCCTTGTATATAGTATACGTGCCTCCCAAAATCCGATGTTATAGTGTTGTCTGCCCTGAGTACTCGGAGATGTTGATTGTGTTCGGTGGTGTCACTGTACGAAAGAGTATTACAAGTCTGGGTATATCGAATCTTGATGGAAGTGGATATGTTGGCGATTGTGGGAGCAATGATGTGATCTAAACGATAACAATTCATGCTGCGGTGGAGGAGTGCTAAGTTCGGTCGATGCCCTACGAAGCCTCCTCAGCAACTGAGTCGACAAGTGGGGCAAGCAGATAGAAGACATCTAGAAGATTCTGGGCAATAGTGCTCAGAATTGCATTTGAGGTGATGGTATGAACGTTCGTGTTAATGGCCTCTCGAAGATTCCTCGCGTGACGTTGTATACTTACAAACCGATGTGTTCGGATTTGCACGCTGTCGCTTATTAGTAACCTTCGGTTCTGGTGCTATTTGAGAGGTGTTCATGACTGTTTTGCTGAATCAAGCCAGTTAGCGCACGTTACCTTGTGGATAGCGCACGCTAACGTGAGATGCAGAAACTACCGTATTCAGCTGAGAATCCAGTAGCGCACGCTATGCGGTTATGTAGCGCACGCTAAGGTGCAGCAACGAGCGCACACCACAGAGAGAGTAACGCGCGCTAACTAGTAGTTTGAGGACGGTGCAAGGGCTATTGGATTGAGACTGAAGGTCACGATAGCACACACTAACAATTGTAGTTAACGCACGCTAATCTGTCCGGCATATAAATTGGACAGCAATCGCGATTCCTCATTTCCGCTCTTTTCTTTTTCTCCGTGGGCGACATTAGGATGGGAATCGAAGGTGATGATGGTTCGTGATCTTGACCGATTTTGTTTTGTTCAAAGATGTTTTGGGGTATAACATTTTAACCCAATATCCTTTGTCGGATTAAGCTAATTCCTTGATTTTCCCTTGAGTTGACATTTGTGAATTTTGTTCTTGATCTTATTTCCAACTCGATTATGATGAATCAATTGATGTTAAATATTATTGTTGGTCGTGCCTTATGAATTGCATACCCATAACTCCGACTCTTTTAATTTGACTGATTCTGAGAAACCGTGAACAATTAACGTGGATCGAATGTCCGTAAACTCTTGATGGGCAAAACAAGTGACCAAGGGACATTTCGTACGCCAGATGATGGCTAGTGATGCTTTCTTAATACGTTCGAATTGTGGATGCTCCCGACAATTGTGGTTTCCGTCACGTGCTGGTTCTAAGATTTTGTAATATAGCCCTATTGTTGTTGAATATTGGGCCATTTTTCCTTTGGTAACTCATGATGCTATCCGAGTAAACCGTATCTATTGAGTAGTGCTTCTTTTTTATTTCAACTTTTTTTACATTCGTCGTGATGCCCAGAGATTTGGTCATCTGACCTTATGAAATTGCCTGTTGCGTGGATCATGATACCCGAGTTTTGACTCCTTTTTCCACCTTAACTCGCTTTTGTTCGATGATATCTTTGAAATTGTTCTGTTCCTTGATTTTTGTCGTTCGAATGAGTTGTGACGTTGTTTCAGATGAATTCGTTCACAATTGTGACTTTCCCAAGTTCAGTTCAATTCTTGTGAGTCCTGTGCGAAATGAATTATAATCCTTACAAGTTTATTTGATGTCGCGGATTGAGGTGTGAACTTTGGAGTTGTTGTTCGATTATTATTGTCCCGTTGTTATTGTTCAATCAATATTGTTCGAGCATCTCGTTTCTTTAAGGTTCAGGTATCTGTTCCTATATGTGATTTTCCAAACCTTTGAAGTTGTCGGAACTATATATTTGTTCAGCGTTAAAGCCGCATTTTGATTGTTGTACTATTCGGATTGTTAACCATGGTGGTTTATGATCATTGCACTTCGTAAACGTTCTTGCGTATTGATCAGACCGCAGCGGCCTTGTATGACATGGAGTTTGGTGTCAACAGATAACATGTGTCATCTAATGTTTGCCTTGCCTTGATTGTTTCATGTCCTAAGTTTTGGGACGAAACTTATTTCAAAAAGGAGTGGGACGTAAAAATTCTATTTTCCCGTTCACTCTCTTTTATTTTGACCTATTTTCGCTCCTTTCGATTTGAGGATCAAAACCTGAGAGATGGTCATCATGCCTTGACATCAAGTGGGAATACCGAGAGTCCGTGATTGTATCTTTTAGTTGACCAGTATTTTAGTTGTATTCATGTCATTGATAAACTCGATCCTTATCGAGAATCTTCGTGAGTCTATCATCAAGATTTTTATCATTATTATTATTGCTTTGGGCGGCGAGGGATAATGGAGATGACACCGCCATAATAGCGGCTACTAAAAACAACTGTGGCACCACTAGAATTGCCGACTTAAAATCGGTTTAATGTATATAAGGCCCTGAGAGGTATTTCTATGGTATACTCAGGGTGTTGATCGAAGGGAAACAATTGAATAACCTTATGAGTATGGATCCTACTAAGCATATTCGTTGCTTAGAACATATCGATTACCTAGAAGCCGTAGCGGAATTTCATCGTGACGTGAGTCAGACTGCGCAGGAGGCAGCTGCACAGGAACGTGAGCATGCTGTGCAGTTGGAAGCTCAGTTGGCTGCAGCACAACGTACCCTTCGAGAGAGAGGCCCAATACACTCAGGCAAGAGAGGCCCTCCAGGATCAAGTGCAGCAAGAGAGGGTAATGATACGGGCTAACGCTGAGGAGATCCTTGTTATCCTCCCAGTGGCCCCAATCCCGATAGTAGGACAATAAGTCGCAGAAGACGAAGAAGATCCCGAGGAAGATCCCAAAGAGGACCCGGAAGAAGAGGTCGAAGATAACTCTGTTGTCGTTGACCCATGAGCTGTGCTCAGTGGGGGCATGCTGTGTATTGATGTTTTTATAGATATGTATTGGTATAATGTTTACGGTTTGAGAATAAATTGTATATGCATACAATTGATGACTCAGACATATATTTCGACAACCCCCCCTTTCCTATTTCAAGTTTCGAGGACGAAACTACTTTAAGAGGGTAAGGGTGTAACATCTGCGTGCTTTATTAATAATATATTTTATTAATGATCGTATTCTGTTGAGAGTTGGTATGGGAAAGTTCCATATCGTACCGTTTGGTGTCTGGAACTGTGTGTATATTGGAGTTGGAATTGGTATGTTGGTTGTTAGTGATTTGTCGAGTTGTGTGCTTGTCAAGATGTGTTCGTTCTGACCAACTCCATAGTGGTGATATTGAGAAACAACAGTTAACACACGCTAGACTGTGTTGCTAGCACGCACTAATGATATATTGGTAGCGCACGTTGGTTGGCCATGGTAGCGCACGCCATTATGGCAGGTCGGTGCATGCAGAGGGTTCTGGACTTAATTCGGAAAAATAACAGGTAGCGCACGCTAGCGCGGCCAGTCCAGAGAGTTCTGCACCGCCTTTCAAAGGCGGTGGGTTGTCTTATAGCCCAATAGCGCATGCTACATTTTTGCCCGTAGCACGCGCTAATCGCGTCTAGAATAAATAGGATAGCGTAGTCTATTTCTTGCCATTTCCTTCCTCCTTCTTCCTCCTCCCGCGGCTGAGCGTCCCGAACGTGGGGAAGGGCAGGTTTTGGCCAGTTTTCACTACCCAGCAACGTTTTAGAATTCCTGGAGCAAAGTTAACAAGATCTTAACAGCTTTTATCGTTCGAATCAAGGTAAATCCTTCGAAACCCAAGTTCTTCGTACCTTAGGGTTTTTTTGAAGTTTTATGCTCTAAAGTTCAGATCTAGCCGTGGTTGTGTTGGATTATGATGCTGTAATTATAATCCTTTGCTTTTGTTGAAGTTTACGGATTAAGTTTCGAGTTTTCTTCCGTAAACACGTATGATCCGAGCTGACCCTATAGTGTCCGTTTGATTGTCCCTAACGGTAGAACTTAGGGTAAACCTTTCCGTTTTCATCATACTTGTTTGATATAGTGTTATGTTGTGCTAGGACCTAATCTTTGAGGAAAGTTCGAGCAGCAGGTCCTTTTGTTCACCGTTCCCTGTACCATTGTAATTGAGGAAAGTACTTTGATTGTGTTTGATGTACTTCGTGTGAATATGTGAAAAATGTGATTTTATGAAAAGTGGTAATTTCAGAAAATGTGAATTGTGCCATTTCGTGAAAAAGTAATGATTTCTGAAAGTGCGACATGTGGTCGTGTGCCAAGTAAAACTAGTGAAGGTCCCCTGGGTTCCGTAGACTGAGGCCTCTGCGGTTCACTTGGCTGGGTTTGTACAACCAGGGATGCCTGACGAGGACTCACTGGGGGGTATGTATTCCGCGTGGGGTACAGTACCTATACAGCCCCCGTTGATGTTTTGTGATGATGATTGTGATGTGGTACTCCGGATTACCCGTGATGGCACTGTGATTTATGTTATTCACCTATTGTACATATTCTGGGATTGTTGTACTTGCACCGGCTGTTTGATGACCCCTTTTTGGGGTGGATATACTTGTTGTGTATTCAGGTACAGGTCTTAGTGGCAAGTTGGCGCAGGAAGGGCACGAGGATGACGAGCACCACTGATATCACGAGTCATTGTGAGTTGGTGGTTGTTTTGGCATGGCCAGAGTCGTGTTTTGGTTTTGTACTCGCGCGGGTACTGTCATATGTGCTTTTGTGGTAGTGTCCGAAGTCAATGAGGGCAGGAGTGTTGCTGGGCCGTGAACGCCGGTATCACGGTATCCAAGAGAGCTGCTTTGGTTAGCCTCTCGACTGAGGATACTTGTGGTTTGATGTGTTGATATTGGTTATGGTTGATGCGTTGGATCAGTTATGTTTTGTTTTTGTTGTGATCCAACGGGGTCATGTGTTGGTATGTTTTGGTGATGTATGTCGTCTGGAAAGTTGACATTGGTTTTTAAGTGTGTGAATGTCTAGTTTTTATTGATGGTTGTTGCGTTTTTATGTGAGTTAAGCCTGGTAGGTTCTCCAAAAAGAATCTACGGTGCTGTAATACCTCTGTATATCATGGGGGTGTTACACCATAACTGTTAGTTGATTCATACAGCATGTTTGATTGTGTATGTTCTCAATGGGATTGGGTTATAATCTGGCCGATTCACATTTGATAGCAGGTGTTCGACAATTTGAGATTATGATCGAACTTGTGGTTTATACAGCATGTGTGATTGCGTATATTCTGGTTTTGGATGATGAATTTTTAATTCTTATAGCATGTGTGATTATGTATGTTCGACATATTGAGATTTATTATCTTGTGTAACTGACCCTGTGGTTTTGGGAAGAATATGTTGTTTTATCATATTTTAGGTCGCGGGAAGGCTAAGACACATGAAAGACAAGGTTCCGACGAAAACTCTCAAGGATACTAGTCAAGGGCCTGAGTCTTCTTATTTTCGGATGTGTTTCTTTTCAATTCCGCTGTATTTTTATTCTCCGGTATTTGTATTGTATCGGTATATTTATCTTCACATAGATTATACATGTATTATATTGATCATGTTCTATTTTGGCGTATGTTAGCCATAATCTATATAAACTCCTCATCGGAGTATTTGGTAAACATAATGTGGTTCGGTATTGCAGTTATGTTATGTCAATTATTGTACTGTGTTTTGCCTGTTAGGTCCCATTTAGGGATTCACGGCACTGTAATAACTGTCGGGTTTGGGGTGTTACATAAGATGGTATCAGAGAGTGGTTTCTGAATAATACGCATCCGAATTGTTTCTCCTTGTAAAGTCATTATTGATCAGACTAATATCAAGAGATCTTCATGTCACGTGTGACCTGTATCAGTGCCGAGCCCCACCTACGAAGTACGGTATGCGATTTTGTGCCATAATTTAATTATTGGCAATATGAATTGATGGTTTGTTGATCCTTCTGTTGATCTATTGGAGTTTATCATGATATTTATATTCTCGATTGATTTTGTTGGAGTTTATCATAGTATTGATATTCTCGATTGATTTTGTTGGAGTTTATCATGGTATTGATACTCTCGGGTGACTTTGTTGGAGTTATCTAAGAGCATACTAATAACAAATTCCGATGGCTATGGATGATGAGGATGTGATTGAAAGGTTGGCTACTCAGCTACTTGGGCATTCCCATATAGGTATTCAGTTGGGCTTTATTACTTGAAATTTGTATAGATAAATTAATGTATTGTTAAATTCTCCTAAAATGAATAAGGTCGAGTCTTTATCATCGACAACTGTATCGAAAAATGCAGTTATCATGTCTGTAAAAATATGTGATTTATTACTTGAAATTTGTATAGATAAATTAATGTATTGTTAAATGCTCCTAAAATGAATTTTATATTTTCTTATACAGATGAGAGAGATGATCTATCAAAAGTTGATTCAGATAAATTCAAATCAATGATTGAGGAAGTTGATAACTTGCATCAGCTAGGTAACTTTTACAAAGAAATATTTTGCTGCGTGTCAATTCTCTTTTTCTTTATGTAAATGGCCTACTCTGTTACACACAAACACACACACACACACACACACAATCTCTCTCTCTCTCTCTCTCTCTCTCTCTCTCTCTCTCTCTCTCTCTCTCTCGCTCTTTCTCTCTCTCTCTCTCGTGAGCTAGCGCACGCTATAGTATTGCGTAGCGCGCGCTAGTGCCACATGTAGGACACACTATCAACGCAGTCGAGGCTCTTTGGACTACCGGGTGACGTCATTAGCATGCGCTATACTTCAGAATTCGCGCACGCTAATTAGGCCATGTATATAAACTGGGCCAGCCGCCTGCTTCATCATTTTCTTCTCATTTTCCACATTTCCGAGGAGAGCACGCCATAGAGGCGATCCTAAGGCGATTTGAAACAACTTTTCAAAGATCCATCACCATATTTAGTTGGATAACAAAGATTTTACAACATCTAATCCATTCTCTCTCTCAATCAAGGTAAATTCCTTAGAACCCTAGTTTGGGGAATTTTTGGGGATTTTGTTAGATCCGTCCGATTTATCCATTTTGAAGCTTGAAATCCTTGAGATTATGACGTATCTACCCCGTACCCATGTTTCTCTTATGATTATATGAATGATTGTGTGTATTAGAAGGGGGGATTTGGATGATTTCCAACCTCTATGTGAATACTTTGAAGATTTATGAATCGTAAAATGGGGGGTTTCGGGAGTCTTCCTTGAGAATTGAGTATTGATGATTGATTATCGTATTTCCTTACGAATCGTTTAGGCCCAGAAGTGCATGCTTGGACCTCTCGAGCGTGAACACCGTTTTCACTTCAGTTCTAATATCTCAAAGGCAAGTATATATTAATGATTGTACGTTCTCGACTTTGAAAGTGAGGTATATGAATTGTGTAATTGTATATATTCACTTTGAAATGGACCGACGGGGCCTCAGAGGGTTCTGTTGCCTTTTGTGCAGTTCCACAAATATTTTGGGTTAACCACTCTATGAGGGTCCGACGTGGCCTCAGAGGGTTTCGTTGCCTTTTGTGCGGTTCCATGGTTAATCACGTATGTATTGGAATGAGATGTTATGAGATTTAGTTATTCCGGAATAGTAGTCTTGAGTTCGATGAAATGATGATTAATTTTACTTTATCGTCGAGGAGTATTGTGTTTCATATTCGATCTACTTGTACTAGCTATTCGACGGTTAACCCCTTTTAAGGGAAATACCTTTCATGTATTTCAGGATCTAGGAGCAGGGAAAGGCGTGTACCGGGTCGGCACGAAGATGATGGGCAAGAGTGATGCGATGTCTTGTCACAGTTGTATTTTGTACTTTATCCATTCAGTATTGTTCTACTCGGAATGGTTTTGAACACTCGAGTAGTGTTTTCAGATGCTTTTTGAAGTTTTGGCCTGTGTTGCCTTGGGTTTTAATTCCCGACGTATTGTACTCCTATCGCATTGATTATTACCTTGGTGTCAGTTATATTGCCTTCTATTGGAGTTATATTTAGACCTCATCGGTCTCAGTTCATGGTTTCGCGTATGTATAGCCTTGTGGGTCCCACGGAGGGTGTCACGGCGCTGTAATATACCCTCAATAACTTGGGGGTGTTACAGCATATGGTATCAGAGCTTAGGATACCTAGGCTATCGGTCTTTTGGGTAGAAATAGAGTTATCGTTCGAGTATAGTATCACTATATTGCCATCATCTCGGTGCGACTGGTACTAGTAAGTCCTTTTACACTTCTTGTACTTTTCCTAATCGCACTGCTGTTGATTTTGTATTCTTAGGAATCGGTCACCTCGATGACTGGCAATTTGAATTGTAGTTATGTATTTTGTGTATCCTTCAGAATGTCTGCTGACATGGGTCGAGCACGAGGCTGTGGTCGTGGACGCGGGCGAGGACGTGGCGCGGCCGCTTCTTTCAGTTCCGTTGCAGGGTCGACTACCCCTAGTTTATCTCACTCAGTGCATCCCGATACCGAGAGTCAGTACGACTAATCGACCAGTCAGGGGAATAATGCAGATGTTGGGGCTACGAATGTTCTTCAACAATTGGCAAATCAGATGACTATCCTGGCCTAAGCTGTTCAATCGAATAACCTCAATCCGACAGTGGATGTTTTACTCCAAAATGTGGTCCGTATGCATCCTCCACAGTTCAGCGGTGCTACCGACCCAGCGGGTTGGGAAAGTTGGCTATTTGAACTGGAGAAAGTGTTTGAAGCGGTTGATTGTCCGAAAATGAGGAAGGTATCGATTGCTCAGTACTTCCTTACTGAGGAAGCCGCGACTTGGTGGAAAGCCATTAAGCCGCAAGATCATGCTGCTGTTAGGAATATGCCCTATAATGCCACTCAATGGATGAGAGAGCGAGAGCATTGTATTGTTATTGTTGGGAAAAACAATAACCCTGTATCGAATCAGCCGGGATACCCGATCCCTGTATCGATTGTTATTTGTCATTGAGAAGGTTTTGACATATATGCCAAATATACAGTAAGGAAACTGTATCGAGGATTCAAGGCTTTATCCTATATCGAAAACCTGCCGCGAATCAGCATCAGTGAAGCTCGTCAGTACAGCAAGAAGACTTCCAAAAGATCAAGTATGGAAACTGTCTCGATGCCCTAAATACAGTCATCTTCCATACAGTTCACAAAAGGACAAGAAAGAACACAAGTCAAGTCCCGTTGAACAAAGAAGTATTTAAATACTCAAGGATAAAGTATTTAAATCACTCGGTCTTCAGATCTTCAGAATCCCGCGAAATCCGGATCATGTCATATTCCCGTTGAAGGAAATCTTATTCAAACGGACATCTCAACGGATACTTTCTTCAGAGGCTATATATATCCTTGAAGACATTGAAGATTAGTCACAGACAAGTTACCCAACGAACTGAACGAACTCAAGTATCATAACTCACAAAGCTATCAAAGTTATCATCTGAGCAAACATATCTCTAGAGCATACTGCAAGTTAGAACGAAAGAGATATACGGTGCTCAACATCAAGAACGACTATCATCACTCAAGAACGTGATATTCAAAGTCACGTTCTTACAGTTACCTACCTTTTACCTCTGTGTAAAAACCGAGCTCTGTGTGAACTCAACAAGTTATTCGACTGTGTGGGACGAATAAGGACGAAGCTTTGGAAATGTGTGTGAAGAAGCTAGTCAAGAAGGAAGCTTTAACCAATCTGTGTGAACGGTTGAAAGCGACATTCTTTGTATCAATCATGTGAACGATACAAGGATAGGTTTGTTTATAATTACGTAGTTGTGTGCGCATAATTATATAATAAACTTTACTCTGTGTGGAGGACCAGTGGACGTAGAGGGGTTTACCTCGAACCACTTAAATTACTGTGTTATTTACCTTCTGCTTTTACTGTTTGAAATAACTGTGATATATTAAGTATACACCTAATACGTCGTTGCTGTATCCACGGCAACTAACTGTATCCAAGACTTCCGCTACGCACTCAGATTTAGATTCCATACAGTTTGTTGTTTAAACGATTTCCCAAACTGTATCCAGTATACTTAAGTGGCCAACAGTTATTATGAATATTATATTAAATAAAGGCATTTATTATTTCTATATTATTGTATATCACAGGCATTGTGATTTTGTATATAAAATAATAGTCCTTGCATTTGAGAGGAAACATTCCACTCCTTATGGAGATAAGGAGATAGGCACTCGAAGTGTTTGGGGCTCGAATGGTTAACTGGTTCGCAAGTCGATAAAATTTAACTAGGCAGTAAGTTTAGAAAAGACTTGTATAATGTGTACTTTGACATTTAAAGTGCCTGTCTTCACTAAGTGTTAGTGGGAGCACACGTTATAGGTATGCTAATAGGATTAGAATACTTGAACACGACTCACCTCGATTTGGTCACATGGATGTCACTCAGGGATTGTCAATGACTGAATCGAAAGGTTATGATAGGTATAAGTAGACCTTTGACCTGAGGTTTCAGTAGGAGATGTGCTTGTGACATTAAGTTAGTCATTAGAGTAGTTCGATCCAATCGCCGGTTGGTGGAGTCAACCTCAAAATGCAACTTAATGGGCAAGTAGCAGTCTCTACTGAATACCAAGATAGGATTCTTTCTCCTGTTAGTGAGCAGGTAAATGTCATATGTGGTTAATGGCAAATGAGATCATAAGACTTTGGCCAAAGCAGATAGAGCTAGTTGTATTTGATACACGAGAGCTCGGTGATCTCGGTTTGCATTAACAAAAGCATAGAGTCGAGTTATAATAGGGTTTGACATTACCGTGACCCTAATACTTGATCGGGATATTTGATTGAAGGGTTTATACGTATACGGTATTCATAACAAAAGGTTTTGGAATGATTCCTATCATTCGTTCTCAGTTGGGTTACAGTTTGAGCCACTGGACTGGCTAAGTGTTACTCACACTCTTTGGTTCCTCTCATTGCTGACTAGACAAACCTATGGAGTCGCGGTACAGGATAGATGACGGAATAAATAAGGATATTCTCTCTTTATGAATATTAGACATTAGATGTCTAATTTAAATTATTGGATAATAGTTATTTTTATTTATTGGATAAATTAGATCGGTCTAGTGAATTAAATAAATTACTGGATAATTAATTTAATTCATATTATTATTTCTAAGAGAATTTATAGTTAATGTAATTAATTAATTAGATTAATTAATTATATTAATATTGAAACGTTTTAAGATTTATCTATCAGACTAGATACACGGAGATCTATTTTACGGATCAAAACAAACCAATCTTCTTTTTTTCTCTTGGCCGCCCCATCCTTTAATTATGTTTTAAGGTGGTGTTGACCACCTGAGAGCCATGAAGTTTCTACTGATGTGACCTAGTTATTAAATTGAATTGATTATTCATTTATCACATGATTTGTTAACTAATGGCATAAGACTTGATAACTAAGGAATGTGGGCTGTGGATATAAAGTCCACGAGGAAGCTTTTGCAACAGGTTCACGGCTCAAGAGCAAGAAAGAAAAAGAGAAAAAGAGAGAAAAGAAAAAGAAAAGAAAAGAGGAGAAATAGTTTCTTCCCGATTAATTTTCTTTGAGATATTATTTTCTTTTCAAATTTAATTCTTTCCATTAATTGATCCTTCTGTTGATCTATTGGAGTTTATCATGATATTTATATTCTCGATTGATTTTGTTGGAGTTTATCATAGTATTGATATTCTCGATTGATTTTGTTGGAGTTTATCATGGTATTGATACTCTCGGGTGACTTTGTTGGAGTTATCTAAGAGCATACTAATAACAAATTCCGATGGCTATGGATGATGAGGATGTGATTGAAAGGTTGGCTACTCAGCTACTTGGGCATTCCCATATAGGTATTCAGTTGGGCTTTATTACTTGAAATTTGTATAGATAAATTAATGTATTGTTAAATTCTCCTAAAATGAATAAGGTCGAGTCTTTATCATCGACAACTGTATCGAAAAATGCAGTTATCATGTCTGTAAAAATATGTGATTTATTACTTGAAATTTGTATAGATAAATTAATGTATTGTTAAATGCTCCTAAAATGAATTTTATATTTTCTTATACAGATGAGAGAGATGATCTATCAAAAGTTGATTCAGATAAATTCAAATCAATGATTGAGGAAGTTGATAACTTGCATCAGCTAGGTAACTTTTACAAAGAAATATTTTGCTGCGTGTCAATTCTCTTTTTCTTTATGTAAATGGCCTACTCTGTTACACACAAACACACACACACACACACACACAATCTCTCTCTCTCTCTCTCTCTCTCTCTTTCTCTCTCTCTCTCTCTCTCTCTCTCTCTCGCTCTCGCTCTTTCTCTCTCTCTCTCTCGTGAGCTAGCGCACGCTATAGTATTGCGTAGCGCGCGCTAGTGCCACATGTAGGACACACTATCAACGCAGGTCAGAGGCTACTGGACTACCGGGTGACGTCATTAGCATGCGCTATACTTCAGAATTCGCGCACGCTAATTAGGCCATGTATATAAACTGGGCCAGCCGCCTGCTTCATCATTTTCTTCTCATTTTCCACATTTCCGAGGAGAGCACGCCATAGAGGCGATCCTAAGGCGATTTGAAACAACTTTTCAGCATCCATCACCATATTTAGCTGGATAACAAAGATTTTACAACATCTAATCCATTCTCTCTCTCAATCAAGGTAAATTCCTTAGAACCCTAGTTTGGGGAATTTTTGGGGATTTTTGTTAGATCCGTCCGATTTATCCATTTTGAAGCTTGAAATCCTTGAGATTATGACGTATCTACCCCGTACCCATGTTTCTCTTATGATTATATGAATGATTGTGTGTATTAGAAGGGGGGATTTGGATGATTTCCACCCTCTATGTGAATACTTTGAAGATTTATGAATCGTAAAATGGGGGGTTTCGGGAGTCTTCCTTGAGAATTGAGTATTGATGATTGATTATCGTATTTCCTTACGAATCGTTTAGGCCCAGAAGTGCATGCTTGGACCTCTCGAGCGTGAACACCGTTTTCACTTCAGTTCTAATATCTCAAAGGCAAGTATATATTAATGATTGTACGTTCTCGACTTTGAAAGTGAGGTATATGAATTGTGTAATTGTATATATTCACTTTGAAATGGACCGACGGGTCCTCAGAGGGTTCTGTTGCCTTTTGTGCAGTTCCACAAATATTTTGGGTTAACCACTCTATGAGGGTCCGACGTGGCCTCAGAGGGTTTCGTTGCCTTTTGTGCGGTTCCATGGTTAATCACGTATGTATTGGAATGAGATGTTATGAGATTTAGTTATTCCGGAATAGTAGTCTTGAGTTCGATGAAATGATGATTAATTTTACTTTATCGTCGAGGAGTATTGTGTTTCATATTCGATCTACTTGTACTAGCTATTCGACGGTTAACCCCTTTTAAGGGAAATACCTTTCATGTATTTCAGGATCCAGGAGCAGGGAAAGGCGTGTACCGGGTCGGCACGAAGATGATGGGCAAGAGTGATGCGATGTCTTGTCACAGTTGTATTTTGTACTTTATCCATTCGGTATTGTTCTACTCGGAATGGTTTTGAACACTCGAGTAGTGTTTTCAGATGCTTTTTGAAGTTTTGGCCTGTGTTGCCTTGGGTTTTAATTCCCGACGTATTGTACTCCTATCGAATTGATTATTACCTTGGTGTCAGTTATATTGCCTTCTATTGGAGTTATATTTAGACCTCATCGGTCTCAGTTCATGGTTTCGCGTATGTATAGCCTTGTGGGTCCCACGGAGGGTGTCACGGCGCTGTAATATACCCTCAATAACTTGGGGGTGTTACAGCATATGGTATCAGAGCTTAGGATACCTAGGCTATCGGTCTTTTGGGTAGAAATAGAGTTATCGTTCGAGTATAGTATCACTATATTGCCATCATCTCGGTGCGACTGGTACTAGTAAGTCCTTTTACACTTCTTGTACTTTTCCTAATCGCACTGCTGTTGATTTTGTATTCTTAGGAATCGGTCACCTCGATGACTGGCAATTTGAATTGTAGTTATGTATTTTGTGTATCCTTCAGAATGTCTGCTGACATGGGTCGAGCACGAGGCTGTGGTCGTGGACGCGGGCGAGGACGTGGCGCGGCCGCTTCTTTCAGTTCCGTTGCAGGGTCGACTACCCCTAGTTTATCTCACTCAGTGCATCCCGATACCGAGAGTCAGTACGACTAATCGACCAGTCAGGGGAATAATGCAGATGTTGGGGCTACGAATGTTCTTCAACAATTGGCAAATCAGATGACTATCCTGGCCTAAGCTGTTCAATCGAATAACCTCAATCCGACAGTGGATGTTTTACTCCAAAATGTGGTCCGTATGCATCCTCCACAGTTCAGCGGTGCTACCGACCCAGCGGGTTGGGAAAGTTGGCTATTTGAACTGGAGAAAGTGTTTGAAGCGGTTGATTGTCCGAAAATGAGGAAGGTATCGATTGCTCAGTACTTCCTTACTGAGGAAGCCGCGACTTGGTGGAAAGCCATTAAGCCGCAAGATCATGCTGCTGTTAGGAATATGCCCTATAATGCCACTCAATGGATGAGAGAGCGAGAGCATTGTATTGTTATTGTTGGGAAAAACAATAACCCTGTATCGAATCAGCCGGGATACCCGATCCCTGTATCGATTGTTATTTGTCATTGAGAAGGTTTTGACATATATGCCAAATATACAGTAAGGAAACTGTATCGAGGATTCAAGGCTTTATCCTATATCGAAAACTGCCGCGAATCAAAGATCGGTGAAGCTCACAAGACAAAGAAGAAGACTTCCAAAAGATCAAGTATGGAAACTGTCTCGATGCCCTAAATACGATCATCTTCCATACGGTTCACAAAAGGACAAGAAAGAACACAAGTCAAGTCCCGTTGAACAAAGAAGTATTTAAATACTCAAGGATAAAGTATTTAAATACCGTCGATCTTCGAATCTTGAATCCCGCGAAATCCGGATCATGTCATATTCCCGTTGAAGGAAATCTTATTCAAACGGACATCTCAACGGATACTTTCTTCAGAGGCTATATATATCCTTGAAGACATTGAAGATTAGTCACAGACAAGTTACCCAACGAACTGAACGAACTCAAGTATCATAACTCACAAAGCTATCAAAGTTATCATCTGAGCAAACATATCTCTAGAGCATACTGCAAGTTAGAACGAAAGAGATATACAGTGCTCAACATCAAGAACAGCTATCATCAGCTCAAGAACGTGATATTCAAAGCTGCTGTTCTTACCTGGTTACCTACCTTTTACCTCTGTGTAAAAACCGAGCTCTGTGTGAACTCAACAAGTTATTCTGACCTGTGTGGAACGAATAAGGACGAAGCTTTGGAAATGTGTGTGAAGAAGCTAGTCAAGAAGGAAGCTTTAACCAATCTGTGTGAACGGTTGAAAGCGACATTCTTTGTATCAATCTGTGTGAACGATACAAGGATAGGTTTGTTTATAATTACGTAGTTGTGTACGCAGTAATTATATAATAAACTTTTACTCTGTGTGGAGGACCGGTGGACGTAGAGGGGTTTACCTCGAACCACTTAAATTACGTGTTATTTACCTTCGCTTTTCTTGTTTGAAATAAGCGTGATATATTAAGTATACACCTAATACGTCGTTGCTGTATCCACGGCAACTAACTGTATCCAAGACTTCCGCTACGCACTCAGATTTAGATTCCATACAGTTTGTTGTTTAAACGATTTCCCAAACTGTATCCAGTATACTTAAGTGGCCAACAGTTATTATGAATATTATATTAAATAAAGGCATTTATTATTTCTATATTATTGTATATCACAGGCATTGTGATTTTGTATATAAAATAATAGTCCTTGCATTTGAGAGGAAACATTCCACTCCTTATGGAGATAAGGAGATAGGCACTCGAAGTGTTTGGGGCTCGAATGCTTAACTGGTTCGCAAGTCGATAAAATTTAACTAGGCAGTAAGTTTAGAAAAGACTTGTATAATGTGTACTTTGACATTTAAAGTGCCTGTCTTCACTGAGTGTTAGTGGGAGCACACGTTATAGGTATGCTAATAGGATTAGAATACTTGAACACGACTCACCTCGATTTGGTCACATGGATGTCACTCAGGGATTGTCAATGACTGAATCGAAAGGTTATGATAGGTATAAGTAGACCTTTGACCTGAGGTTTCAGTAGGAGATGTGCTTGTGACATTAAGTTAGTCATTAGAGTAGTTCGATCCAATCGCCGGTTGGTGGAGTCAACCTCAAAATGCAACTTAATGGGCAAGTAGCAGTCTCTACTGAATACCAAGATAGGATTCTTTCTCCTGTTAGTGAGCAGGTAAATGTCATATGTGGTTAATGGCAAATGAGATCATAAGACTCTGGCCAAAGCAGATAGAGCTAGTTGTATTTGATACACGAGAGCTCGGTGATCTCGGTTTGCATTAACAAAAGCATAGAGTCGAGTTATAATAGGGTTTGACATTACCGTGACCCTAATACTTGATCGGGATATTTGATTGAAGGGTTTATACGTATACGGTATTCATAACAAAAGGTTTTGGAATGATTCCTATCATTCGTTCTCAGTTGGGTTACAGTTTGAGCCACTGGACTGGCTAAGTGTTACTCACACTCTTTGGTTCCTCTCATTGCTGACTAGACAAACCTATGGAGTCGCGGTACAGGATAGATGACGGAATAAATAAGGATATTCTCTCTTTATGAATATTAGACATTAGATGTCTAATTTAAATTATTGAATAATAGTTATTTTTATTTATTGGATAAATTAGATCGGTCTAGTGAATTAAATAAATTACTGGATAATTAATTTAATTCATATTATTATTTCTAAGAGAATTTATAGTTAATGTAATTAATTAATTAGATTAATTAATTATATTAATATTGAAACGTTTTAAGATTTATCTATCAGACTAGATACACGGAGATCTATTTTACGGATCAAAACAAACCAATCTTCTTTTTTTCTCTTGGCCGCCCCATCCTTTAATTATGTTTTAAGGTGGTGTTGACCACCTGAGAGCCATGAAGTTTCTACTGATGTGACCTAGTTATTAAATTGAATTGATTATTCATTTATCACATGATTTGTTAACTAATGGCATAAGACTTGATAACTAAGGAATGTGGGCTGTGGATATAAAGTCCACGAGGAAGCTTTTGCAACAGGTTCACGGCTCAAGAGCAAGAAAGAAAAAGAGAAAAAGAGAGAAAAGAAAAAGAAAAGAAAAGAGGAGAAATAGTTTCTTCCCGATTAATTTTCTTTGAGATATTATTTTCTTTTCAAATTTAATTCTTTGAGAGTTAAAATTAAAAGAAAAATTTATCCTTTCATCACTTCAAATAGCCGTCGATCTTGGAGGTCTTGGAGTGATGATTATATTTTTCCGGTCATCTTTCCGACGCGTGATATGTTGGGGCACGGTATTTTCGGTGCTCGAGAATTTTCAAAAGCTCGTTCAATTGGTTTCGTGTTCGTGCGCGGAATCAAGAAGATATTATCAAAGGTCTACGAGGGTATGATTTCTTAATTTATCTTCATCTATTTATATTCGTTTATACGATGCTTGATCGATCCATTTTGGGGTTTGGTTTTTATCCGGTTTGACCAATTTATTTTCCGCTGCATAACTCGATTTTAATTACCGAATCTCAATAATGGTATCGGAGCGAGGTTTATGCGATTGTATATTTGATAGTAGCATTTGGAATGCTTGGTTATTTTTTTATGATTTAGAATCATAATTGTTTTAATCGTTAATGTTTAATTGTTCATCTAAAAATTATTTTTCATAATTTTGTGTTATAATATAAATCTATTTTTCTTTTGAAACATTGATTTAAATGTATAATATAAAAATTAAAAAAATATTATTTTTTGATTCGGGACGAAAAGACGAGCCAGAAAAATGACCGGACCTGGCAGCTCTGGGCAAGCTGCCTGTTGAGAGGAGCAGGCAGCACCCAGCACTGGGCTGAGCTGCTCGGTTGGGCTGGGCAGCCCCCTGCCGGGCCGCGGGCTTCTCCCGGGCCTTGTATTTTCTGATTCCGGTTTTATATTTCGTTCGGTAAATTAATTTCTCGAAAATTAAATTGGATTTAATTTGATTAAAATATAATTATGGTAATTTTATTTTAAGAGAATTAATTTAATGAAATATTTATTTTGTCCGGAATAAATTAAAACTAACAGTTAAGTGAATTAATTGGATTAATTCTAATTGTTGGATTAATTTTTGATGATTAGATCAATATTTAGATTAATTATTTTTACCATTTATTTAATGTAATTGTTGCATTAATTTTAAATGGAGATGTAGTTCATGGACCTAGTTTTGAATCGGTTGTTTTGTTCGATTGGGTTGTAAAGGCCGTTTTGAGCCTATTTATCTTACTAGAGAATTTGTATAGGATGCAATTTTTCAAATGTAAAATTTATATGTAATGACGAAGACCGGAGGAAGATCCGCTCGAGAAGATGAAGATTCAAGACCGAAGACATGTAATTAGATTACGATGTTTTTGTTCTAGGAACGGTCCATGAACTGCATGTTGTTAGTTTTAGGTTCTGTATGTTTTCATATTGTATGACAAACAAACAAACAAACCGACAAACCGCGCTTATAAACGGATTAATGTGCAAAGTGTAACATATAATCGCGTTAATTCTCCCACTTACAAACACTAAGTTATAAAGGTTATGATGTTTCCTACCCACGTTAAACTTATGGAAAATTGAAATCTAAACCGGAATATTATTCTTCCAAGTATGTCAGGGTAATATTTTTGGGGAAGGTTGATAAATCCCTAGAGTGCATTAGATGCCTTTGATTGTGCCAAATCAAACCCCTAGAAACTGTATGGGTTGCCGGGTAAGATTTAATTGTCAGACTAATAGGAGTTAATGATTTAAACTTAGATAGTTCAGCGAGCCATAGAAACTGAATAGGTTGAGGGCAAGTGAACTAGGGGTAAAAGAAGATCGAATCATACATTAGATGGGTTGGTGTTAGACACCACTTTATAAGGAATGATAGAATAGAAAATGTATGGGTTGCCCTCTATTAAACTTTTTTAAAGAACTCGATCACCACTAAGAAGTCAAACATGACTTCCGGATTTCACATGGGAGTGTGTAAATGACGATAAAAATAGTGGGAGCCGAGTTATGAATAAAGAAAATACTTAAATTCTTTACTCGGATCACAATTAAACAATCACTGACGAATCTTATATTATTCTCTGTCGTTAACAAAATCTCTCAAAATGACAATGAACCCACTCGCTATACTGCTTGAAAAGAACGTCCTGACTGGTCCGAACTATGTGGACTGGCTTCGTAACTTGAAGATGTCCTCACTATGGAAATGCTGGGATACGTCTTGGAGACGGACATCCCAGCGGCTTCTTCAAGAACCCGAGCCAATCAGGAAGATGTTTATGCCCATGAGAAATGGGTAAAAGACGACATAAGAGTGTGTGGGTACATGTTAGGATCAATGACTAATGAGCTTCAATGTGCCCACGAAAAGATAACGTCTTCGAGATCCATCTTAGCGCATCTCGCTGAGCTCTATGGAGAGCATAGTCGAACTGCTAGATCTGATATGTCAAAGTAATTATCCGGCGCCAGGATGAAGGAAGGATAGAGTGTTGGGGACCATGTCCTCAAGATGATCTCGGTGATTGAGAGATTGGAAGCTCTTGATTTTCAGATGCATGCATCTCTCCAAACTGACCTTATCTTGCAGTCGCTTTGTGACTCCTTTTCGTGAACTTCAACTGCAATGAGATTGCATGTAACTTAGTTGGGCTAATGAGCAAACTGACGACTATCCAGTCTCAGATGAAGACAAAGGGAAAGGAAGATGCACTTGTGATTTCTTCTGGGACTTGGAAATCCAAGAATAAGAAGAAAAGGAACAATATGCAGTTGAGTCCAGTAGCCAAGATCGATAAGGGAAAGGGCAAAGCCCCAATGGTTCAAAAGATCAAGGGGGCCAAGAAAAAGGATGTGTGCCTTAATTGCGGTGAGCTAGGTCACTTGAAGAGGTACTGTCCAAGACTTGACCGTAATGCGCCTTCAGGTACGGAACTATTGGTTTTAGAAACAAATTATTCTGTAACTGTATATTCTACTTCTTGGATACTTGATTCCGGTGAGAGTTCTCACATTTGTACAATGAATTGGGATCTGGAACGAAGTAGGAAGCTGGATTCAGGGGAGGTGGTGGTCACCGTCCGAAGTGGACATAGTGTCGAGGCTTCTGATATTGGATCCCTTATGTTGGATTTAGAATCTGGTTTTATTCTTACTTTAGATGATGTACTTGTTTTGTCCAAGGGGCATAAGAATATTGTATCAATTCTGGTCATGGACCGAAAGGGATTTCATTTATTTATTGGAGATGGGTCCTGTCGTATTTATTTCAGAAATAAATTGATTAGTACTGCTACACTATTAAATGGTTTATACCATTTGAATCTAAAGAATAAAACAACCGTGAACACTATAACCATGAAGCGTGGTAGGGATGAAACAAACCAAACACTTAAGTGGTATTTTAGACTTGGTCATATTCGTCAGAGCAAGGTTCATAAAATGGAAAAACATGGGCTTATGGGTCCATTGAGATCAGATCCCTATCCAACTTGTGAATCTTGTCTTCAAGGTAAAATGACTAAGTTACCATTTGCAGGGACTTTTGAAAGAGCTGCTGAAAAACTTGGATTAATCCATACCGACGTCTGTGGCCCTTTTAAAATGGCACGAGATGGCTTTCAGTATTTCATTACATTCACAGATGACCATACTAGGTATGGGTTCGTGTATTTAATGAAATATAAGTATGAAGCTTTTGATAAATTCAAGGAATTTAAAGCCCTAGTTGAAAATCAAACAGGTAACCGTGTTAAGACTTCTCAGTCAGACCGAGGAGGTGAGTACATGAGTACCGAGTTTGATGAGTTCTTAAAAGAACTAGGAATATTGTCATAATTCACCCCTTCAGCTACTCCATAATTAAATGGTGTATCAGAAAGAAGGAACCAAACCTTGTTGGATATGGTTCGCTCCATGCTTAACTACACTGATCTACCAATTTATTTGTGGGGTCACGCGCTCCTTACTGCTGCACATATCTTGAACAGACGTCCTTCCAAATCCATTCCTAAGACTCCACATGAGATGTGGAGAGGTAGCAAACCAAGTCTTAATCACATTAGGATTTGGGAATGTCGTGCTTATATCAAGAAGACTAAAGTAGAGAAATTGGAAGCTAGGTCTCTGAAAGGTCGTTTCATAGGATATCCAGGGGATTCCATGGGATATCTATTCTACATGCATGAATATCATAGGATCATCGTTGCTATACAATCACACTTCCTGGAAGATCAATTTATTCAGGAAGGAGGTGCGGGTGGAAATATTTCTTTGGAAGAAATAAAAGAAACACCAAATGAGACACTTATGCAAGATATTAGAACCGAACCTTCTGAAATACAAACACAAACTCGCAAGTCTAGTAGAATTTCTCAATTACCTAAGAGGTATGGCTATCTGCATCAAGAGGAACTGGGTGTCCATGAGATGACAGAAAGTAGTTAACAGAATGATCCTTCTACATATGACCAAGCGATGGTAGATATTAACTCCGCCAAGTGGCAGGAAGCTTTGGAAGATGAAATAGACTCAATGCATGCTAATCAGGTCTCGACTTTAGTAGATCGTCCTAAAGGCATAGTGCCTATTGAAAACAAATGGATCTATAAAAGAAAGACTGATGAAGATGGCAAGGTTGATACCTATAAGGCCAGGACTGTGGCTAAGGTTTACTCCTAAAGAGAATGAATCGATTACTTCGAGACCTTCTCATCCGTAGCTATGCTTAAGTCTATTCGCATGATGCTTGCCATAGCAGACCACTTAGATTATGAAATATGGCAAATGGTTGCGAAAACGGCATTCATAAATGGATTCCTCGAGGAGGAGATTTACATGGAACAGCCTAAGGGATTCATATCTCAAACCAATATTCATAAAGTATGCAAACTTCAGCGTGCCATTTATGGACTGAAGCAAGCTTCGCAAAGTTGGAATATTCGTTTTAACGAGACAGTCAAAGAGTTTGATTTTTTCCAAAACGAAGAGGAGCCCTGTATTTGCAAGAAGGTTAGTGGGAGCAAAATTGCATTCTTAATACTATATGTAGATGACATTCTACTTATAGGAAATGACGTAGGAATGCTCAGTTCTGTGAAAGCTTGGCTTTCTAAAGAGTTCTCAATGAAAGACTTGGGAGAAGCTACCTATATTCTGGGTATTTGACTCTACCAGGATAGAGTGAAAAGAATGTTAGGTCTTTTCCAAGCCCTCTATATAGAAAAGATCCTGAAACGATTTAGGATGGAAGATTCTAAAAGAGGGTTTCTACCTATGCAACATGGTGCAAAACTTTCCTTAGAGATGTATCCTCAAAGTGAGGAAGACATAAAGGAAATGAGTAAGGTACATATGCTTCGGCACTAGGTAGCCTCATGTACGCTATGATTTGCCCTAGACCGGATATTGCCTATGCTTTGAGCATAGTAAGTCGGTTTCAGTCTGTAATATCCGCATTTTTCTTTTCCCGGTATTTTCATTTTTAGTTTATTTTTCATTTTTAGCAACTCGCTTGTAACTGTATCGATATTTCGAGAATATTTAATATCGGACTTTTTGTCATCTGAGTTTGTTTCGGACTTGTTTTACTCAATTCTATGTTTAATGTCATTTCCGTTGTTATTTCGTTCGATCCCGTAACCGTTGTTCGGAACCGCCATTTTGGGGTTGCCACAGGTCCGTCTCATGTTATTATTCCTGTTGTGAGCTTTCGTTTGTTGTTTCGATCACGTATCGTGTATTTTGGATGTTTTGGGCCGTTTTGTAATATCCCAAAGTTTGGGTTCCCATTGTGTTTGTTCTCTTCTCGGATCTTTTGATGTTACCGTCGTGTTTGGACTGACCGTGTTTGACGTGAAGTCACCATATGAGGGTTTGTGATAGTCCTTTTAGGCCTTTAAATGGTTGGGATTATGCGTCGATCGATTATATCATGTTTGGGTGTCGTTTTTCATCAATTTCGGGCTCAAACAGTGTGTGCCACGGCACAGGGGACTATGAGCCGCGGCACGGCCTTAGCATGAATGATGGCCAGGCCGGCTGTACTACGTGCTGCGGCACGCAACAGTCCGGGCCGCGGCCCCAGTTAAAATTCTGCTCTTCATTTTTAGCCACGGGCCGCGGCACACTCAACCCGGGCCACGGCGAGTGGGTCAATCAGCTGCATATCAGCGAGTTTCTAGGAGAGGATTTCATTTCCTCTCCCTTATTCTTCTTCCTCACGATTTGGAGACTCAAGGGGCGATTTTTGGGCGATTTTAGCATCTTCAACTTGGAGAGATCATTCACCTCGAGTTTTTGTTGTAGATTATCGACTTCAACTTGAATCCTTCATCCTAATCCAAGGTAATCTCTTAGAACCCTACTTTTGGGTAATTTAGGGGTTTTCGATTTTATTGTTCGATTTGTTTCGTGTTGTTGATTAATTCAAGATGAATATGATTAATCTTGTTGGTATTCTTGGTTTCCCTACGGATTCATGGTATATTTCGTAGTATTTGTGTAATCGAGAGGGTTTGGTTGTGGTCCGCCCTCGTTGTTATTCTTGTACGAATATACATGAATCGTAGGCGGGTTTTTGGGTGTATTCCATTTCCGTATTCATTTAGAAATGGTTGTGATTGTATTCTTCGAATCATTAGGTTCGGTTTCGCCGGTTCCTAGCGATCGTGTTTCATTCTTCCTTTCCGTTCGTGTCACCGTCTATTGATCGAGGCAAGTACCCTTACGAACTTACAATCTCGACATAGTAGTATTGCATGTGTGTGTGTGTATGCTCAATACGGGTTAGATCCGACGGGGTCTCGGTAGGGGTCCATAGAGGCGTGGGTCCGCGGTTAATTGTGGTGCATTTTTATAAATGTGTTTTGAATTATGACATTTTCGGAAATGTATGTTTCAATCGATGTTTTCACAATTGCATGCATTGACTATATGTGTAAGGTGTAAGTTGTTCATTTAGTTACTTGTACTAGCGTAATTGCTAACCCCGTTGGGGACCCTTCTTGGGGAAATTCGTTTCATGAATTTCAGGTTATATTCAGTCGGACGAGCGGGCACTGGGACAGTACGAGGACACTGTCCAGGGTCGTTGATGTGTGCATTGGGGTCTCTTTATTTATGTTGTCTCTTTCGATATGGATGTTTTCCAAATTATAAACTTATAGAATGTACTCGCAAGTACTTAGGCTTTTCACTCTGGATTGTGGTTTGTATTTGTTGAAGTTTCTATATTGGTCGGTTGATGTTTATTATGCCGGTTGCACCGGGCGTGTTATTATATGTTCGTATTGTTAATATATGTTTCTTCGCTAATCGAGATGGTTAGTCGAGTGGTGTTTTTCTTGTCTAGCCTCGTGGGTCCCATGTAGGGGTCCACGTCACTGTAATACACCTCGAATATCTTTGGGGTGTTACAGAAAATGGTATCGGAGCACTAGGTTTATGGATACCTAGGCTTGTCGGTTATTTGGGTCTAGTTGTGTTTTGTTTTGCACATCGTCACACTGCTGCCAGCATCTCGGTACTTCCAGTGCTCGCAAGTTTTCCTTACTCGATTCCTTGTTTTCTCGTACCATATTTCCATTTCTTGAATTGTGGATGTTATTCCTCTCCTATTTATCATCGAGTTGCTTTTGCTACCTTTTTAACACCAGTATGGATGCTGGAAGAGGCCGTGGTCGTGGTCGTGGATGCGGCCGGGGATGTGGGGCAGCCAGTTCTTCGGGAGCCGGCAGCACGGGTGACCGTCATAGCCATGCTACTTCTCAGGATGGCGTTGATCTTGGTGTTGCAGCGGTGATGCAACAAATGGTGAACCAAATGGCGGCGATAGCTCAGGCGCTTCAGAACCTGACTCTGGACCATGCTGCTCGGGGTGGAGCAGATCGTTGGCTGCAGGATGTCATCAAGATGCATCCTCCTTAGTTTTCGGGAGCTTCAAACCCAATTGCCTGGGAGGGGTGGATCAAGGAAATATCCAAAGTTTTCGTCGCCATCAACTGTCCCGAGGACCGCAAGGTCCCTATTGCACAGTACTTTCTCACAGGGGACGCTACTAGACCCGGCAAAATAGGCCCAGGCCCGCGGGCCGGGCCAGCCCGCCCGTTTTTGGGCGGGCATTGGGCTGCATATTATTAGCCCAAAAAACCGGCCTTTTGGCCCGGCCAGTTTGGCCCCCGTAGAGGCCCGCCCATGGCCCACTTTGTGATTTTTTTTTTTTTAATTTATGTTATGTGTAATTATAATATTTAATTTTTTTCCTTATTTGTTAGCTTATAATATATCTATATGTTAATTATTGATGTAATTTTATTTTTTTTAGGGACTTTGTGATTATTTGTAGTATCTCGTATCAATAATAATATTATTTTATGATTTTATAAGAAATTAGTAGTGATAAATGATATGATGATCAAATAAAAATATTTGTATATTTGACTTTTGATTATGGTAGTGTAGTAAATAATGTAATTATCAAATAAAAATAATTGTATATTTATTTATCTGATTGTGATAGTATAGTGAATAATATAATAATTAAGGATCGAAAAATACTTGTATATTTATTTCAGAATTAATATTTCAATAAAAAAAAAAGCCGAGGCCCGCGGGCCGGGCCGAGCCCGCCCGGGGCGGGCCACGGGCCTAATAATTTTGGCCCAGGAAAAACCGGGCCTTTTTGGCCCGGCCCAAAAAAGGCCCGCCCGTTTTATGCCCGGCCCGTTTGCGCCGGGCCCGCCCGTTTGCCAGGTCTAGACGCTACTGATTGGTGGGAGGCTGTTGAGCCTAAGGACCATGCTGCTTCGTGGGATGAGTTCAAAGACCCGATGGAGACCGAATATTGCCCGTGGCTGGTCAAACAGGCTCGAGTCCATGCCTTCTTTGATGCTCAGCCTCGGGATATCCCCGTTTCTCAGGCCATTGCTGATTACAACCAGGAGTTGGGCTTCGTGAAGGCCCAAGTCAGAGAGGAGAGCGACAAGATTTTCCACTTCTCCAGGCAGATGAAATTGCCGATTCGTGACTACATGTCTGGGCTCGTCTGCACCACCTGTTAGGCGTATTTTTATATGTTTATTCATCATTATTTTGTAGTATTTTGGAGTGTGAAATCATCTAAATGAGCTTTTAATGCCTTAATTTTGTATGATTGACAGGAAATTGAAGTCCGGAAGCTTAAACGAGGCAAAACGGTAACGGCAAAAGCGACTATGAGCCGCGGCACAAGAAAGGCGAGCCGCGGCAAAGGAAGACACCAGTAGAAGAGCGAGTAGGTGCACTCTGTCGGCATGACCCATGTGAGCCGGCACGAAAGGATTTAATTACGCCCTGTATTCGATTTTGGCGATGTGCGCGGCACGAGTTGATGAGCCGCGGCACACTTAGCGGGTTTAGTACGTCTGCGCGGATTTTGGGCCGTGTCGGCCGATTTCAACCAACGAATACGGACGCGATTTATGGAGATCTTGAGCTATAAATAGGGCTTAAGACCCTAATTTAATTATCTTGGATTTGATTGAATCTAGACCTAAGAGAGCTTAAGCTTGGAGACAGAGAAGAGGAGGAAGCGAGAGGAATTCAAGGGCGAAGGCGGAAGTCAAGAACGGAGGAATCCGAGCTTCATCTGCGTTTGAATTTTATGCTTTCGTTTATTTACTTTGTATTTTCGCTTTTAGTATGTCGCTAAAGCCCTAATCTAGGGTTTTGATGAAACCTTTATTTTGACGAATTGATTGAGGTTATCCAATTTATTACCTTTTTATTGAGTTTTCCCAATTATGTTTTATGCTTGCAATTATCGGCCAATAGTTGTATTGATTTAATCATTCACTTGAATCGGGAGAGGAGATGTGGTGAGGAACTATTGGTGAGGACCGTTTTATTCTGTGAGATAGGAATATACTCATAGGAACTACGTGGCCTTTAGGAGATTTCATGCTTTTTGCCTAGCGACGAGATAATTCACCTAGGGATAGAGTGCGTTAGTCGCCGTTAGATAAATCTATTGACCTCGGGAGAGGCGGTAGAATATATTAGCAATCTCCGCCTTCAATAAATTGGGAAAATTATTTATTACGGATAATCAAGATTAAATTCGGATAAATTAAGGTGGATTGAACTCTAGACTTATTTTTAATTTGTTTCCTTTTTTTCAAGCTATCGTTTTTATGTTTAGTCTTTCAAGAATTCTTTTAGTTATTAATCGAAAAACCCAACTTCGATTGTTCAAATAAAATTGGGATACGAAAACGTCGGTAGTTAGAGAGTCAATCCTCGTGGGAACGATACTCTACTTATCACTTTATTACTTGTAAACGATGACGTGCACTTGCGTGTAGGAAATATTGCAACAAGTTTTTGGCGCCGTTAGGATTGAAATTTTTCTAATATCGACTTAAGTATTTCCAGTCTTAATTTGAACGTTTGTTTTTATTTTTTTGCGTATTTAATTTCGTTTATTTGTTCTCCTTTTCAGGACCTTTCGTGTAGTGCATGAGAAGACTCGGTAACGGAGGCTTACTACCTTTGGACACCGAGCTCGAGCGCACTCTAAGAAGGAATAAAAAGAAAAAAAGAGAGTTGCAGACGACGGTCAAGATGGCCGAAAATATTGAAATCCAAGGAGGAGACAACCAAGTGCGGCAAGTTCAACCGGAACTCGCTCTTCGAGATTATGCCATGCCGCAAGTCAACGCAAATTTTTCGGGAATTCGGCGTCCCACCGTCCAAGCTAATAATTTTGAAATCAAGCCCGCCATTATTCAGATGGTACAGGCGAGCCCTTTCTGTGGATTGCCGAAGGATGACCCGAATGCCCACATTGCTTCGTTCCTTGAGATATGCGACACATTTAAAACAAATGGTGTCACCGACGATGCCATCCGATTGAGGCTTTTCCCTTTTTCTTTGAGGGATAAAGCAAAGTTTTGGTTGAATTCCTTACCGCCGGGGTCGATTACAACTTGGGAGAGGTTAGTGCAAGCCTTCCTTGCAAAATTTTTCCCACCCGGCTAAGACAGCGCGGTTGAGAAAGCGAGATAACTACCTTTGCCCGATTCGATATGGAATCGCTCCACGAGGCGTGGGAGCGATATAAAGAATTACTTGAAGATGCCCTCATCACGGCATTCTGATTGGCTTGGTGCATCGTTTTATGGTGGTTTGAGTGCTTCTACACGCACTCTTGTCGATGCGACCTCGGAGGGACATTCATGGGAAAATCTATGGCCGAGGCTCACGTGCTTTTGGAGGATATGGCGGCAGCTTACCAATGGCCAGTGAAAGATTGGCACCGAAGGGTAATGGAAGTTTCGAGCAATGATCCGATCTCCGCCTTGTCACTCAAGTCGCCGCTTTGACACAACAGCTCGAACTTTTCGCATGCACCAGCCCCGTTACCATTGAGACGTGTAATTGGTGTAACGGATCACACCCGAGTGCGGAATGTCAATTTGGAAATCCGTTCGAGCAAAATCATATGGAGCAGGCTCAATTCGTAGGAAATGGGAATCGACTGAATAACCCGTACTCCAATACTTACAATCCGGGTGGCGCAATCACCCCAACTTTTCATGGAGAAACGGACAGAACGCACACCAGCCCCCTTTCACTCGGAATCAACGGCGGCCACTTCCGCTCCTAAAGTGTCTCTCGAGGAAGCACTTGCAAAATTGGCGGCAAATACGAGTCAATTTATGACTCGGAATGGCTACACTACAAAATCATTACGCTTCCATTCGAATTTGGAGGTTCATGGGCCAAATCGCTAATGTATTGACAATCGTCGGAGGAGCATTGCGAGTACAATGAAACTAACCCTAGAGAGAGTCTAAACGCGGTTAGCTTGAGAAGCGGGAGAAAGTTCTTTGGATCAGCCCGAGCAGGGTAAAGAGGAGAAGGTGATTGAGGAGTCGAAGGAATTTAAGCGGAGGAGTCGAAAAACTTGAAGGCGGAGATCTCGAAGACATGTGTCCCCCGTTCCGTTTCGCAGAGACTACAAGAAAGGAGGCGGACAAACAATTTTCTAAGTTCCTTGAGGTGTTCAAAAGCTTCACATAAATATTCCGTTCGCCGAAGCATTGGAGCAGATGCCGAGTTATGTCAAGTTCATGAAAGAGATATTATCTAAGAAGAGAAAACTTGAAGAGTTTGAAACGGTTGCCTTGACAGAGGAGTGCAGTGCAATTCTTCAAAAGAAGCTTCCACCTAAATTGAAAGATCCGGAAGCTTCAACATACCATGCACCATGGGGAATCTTTCGTTTGATAAGGCATTATGCGATCTTGGTGCAAGTATCAACCTCATGCCTCTATCGATTTTCCAAAAGCTGAATATTGGGGAAGCCAAGCCAACCACAGTCTCCTTACAATTGGCAGATCGATCGATTAAGTATCCGAGGGGAGTGATCGAGGATGTTTTAGTTAAAGTCGATAAGTTCATCTTTCCGGCTGATTTCATCGTACTAGACATGGAGGAAGATGAAAATATTCCGATCATCTTGGGACGACCATTTCTAGCTACGGGCCGCACCCTTATAGACGTGGAAAAGGAGGAGTTAACTCGAGGGTCAAGGCAGGCAAGTCACTTTTCAAGTGTTCAAATCGCTCCCATGTCCCGGAAGTGCTGATAAAGAGTCTCAAATTGAAAGCATGGATGTTGTTGAAAGAGGAAAGCACCGAAAACATCGTCGGTGGAAAAATTCGATTTTGTGTTGAATGGCCCAAGTTTTAAGAAGGATGTTGAACGAGTGGCATTCCTCGAGCATGAGGAAAAATCTGCTGCAGTCGTGAGTTCGTTGGCAAAGGAGGAGAGTGAGCCGAAAGCCAAGAGAAAAATTAGTCATGGAGAAACCGGGTGTTTCGGGAAGTTTTTCAAGTCGAAACCTCTTCGCAAACACCATTTGATTACCGAACCGAGAATCGAACTGCAGATGACCGATGGTCATAATTTTAACCAAAATATAAACGGTTCGATAAACGGGGCGGAAGCCAAATGGAGTTTGCGAAAAGCAAACTAACGTTGTTCAATAGGTCCGGCTGAAGACTATAAACTTAGCGCTTCTCGGGAGGCAACCCGAGTATTAGTTGTAGATTCTTTGTTGGTTGCTTGCATTTTTTTTAGAGTCTCTTTGTGTCTTCTTTCCTCTTGGATCCATCCTTTCCTCTCATTTTAATGAATTCGTGTAAAATTTCTGTGCAGGAATCAGCAAAAAGGGGATAAATTCAATAATGGGCCGCGGCACAGTCCAGGTGAGCCGCGGCACACATCAGCTGAGGAAAAATGGCCGATCAAACTGTACCCAGTGCCGCGGCATGATCTTACTGAGCCGCGGCACACAAGGTCGCTGAGCCGCGGCACCAACTGAGCCGCGGCACACTAAATGGTCAAGAAACGCCCAGGGCGCCTGTACTTTGAGCCGCGGCATACAATGGATGAGCCGCGGCACACTATAACACTGAGCCGCGGCATACGAAATCGGAGCCGCGGCACCCTACGGCATATCAAAACGTCCAAATCCGACTGTACCTTGGGCCGCGGCTCACTTTTATTGTGCCGCGGCACCCGTCGCAAAATAAGAGCAGCCAGGTCAAGCTCTTTCAGTCGATCGGCCTGCATATAGACTTCTTCCCTTCATTCCTTCCCTCCTGCACACGATAAGGTTAGTCGGGTCCATTCTATCAGTCTCCTTCTCAAATTCTCCAGGTAATTTTTGATTTCTAAATCATAGGTGAATTTTGATGTGAAAAGATTTGAAGTTTTATATTGCTAGTTGTTCTTCATTGTTGTTTCTGAAATGGAGTTGGAATATGGGGAATTTGTTATTGTGATGGAATTGATGTTTGTAAATGAATTGTTGATGATGGTTTTTGTAATTCAGGGGCTACAATCTGTGTTATTATTTTTGGGATTTGGAATTAACCATCAAAATTTTTGTTCTTCATTTTAAATTGTGCACACAAGGTGTTTGATAAATTGCAGCAATGGAAAATTGATCATTCAGAAACACCACCTTCCTCACCGGACGATGCCGGCACCAGCTCCTGAGCAGACTGGAGGGGAGTACTTGACCTTTTACTTTTCTTGCATTTCATTTTTTGTCCATTGAGGTCAATGTACGTCCTAAGTTTGGGGGAGGGGTTTACTTTCAGTCTACATTCACTGCTGTACTCTATTTTGTGCTGTACATTATATTTTGTTGCACTTTTCTTTCTTTGCGAAATTTTTTTTTTTAATAGCCTTGCTTGCCGTAGTTTTTCTTTATTCGTGAATTTTCGTGCTTCTATTATGTGTGATACTGATGTTACGACACTGTCTTTCTCTTTGAAGAAGCGGGCAAGTTTTAGTCGAGTTGTAGTCAGTTATTTCTGCTCTGCTTAGTATTCAATTAGGTCCGAAATTTTTCGTGATTGTAGAGGTCTTGGCAGACAAGAGACGATACATACTTGTTTTTAATCCCTATCAATACGTTTGGCTACATTTTCCGGATAGTGAGTCGTACTGTTTCTTTAGTCATGTTGGCACTTAAATGGAGTTTAGAGTCGGTCAGTTTTTCCCCAAAAGTCGAGATAATGTGTTCTATGAAGGGAAGTCTAGTAACCGGGGGTATTCGCGTGACCCGTTGTTTACTCTCGCGTAAAGCAGCGACGATTAGACTAGTGATTTAGTGAGTTCACATGTGCCAATGATAGGAAGCCTAGTAACCGGGGTATTCGCGTGACCATTGTTTACTCTCGCGTAAAACGGCAACCTTGATTCGGACATGCGGAAATTTTGTATTCGATTTGTTTCTCCGCCAGTAAACGGAACTTAGTAACTAGAAGCATCCATGTGCCCCATGAGTGTCTTTTACGTCAAACGGTTTCCTAATACATGAGAATGGAAGTTCCACCTAGGATTATCCCGATGAAACATCCCGAGATCCTAACCTAGTGGTCGACTCGAATCAAATTCTTGAGCATATTTATATAAGGGGATCTTGTCCGAGGTTTATTTGTTATGAGACTCGTGAAAAATTGTGCCTCTAGACCGTGGAACGCGACGAACTAGCTTGTTTATGTTAGCCTTTCCTATTGACGGTTGATTTGACTCATGTTTTGTTGATCTTTGAGCCGAGTTTTCTTCATGAACAAATGACTAGGATCGAGCTTGATCTCTTTGCGGAATCATTATTCGAGTGCGGCTCGCTTTTATGACACTCGTATTATTTAGAGAGAATGGCAGGATAGTATTGATTAGGTTGAACACTGTGAGTTGCACGATGATTCACGACATTCTTTTATTAACTTTAATTCTTTTTGCTTGAGGACAAGCAAAGGCTTAAGTTTGGGGGTATTTGTTAGGCGTATTTTTATACGTTTATTCATCATTATTTTGTAGTATTTTGGAGTGTGAAATCATCTAAATGAGCTTTTAATGCCTTAATTTTGTATGATTGACAGAAATTGAAGTCCGAAGCTTAAACGAGGCAAAACGGCGAAAACGGCAAAATCGACTATGAGCCGCGGCACAAGGAAGGCGAGCGGCAAAGGAAGACACCACCAAGAGCGAGTAGGTCAGACTGCGTGTCACGGCCCATGTGAGCCGCGTACGGGGATTTAATTACGCCTGTATTCAGATTTTGGCGATGTGCCGCGCACGAGTTCGATGAGCCGCGGCACACTTAGCGGGTTTAGTACGTCTCCGCGGATTTTGGGCCGTGTCGGCCGATTTCAACCAACGAATACGGACGCGATTTATGGAGATGCTGAGCTATAAATAGGGCTTAAGACCCTAATTTAATTATCTTGGATTTGATTGAATCTAGACCTAAGAGAGCTTAAGCTTGGAGACAGAGAAGAGGAGGAAGCGAGGAGGAATTCAAGGGCGGCGAAGGCGGAAGAACGGAGGAATCCGAGCTTCATCTGCGTTTGAATTTTATGCTTTCGTTTATTTACTTTGTATTTTCGCTTTTAGTATGTCAGGCTAAAGCCCTAATCTAGGGTTTTGATGAAACCTTTATTTTGACGAATTGATTGAGGTTATCCAATTTATTACCTTTTTATTGAGTTTTCCCAATTATGTTTTATGCTTGCAATTATCTGGCCAATAGTTGTATTGATTTAATCATTCACTTCGAATCGGGAGAGGAGATGTGGTGAGGAACTATTGGTGAGGACCGTTTTATTCTGTGAGATAGGAATATACTCATAGGAACTACGTGGCCTTTAGGAGATTTCATGCTTTTTGCCTAGCGACGAGATAATTCACCTAGGGATAGAGTGCGTTAGTCGCCGTTAGATAAATCTATTGACCTCGGAGAGGCGGTAGAATATATTAGCAATCTCCGCCTTCAATAAATTGGGAAAATTATTTATTACGGATAATCAAGATTAAATTCGGATAAATTAAGGTGGATTCAGAACTCTAGACTTATTTATAATTTGATTCCTTTTATTCAAGCTATCGTTTTCTGTTTAGTCTTTCAGTAATTCTTTTAGTTATTAATCCAAAAAAACCCAACTTCGATTGTTCAAATAAAATTGGGATACGAAAACGTCGGTAGTTAGAGAGTCAATCCTCGTGGGAACGATACTCTACTTATCACTTTATTACTTGTAAACGATGACGTGCACTTGCGTGTAGGAAATATCGCAACACCACCTTGAAGGATTATCAGAGTAGGGCCCTTGCTTATGATATGTCCGTGATGGCCAGTGAGGCGACTCGTGAGAGCAAGAAGCAGAAGTCCACCGGAAGCTTTTCGGGCCACTAGGGTGGAGGTTAGCAGAAGTCTCAACCTGCTAATTTTTCCACCGGTGGTGGTCCAGTTTGTTCTACTGGGGGTTTCCGAGGGGCTACCAGTACTCCTTCTCGGGATGTGAAGTGTTTTAACTGTGGCCGACCGGGCCACATCACTCGAACTTGTCCGAGCCCTTTGTTGACATGTAATCAGTGTGGCCAGCCGGGCCACAAGGCTGCTTTCTGTGCTGAGAGAGAGAAAATTCTTGGTGCCTAGGCTTCCCTTCCAGCGCCTAGGGAACCAAGTGTGAATCAGGGGTTGTTTGCTTCTCAGTCTCCATCGAGTGCCATTCGAGGGAGAGGTCGGGGTCAGCCCACTATAGGGGGAGCTTCCGGTGTCGGCTCCACCCACCCGCGTGTCTATGAGATGAGGAGGGCCGATGATCCAGCAGCTACTGTGGCTAAAGGTACCGTTCACATCCATTCTCATCCTGTCAGTGTGCTTTTTGATTCGGGTGCTACGCATTCATTCATCTCTCTGGAGTGTGTACGTCGTTTGAGTATTGATTGTCTACCGCTTTACGAGCCTTTTGTCGTTAAAATTCCTAGCGGTGACAGGATCGTTGGTGATCTGGAGATCCGGGATTGTTCTGTGATTATTTGCGAGAGGGATTGGCTCTATAATCTTATTGTTGTGGGTATTGAGGGTGAGGATTTGATTCTCGGGGATGATTGGTTTGAGCGGTATGGTGCAATCATGAACTATTCATCACTATGTTAGTCGAAGACGGCACCGCACTCTTTCGCGGGGCGAAAGAGGGAAAATCAGAAGTTCGTTATTAACGTTTGAGGGCAATGAGACTCCTGTGGAAGGGGTGTACTGGTTATTAGTGTTACGCCTTGAAGGCGGAGGAGAGTGGGGTTGAGCTTTCATCGATTTCAGTCGTTAGTGAGTTTCCTGATGTCTTTCCTGACGAGATGTCGGGGTTACCATCGGACCGTGAGGTTGAGTTCGCTATCAAGTTAGAGCTGGGTGCGGCTCCAATTTCGAAGGCGCCGCATCGCATAGCACCTTCAGAGCTGGCTGAGTTGAAGAAGCAATTGAGTGAGCTTCCTGAGTCGGGGTACATTCGACTGAGTGCTTCGCCTTGTGGCGCACCGGTCCTGTTTGTGCGGAAGAAGGATGGTTCGCTGTGTTTATATATCGACTATCGCGAACTAAACAAGGTGACCATCAAAAACAAGTATCCTTTGCCGAGGATTGATGACTTGTTCAATCAGTTGCAGGGAGCTGTAGTTTTCTCGAAGATCGACTTGAGATCAGGGTACTATCAGCTTCGGATGAAGGAGTCCGATATTCCAAAAACAACTTTTCGGACGAGATACGGACATTATGAGTTTGTGGTTATGCCCTTCGGGTTAACTAATGTAATATCCGTGTTTTCTACTTTTGGTAATTTCTATTTTCGGTATATATTCGTTTCGGACAACTCGCTTGGCACTGTTTTGGAATTTTGTATCTATTTAGTTCTTGGAGTTTCTCCATTGGGATGAGTCTCGAGGATGTTTTTGCGTAATTTCATCTTGAGTTATATTTCATCGCACGTATATTCGACTCTCGTTAAACTCGTTCGATTTTGTCATTTTCCTATTTCCATGAGTTCGTTTGGTTGAGTAGAGCATGTTGTGAGTTTTGGATTGTTAATCCGACGTTGTAACGTGATTTTCGGATGTTTGGGCCATTTTTGTAATTTCCTAGAAGTTCAGGGAATTTGTTCCTTGTTTGATTTTGGCTGTGTACCTCGGATCGTTTTGGGGTTTCCGTACTTCCATTTCGTGTGATTGTTGCCCAAATATCGATTCTTATTGCCTTTTTTCTCTTCCCGGATCATTTTTTTCATCATTTTGGGACCCAGGGGGGGTGTAGGCCGCGGCACACACGTTGTCCAGTTTCTGGCCGAGCAGGCTGTACCGTGTGCCGCGGCACATGCCGACAGGGGCCGCGGCACACTGCCGAGTCACTGCCGCGGCACACTCATCTGGGCCGCGGCACACTCGTGTTGCACTTGTCGGCCAAACCTTCTGTACCTTGTGCTGCGGCACATGCCGACAGGGCCGCGGCACACTTCGACTGGGCCGCGGCACACAGAGCGGTCTTCCGATCACTGGGCGCGATTTTTGGCCCTGTGCCGCGGCACACAAAGCAGTCAACCTATAACTGCGTTTCTTTTCAGCGAAATTCACTCATTTTCTCATTCCTCCTCTCTTCTTCGCATCGGGGCGATTTTCCTAGGCGAGGGTTCATCAGATTTTTATCCAAACACCGTTTGGGAAGCATAACTTGGCATCATATCATCACCACAACACCAAATCATCTATTGTTCGGCTTTGAATCAAGGTAAGAACTCCTTTAACCCTAGTATGATTTTGGGGGAGGGTTTGGTGGTGATCTTGCCTTTTAATCCGATTTAACCGTAGATGTTGTTAGATTTCGATAGTTTACTCGTGATCCTTGATTCCCTTATTATTGGGTGGGATGAAATCCCATTATTACACCGTTGACCGATTTCAACTCCCTATCTACTCGAACTATTCGATGAATTGTCCCAACGGGTAGAACTAGGATGAATTTCTTCGTATTCATGATGTTGAGATTGGTTGTATATCATTATTGTGTTAGGGTTGGATTTGAGAGGATTGTTCGGACCGAAACCTATTCCTTCGTTGTTTCCTTCGCGTCGTATTATCCAAGGCAAGTACATGTATTATATTTCATTATGTGTGTACGGTTTTGATGCGAATGATGTAAACTGGTTTATTGAACGATTGTGATGGTTCCTCTTCCACCTGGGGATGGAATGGGGCCTCTGGGGGCCGATACTAATGGGTACGGCCATGGAAGTGGACTTGGGTGCGTGCGTTGATGTTCTTCCACCTGGGGACGGTTCGACGGGACCTTTGGGGGCCGATACTAATGGGTACGGCCGCGGAAGTGGTTTCTCACCTGGGGACGGTCCGATGGGACCTTTGGGGGCCGATATTAATGGGTACGGTCACGAGTTACCAAACGTGGATAATTGTGATGTGGAAAGCTTGATGATATATTGTTTTGGTGTAAATGTGATATTCCGGGATATTGATTTTTAAAATGACTTTTCCTAATGAATTGTTTGCGTTGAATCGTGTATGTATATAATGATGTGTAATTGTGTACTTGCACTAGCTATTCGAATGCTAACCCCTTAAATGGGGGGAAAGACGTCTTATGCATTTCAGGTACCGGGAGAGCTGAGGAGCAGGCACGGGATGCGCACACAAAGGATGGGCTGGCATGATGATGTGTCTCGAGTTTGTGTTTTTGTGTTTTGGCATTGCACTTGTCGAGTATTGGAGTTAGACTGTTTATTTTTCAACTTGGTTTAAGTCCCCTGCGTGGGCGATGAATTGGTATTTAACATATACTTCATGTGTTCCGTTTAAATGTTTTGGCCGGGGCCACGGTCTTATTTACCTTTTGGAATACACCTTTTGGGATATTTTTGTGGGTTACGAGCCATGAGTTAGCCTGGTAGACCTCACGGGGGTTCTACGGCGTGTAATGTCCCATTTGTGAATTGGGGTGTTACATTTATGGTATCAGAGCTTAGGTTTTGAATACCTAGGCTGTCGGTAAATTTTTGGGTCTGTCAGTTGTGTCATTAGAGTAAGTCGTTGAGCCTAATATCATCATGCTACCGTCTTTTCGTGCGACCTGTGGCTGTAAGTCTCCTCGAACTCTTATATTTCTGTAATTCGTTTTCTTGCGTTGATCGGAATTATGAATTGTGATACCAACTTTGTCAATTGTGTATCTTTCTGATCTTATTCTTTTCATTCTTCCTTTAGTATGTTGAGAGGTCGTGATAGACCAGCTAGGGGACGCGGCCGAGGCCGTGGTCGGGGTGCTGATAATGAAGAAGGCTCGCTTTCTCAGTCCTCTGCGGACTCAGCCTCTCACTCAGTACCGTTGGGTAATAATGCCGACGCCGGGGCTACTGCCGTACTTCAGCAGTTAGTAGCCCAGCTTGCTCAGATAGCTCAGGGTGGACGCCAGAATCCGCCCCCGACACCTGAAGAGGAAGCTAGTAAGTGGATTCAGATGGTGACTAAGATGCACCCTCCTCATTTCTCCGGATCTTCTGACTCCCTCGGTTGGGAGAATTGGCTCTTTCAGTTTTCCAGGACCTTTGATGCCGTAGCTTGTCCTGAAGACAGGAGGGTACATATTGCCCAGTACCTCCTCGATAAGGAAGTTGCGGAATGGTGGGAGGCCGTTGCGCCCCGAGACCGTCGAGCTACTTGGGAAGAGTTCAGGGCTTCTATGGAAGCAGAGTATTGTCCGCCACCAGTCAAAGAACGCAGAATCGTGGAGTTCTTCACTGCCACACCTCAGGATGTACCGATTTCGCAGGCCATTTTCTCTTACAATCAGCAGTTGGGTTTTGTGAAAGATCAAGTGAGGACGGAGGCCGATAAAATCCGTTACTTCAATATGCGCATGAAGCCGTATATCAGGCAGAGTATGGCACTGCTCATGTGTGCCACTTTGAAGGAATACCAGGATCGCGCTCTGGCGATCGAGATGGCTGTCCCGGAATCAGAGTCGGTTTCGAAAGCTAAGAAGCAGAAGACTACCGGCGGGTTCTCGGCCGGTAAAGGTGGACAGTTTTCGAGGTCTCGTTCTGCCCCTACACTGGGGAAGAGGCCGTTTCATCAGGCCGGTGGATCTCAGGGTAACCGTTCAGTCCAGTCTGTTGCACCTGGCGGGAGAGTTTGTTTTAATTGCAGTCAGCCCGAGCACGTTGTGAAGGATTGCCCATTTCCATTAGTTGCTTGCTTTACTTGCGGACAGACCGGGCATCGGGCAGCTCATTGTGAGAGGGCCGCTAGAGTTCCGACTACCACTGCCGATCAGAGGGATCACAGCACTCCAGCTACTCATGTTCCGCAAGGTTCGGGTCGTGGTAGAGGTCGGAGTCAGCCGGACCGCCGCGCGGCCTCGAGTTCGGGTTCAATTCACCCCCGATTGTAACAGATGAGGCGCACAGAGGAGGCAGACATTCCGGTGGTGTCAGGTACCACTCAGATCCTTACTCATCCAGTTTCCGTGCTTTTTGATTCGGGTGCCACCCATCCTTTATTGCATCGGATTGTGTGAATCGTATTGGCTTTAACTGCTTCTTTGAGTGTGAACCGTTCGTGGTGGGTACGTCTAGCGGGGATCGTATGGTTAGGGACCGGGAAGTTAGGGATTGCCCAGTGAGGATCGGGAGCCGAGACTGGCCCTCGAATCTCATCGTTATAGACCTTAAGGGCGAGGATTTGATCCTCGGGGACGATTGGTTGGATCGCCACGGTGCTATCATGAACTATCGGACTCGTACCATCTCGATAGTAGCCGAGGACGGCACCGAGCATACCCTCATCGGCCGTAAGCCGAGGAGATCGGGGAGTGTGATTAGCGCCTTAAAGGCGATGAAACTTCTGAACCAGGGTTGTGTCGGCTATTGGTGTTACGCTCTGCAGGCGGAGGATGGTGGGGTTGACATGTCGTCAATTCCAGTTGTTAGTGAGTATCCCGACGTATTCCCAGACGACTTGTCGGGGTTACCACCATAGCGAGAGGTGGAGTTTCCTATCGATCTTGAGCCGAATGCAGCCCCTATTTCTCGAGCGCCGTACCGTATGGCACTGTCGGAGATGTTAGAGTTGAAGAATCAGTTAGGAGAATTGTTAGATAAAGGGTATATTCGACCGAGCGCATCGCCTTGGGTGCGCCCGTACTTTTTGTTAAGAAGAAGGATGGATCGCTTCGTTTATGCATCGATTATCGAGAATTAAATAAGTTGACCATCAAAAATAAATACCCTTTGCCCCGGATAGACGACTTGTTTGATCAGCTTCAGGGGGCGACAGTCTTTTCGAAGATTGATTTGCGATCGGGCTACTACCAGTTGAGGATTCGGGACATCGATATACCGAAAGCTGCCTTTCGGACGAGATATGGCCATTACGAGTTTGTGGTTATGCCTTTCGGGCTAACCAATGCCCCAACAGTATTCATGCAGTTAATGAACAAAGTTTTTATTGAGTATCTGGACAAATTCGTAGTCGTCTTTATCGATGACATTCTGATCTATTCACGGAGTCGGGAGGAGCACGCCTTACATCTCCGGATTGTATTAGACATTTTGAGAGCTGAGCAGTTGTACGCGAATTTCTCTAAGTGTGAGTTTTGGCTCGAAGAAGTGATGTTCCTCGGGCATGTAATTTCAGCAGAGGGGGTTCGGGTAGATCCACAGAAGATAGAGGCAGTGATGGCTTGGGAGCCGCCTAAGAATGTGAAGGAGGTGAGGAGTTTTCTGGGTCTCGCTGGTTATTACCGTAGATTTGTTGAAGGGTTTTCTAAGATCGCTAGACCACTCACTCAGTTGCTCCAGAAGACTCAGAAATTCGAGTGGACCGCAGACAGACAGAATAGTTTTGACGAGTTGAAGAGGCGACTAACTACCGCACCCGTGTTAGCATTGCCTCAGGGGAACGAAGATTTCGTGGTATATAGTGATGCTTCGGGCCTCGGGCTCGGATGTGTTTTGATGCAGAGAGACAGGGTGATTGCTTATGCGTCCCGCTCGTTGAAACCGTATGAGGCGAATTACCCCACGCACGATTTGGAATTAGCTGCGGTCGTTTTCGCCTTAAAGATATGGAGACATTATCTCTATGGATCGTCGTGTAAGATTTTTACGGACCACAAGAGTCTGAAGTATATCCTCAGTCAGAAAGAGTTGAATATGAGACAGCGTAGGTGGTTGGAGCTAATTAAAGATTACGACCTCGAGATACTTTACCATCCGAGTATGGCTAACGTAGTGGCGGATGCGTTGAGCCGGAAACCGATGGCATTACAGATGTTATAGGTACTTACACCACAGAGTATGATCCAGCGGGATTTTATTTGTCAGAATATCGAGGTTTGGGTTCAGAGAGTTCAGGGTCAGTTATGTGCGTTGGAGATCACTTCGTCCTTGACTAATGATATCAAGGCGAAACAGTATGATGATCCGTTTTTAGTCCAGCTGAGGGAGGATGTGAGGAAGGGGAAAGCCCCTGGATTTTTGGTTCAGGATGATGGCGTTCTGAGATTTCGTGGCAGATTATGTGTACCAAATGACATTGAGTTGAGACAGAAGATTTTGAGTGAGGCTCATACTACGCCTTATTCCATACATCCTGGTACGAGAAAAATGTACAAGGATGTGAGGAGTAACTATTGGTGGAGTAATTTTAAATCGGACGTTAGCAAGTTTGTGGCGAAGTGTTTGACCTGTCAGCAGGTTAAGATTGAGCATCAGCGGCCCGCGGGATTGCTTCGACCACTTCCCATTCCGGAATGGAAATGGGAAGACATCTCTATGGATTTCATTACCGGGATGCCTAGGACTCGGACTGGAATGAACATGATTTGGGTTATTGTTGATCGGCTAACTAAATCAGCTCATTTCCTGGGTATTAAGGACACTTGGGGACCGGAGAGGCCGGCACGAGTGTTTATTGCAGAGATCGTGAGATTGCATGGGACTCCTAAGAGTATTGTTTCAGATCGAGATGGCCGATTTGTATCACATTTTTGGCAGGCATTTCATCGAGCTTTGGGGACTGAGTTGAGAGTCAGTACATCTTACCACCCTCAGACTGACGGACAGTCAGAACGGACGATCCAGACGTTGGAGGATATGTTGAGAGCTTGCGCCTTAGATTGGAAGGATGATTGGGGTGTTACATTTATGGTATCAGAGCCAGGTTGCCGTTGATCGAGTTCACGTACAACAACAATTGGCACGCCTCGATCAAAATGGCACCATTTGAGGCATTGTATGGGAGGAGGTGCAGATCGCCGTTGTGTTGGGATGATACGTCCGAGCTAATTGGTAGCGAGCCCGATATGGTAGTCGAGACGAGAGAGAAGATTGCCCTGATTCGTGATAGATTGGTAACGGCCCAGAGCCGGCAGAAGTCTTATGCCGATACACATCGCCGACCGTTGGAGTTTGAGGTGGGAGACCATGTGTTGCTTAAGGTGTCGCCGAAACGGGGAGTTTACCATTTCGGCCGGAAAGGTAAACTTAGTCCGAGATTTATTGGGCCATTCGAAATTCTAGAGAGAGTTGGAGAGCTTGCATATCGGTTAGGTTTGCCGCCGTCCCTGAGCCACGTGCATAGCGTATTTCATGTTTCCCAGCTTAGGAAGTACGTACCGGACCCTAGCCATATTATTGATTTTGGAGAGATCGAGTTGGGGCCCGACATTACCTTCGAGGAGAGGTCGATCCAGATCTTAGAGCGTCGGGTGAAGCAACTCAGGCACAAAACCATTCCTTTGGTTAAAGTACAATGGTCGAGGCATGGGTCCGAGGAAGCCACGTGGGAGACGGAAGAGAGTATGAGATCGAGATACCCTGAGTTATTCGTGTTGTAAGTTTCGGGACGAAACTTATTTTTAGGGGGAGATAATGTAATATCCGTGTTTTCTACTTTTGGTAATTTCTATTTTCGGTATATATTCATTTCGGACAACTCGCTTGGCACTGTTTTGGAATTTTGTATCTATTTAGTTCTTGGAGTTTCTCCGTTGGGATGAGTCTCGAGGATGTTTTTGCGTAATTTCATCTTGAGTTATATTTCATCACACGTGTATTCGACTCTCGTTAAACTCGTTCGATTTTGTCATTTTCCTATTTCCATGAGTTCATTTGGTTGAGTAGAGCATGTTGTGAGTTTCGGATTGTTAATCCGACGTTGTATCGTGATTTTCGGATGTTTGGGCCATTTTTGTAATTTCCTAGAAGTTCAAGGAATTTGTTCCTTGTTCGATTTTGGTTGTGTACCTCGGATCGTTTTGGGGTTTCCGTACTTCCATTTCGTGTGATTGTTGCCCAAATATCGATTCTTATTGCCTTTGTTCTCTTCCCGGATCATTTTTTTCAACATTTTGGGACCCGGGGGGGTGTGGGCTGCGGCACAAGGATTGTGCGCTGCGACACACACGTTGTCTAGTTTCTGGCCGAGCAGGCTGTACCGTGTGCCGCGGCATATGCCGGCAGGGCCGCGGCACACTGCCGAGTCACTGCCGCGGCACACTCGTCCGGTCCGCGGCACACTCGTGTTGCACTTGTCGGCCAAACCTTCTGTACCTTGTGCCGCGGCACATGCCGACAGGGCCGCGGCACAATGCCGAGCCATTGCCGCAGTACACTTCGACTGGGCCGCGGCACACAGAGCGGTCTGCCGATCACTGGGCGCGATTTTTGGCCCTGTGCCGCGACACACTTCGGCTGGGCCGCGGCACACAAAGCAGTCAACCTATAACTACGTTTCTTTTCAGCGAAATTCACTCATTTTCTCATTCCTCCTCTCTTCTTCGCATCGGGGCGATTTTCCTAGGCGAGGGTTCATCAGATTTTCATCCAAACACCATTTGGGAAGCATAACTTGGCATCATATCATCACCACAACACCAAATCATCTATTGTTCGGCTTTGAATCAAGGTAAGAACTCCTTTAACCCTAGTATGATTTTGGGGGAGGGTTTGGTGGTGATCTTGCCTTTTAATCCGATTTAACCGTAGATGTTGTTAGATTTCGATAGTTTACTCGTGATCCTTGATTCCCTTATTATTGGGTGGGATGAAATCCCATTATTACACCGTTGACCGATTTCAACTCCCTATGCACTCGAACTGTTCGATGAATTGTCCCAACGGGTAGAACTAGGATGAATTTCTTCGTATTCATGATGTTGAGATTGGTTGTATATCATTATTGTGTTAGGGTCGGATTTGAGAGGATTGTTCGGACCGAAACCTATTCCTTCGTCGTTTCCTTCGCGTCGTATTATCCAAGGCAAGTACATGTATTATATTTCATTATGTGTGTATGGTTTTGATGCGAATGATGTAAACTGGTTTATTGAACGATTGTGATGGTTCCCCTTCCACCTGGGGATGGCATGGGGCCTCTGGGGGCCGATACTAATACCGGCCACGGAAGTGGACTTGGGTGCGTGCGTTGATGTTCTTCCACCTGGGGACGGTTCTACGGGACCTCTGGGGGCCGATACTAATGGGTACGGCTGCGGAAGTGGTTTCTCACCTGGGGACGGTCCGACGGGACCTCTGGGCGCCGATACTAATGGGTACGGTCACGAGTTACCAAACGTGGATAATTGTGATGTGGAAAGCTTGATGATATATTGTTTTGGTGTAAATGTGATATTCCGGGATATTGATTTTTAAAATGACTTTTCCTAATGAATTGTTTGCGTTGAATCGTGTATGTATATAATGATTTGTAATTGTGTACTTGCACTAGCTATTCGAATGCTAACCTCTTAAATGGGGGAAATGCGTCTTATGCATTTCAGGTACCGGGAGAGCTGAGGAGCAGGCACGGGATGCGCACACAAAGGATGGGCTGGCATGATGATGTGGCTCGAGTTTGTGTTTTTATGTTTTGGCATTGCACTTGTCGAGTATTGGAGTTAGACTGTTTATTTTTCAACTTGGTTTAAGTCCCCTGCGTGGGCGATGAATTGGTATTTAACATATACTTCATGTATTCCATTTAAATGTTTTGGCCGGGGTCACGGTCTTATTTACCTTTTGGAATACACCTTTTGGGATATTTTTGTGGGTTACGAGTCATGAGTTAGCCTGGTACACCTCACGGGGGTTCTACGGCGTGTAATGTCCCATTTGTGAATTGGGGTGTTACAACTAACGCGTCGTCAGTGTTCATGCAGTTAATGAACAAGGTCTTGATCGAATATTTGGATAAGTGTGTCGTCGTCTTCATTGACGATATCCTTATTTATTCGAGGAACGAGGAGGAGCACGCGCATCATCTACGAATGGTGTTAGATATTTTGAGGACCGAGCAACTCTATGTGAAGTTCTCAAAATGTGAGTTCTGGCTGAATGAAGTGATGTTTCTGGGTCATGTGATTTCAGCCGAGGGGGTCCGTGTGGATCCGCAGAAGGTTGAGGCAGTGTTGGACTGGGCATCGCCTGAGAACGTGAAGGAGGTCCGTAGTTTCTTGGGTTTGGCTGGATACTACCGTAGGTTCGTCGAGGGTTTATCGAAACTAGCTCGGCCACTTACACAGTTAGGGGTGTTCAAAATATCCGATATCCGATATCCGATCTGAAATATCCGAAAATCCGAAGTTCTGGATATCCGAGAAGTTCGGATATCTGAAACTTCGGATTCGGATATTGGATATTACTTTTCAGAAAAATCGGATATTCGGATAACCGAAATATACGAAAAATCCTAAAAATTTTATTTTTTATATTTTAAATAATAGAAGGTATTCGGATATTCGGATATCCGATATCCATATCCGAATTTTTTTTCGGATATTCGTACATCTGATATCGAATCCGAATATTTTTTTCGAATATAGGGATATCCGGATATAATTCATATTTTTTTCCGGATATTCTTTGCGCTCAAGATTTGGCGTCACTATCTATTTGGATCCTCATGTCAGATTTTTACCGATCATAAAAGTCTGAAGTACATATTTACCCAGCGGGAGTTTAATATGAGGCAGAGGAGGTGGTTGGAGTTGATTAAGGATTATGACCTCGAAATCATTTATCATCCGGGTAAGGCGAACGTTGTGGCCGACGCCTTGAGTCAGAAACCAGTTGCGTTGCGGACACTTGAGATCCTTACGTCTCAAGTTGAGCTTCAGTGAGTTTTGATCGGGTTAGGTGTTGAGATTTCGTTGTCGGGAACCGTCGGGCAACTTTGCGCTTTAGAGATTTCGTCGTCTCTGATCGATGAAATTAAACTGAAGCAATTGGAGGATCTGATGATTTCTCAAATCCGGGAGAATGTTCTCCAGGGGAAGTCTCCTGAGTTTGTGATTCATGAAGATGGGGTATTGAGATTCCAGAGTCGGCTATGTATACCAAACGACTCGGAATTGAGGCAGGGTATTTTGCGTGAGGCCCATGTTACGCCTTACTCCGTTCATCCTGGTTCGAGTAAGATGTACAAGGACCTGAGGAGGAATTTTTGGTGGAATGATATGAAGGAAGAGGTCGCACAGTTTGTAGCAAGATGTTTGACTTGTCAGAAGGTCAAAATCGAGCATCAGCGACCGGCTGGGTTATTGCAGTCGCTTCCCATTCCGGAATGGAAATGGCAAGATATTTCGATAGACTTCGTCATGAGCTTACCAAAATCGAGATCAGGCATGAATATGGTTTGGGTGATCGTGGACCGTCTGACCAAGTCAGCGCATTTTCTGGGCATCAAGGATACTTGGGGTCCGGAGAAGTTGGCTCGTGTGTTTATTGCGCAGATTGTGAGGCTTCACGGTACTCCGAAGTCTATTGTTTCGGATCAGGATGGTTGTTTTGTATCCCACTTTTGGCAGGCGGTGCATAAGGCATTGGGTACTCGTTTGCGTCTGAGTACCTCTTTTCATCTTCAGTGAGATGGACAGTCAGAACGCACCATCTAGACGTTCGAGGACATGTTGCGCGCTTGTGCTCTTGACTGGAGCAGTGACTGGGAGGAGCATTTGCCATTGATCGAGTTCACGTACAATAATAGTTGGCACGTGTCGATTCGAATGGCACCGTATGAGGCACTTTATGGGCGGCATTGTCGATCACCGATTTGTTGGAATGAGGCGTCCAATTTGGTTGGGACCGAGCCGGATATCGCTTTAGAGACGAGACGGAAGGGGGAATTGATTCGGGAGAGGATGTTGACTGCTCAGAGCCGACAGAAGTCAAATGCCAACATCCGTCGTCGACCTTTAGAATTCGAGGTGGGAGACCACGTTTTGCTGAAGGTGTCTCCGACGAGGGGAGTTTTCTGTTTCGGGAAGAAAGGGAAGTTTAGTCCGAGATTTATTGGTGTAGGTCACAAGTCGTCCAGGAATAAGTCTAGAGGGAGGGTGAATAGACTTATTAAAACTCTTAAACTCTTTTTCTTGAAGAGTGAGTTTCTTCAGCTGATAGGTAAACAAATGACTTGGAGTCGTTTGTTCTTGATACGTGCGGAAGTCAGCTGATGACGAATTTAAAACAGCTAATGAAACACTTAACAATGAGTGCAGCAGTTAAAGTATGATGCAATAAAACCGTAAAGAACGCAGGAAATTATAGTGGTCTCAGAGGTGGGGTAATCCTCTACTAATCCACTTTTCTCCAAACCAGTTGGAGATGAATTCACTATAATTCTCAACCAGTGATAAATATTACAGTGATTCAACCAAACTACAACAGCTTCCAACCAGTGGAAATCCGTGCCGTTGTAACACACTTGACTGCCTTGCACCTCTTGATCCTCGATCGTTGGATGCCTTTATAGTCTCTAACTTCAACCAGTGATGTACCCCGAACTCAGGATTATAGACAAGAGTTTTTGTCTTCTCTAACTAAGAGCTTCTTCAAGTATGAACTTTTTAGAATCGCTCTTTTCATGATGCTGTATTTCGCTTTAGATAGCTTGAATGCTTTGATCGCTTGAAAGTATGTTAGCACCGGTTATTGTTGTATCTGTAAGGTATTTTCTCAGCTTCAAATCTTCAGATATATATAGGTCACGATCTATGAGCTTTTCCTTATAGCCGTTGCAAATCTTTTCAACAAATCCGTCCGTTGGAGAGGTAGACTTCATTGTTTTCTGAACGTTGCAAGGCTGGATTCCCATATTTTAATCTATCTTCCGACCGTTGTGAAGACTCTGCATGTGATGCGCCGAATCTTTTGAATATAAAACGATTAAAGTCTTCAAGGTGGGTCTGGATAGTTTATTTAATTCATATCTTTTGCGGGAATCACTCCAATTTGTCTCTTCACGTTGCATGTGACTTTCCGCAATACTTGACTTTTCAACGCATGCTGACGTGGACTTGGAGTACTTGGCTGATCTCGACTAGGCTGATGTGCAGTTAACTTCTCTGCTGTCTGGACCTCTCTGATGTTCACTGTTTAAGACTTGTCTGATCAGATGACTTGTCTGAGGTACCTTGGCTGCAGTCTGGTCAAAAATCCATGATAATTTTTGTTGACCAGAACTACTCTGACTTGACTCGGCTGATCCTCTCTGATGGACTTAGCTGTACTTTAGTACTTAGCCGATTTTTAGCCTAACTTATTTTTGGCCTATAGAAGATACTCATTTGGTTCTTCTTTACATTTTGCCAAGTTTTATACTTAACATATTTGGCCTATGGAAGATACTCATTTGGTTCTTCCTTACATTTTTGCCAAGTAATAAACATTTGAATTTATATTGATGACATCATCAAAATCTAACAAGTATTACTAACAAATTCCCCCTATTTTGATGATGGCAAAACTTAAGTAAGTGTTCAAATGAACAAGTATGCACTTAGGTGCAAGACGCAAAATCAAAATCAGTCTTGTTTTGAGACAACTAGGAGTTGTCATTCAAATGACTGTTATATATTAATTTTCTGTTGATTACAAGTACATGGCTTGAATAGAGTAAATACAGAAAATTTAATCAATTACAAAAATTACAATTATATCCAAAAACTATTTGCCCCTTCCTCTGCGAACCGTTTGCTTAGGAGGTCTAAATAGTTTTGCACCGATTGGTCTATTATTGATGGGTGCAAGACCATATTTTCTCCTTATGACTAGGGCAGCAAAGTCTTGGTCTTCTTTTGAAGAGAACTTGTGCTCTTCACATAGCTTTCTAATTTCTCCTTGAAGTTCTAGCTCGTCAAGCTCATTATCCAAATGGGTTGGCGGTTCCACTGCTCTGAATGGAGGAATCATATGATAAGCTTGCCATTTGGATGCATATTTAAGCATTATCTTCCACAAAGTAGGCCATCTAGCATCCATGTAGTTGATGAATGATTGTTGGGGCGAGCATTCTTTATCATCGAGAATCTCCTAGAGGTAGAACTGCTCTATGAATTGTTTCTTGGCATTCGCCCAATTGTTCATGAATTCTGTTGGTAAGAATTCTTCAACATACCACAACTGTTTACCTTCCCATTCGAATCTTTGATCATCTTTCTCTTTTGTTCTTATCTTCTTCTCCACAGACTGCTTCTCAGGTTGGCTGGGGGCAGATATCTCCTTTCTTTTCAGACTTGATGGTCCTCCTTCAATTTGAAGAATATCTTGCCTCTTCTTTGTTCTTAGCTCTGCCCTTATCTCTCCTTGAATACTTCCTTCCCCCTGAATTCTATCTTGCCCCTTTTTGCCAGCATCAACTAAAGTAGTCAATTGCTGCTCTATTCTGCTCATCCAATCAGACATGCCAAATGGCATTCTGTTGTTGGTAGGGGGAGGAGGCTGAGGTACTTCCCTCTGCAGCAAAGTGTCAATCTTTGCATTGATGGTTTGGAGGTCAGGAGTGACCTGAGATGCCAGCAGCTCTTCAATGGTATCCTTCACTATCTGCCTGATCAGCTCAGTCATGGCAGGTGAGATCTGAGCTGGTGGAGAGTGCTCGCATGAGCCTTCTGCAATTGAAGCACTGGACTGCAAGCTTCTATCTGCAGCTGGTACTCCAGATGGGGTCTTCTCTGGGGTCCCTAATCTAGAGTCCTCAGCTAACTCCGCGTCTAGGCTGGTGTACCGGGCAGGTGCCCCAGTCCTATCTACAGCCTCTTGTATCGGCTCTGGCTCCGGCTCCCTTTCTCCTTCTTCCTTCTCTTGCTCTTTCTCCTGCTCTTCCTCCTTTTCTTCTTCAATATTTTCTTTTTCTTTCTCTTCATCTTTTTCTTTCTCTTTTTCAGCTCCTTGGTCTCCTCTTTCATCTTTATCATCATCCTCATTATCATCATTATTGTTATCATCCTTTTTCTCAGCTTTTTCTCCTTCATCCTCATCATCCTTTTCACCTTCATCATCCTCCTTCTCTCCTTCATCATCTTCCTGTTCTACTTCTTCTCCTTCTTCTTCTTCAATCAACTCTTCTGTTTTCTCAATTTCTTCAGATTATTTTTCAACTAAAATGTTTTCTTCTTCATTTCTCTCTTCCTCCTCCTTTTCTTCGTCATTTATGACAATGACTTCCTCATTTTCTTTTTTATTTACCTCTTCAATTCTAATTTCTCTCTCTTCTTCCTCTTCCTCCTCTTCTCCAAAGGAACCATCAAAAATATTAAACATAATGGAATGGATGAATTGGTCCATGTTGGTTTTAAAATGAGACATGAACCAATTATCCTGGAGGATCAACATTATGTCTGATTCTTTACAAAAATGAATCAGTACCTCCTCTGTGGCTTGGGGATATTCCCAACCACTGGTTTCAATTTAAGACTGAAGATTTGTAAATGACAGAGATTTGAAAAACTTCCACTCTTCGAAAATATTGACAAAAGAGTGTTTTAATGCTTGTGGTTTAACAAGCTGTAATTGTTCAATGGATAGGTTGAAAATATTGTTTTCTAGCAGGTTAAATGTGTAATTGGCTTTAGGGATTGAGATGATGAGACCTGCTTCTTCTTCCTCTGGAATGTAAGCTGGGGTGAGGACAGCCACAATCTGAGTTTCCAGGCTGCCTGGAGCAGGCTGGTCTTCCAGGTGAGTAGGTGACCTGGCTGTAGGGCTGGCATGATGATCTGACTGCTCTTCCTCACTAAACTGCAGTCGCCTGGGCCTCTTGGGAGAGGGCTCTGGTGATGACTGCATGATAGATGGCTCTCCAGGGGCTGGTCCCCTTCTTTTGAATCGGACAGCTATTGGAGTGATATCTGACTCGGAGTCTGACTCGACTGCAGTTGGGTTGACGGCTGCAGGTCGGTCCGACTCGCCTGAAGAGTAGTATCTGGGGTAAGTCCTTGTGTCAGGTAGCTCCTTCAACATCTGGGCTGCTCTCCTTGTGCCTCCCAATTTTCTCAACGTCTCTTGGTCCAGATGACCAAGTCTTTTGTTGGGGTGGAAGGGGTCAGTACTTCCCTTCGCCATACCTGTCTTTTCCAGCATCCAACTCAACTGCGTTCCAAACGCCAGCTTGGATTTAAATCTTTTTTCATCAGTAAGCCATTCGGCTTTGTTGACTTCTCGAACAAGTTGCCTAAAAATGTAATCCGCCCAATCAATTTCCTCATCTTGAATTAGTGCTCCCAGCACCATGAACTTCGCCGACGACAGTTGATCATAACTGCCGGCCATTCCCATAATGATCTTGTTGGTTATATCCAACGCAAAACGATAGACCTTCTTAATCTCACTCCTTTTAGCAGTGAGTTTCAGCTTTTCCGGCTGAATCTCCGTCTTGATGTTCTTCCAGGTTTCGGCAGCAGACTGTTTGAGAGCTTCGACAGCTATACAGCGGTGCTTCATACCGAAAACTGTACGAATCGACTCTCGCGATATGTCGACTTGTCTTCCACCAACTGTGCTCCGAATTCCATCTTGAATCAAACAGGCTTCGCGATAGAACGTGATAACATCCTCCTTGAACAAATGTTGGGGATTGATGTTCACAAATGGGTAGATCCCATTTAGCTTCATCGTGCGGATTAAGTTAAGCACGTCGTAATCCTCCAGATTTGCTTCCAATAATCCTACGAAATCAACGACCAGCGAGAAAATAATCTGGTCCTTGACCGATTTCATGTTAACGCCTTCAAAGTACGATTCCATTTCTGCAAACAAAGGATTTTTAGTGTATTTGGAGTTCAGGAATTTTTTGCTCTGAAAATCTAGGGTTTCTGGTAAGCATAAAAGGTAAAGTGAGGATTTTCTTTCCTTATAAAGAAGATGAAAAGACGTTGGTTTAAAATATTATTTCTTTTGAAACGGTGGTACGCCTTTTGAGATTCTATTTAAATTTGAAATTTGAATCGGTGGTCCAGGTTTTAATTTTGAATTTTGACGGTTGGTTTTGATTGGCCACCGTGGAGGTCGATTTAACAAGCGATTGCCACGTGTATTTAAATTGCCACTTGTGAACCACTTGTGAACCAAAAATTAATATAATATTATTATACATAAGGCAGATAATAATAACTAAATATTCAGAGGTCAGTTATGTTTAGAAAACTTAGCTGGTTTGACTGTTGACTGTTGACCGCTCAGCATCAGGTGAGTTGACTCCATGGACTTCTCGCCTGAGATTCTGATCAGCTAGGTTCCTTTGTCCGTCTTTTGTCCTCTTGTCTGCATCAGCTAGGATCTGATTCTTCTAATCAGCTGGGTCCGTCCTTCCTCTGAAATGCTTCAGCTTGCTTCTGTACTAGATTCCCAATCTAGTAAACCAAGATCTCTGCTCAGCTCCAAAAACCTTTCCTCTGGCAAAGGTTTGGTAAAGATGTCAGCTATTTGGTAGTCTGTGCTGACTCTTTCAACTCTAACTCTCTTGTTAAGCACATGGTCTCTGATGAAGTGGTGCTTAACATCAATGTGCTTGGTCCTCGAATGTAAAACCGGATTGTTGGTTATTGCAATAGCACTAATGTTGTCACACCAGATAGGGACTTCATTGGCAATGATATTATAATCCCTCAGTTGTTGTCTGATCCATAGGATCTGTGCACAACAGCTACCTGCAGCTAGGTATTCTGACTCTGTGGTGGAGATAGAGTTAGAAACCTGCTTCTTGCTAAACCAGGATATCAGTCTGGTTCCTAGGAATTGGCACGTTCCACTAGTGCTCTTCCTGTTGATTTTGCATCCTGCGAAATCTGCATCTGAGTATCCTGACAGCTCGAAATTATCATCCTTGGGATACCATAGTCCAACATTGACTGTAGACTTAAGGTACTTTATTATCCTCTTGGCTGCATCTAGGTGTGATTGCTTCGGCTTGGATTGGAATCGCGCACAAACTCCTACGGCATAGGATATGTCTGGCCTGCTTGCAGTGAGGTAAAGCAATGATCCAATGAGTCCTCTGTAGTGGGTTGAGTCCACTGATATGCCTCCCTCATCTGCATCTAAGTGAGTACTTGTGCTCATAGGGATTCTTGCTGGCTTGGCTGATTCCATTCCATATCTCTTGATTAGGTCTTTGGTATACTTAGCTTGGTTGATGAAAATTCCTTTTTCCATCTGCTTAACTTGTAGTCCGAGAAAGAAGTTAAGCTTTCCCATCATACTCATCTCAAATTCTCCTTGCATGAGGTTGGAGAATTTCTCACAAAGCTCTGGATTGGTTGAGCCGAATATGATGTCATCCACATATATCTGGACTATTAATATGTGGCCTTCGTGCTCCACTCTGAATAGGGTCTTTTCCACATTTCCTTTGCAAAAACCATTTTTCTCAAGAAACACAGACAATGTTTCATACCACACTCTAGGTGCTTGCTTAAGTCCATAGAGAGCCTTCAGCAGCTTATAGACTTTGTCTACTTTGACAAAACCTGGGGGTTGCTCTACATAGACTTCTTCTTCTAGGATTCCATTTAGAAAAGCACTCTTTACATCCATCTGATATACTTCAAAATCTTTGAATGCAGCATATGTGAGGAATAGTCTGATGGCCTCTAATCTTGTAACGGGTGCATAGGTTTCATCAAAATCTATTCGTTCACACTATGCATAACCTTTTGCTACAAGTCTGGCCTTATTCCTAACAACAGCTCCGTCTTCATCACTCTTGTTTTTGTTCACCCATTTGGTGCCAATAACCTTCTTGTGATCAGGTCTATCTGTTAGTTCCCAAACTTTGTTTCTTTCCATCTACTCCAGTTTTTCTTGCATGGCATTTGTCCAAGAGTAATCTTCTAAGGATTGTTCTATTGTTTTAGGTTCTATCTGTGACATAAAGCATGAGAACATGGCCATTCCTGCGGGTAGAGTTGATTGTATTGTCTTAACTCCATCAGTCAGCTTCCCGATGATTTGCTGGATTGGATGGTCTTTGAGCCACTTGGGGATATCATCTTCTTCTGGGTCTGTTCCCCCTGTTGGATTGCTCTGGTGGATTTTTGCATCAGCTGGGTTTTGGTCTGCAACTGGATCAGCTACTGTCTTGTCATCTGCAGGTTGGGTCTCATCTGCAGATGAGTCTTTATCAGCTACAGCTGGGTCTTCATCAGAAGCAACTGGATCAGATAGGTTTGGTGATCCTGTCTGATCTGCAGTTGGGTCTTCAGCAGCTACAGTTGGGTCTTCAGGCTGGTCTACAGGTGAGTCCACCATTCCAGTGTCATGTACAATGACTTCTTCAAGGGTTTCTGTTTTGAGCTTGTTCTCAATTAACTCAACTTGCTTCCTGTACTCAACAGTAGATTCATCAAAAACAACATGGGTTGTTTCCTCCACAACTAAGGTTCTTTTGTTAAATACTCTATATGCCTTGCTTCTTTGTGAGTATCCCATAAAGAGACCGTCATTAGTTTTAGCATCAAAGGCATTTAGTTGTGTTTTACCGTTGTTGTGGATGAAACACTTACAACCAAAAACATGAAAATAAGCAACAGTAGGAGTTCTATTATTCCAAACCTCATAGGGAGTTTTGCCATGTATCCCTACTATCATACTCCTATTCTGAGTATGGCAAGCTGTGTTGACAGCTTCAGCCCAGAACCTCTTGGGCAGGTCCGCTTCTGCAATCATGGACCTTGCTGCTTCCTTCAGGGTTCTGTTTCTTCTTTCATCAACACCATTCTGCTTGGGAGTCCTCGCTGCAGAGAGCTCATGCTGGATCCCATTCTGATCGCTGTAATCAGTTATCGCCTTGTTGAGAAACTCTCCTCCTATATCTGATCTGATCTTGATGATGGATAGGGATTTTTCATTCTGGATCCTTCTCAGCAGCTCAGGTAGCTTGGTCAAGGTTTCACTCTTCTTATACAAGAAGATAATTCAGGTGTACCTTGAATAATCATCTACTATAACAAGTGCATGCTTTCGGCCGCTCAGAGTCCTTGGCTTGATAGGACCAAATAGATCCATGTGGAGTAGATCTAAGATCCTTGTTGTGAGAGTTGTAGGCTGGACTGGCTTGAATGATGCTCTGGTATGCTTTCCTTTCTGACATGCATCACAAAGCGCTTCCTTCTTGAATGCTTCATCTGGAAGTCCTGTGACCAGCTTCTGAGAACTAATCTTGTTGATGGCTTTGAATTTCAGGTGACATAGTCTTTTGTGCCACAACCATCCGTTCTCAGCTACTGTCTTGGATAGAAAATAGGAGTTAGGTGTTCCTGTGTTCCAATCTATCATGTAGACATCTCTCCTTCTGAAACCTTATAGCTTCACTTCTCCAGATAAGATATCTATTACCATACATTTCCAAATGGTGAAGACTACTAGATTCTTTTCGTCGCAAAACTGGCTTATGCTCAGGAGGTTTTACTTGAGCCCTTTGACATAATGAACTTTGGATATCACAATATTTCCTCAGTGCAGCTCTCCAAAGCCTTTTTTTGTCCTCTAGAGCTATCTCCAAAAGTTACATCGGGACCTCTTTCTTTGGTGTATTTGGACAGCATCTTCTTGTTCCCGGTCATGTGCCTCGAGCATCCATAATCTACAAACCATTCTTCACCTCCAAAGTTTGAATTTGTGGAGATGTGGTTGTAGTCCTTCCATCTTTTCTGCAATCAGACAAGCAGAGATTTAGGTACCCAAATCTGTGTGGGTCCTTTGGGGTTAGCTGGTTTCCTGGAGAATTGATTTCTCCTTGGATTGTGAAAGTTGTTATTATTATTATAACCCTCATAAGGTGTGTAAGGTCGAGGTCTGAATCTCCTGTTGGGATTGTATACTGGATATTCCTCAAAATTTTGATAGTGTGGGCCATTTCTAAATCTTGGCTGAGACCATTTATTAAATCTTTGAGGTCTCCACACTTGTTCATTTTGGAAATTGGGATAACCTTGAGGTTTCCATCTGCCCCTCCTATTTTGAAATCTGTTTTTAGGTAGTTGTTGATAATAGTGGGCATGTTGTCTGGGCTGCTGCTTCTGCCTGGGCCATTGCCTAGTCACTTGTCTAGGTGGCTGCCTTGTGTATCCTGGCTGCAGCCTAGACACGTGACTTGGCTGTTGCCTGTTTTTAAATATCAGTTTATATGTAGGCTCAGCAGTCGAGACAATTGTTTCTCCCTTCATAAACTTTCTTTTAGAACTAGAGGGAGTGTGAGGATCATATCTAAGGCCTTATTTGGAATATAATGACCTTTTATTGGTACACAATTCTTCCAGAGTTGAAGACGCCTTCAGGGAGGTTATTTCCTGCGCCTGAGTCTTATTTATCTGAGTCAGCTTAGTAAACTCGGATTTGGCATGAGCAAGTGCAGCTGATTTTTCTTTAAGTAAGACAGTTATTCGGTTTGTCTCAGCTGTATTAACATCAGCCTGGTTTTTAAAGTCAGCTGCAGTTATCTCAACCTTATTTAATTCTAGGCTGAGTTTTTCAAAATCATTTTTCAGCTGCCTATTCTCATCTTGCAGCTGAGTCTTCTCTGCTGATACAGCTTGGTGTGCAGATTTGAGTGTTTCAAAATCTTTAAATAGCTGGTTTACAGATTCGTGCAGATCCATATCTTGTGACATGGCTGAACTGTTATTTGAGCCAGAGGGTTTAGATGTTACCTCTTCATCAGCTAGGTTGGCCATTAGACAATCATACTCTTCATCATCATCAGAAAAGAATCTGCTGCCTGATTCTACATGCTCCTGGTCTTCTCCGATGAGGGCCTTCCTTCGGTCTTCTTTTCTGCCCACCTCCTTCTTGCTCTCGTCCTTCTTGAGATCAGGACAGTACATTTGGATGTGTCCTGTCTTGTGACAATTGTAGCACTCTACCTTCCAGCTTCCAGCTTTCTGGTTCCTTCTTGGATTCTCCTTATAATTTTTCTTGTATTTGGAGTAGTTCTTTCTAAACTTGCTGAACCTTTGCATTATAAACGCCATTTTTTCCTAAAAATCTAATGGATTTGGAGGCTTTACATCAGATAGGCTCTTGGCGGGGGACTCGGCTGCAAATGTTATTCCCTTCTCTGCGGGCTCAGTTGAGGATGAACTTCGAAGCTCGAACTCATAAGCCTTCAGATCAGAGAACAGCTCTTGAATTTTTATTTTATTCAGGTCCTTGGACTCTCTCATGGCCACGACCTTCATGCTCCATTCAGGATTGAGATATCTGAGAACCTTAAGTGCCATTTCCCTGTTGTCGTAAGTTTTTCCGAGGGAGTTGATTTCATTGATAATCTCAGTGAACCTTGTGTCCACTTGATCTATGGATTCGCCGTTCTTCATTTTGAAATTGTCAAACTTTTGAATAGCGATTGACAATTTATTTTCTTTGATTAGCTCCGTTCCCTCACACATTAAAGCTAATGTGTCCCAGATTTCCTTGGCATTCTTGCAGTTCTTTATCTTGACCATGGTGGATTTGTCAAGAGTTTGATATAACACATCTCTGTCCTGGTTATCAAGATTGTCCAGCTTTCTTTCTTCGGGAGTCAGCTCTGTCCTCTTCTTTGGAATCTTCTCTGGCTTCCCTGCTGTAATCTCCTCTGCTGTGTTGTCCTTCTCGAAGATGAATGGACCATCCTCTATGATGCACCACATGTCATCATGGATCGAAGATAAGTGTGCCTGCATCCTTATCTTCCAAAGATCATACTCGTCAACTGAAAACACAGGGAGTCTAAAATGCATGTGTTCCATTATAAAATGAGAGTAAAGATATATCTCTGATATAGATCTGGTTCGTGAAATAAATGAACCAACCTCTCTGATACCACTTGTAGGTCACAAGTCGTCCAGGAATAAGTCTAGAGGGGGGGTGAATAGACTTATTGAAACTCTTAAACTCTTTTTCTTGAAGAGTGAGTTTCTTCAGCTGATAGGTAAACAAATGACTTGGAGTCGTTTGTTCTTGATACGTGTGGAAGTCAGCTGATGACGAATTTAAAACAGCTAATGAAACACTTAACAATGAGTGCAACAGTTAAAGTATGATGCAATAAAACAGTAAAGAACGCAGGCAATTATAGTGGTCTCAGAGGTGGGGTAATCCTCTACTAATCCACTTTTCTCCAAACCAGTTGGAGATGAATTCACTATAATTCTCAACCAGTGATAAATATTACAATGATTCAACCAAACTACAACAGCTTCCAACCAGTGGAAATCCGTGCCGTTGTAACACACTTGACTGCCTTGCACCTCTTGATCCTCGATCGTTGGATGCCTTTACAGTCTCTAACTTCAACCAGTGAAGTACCCCGAACTCAGGATTATAGACAAGAGTTTTTGTCTTCTCCAACTAAGAGCTTCTTCAAGTATGAACTTTTTAGAACCGCTCTTTTCACGATGCTGTATTTTGCTTTAGATAGCTTGAATGCTTTGATCGCTTGAAAGTATGTTAGCACCGGTTATTGTTGTATCTGTAAGGTATTTTCTCAGCTTCAAATCTTCGGATATATATAGGTCACGATCTCTGAGCTTTTCCTTATAACCGTTGCAAATCTTTTCAACAAATCTGTCCGTTGGAGAGGTAGACTTCATTGTTTTCTTTCTGAAGGTTGCAAGTCTAGATTCCCATATTTTAATCTATCTTCCGACCATTGTGAAGACTCTGCATGTGATGCGCCGAATCTTTTGAATATAAAACGATTAAAGTCTTCAAGGTGGGTCTGGATAGTTTATTTAATTCATATATTTTGCGGGAATCACCCCAATTTGCCTCTTCACGTTGCATGTGACTTTCCGCAATACTTGACTTTTCAACGCATGCTGACGTGGACTTGGAGTACTTGGCTGATCTCGACTAGGCTGATGTGCAGTTAACTTCTCTGCAGTCTGGACCTCTCTGATGTTCACTGTTTAGGACTTGTCTGATCAGATAACTTGTCTGAGGTACCTTGGCTGCAGTCTGGTCAAACATCCATGATAATTTTTGTTAACCAGAACTACTCTGACTTGAATCGGCTGATCCTATCTGATGGACTTAGCTGTACTTTAGTACTTAGCCGATTTTTAGCCTAACTTATTTTTGGCCTATAGAAGATACTCATTTGGTTCTTCTTTACATTTTGCTAAGTTTTATACTTAACATATTTGGCCTATGGAAGATACTCATTTGGTTCTTCCTTACATTTTTGCCAAGTAATAAACATTTGAATTTATATTGATGACATCATCAAAATCTAACAAGTATTCCTAACAATTGGACCTTTCGAGATTCTCGAGACAGTCGGCAAATTAGCTTACCGTTTGGCTTTGCCCCCGGCTTTGAGCCATGTTCATAGCGTTTTCCATGTTCCCAACTGAGGAAATATGTCCCAGATCCTAGTCATGTCATCGACTATGGTGATATCGATATTGCCGAGGATATTACTTTCGAGGAGCGTCTCTTGAAGATTTTGGAGCACCGTGAGAAGCGACTGAGGCATAAGACCATCCCTTTGGTCAAAGTGCAGTGGTCGAGGCATGGTGTTGAGGAGGCAACTTGGGAAACCGAGGATGGCATGCGTGCTAGGTACCCCGAGTTGTTTGTTTCTTAAGTTTCGGGACGAAACTTATTTTTAGAGGGGTAGAACGTAATATTCGCATTTTTCTTTTCCCGGTATTTTTATTTTTGGTGTATTTTTTGTTTTAAGCAACTCGCTTGTAACCGTATCGATATTTCGAGAATATTTAATACCAGACTTTTTGTCATCTGAGTTTGTTTCGGACTTGTTTTACTCAATTCTGTGTTTAATGTCATTTCCATCGCTATTTCGTTCGATTCCCATAACTGTTGTTCGGAACCGCCGTTTTGGGGTTGCCACAGGTTCGTCTCATGTTATTATGCCTGTTGTGAGCTTTCGTTTGTTGTTTCGATCACATATTGTGTGTTTTTGGATGTTTTGGGCCGTTTTGTAATATCCCAAAGTTTGGGTTTCCATTGCGTTTGTTCTCTTATTGGATCATTTGATGTTACCGTCATGTTTGGACTGACCTTGTTTGACGTGAAGTCACCACATGAGGGTTAGTGATAGTCCTTTTAGGCCTTTAAATGGTTGGGATTATGCGTCGATCGATTATATCATGTTTGGGGGTCATTTTTCATCAATTTCGTGCTCAAACAGTGTGTGCCGCGGCACAGGGGACTATGAGACGCGGCATAGCCTTAGCATGAATGATGTCCAGTCCGGCTGTATTACGTGCCGCGACACACAACAGTCTGGGCCGCGGCCCTAGTTAAAATTCTGCTCTTCATTTTTAGCCGCGGGCCGCGGCACACTCAACCCGGGCCACGGCGCGCGGGTCAATCAGCTGCATATCAGCGGGTTTTTTGGAGAGGATTTCATTTCCTCTCCCTTCTTCTTCTTCCTCATGATTTGGGCGACTCAATGGGCGATTTTTGGGCAATTTTAGCATCTTCAACTTGGAGAGATCATTCACCTCGAGTTTTTTTGTAGATTATCGACTTCTACTTGAATCCTTCATTCTAATCCAAGGTAATCTCTTAGAACCCCACTTTTGGGTAATTTGGGGGTTTTCGATTTTATTGTTCGATTCGTTCTGTGTTGTTGATTAATTCATGATGAATATAATTAATCTTGTTGGTATTCTTGGTTTCCCTACGGATTCATGGTATATTTTGTAGTATTTGCGTAATCGAGAGGGTTTGGTTGTGGTCCGCCTTCGTTGTTGTTCTTGTACGAATATACATGAATCATAGGCGGGTTTTTGGGTGTATTCCGTTTCCGTATTCGTTTAGAAATGGTTGTGATTGTATTCTTCGAATCGTTAGGTTCGGTTTAGTGATAAAACAGATTCTGTCCTGAACGGTCTTGTCCTATTTGGATAAGTATTGAAGATCTCAATACTTACAACTTTGCTTGTTGTATCCAACATAATGTTGTAGCTGTATTTAAGCTGCTGTATGGAATGTTTGCTGTATGAAAGGACAGCTTCCATACTTAGCGTTATATGACTCTGTTGTTGTATGATGGCAACTCGAAGGCTTGTTGTATGATGGCAGGTTGACATCTTGCTGTATGTTGACTTTTGACGTCTTGTTGTACATTGGCAGTTTTATCAAAACATCGAACAGGGTTAAATATCGCAATAATTTCCACCTATTTGATAATTGCTAAATCTTTTTTGAAGCAACTTGATATTTGCCAAATCTTCTTGATGATGCCAAATCCTTGATGTCGAAACCTTTTTGAAACATCTTATAGGAGGGCAGTCTTCTTGATCTTCTGTTGAATGTTCTGGCCTTCAGCAATTAATCTTAACACTATGAACTGCTCGCAGGCGAGTTCGAATCTGACAGGAAAAAGTATTACAACTTAAACTTATTATTGGCGCGCAGGCATAATCTTACAGTGTAATCTAGTTGAATACAACTTAATATATGAACTGTTCACAGACAAGTTCTTACAGCTTATGTACTAAACAAGTTTTGTACTTGTATACAGCACAAATTAATTGAAATTGTAATCAGACGGTAAACAAATACGTAGATCACGAGTTGTAATCTTTCAAGACAAAAATCATATTTTATTGATGATGAGCCAAGATTACAATATTTTAAAGAAAAGATACAGAATTGGATGCTACAAGCTAACTCCTGTAAGTAGCATGTCTCCTTGGCCTCCAGTCAGGATCGTTCTCGGTTCTCTTCCACCAGTGTTATAGGGAATCATTGCCTCGATCTAAGTAGATCGATCTTCCTTTCACTTGATTTATCGAAGGCAAGGATCCAGTCTTCAGGGTGGGTGATACGATCTCCTTTTCGGTGCTTGGATTTCATTTGGATTTGCAGAGGTAGCTTTCCTTCTTCCAGCATTCTCGCAAATTTCTCCGCAGCCTCCGCCAAAGTACGATACTTGTTGAAGAGGACGGACTCCCTGATGAGTTTTACGAAGTACCTCATCAGTTCATTCTTCCTCCATTCCTTTACTTCGTCTGCTGTAGGATGGCAGTTAGTTGGCAAACGGATCTCCGAGGGCTTTTGCACATTGTTTTTCCAAGTTATGTTGGGATCGTGGAACTCTGGATGAGAACCAGAAACCTTGTACCCTTGTGCAGGCATGGCCAATCGGTTAATCGCAAAACTGATGTTGTCTTCATGAGGAGCATCCAATCCCAATTCTTTTTCTTTTTCTTGTCTCCACTTCTTTTCAGCTTCCCTCGACTCTTCCCTCTTTTTGGCCTCATCAAGATACGAGACCTTTTCATCTAAGCGTTCCAGGATTTTTAATGCATCATCATGTTTGGTCTCTATTCTTGTGAACCTTTCTGCCAAGGAGCTAAGCACCATCGATATATCAACAATTTTCTCAGCATGCTTTCTGGGATGGGCGCCTGTCTCTACTAGGGTAGATGCAGTTTTGGCCTCCGAGATGCGAAGCTTGGCCTGTTCTTCTTTCAGGATTTGCTCGTGTCGCTGTTGCAGTTGGTTAAGTGCCTGTTTGAAGACGGTGGGCAAAATTCTGAAGGCTTCTTCCACGTTGGAAACTTCGTTCCTTATACCGGTCATTTATTCAATGGCGGATTGATGTAACCAATAAATCTCTTTTTCAACAGCATGCGGGACAGTTTGTTGGCCTAAAGCGTACAGTTGTTCGTTCTTCTCGATGGTCCTGGGAGAGTCCGGCTTGGAGAAGTATTCAGCTCCGTTCAGTTGTCTCAAATCCACATGATTGCGTGACTCGAGTTGGATATCCTCAGGTACAGGACCGTCGTCGGATTCCAATACAGGTGAAGGTGCGGGAGCTTCAGATGTTGGCGCGGTAACAGGGGGGACTGAATCCTCCTGTTCCGGGATGGATGTGGTAGACAGTGGTACAGGAGGGACTGATTCCTCCTGCTGTCTCTCAGCGTCCGCATGCTCCGGCAGAGGGACCGATTCCTCTTGTGGGATGGCGCGAGTCTGGTCATCCTGTTGGGTGGTGACAGGCTCGGGTGCCTGTTGCGATGTTTTTTGCTCTTTAGTGACAGGAGGGACTGATTCCTCGCTGTCATGAACAGTTTCTTGTGGGTGGAGTGGAGATTGTTGTTGGGTGGAAGTGCCTTGACCCTGTTGGTCAGATTTTCTTGACAATTCCTGTTCTTGGCCTTTCTCACGACTCATTCTCATACCTGCCTGAAAGGCATCGTCGTCGTCTGAGTCATGATCAGATTTGGGAATTTGTGGAGCTGAGTCAGTTGATTTGGATTCTCCCTTGAGTTGGGCCTTCTCTTTCGTCATAATGCAGCTAGAGATGAGCTCATGACAGAATTTATTGTCCCATTGGATGAGCAAATGGATGTCCTGACAGTCTGTGACTTCCAAAATGAAGGCTTCTTCGTCCTTCCATTCGCTCCAATGGTACAAGGTGTCATAGGGTGCCACTCTGTACGACTTCCAATGAACGAAACGTTCAAAGGCTTGTTCTACCTGCAACTGAAACAGGGTATCGTTAATGAGTACTGACGGGGAGGGACTCTGAACAGCACATGGGTTTGCTGTCGGCATGGGATCCTCGACAGGTGTGGGATCCTGTGTTGGAGAGGGATCCCTAACAGGGGTTGATACCCTGATGGGAGAGGGATCCTGTACGGGTGTGGAATCCCGAACAGGAGACGTCGTTTTCAGCTCAGTGAATGCAGCTGTTCACCAGTTCCTTCAACTTTGGCAAACAGTTGTTCATCCGTCATAGCCGCCATAGGCTCGGTATCTGCACCGTGTGCAACAACTATTTCTTCCGTAGGGGTTTCGCCCTGTGGGTGTTGTACTGCGGGTTGCGCCGCAACAACTTCTACGGGAGTGGCCGATTGAGTCACTGTGACCTTTGGTTTTGAAGCTTTCTTCAGCTTCTTCTTCGCTGTGAGCGGTGATGCACTGTCAGACACGCTCCTTGTTGAGCCCATATAGAATTCTTTCTCCTGATAGTGAATGGGTTATATGTCCTATGCGGTTATTAGCAGATGAGATCATAAGTCCTTGGCCAAAGCATTGGAGCTAGTTGTATTGGATATATGAAAGCTCGATGATCTCGCTTCGCATTAACTCATGCACAGTGTCAAGTACAGATAGGGTTTGACTGACTGTGACCCTATAACTTGATCAGGACATTTGAAAGAAGGGTTTATACGCATACTGGGTTTCACGACAGAAAGGTTTTCGAATGATCCCTATCATTCGTTCTTAGTTAGGGTACAGTGTAGGCCGCCAGGCTGGCTATGTGGTGCTACTGCTCTTTGATTCCTCTCATTGCTAACTGAGACGGACCTACCGAGTCGCGCAATAGGATTGACGACGAAATGAATCGAGCTTATTCTCTCTTTATAAATATCATATATTGGATATCTAATTTTTGGGACATTGGATGTCCAAATTAATTTATTGGATAAATTAATTCACGGCCTAATGAATTAAATATAATACTGGGTGATTAATTTAATTCATGAATAGTTATTTCTTGGAGAAATCAATTATATTATTTGTATTTGATATGATTAATTAATTGGATTAATTAGTTGATAAAAAAATCATAACGGAATGGAGTTTTATCTGTTTGGGCTTACGGGAGTCCGAAACGAACCGAACTCTCCCGTTAGCTTCTAGTGGCCACCTCATTTGTCTACCTTATTGATTGGTCTTTGTCTTCCACTATGTGGTGGAAGACTTCTTGATTTTTTAATCAAAAGGCATATCATGAGATGAAGACTACATCTTGTGATGTATTCTCAAGAGGGGACAAGGGTTAGGTGAATAATTGAAGACTAGAATAAAATTTCTTTCTCCTTGCTTGGTTGATGATCTTATGGTTCATTGTATGCACTAGTGAGAGAGAGAAAGACTTTGTAACTTGTCTTTTTCATCTTCATCATCTTCACCATAAGTTTCTTCATATTTTTCTTAGAGAAAAATTGAGAGGAAAAATAGAGAGAATATATATCGATACACTTAGAGTGATATAGATTATAGTTATAAGGTTCTATCACTTCGTTCTAGCCGTGTTCTTAGAGGACAATGAGGTGAAGTCGTTCCGGTCATCTTTCCGGCGCGTGACAAGTAGAGACACGGTGTTTTCGGCGTTGGATCATCCAAGAGCTTATTGCGGATTGGATTCGTAAGGGACATCATCAAGGACTTATCAAATCGGATTTGCGGTCACCGAGATCTTTTCAACCATTAATCAACGGAATACGAGGGTATGATTTCGTATCTTCCTTTGTTTCGTTTCATATTCGTATATACGTAGCTTGATCGATCCTCTTAAGGGATTCAGATCGAATTAGATTCGTTTATTGCTTCTGTTGTTCCTTCGTTTTAGGCACCGAATCCCTACAACTACACCATTTGAGATCAAATGTCTAACGGTATTATGTCTTCGACAAATATGAAGAGACTTTCCATTATACATAAGGCTCTGTGCCCTTTATATAGCCGCGTGGCTATCACAATGAATCATCACCGGAGGCACATGCTTATCTTAACAAGGAATATCCTCCAAAATGTTCCGAAGCCATTCAAATTCTTCACCAGATTTATCTAAAGCTATAAACTCAGATTCTATGGTTGGTCGAGCTATACATGTCTGCTTTGTGGATTTCCAAGAAATAGCTCCACATTCAATGCAAAAGACATATCCACCACATGAATTAGATTCTCTATTATCTTCAATCCAACTTGATGCGACCCCCACACGACACGCTATGGTAACCGACACCGCTAGATGAATTCGTTCCCAGGATATTTCCAAAATAAGCAAAATGGGGCTTTACTTCCAAACCTCTACGTGACACGCCGTAGCAACTCGGAAGGGGTGGAATATAAATACTAACAAGATTGCACTTGATAAGTATATAAATCACACAAGGGATGTTTTGGAGACACACTCAACAAAACAAGAAAGCACTCACAAAGGTTTGTTAATACAAACACTCTCAAATTCATAAAATCTTTGGTGTCCTCTTACAATGAAACTTCAAGGCTATTTATAGCCAAAATCTTACACCTAACTCTAGTGTGAACAAGGAAACAACTAGAAACCTACAAAATAGAAAAATCAACATTCAAAGATCCTAAAATATGATACAAAGTCAGTCAACATATGTTTAGGTGACAAAATATCAAAGACCAAGATTTTAAGGTGTGAAAACAAGGACAACAAGTCACCATAAATCCGATGCTGTCTGTTTTATCATTTCTGAGCTCTAATGTCTCCGAATTTGGTCCTATAGTCTGAAAAATATTTGTAGCTCTCTTTCTTAGCTTTCCATAGACACCTGAATCACCTGAATCGGATTTCGGACGAGTAAGTTATGGCCAAAATACGAGACTGCTGCGTGTCAGTCTTACGCGCGGGAATTTGATCCTTGTTTGTTTGTTCGTCTTTTCCGATCGTCTTCGACATTAATATTACACGACTCGATTATATACAACTCAAAATATAAAAATACAACTCAAGAAATACAATTCAAATTAAAATACACCAAGATAAAATAAACGAAAAACTTATTGTTCGACAACTTCGACACTACTCACGAATTTGTTGTCTTTGATAACATAGTTATTTTTAAACATATCAATGATGAGTGTCGATAAATTATTTTTGAACTTCTTTGATCGAGACCTCGTTATTGGTCCAATGGCATGCTCAAGTCCTCATCCGGTTCTTCATAATATCTTGATTCACATCATTCCCCGTTCCTCAAAAGGATTCGTCTCGAATCAAATTTCAAAAGGGCTTAAGTCAAGAACATTGAAAGTAGTGGAAACATTATACTCATCGGGTAGATCTACTTTATAGGCATTGTCGTTAATCCGCTCTAAGATCTGGAACGGTCCATCTCCCTTGGCATTAGCTTGGATTTTCTTTGAATGGGAAATCGTTCTTTCCTCAAATGAACCCAAACCCAATCACCTGGTTCAAAGAGTACTTGTTTACGTCCCTTGTTCTTCATTCTTGCATTGTGTTCGTTGCGCTTCTCAATTTGTTCACAAACTTTGGCATGTAATTGCTTCACCATCTCCGCCTTTTTCTTGCCATCAAGGTTACTCCTGTCATCTATTGGAATAGGCAACAAGTCTAAAGGAGTTATTGGATTAAAACCATACACGATTTCAAATGGCGAAAATGTCGTAGTAGAATGTACGGTTCGATTATAGGAAAACTCGATAAATGGTAAAGATGTTTCCCAATTTTTCAAATTTTTGTTAACAATAGTTCGCAACAATTGACCAAGCGTTCGGTTAACAACCTCGGTTTGACCATCAGTTTGGGGATGACATGTTGTAGAATAAAGCAATTTCGTCCCCAATTTTGCCCATAAGACTCTCCAAAAATGACTCAAAAATTTGGCATCTCTATCGGATACGATTCTTTTGGGCATACCATGCAAACGAACAATTTCTTTGAAAAATAGATTAGCAATATGTGTGGCGTCGTCCGTTTTATGACATGCAATGAAGTGTGCCATTTTGCTAAATCTATCAACTACAACAAAAATGGAGTCACAACCGGATTTCGCCCTGGGTAATCCTAATACAAAGTCCATAGAAAGATCAACCCAAGGTTCGGAAGGTACCGGAAGTGGCATATACAAACCATGCGGTAACACTCGCGATTTTGCTTTCCTACAAACAATGCATGAATTTACAACTTTAAAAACATCATGTTTCGTTTTTGGCCAAAAGAAATGTTCATGCAATATTTTGTAAGTTTTAGAAATCCCAAAATGTCCCATTAGACCTCCACTATGTGCTTCTCTTACCAATAATTCCCGTGTTGAACAAAAAGGAATGCAAAGTTTATTTTCACGGAACAAGAATCCATTATCCCGATAAAATTTTTCTACTCCTTTTTTCTAAGCGACATAAATATCATGGAAATCTTTATCCCCTCATATGCTTCTTTCAATAAATCAAATCCCAAAAGTTTACAAGAAAGTGTATTGAGTAATACATACCTTCTTGACAAAGCGTCGCGACAATGTTTTCCTTACCTTGTTTGTATTTGATGATGTAAGGAAAGGATTCAATTTCCTCTAACCACTTGGCATGTCTCTTGCTCAATTTACCTGTCCTTTGAGATGCTTTAAGGATTCATGATCGGTATGAATCACGAACTCCTTAGGCCATAGGTAGTGTTGCCACGCACGTAGGGCTCGAACCAAAGCATACAATTCCTTGTCATAGGTCGGGTAATTCAATGTAGCTCCTCCAAGTTTCTCACTAAAATAGGCTATCGGCCTTTTTCCCCGCATTAATCTGCTCCTATTCCTACTCCCGAAGCATCACACTCAATTTCAAAAGTGTTAGAAAAATCGGTAATGCTAAGACAGTGCGGTGCACAATTTATCTTTCAGAGTGTTAAATGCTTTTTCTTGTTCATTTCCCCAATTAAACTTAGCATGTTTCTTGACAAGTTCGTTTAATGGGGCTGCAATTGTGCTAAAATCTTTACGAAGCGTCGGTAAAACCTGCTAGGCCATGAAAACTTCTTACCTCGGACGCGTTCGTTGGTCTAGGCCATTCTCGGATAGCCTTAACCTTTTCTTCATCAACTTTTATGCCGGCACTAACGACATATCCAAGAAAAATAACTTCATTCATGCAAAAGTACATTTCTTAAGACTAGCATATAATTGTTCCCTTCTCAAGGTAATTAAAGCTAATCTTAAATGTTCAACATGTTCTTCAACATTTTTGTCAGTAAATGAGTATATCATCAAAGTATACAACAACGAATTTTCCGATGTATGCACGTAAAACATGATTCATTAATCTCATAAAAGTACTTGGTGCGTTCGTTAGTCCAAAGGGCATTACCAACCATTCGTATAATCCGTATTTAGTTTTGAAAGCCGTTTTCCATTCATCTCCTTCTTTCATACGAATTTGGTGATATCCTTTCATTAGGTCGATTTTAGTGAAAACACATGAACCATGTAATTCATCTAACATATCATCTAACCTTGGAATAGGGTGTCGATACTTAACCGTGATATTGTTTACCGCTCGGCAATCGGTGCACATTCTCCACGTTCCATCTTTCTTTGGCACGACGATCACAGAACGGCACAAGGACTTAGACTCTCCCGGATATACCCAAGACTTAACAACTCCTCAACTTGTCTTTGGATTTCATTGGTCTCTTCGGGGTTGTGTCGGTATGCCGGTCTATTTGGAATGACCGCTCCAGCACAAAGTCTATTTGATGTTCAATCCCTCGGATTGGTGGCAACCCTGCAGTAGTTCTTCAGGAAAAACATCAACAAATTCCCGAATAAAGATTCAATAGAACTGGAATTATCCGGTTCGGGGTTAGTAGTAGCGCAAACTTTTCGGAAAATAATCAAATATATGGGTGCATTTTCCTTGATATCTTCTTCAAGTTCCTTTGCACTTACAAGCATGCATTTTCTCAAATTTTCTTTTTCTTTCTTTTTTCATTTTTTCATTTTTCTCATTTTTTCATTTTTTCATTTTTCTCATTTTTTCATTTTTTCATTTTTCTCGCTTTTTCATTTTTTCATTTTTCTCGCTTTTTCATTTTTTCATTTTTCTTTTCCTTTTCTTTTCTCGATTTTCCTTCAACTTCCTTTTCAAGACGAAGTTGATCTTCTTGTATTTGTACCTTAGTCATGGGAGCTAAGGTAATTTTCTTTCCGTCCTTCTCGAATGAGTAACAATTTTTCCTTTCGCTCAAAGTAGCATCTCGATCAAAATGCCATGGTCTTCCCAACAAGATATGGCAAGCATGCATCGGAACGACATCACATAGGATTTTGTCTTGATACCTTCCGATGGTGAGAGCCACTAGTACCTGTTTATTAACTCGAACTTCCCCACAATCATTTAGCCAATGTAAACGATACGGTTTAGGGTGTCTTCTTGTTGGGAGATCGAGTTCTTCCACTAGCATAGCGCTAATGACATTAGTGCAACTCCCGTTATCTATTATCACACTACAATTTTTATTTTTAATAAAACAACGTGTGAAATAGATTTTCTCTTTGTTCGTTAACTTCCTCCTCTTTTGCTTGAGAACTTAACACCCTCCGAACAACAAGTGCGGGTGCATACTCATACGTCTCATCATCACTCTCCACCTCTCTTGTCTCTTCTTCTTCTTCTTTTTCGCTTCCGTTTCAATCTCCCCATCCCGAAGTACCATCACCCGTTTGTTGGTGCATTCGGATGCTATATGTCCACGACCACGGCACTTATAGCATTGGATGTCCCAGTTTCTCCTTTGGGTGCTTTCGACGGGTTTAGGTTTCCCATCAAATTTTGGTTTGCTAGTGCTCCCAACTTCAAACTTTCCTTTCAAGACACTCCCTTCTCTTTTATCAAAATTTTTAAATTTGTCCAACTTACTTGAGATTGTTGTTTCCAAGGGGTAGAGTATCCCGTGGAATAGTTGTTATTGCTCCTCTTCGTAAGCTCCGCTCGATTTTTACCGCCGCATATACCATGTCCTCGAATTCAACAAAGTGTTGTCACAACTTCTTTAGCTATATCGGCTCTCATCCTGTAAAAACCGCGCCATGGTGGCCTCTCTCGATTCCCGAACATTGGCTCGGATCATCAACATCTCCATTTCCTTTCGAAAATCTTCAATGTTTCTCGAGCCTTGTTTTAAAGTTTGTAAGCGAGAAAATAGTTCCTTAAGATAGTAATTAGGAACAAATCTTTTCCGCATAACAACCTTCAATTCTTCCCAACCGCTAACCGGTCTCTCCCGACTCCTCCTTCTCTCCGTCACAAGTTGGTCCCACCAAATGCTTGCATATTCTGAAAATTCGGTTATTGCTAACCTCATTTTCTTCTCATCGGAATAGTTATGGCAATCGTAAATGGTCTCCAACTTCCTTTCCCAATCGAGATATGTGTCCGGATCACTTCTCCCTTCGAAAGATGGGATTTTCATTTTGATGTTTCCCATATTCCGATCCTCCTCGTTTCGGACATATCTTCCTCGTCTTCCTTCATACTCTCTCCTTCCTCCTCGTCCTTCTCGCCCTCCTCGATGTACAAACCTCGGAGTTTCCTCCTCAGAATTCATCGAATCTTCATCATCATAGCCTCCAAATCGAATGGGTTCCGGTCCCCTTCGTACAAGCTCCTCTTCTCTACCCTTCGTAAGAGTAGCAATTGTTTCCTCTTGTTTATCTAGTCTTCCGACTATTTGAGCAAGTTGTTGTACAATATTTTGAAGGATAAGATTTTGCTCGTTTCCTTCGGTTCCTGACATTTTTTTTTTCTTTTCTTTTTTTTTTTCCTTTTTTTTTTATTTTTTATTTTTTTCCTTTTTTTTTCTTTTTTTTTTTGTTTTTTTTTATCTTTTTTTTCTATAAGAAAATTTCCTCACAAGATCCTCACGTGTATCGCTCGATCGCTCACACTCGCGTATCTCTCGTTTGGCTTTTTCTTAATTCCTCACAATTTTTTTTTTGCCTTTTTCCACACAACTTACAAGGTGATTTTTGGTGATTCAAATCAAGTTTCTTCTTGAAAGAACTCAAATCCCACGATCCCCCCAACGATTGCGAATGACGATAAGATAAAAAAAATAGAAAGATGGGAGCAAAAGATTTTGGAATAGTTTAGAATATGGAACGGAACGAAAAGTATGATAATTGTTTGATAAGATCGATCAAAATTCGTTCTTCTCTTCTTCCTTGATAATTTTTTTTCTTCTTTTTTTTTTGGTAATGAAATGAATGGATTGATATTTGATATTCGATCCGCAAGCTTAAAATCACCAGACGCCCGAAGGCTAAGGAACAAGTTCTTCCCCTGGCCTCGGCTTGAAGAGTTATCAAAAACAATCAAAACCTTCACGACTTATAATTTTTTTTTTTTTAGTAATGAAATGAATGGATTGATATTTGATATTCGATCCGCAAGCTTAAAATCACCAGACGCCCGAAGGCTAAGGAACAAGTTCTTCCCCTGGCCTCGGCTTGAAGAGTTATCAAAAACAATCAAAACTTTCACCACTTATATATATTTTTTTTTTCTTTTTTTTTTCTTTTTTTTTTGTGTGAAGAAGATGGAAGATTTAAAAGATAAAGGAAATAATAGGATGATAAGATAGGAAGATTATGGTAATGAAGGAAAATAGATGATACCACTTACTTTTGGAATAACCGAGCTCCGAAGCCAACTGATGCGACCCCCACACGACACGCTATGGTAACCGACACCGCTAGATGAATTCGTTCCCAGGATGTTTCCAAAATAAGCAAAATGGGGCTTTACTTCCAAACCTCTACGTGACACGCCGTAGCAACTCGGAAGGGGTGAAATATAAATACTAACAAGATTGCACTTGATAAGTATATAAATCACACAAGGGATGTTTTGGAGACACACTCAACAAAACAAGAAAGCACTCACAAAGGTTTGTTAATACAAATACTCTCAAATTCATAAAATCTTTGGTGTCCTCTTACAATGAAACTTCAAGGCTATTTATAGCCAAAATCTTACACCTAACTCTAGTGTGAACAAGGAAACAACTAGAAACCTACAAAATAGAAAAATCAACATTCAAAGATCCTAAAATCTGATACAAAGTCAGTCAACATATGTTTAGGTGACAAAATATCAAAGACCAAGATTTTAAGGTGTGAAAACAAGGACAACAAGTCACCATAAATCCGATGCTGTCTGTTTTATCATTTCTGAGCTCCAATGTCTCCGAATTTGGTCCTATAGTCTGAACAATATTTGTAGCTCTCTTTCTTAGCTTTCCATAGACACCTGAATCACCTGAATCGGATTTCGGACGAGTAAGTTATGGCCAAAATACGAGACTGCTGCGTGCCAGTCTTACGCGCGGGAATTTGATCCTTGTTTGTTTGTTCGTCTTTTCCGATCGTCTTCGACAATAATATTACACGACTCGATTATATACAACTCAAAATATAAAAATACAACTCAAGAAATACAATTCAAATTAAAATACACCAAGATAAAATAAACGAAAAACTTATTGTTCGACAACTTCGACACTACTCACGAATTCGTTGTCTTTGATAACATAGTTATTTTTAAACATATCAATGATGAGTGTCGATAAATTATTTTTGAACTTCTTTGATCGAGACCTCGTTATTGGTCCAGTCGGCATGCTCAAGTCCTCATCCGGGTTCTTCATAATATCTTGATTCACATCACAACTGACATCACAATATCCCTCGAGTACAGATGGGTATCTCGAGTAGTGTATCCTATAGTCTAAGGCGTACTTTAAATATTTTAAAACCCTTTTCGGTGCATTCCAATGCTCATGACTAGGATTGCACGTATATCTACTCAACATGTTAATTGGAACGACCAAGTCTAGACGAGTACAATTTTTCAAGTATTGGAAATAAAACGCAGCGGAAGCGGCGTGTTTGGATTTACTAAAATTTGCCCTCAAGAATCGGATTTATTTAGGCTCGTCAAATAATTAATTAAACAGATTAATAAGCAATTTAAATGAGCAATATTTATCTATGCGTCTAAACATGATAATTCATAGTATTCTATCTAAATCTAAGAGATCTAAGAATATATTACTTTTGAAGCAAAGTCTTCGAATTTCTTCTTGATATTCTTGTATTTCTATCTTTAGATCTTCTAGAGTACATCCCGCCTATATCCGGATATCGTTTGGGCAACAATCTACCGGACTTTCTTGACCAACAAATTGGATCGGCCGAACTCCTTGTGGCTTAATGTCACTCGATTTATTTTTTCTTTATTTTCTAGTATTATGTAAACACTCTTAGAAAATTAATGTGTTATCTAAATTGTAGAATCAAAGACACAAGTCAAGATCTACAATTAAGCACAAGAAAAAATTGAACTCTCAAGCTTGAAGAAGTATGTTTTGACCGACCCCTTATGTCTTTTTTATAGGTGTTATGTGCTACTCTAGGGATCTTAAGGAGGATTAGGGAAGGACTCCTAATAGACCTCAAATTTCCATATTAGGCCTTTCCTAATATATTGAGTCTATTAATATTTACTCAATCTACTAAAGAGTTAATATTGCACTTCCTACCCAAATCTCAATTTACAAAATTGGACTCCTTATTTAAATATATTATTTCCCGTGTTTAAGATATCGAATGTCCATTAATTAATTTAAGCTACCGACAGCTTTAATTAATTAATATCTTATCCAAAAGTAGTACCACTCGAACCTTATTATTATATCGGAATTAAACCCACCTGCAGGGTTTAATATGATAATCATTATCGAGCTCCTCAAGGGGGCATCATCAACCCGCACGATGTAACACACCCGAGATATTCGAGGTATATTACAGCGTTGTGGACCCCTACATGGGACCCACCAGGCTAAATAAGAAAAACACCACTCGGCTAGCCGTCTCGGTTAGCGAAGAAACATATATTAACAATACGAACATATAATGACACACCCGGTGGAACTGGCGTAATAAACATCAACCGACAAATATAGCAACTTCAACGAATACAACCATAATCCGGAGTGAAAAGCCTAAGTACCCGCGAGTACATTCTATGAGTTTAATAAAGTAGACAACAACCATATTTAAAGGAATAACAGAAATAAGGAGACTCGAATGCACACGTCAACGACCCTGGCCAGCATCCTCATACTGTCCCAGCGCCCACCCGTCCGGCTGAACAAAACCTAAAATCCATAACAAGAATTTCCCCAAAACGGGTCCCCAAAGGGGGTTAGAAATTACGCTAGTACAAGTAATCAAGGCAAACCATTCGCTTACACATTTCATAGTACATGCACCAATTCATTTCGAAAATCAAAACCAGACATGTCTTTTCCGGAAATAAACAGTCAATCAACAATTTGCCTTGGAACTGGGGCTATACCACTGGTCCCGCTCGACGCCTCTAAGGACCCTCCCGAGCTGGCCATATTGTAAAACAAATCACGCACAGGCATCGCCTTGGGAACGGGGCTATACTACTGATCCCACTCGAGGCCTCTAAGTACCCTCCCGAGCTGGCTAGCGAATCAAACTCGTTAATCCAGGGCTATATTATTGGATTCCCTCGAGGCCCCATCGGACCCTCCCGAGGTGAGCAAAGCACACACAATATACATTACCATTTCATGTTAAGCATAAAAGTTTCCAAGAATACTTGCCTTGAGTAATTGACGACGAAACGAACGGAAGGAAATCAACACGACCGATAGGAACCAATGAAACCGAACCTAACGATTCGAAGAATACAATCACAACCATTTCTAAACAAATACGGAAATGGAATATGATTCATATGTATTCGTGCAAAACAACAACAAGGGTGGATCGCAACCAAACCCTCTCGATTACACAAATACTACGAAATACACCATGAATTCGTAGGAAAACAAGAATACCAACAAGATTAATCATATTCATTCTAAATTAATCAACAACACGGAATGAATTGAACACTAACATCGAAAACCCCCAAATCACCCAAAAGTAGGATTCTAAGAGATTACCTTGGATTAGGATGAAGGATTCAAGTAGAGGTCGATAATCTACAACAAAAACTCGAGGTGGATGATCTCTCCAAGTTGAAGATGCCAAAATCGCCCAAAAAATCGCCCCTTGAGTCGCCCAAATCGTGAGGAAGAAAAAGAAGGGAGAGGAAATGAAATCCTCTCCCAAAAACCCGCTGATATACAGCTAATTGACCCGCGCGCCACGGCCCGGGTTGAGTGTGTCGTGGCCCGCGGCTAAAAATGGAGAGCAGAATTTTAACTGGGGCCGTATCCCGGGTTGTTGCATGCCGCGGCACGTAGTACATCTGGCCTGGACATCATTCATGCTAAGGCTGTGCCGCGGCTCACAGTCCCCTGTGCCACGGCACACACTGTTTGAGCCCGAAATTGATGAAAAACAACCCCCAAACATGATATAATCGATCGAAGCATAATCCCAACCATTTAAAGGCCTAAAAGGACTATCAAGAACCCTCATATGGTGACTTCACATCAAGCACGGTCGGTCCCAACACGACGGTAATATCAAATGATCCGAAAAGTGAACAAACGCAAAGGAAACCCAAAACTTTGGAATATAACGGAATGAACCAATAAGATACTCGATCGAAACACCAATAAAAGTTCACAACATCCATAATAACATGAGATGGATTTGCGGGAACCCCAAACGGCATTTCCAAATAGTGATTACGAGAATTGAACCCAACGACGACAAAAATGACATCCAACACGGAAATGAGTAAAACAAGTTCGAAACAAGCTCGGATGATGAGAAGTTTAATATTACATATTCTCAAAATACTCATACGGTTACAAGCGAGTCACTAGGAACAAAAATTACACCAAAAATGAAAATACCGAAAAGAGGAAAAACGCAGATATTACATTCTCCCCCTCTAAAAACAAGTTTCGTCCCGAAACTTAAGAAAAAAACAACTCGGGGTACTTAGCACGCATGTTATCCTCAGTTTCCCAAGTTGCCTCCTCGACACCATGTCTTGACCATGCACTTTGACCAAGAGATGGTCTTATGCCTCAGTCGCTTCTCACGGTGCTCCAAAATCTTTAAGGGACATTCCTCAAAAGTAATATCCTCGACAATATCGATCTCACCATAGTCGATGACATGACTAGGATCCGGGATGCTTATGCGAGTCGTTACATTATTCTCTTTAGCATGGTAGGGTGTCATCTCCTAATCGTGCTAAAGAATAGGCTTTAATCAATGAACATGGCTAAGAAGGATCATCGGGGGGTCTTTGGCGTCACATGTGCTTATGAAAGCAAGACGCGGATGACATAACTATCATCATCGGTCATGAGCCCTGCTCACGACTCCACCAATGTACTTTGGTGTCTTTGATCCAGCTAGCTTATTTGTTCAAAGAAAAAAAAATGATGTCCATGGCAATACCGTAGTGTATGGATCATCAAACTGTCCAAACTCCGGACTATTAAAGCCTAGATGTGTCAATATCCCAATACATCTTCTGGTTACAAAAATTGATGCAAGCCGGACCATATTGACTCATAAATATTTTTCCTTTTTACATATCTAATACAAGTGATGCATAAGATTTTATTCTCACAAATTACAATGAGATGCTATGAGTGATACACTTTGGCATATATGTCATCGAGTCATAACATGGTTCAATTGTTACGGAACATATGTGACTAGAAAACGCCATTCATCATTCAACAACTTGAGCATTGTACTACTCATTGATTGTGATGACCTAGTCATCATAGTCACAATGGATTTATAACACGAAATCCAAAAATATTGTGTTCCTTGGAAATAGCTTAATACGCACTCAATTTCGCTTGCAAAATTTTACAAACATGAGCATAGCGAACACTCTAACAACATAGAGATTGTATACCTGATACGATCAAAATGATCTATCATATTGAGTGCATAACATGGCAAGGTTATATGCCTAAGGGGCAAAATTACGACACAAGCATGGTGTAAAACTACCATGCACACGCTCGACCTTCTTATAAGTGTGCGTATTTTGGGCTTCCCCAAGGAAACTGTTTTTCCACATTTGAAAGATGATATTTTAGCATACAATGTACCAAAAATCGCATCATCTGTGCCAAATTTGGACAAAAAGAGGTTGAAAAATATGTGTCATAAGATCACTTGCAAATTCAAGATGGGAACCAAGTTGGTTGGGACAAAAGTTAGTACAATCGTTGGAAATAAAATTCCATGCAGCTTGACCTTTGTTCACTAAAACAGCAATAACTCCCTTGTTAGGAAGGCTATGGACGAACGGTCAGATGTTCTGGAAACTAGACTTCCGTATCTTTCTATCCATATGTTGTGAACCACATGGATCATTAATCTCAGATCACAGTGCATATTTTAATTGGCTGCTTTAGTATTTCCCAAGTTTAGTGAGAAAACAAGGTTGAGACCATATCCAATGGCACAAGTGTTGATGAAAAAACATAGCAATAACAGCCATAGGTGCATTTAAATGCAGCAGTGTGTTTGATTTCTTATCTCGACTAATTATCCTTTCAGTAACTCCAACTTGGTAGACTTGCAGAGAAAGTAGGAATGTCGGTACAGCTAAGGCTGTTTAAAAACCACTGATTCGTTTGGACTTTCAAGGCATAAACAAATACCAAGGAGGATGCGCCTAGTCATGATCAAAGTGTAGACAAAATACACCAAAGTGCATCAAATCAACCAAGAATTTTGATTCTCAATTTGCAAGTATACGTCATAATAGCCATGTTATATGGATGCAACGCGGTGCATCAATATTAAGCATTTTGAACCATGAGACATAATGAATATACCATAACCAACTCGTCTTGACCATCCAATAAGATCGACTAAACATACTCAAATGTATAAGGCACATGCCTTTACAAATACTCGGAAAAGTATTCGGACCTATAGTCATACAAACTATAATCGAGGTCAACGAATTCATGTATTTACCACAATATGTCATTGCTTTACATGTTAAAATTCATGAGAATTACTCGTACATTATTTCATATATCATATTGCAAGGAGACGGTGCATGACTACACCCACATGCAATATTTTATTTTAATAGGATGAAAGATGGAGTTTTCCAAGTATGGGATTGGGTCAAGAACAACGTGGTGGTCGCTCAATTCAACATGACAAATCCGTCACAAATCAATTTTAACCACGACATATCCATCGCAATCGATGTTTGTCCCATTTATACCTCATAAATTCGTGACTAATCATGAACGAGTCATAATTTTACCGTTACCGACAATGTTCATTTTTTTTCAATTGTTGATTTAAAAGCGACAAAACGACGCCGTCAAATCACACCCAAAACGTGGTGTATGTAACAACCACAAATATCGACTTTCAACAATTATCCGTGACTCCCCCAGGACCGTCACACAGTTTACTTCGACATATGAGAGTGATACCACCTCCCATAGTCTCATCCACCGCAAAGTAGCATGGGAGATAAAGAACCCAAATACCCAATTCCCGAGAAAAAAATTCCCAAAAGAGAGTAATTAAAAAACGGGAACTTTAATAAAATCTTACGGGTGCTTGGTTCCATATTTACTTTAATCCTTGAATGGGACAATAAATTTACCTTCTCTCCATATGAGCAACATATTTTCGTGGGTACTCCTGTAACACCCCGAGATATTCGGAATAATTACAGCGCCGTAAACCCCTTAAGTAAGGATTTACAAGGCTAATTTAAAAGAAATGTAAATATAGAACATCAACATCACGGAAATTCAAGTTTACAAAACCGTACAACTGGTTTAACGAGTAATTAATACAACCATGTCGAAATGATATTAATAAGACACGCGTACTCAAGTACTGAAATCAACCAAGAAAACAAATCACCAACAACAACAAACATCACTGAACCCCTTCGTCGTCACGTCAGCATCGTGGTCGTTTTCTGCTCTCGGCTACCTGAACATCAAAACAAATGTCCACCCCCGAAGGGGTTAGCAAAACGATGCTAGTACAAGTATCATTTAAACGAATCAAATATGCATCAACAATACATAACAAGATACATCACACGGACTTCCGCTACCGGAATCCGATAATGCAAATCTACAAGATTTCATTAACACAGCATGGGTATTCCAATGATCCAGCGCCCTCAGCATAGATCCCAAGATGATCCCGTCGGACCAACACGAGGTGGAAATAACCCGTCCAATGATCCAGCGCCCTCAGCCTAGATCCCAAGATGATCCCGTCGGACCAACACGAGGTGGACATCCGATCCAGCGCCCTCAGCATAGATCGCACAACAAACACAAACATAACTCATGCATAACATATATGCCAAATCACCATGTCCATCAACATGAACATACAAACACTAGATAACGAATATCATGACAATTCAACGAAATAAATCTCATGTTCAACAACATGAATAATCACACGCATGCTCAAAATACCAATATTAACATATTACGATACTTGCCTCGAAGATGGCAAGAACGAAACACTTCAATGATCTCAACACACTTGAAGGCCGCCTCCTTCGATCAACGTAGCAAGCTCGAAACTTAACAAAAGAAATGATATACAAATCATCTCAAGTCGAACGATGGCCTAACAATTCGGTCTACGGCCCAAAAGCTCAAAATATGCAGTCTGCCTGAACCACTTAGCGTACGCTATGTACTCTACGTAGCATGCGCTAAGCCTGCCTGTTAGCGTACGCTATCGTCTAAGCCTAGCGTACGCTAGCCATAGACTGACAGTTCTCTCTGATTAGTTGACTGACTCGGCTGATATCATAACGTACGTTACGTACTAAACGTAGCGTGCGTTAACTTATCCCCGATAGCGCACGTTAACTTACGTATGTTAGCGTGCGCTAACCGTGCATGGCAGATTACTCACGTAAAACTGGATTGAATGGTGATGAACTCATGAATTCTATGGTGATAAAACAAGTCATCCCCGAGCATATCATGCTAATAAGGTTTGTGAAAGTTCTATACGTACTAAATGACTATGAGATACAAAGATACGTATAATCGTCACAACACCATAGTTCATCTTAGATCTTCAAGGGATATCCTGAGTTCAATCCGTTATAAGTCTCAAAACGTACGATCCTTCTATATACACGCATAAGAACTTGAAAATCTCCATATACTGATCACAAATCGGTTTGAAAATGCTAGGAGTCCAAATACTAAAAAGGTTTGAAGGATTATACGAAGACTAAGTGCCGATACGTCAAAAGTATCCTTTTAACACATGATGTTCGACTATAAACGAATCTAATAGACTATCAAAACATGATCAAACATCCTTTAGAACACTACTAATATTGGTGAAGAATCACCTACCTCAAAGTAGTGAAGAACACGGAGGAAATCGAAGCAATCCAACGTCGAAGGCTCGAACACCAATTCTCAATGATCTACAACCTTCAACACGAGCTAGGATGCTGATATGAAGTGTTTAGGATGTAGGAAGTTATACTCTAAGTATAAGAATTCGGATGAGGGAGAAGAAAGGACTGAAAATACGAAAAGGATGATGTCCTATTTATAGGAAACGGTTATTAGCGCGCGCTAGTCCCTGCTCGTAGCGTGCGCTAACGTCTTACTGACTTCACTGTACTCAGCACTTAGCGTGCGCTATTTACATGCCTGTAGCGTGCGCTAAGGCGTTGACTTGGCTTTTCCCGAAAGCCGTCCAGGTTCATGCCGACACAATCCGACCAAGATTCTCGGCCTGATCTCACCTGCCACACGTCTCAATCAAATTGGCCACGCATAGCGTGCGCTAATGTTCCTTTGTAGCGTGCGCTATGGATCCATGTTAGCGTACGCTACACATAGCCGATAGCGTGCGCTACATGCGCAAAATTACAATTTTTCATCACATTCATGAAATCATACGCTCAACAACATCGGATTATGAAATACGAAGAATAGTACTCAGACAAAAGTACAATAATTACAATATCACAAGTTCCAAATACATATCAGAAATCTCGGTTATTACATCCTTCCTCCCTAAAAAGAAGTTTCGTCCCGAAACTTAAGATGAGAACAACTCCGGATATCTAGTCTTCATACTGTCCTCTGTTTCCCAAGTGGCCTCTTCGACCCCATGTCGTGACCATTGTACTTTAACCAAGTGTATTGGTTTATTCCTCAACTGTTTTATCCGACTCTCAAGTATCTTGATTGGTCTCTCTTCGAAGGTGCCATCATTAGCTATCTCGATCTCGTCGAAATCAATGACATGACTGGGTTCCGGTACATACTTCTGCAGTTGGGATACGTGAAACACATTGTGAACGTGACTCAGCGATGGCGGTAAGGCCAACCTGTATGCTAAACCTCCAACTCTCTCGAGGATCTCGAATGGTCCGATATATCTCGGACTAAGCTTGCCTCTCCTCCCAAAACGGAAAATCCCTCGTGTAGGAGACACCTTCAATAGTACATGGTCCCCAGCGTTGAACTCTAGAGGACGACGACGTACGTCTGCGTAAGACTTTTGTCGACTCTGGGCAGTCAACAGTCTTTCTCGAATCAAAGCTATCTTCTCTTGAGTCTGAATTATCAATTCCGGTTCCGTCCCGATCAAATCCGAAGAATCATTCCAGCATAAGGGTGATCGGCATCTTCTCCCGTACAAAGCTTCAAATGGTGCCATCTTAATTGAAGCATGCCAACTATTGTTATAAGTGAATTCGATCAAGGGCAAGTGAACTTCCCAATCAGTTGACCAATCCAACGCACAAGCTCTAAGCATGTCTTCTACGGTTTGAATAGTCCTTTCGGACTGACCGTCCGTTTGGGGATGATAAGCCGTGCTAAAGTTGAGCTCAGTTCCCAAAGCCCTGTGAACTGCTTTCCAGAAGTGTGACACGAAACGACCATCTCGATCCGAAATAATGGTCTTCGGCGTTCCATGCAATCTGACTATCTCCGCAATAAATGCTCGCGCCAATCTCTCGGGTCCCCATGTATCTTTAATTCCTAGGAAATGAGCCTACTTGGTTAGTCGATCAACTATAACCCAAATCATGTTCATTCCCATTCTAGTCCTTGGCATACTGGTGATGAAATCCATCGAGATGTCCTCCCACTTCCATTCAGGGATCGGAAGCGGCCTTAACATTCCGGCAGGTCGCTGATGTTCGATCTTAACTTGCTGACAAGTCAAGCACTTCGAAATGTACTCTGCTACGTCCTTATTCATATTCCCCCACCAGAAATTTTGTTTTAAATCCTTATACATCTTACTGCTGCCTGGGTGAATAGAATAGGGCGCGCTGTGAGCTTCCTTCAGAATAGTCCGTCTCAAATCATCATCATCGGGAACGCAAAGTCGACTCTGAAATCTCAGAACTCCATCATCTTGTATCACGAATCCTGGGGCTTTTCCTTTCTTTACTTCATCACATAATCGAAGGATCAGAGAATCGTCCAACTGCTTAGACTTGATCTCCTCGACTAGTGATGAAGTCGGTTCCATCACATAAAGTTGCCCTTGGATTCCTGGTGCCCATACTTCAATCCCCTCGCGGATCAGTTCCCGTTGAATACTGGTTTGGGATGTAAGTGCTTCCCACACTCGAAGAGAAATAGGTTTACGTCTCAAGGCATCGGCTACTACATTTGCTTTTCCCGGATGATAGAGAATCTCCAAGTCGTAATCCTTGATCAATTCCAGCCACCTTCTCTGCCTCATGTTTAATTCTTTCTGACTGAAAATGTACATGAGGCTCTTATGACCTGTAAAGATCTGACAATGAGTGCTGTACAAATAATGTCTCCAGATTTTCAATGCAAAGACTACAGCTGCTAACTCTAGATCATGAGTCGGGTAATTGACCTCGTATGGTTTCAGCTGCCGAGAAGCATAGGCAATCACCTTATCTTTTTGCATCAACACACATCCCAGACCCTGATTTGAAGCGTCGCTGTACACCATGAACCCATCAGTTCCATCTGGTAATGCTAATATAGGTGCTGTCGTTAGTCTCTTCTTAAGTTCATCAAAACCAGCCTGGCATTTCTCATCCCACTTGAACTTTTGAGTTTTCTGTAACAGTTGAGTGAGCGGACGAGCAATTTTGGAAAATCCCTCTACAAAGCGGAGATAATATCCAGCAAGCCCTAAGAAACTCCGCACTTCCTTCACGTTATTAGGAGCCTCCCATTCCAAGATTGCTTCGACTTTCTTCGGGTCCACCTGAACTCCGTCAGCTGATATCACATGCCCGAGGAAAGTTACCTCCCTGAGCCAGAACTCGCATTTTGAAAGCTTTGCATACAGCTGTTTCTTCCTCAAAGTGCTCAAAACCACACGCAAATGTTCGGCATGCTCCTCTGTGTCCTTCGAATATATCAAGATGTCATCAATGAAGATGACCACAAATTTATCCAAGTATTCCAAGAATACCCGATTCATCAATTGCATGAATACCGCAGGAGCATTGGTAAGTCCAAATGGCATTACTACAAATTCATAATGCGTCTCGGATCTCAAAGCGATTTCGGTATATCCGATTCCTTAATTCTCAACTGGTGGTATCCTGATCGCAAGTCAATCTTCGAGAATACCCTTGCCCCTTGCAGTTGATCAAACAAGTCGTCGATCCGAGGTATAGGGTACTTATTCTTGATCGTCATCTTGTTGAGCTCCCTGTAATCAATACACAGTCGGAGGGATCCGTCTTTCTTCCGGACAAAGAGAATGGGCGCTCCCCAAGGAGAAACGCTAGGTTGAATATAGCCCTTCTGTAACAATTCCTCCAGTTGCTTCTTGAGTTCATACATATCGGTTGGTGCCATGCGGTATGGTGCTCTGGAAATAGGAGCTGCTCCAGGATCTAATTCGATAGTGAATTCCATTTCTCTCTGCGGAGGTAACCCAGGTAGTTCGTCAGGAAATACATCTGAGAACTCATTCACAACTGAAATAGACGAGAGCTCTACTCCTTCCTCTTTCCTCATGGCATAGCACCAAAGTCCGTGACATCCCTGCTTCAGTAATTTCACGGCTTTCATTGCTTTGATCAATTTTCCCGAGCTTCCTGGTCTCCATCCTCGGAATAAGTGTTCATATCCGTCATCAGCAATGATAGAAATGACTCTCTCTGGGTAATTCAGAATAGCTCCATAACGGTTGAGCCAATCGTCTTCGAGAATTAAATCGTCACCGTAAATGTCAACTACAATAAGATTCGATGGCCAATCTCTCCCTCCTATAGATATTGGAAAATCTCTAGCCTCTAGGGTTCCCACAATTCTCTCTCCACTCGGCAAACCCACAACATATGGTTCACAATCAAATAAGCACGAGATTCTTAAACGATTTACACAGTTCAATGATACGAAAGAATGTGTAGCTTCGGAATCGAATAAAACACTAACTGGTTGCCAAAGGATCTGAATCGTACCTGATGCAACAGCAGTGTTCTGATCGTCAGATTTCCTCATCTCGTACAGGCGCGGAGGAACGGACCCAGCACTGGATGTCTCTCTCTTCCCAACGTTACTGCTGCTGAAATCCACTCTGCGTCTGGTTCACACTTGTCTCCTTCGAATCCGGCGCTGGAGTGAGAGTACCAAAAAATCAAGTAGCAACTCCACGAAGGCCGCACGGTGCCCTTCTTGTCTACAATCGTAACAAGTCACGAGAAGATGCGGCGATCACGTCGAATATGCCCTGCTCGACCACAATTGTAGCATTTCTTTGATGCGTCCGAAACCGCTGATGTAGTTCGGAACTTCTTTCCGCCTCTAGAAGGTTGTGGAGGTTTCCTAGCCGAATAAAAGGAAGACTGGCCCTTGCGGGGCCCACCACTCTTGTTTTCTGAAAAGTTGCCGGTCACCTTCTGCTTCTTTGCCTCTACTGATTTTTCCACCGCCGCCTCTTTCATGTCGTAGGCCAGCGCTTTGTCTTGATACTGTCGCAACGTAGTACACTCGAACCCGGACATGTACTGCTGAATCTCCGGCTTCATCCGCATATCGAAATGAAAAATCTTTTCTGCCTCCGTTCTGACCAAGTGTCGCACACAAGTCAGCTGATGATTAAAAGTTTTGATTACATCTGTCACAGATGCTTCCGAACTCTGTGGTGAGAAAAACTCTCGGATCTTTGCCTCTCTAACTGGACGAGGACAATACTGTGCTTCCATCATTAGTTTGAATTCCGTCCAATCCGCATTATGGTTCTCGGGTCGAATAGCTTCCCACCAATCAAAGGCCTCCCCAGTCAGAAAATACTGGGCAATGGGAACCTTCCGGTCCTCGGGACAGTTAAGACCCGCGAATATCTTCTCTAACTCCTTAAGCCAGTGATCCCAAGTAAGTGCCTCAGCAGATCCGTCAAATTTTGGCGGGTGCAATTTGACCACCTCAGCAAGCCATCTGTCTCCCCGGTTATCCTCGTGGTGCTGCTGTCCCATTGCCGTCTGCATGCGGTCGACTACAGGCGAATCGGTTTATCTGCGCCACCACTGTTGAAGCACTCCGGCATGTTAGGATTTGCGTCGTCATTCGCCGATCCTTGCGCCCTCGAGAATGGGAATCGGTTCGACTAGTGATAGTGCAGGGTAGTTGCGGAATCCTCTGTCTCATGTTACCCCATCCGCGTCCACGACCGCGTCGCATCTACGTCCTCCTCTCGGATACTGTAAACACAATTCCTCAATATCCAGGACAAAGTATTCGAAATAAAGCCCGTCAATACTCACAAAAGCGGTAATTAAGTAGACGGTAGTATAAGAGATTAGGAGACTTACAACCACACCACATGACGACTTTTGGTGAGCGGTGATGTTACGAACGACTCGTAAATCAATAACGTAAATGCACCCAACTTAAAACCCATTGCCAAGATATCCATGAATCTTAGCTCGATACCATATTCGTAACACCCGAGATATTCGGAATAATTACAGCCGTAAACCCCTTAAGTAAGGATTTACAAGGCTAATATAAAAGAAATGTAAAAAAAGAACAACAACAACACGGAAATTCAAGTTTACAAAACAGTACAACTGGTTTAACGAGTAATTAATACAACCATGTCGAAATGATATTAATAAGACACGCGTACTCGAAATCTTGAAATCAACCAAGAAAACAAATCACCAACAACAACAAACATCATCAACCCCTTCGCCGTCACGTCGGTATTGTGGTACATTTTCCTGCTCCTCGGCTACCTGAACATCAAAACAAATGTCCACCCCCGAAGGGGTTAGCAAAACGATGCTAGTACAAGTATCATTTAAACGAATCAAATATGCATCAACAATACATAACAAGATACATCACACGGACTTCTGCTACCGGAATCCGATAATGCGAATCTACAAGATTCCATTAACACAGCATGGGTATTCCAGTGATCCAGCGCCCTCAGCATAGATCCCAAGATGATCCCGTCGGACCAACACGAGGTGGAAATAACCCGTCCAATGATCCAGCGCCCTCAGCCTAGATCCCAAGATGATCCCGTCGGACCAACACGAGGTGGACATCCGATCCAGCGCCCTCAGCATTGATCGCACAACAAACACAAACATAACTCATGCATAACATATATGCCAAATCACCATGTCCATCAACATGAACATACAAACACTAGATAACGAATATCATGACAATTCAACGAAATAAATCTCATGTTCAACAACATGAATAATCACATGCATGCTCAAAATACCAATATTAACATATTACGATACTTGCCTCGAAGATGGCAAGAACGAAACACTTCAATGATCTCAACACACTCGAAGGCCGCCTCCTTCGATCAACGTAGCAAGCTCGAAACTTAACAAAAGAAATGATATACAAATCATCTCAAGTCGAACGATGGCCTAACAATTCGGTCTACGGCCCAAAAGCTCAAAATATGCAGTCTGCCTAAACCACTTAGCGTACGCTATGTACTCTACGTAGCGTGCGCTAAGCCTGCCTGTTAGCGTATGCTATCGTCTAAGCCTAGCGTACGCTAGCCATAGACTGACAGTTCTCTCTGATTAGTCGACTGACTCGGCTGATATCATAACGTACGTTACGTACTAAACGTAGCGTGCGTTAACTTATCCCCGATAGCGCACGTTAACTTACGTATGTTAGCGTGCGCTAACCGTGCATGGCAGATTACTACTTACAGAAAACTGGATTGAATGGTGATGAACTCATGAATTCTATGGTGATAAAACAAGTCATCTCCGAGCATATCATGCTAATAAGGTTTGTGAAAGTTCTATACGTACTAAATGACTATGAGATACAAAGATACGTATAATCGTCACAACACCATAGTTCATCTTAGATCTTCAAGGGATATCCTAAGTTCAATCCGTTATAAGTCTCAAAACGTACGATCCTTCTATATACACGCATAAGAACTTGAAAATCTCCATATACTGATCAAAAATCGGTTTGAAAATGCTAGGAGTCCAAATACTAAAAAGGTTCGAAGGATTATACGAAGACTAAGTGCCGATACGTCAAAAGTATCCTTTTAACACATGATGTTCGACTATAAATGAATCTAATAGACTATCAAAACATGATCAAACGTCCTTTAGAACACTACTAATATTGGTGAAGAATCACCTACCTCAAAGTAGTGAAGAACACGGAGGAAATCGAAGCAATCCAACGTCGAAGGCTCGAATACCAATTCTCAATGATCTACAACCTTCAACACGAGCTAGGATGCTTATATGAAGTGTTTAGGATGTAGGAAGTTATACTCTAAGTATAAGAATTCGGATGAGGGAGAAGAAAGGACTGAAAATACGAAAAGGATGATGTCCTATTTATAGGAAATGGTTATTAGCGCGCGCTAGTCCCTGCTCGTAGCGTGCGCTAACGTATTACTGACTTCACTGTACTCAGCACTTAGCGTGCGCTATTCACATGCCTGTAGCGTGCGCTAAGGCGTTGACTTGGCTTTTCCCGAAAGTCGTCCAGGTTCATCCCGACACAATCCGACCAAGATTCTCGGCCTGATCTCACCTACCACACGTCTCAATCAAATTGGCCACGCATAGCGTGTGCTAATGTTCCTTTGTAGCGTGCGCTATGGATCCATGTTAGCGTACGCTACACATAGCCGATAGCGTGCGCTACATGTGCAAAATTACAATTTTTCATCACATTCATGAAATCATACGCTCAACAACATCGGATTATGAAATACGGAGAATAGTACTCAGACAAAAGTACAATAATTACAATATCACAAGTTCCAAATACATATCAGAAATCTCGGGTATTACATCCTTCCTCCCTAAAAAGAAGTTTCGTCCCGAAACTTAAGATGAGAACAACTCCGGATATCTAGTCTTCATAATGTCCTCTGTTTCCCAAGTGGCCTCTTCGACCCCGTGTCGTGACCATTGTACTTTAACCAAGTGTATTGGTTTATTCCTCAACTGTTTGATCCGACTCTCAAGTATCTTGATTGGTCTCTCTTCGAAGGTGCCATCATTAGCTATCTCGATCTCGTCGAAATCAATGACGTGACTGGGGTCCGGTACATACTTCCGCAGTTGGGATACGTGAAACACATTGTGAACGTGACTCAGCGATGGCGGTAAGGCCAACCTGTATGCTAAACCTCCAACTCTCTCGAGGATCTCGAATGGTCCGATATATCTCGGACTAAGCTTGCCTCTCCTCCCAAAACGGAAAATCCCTCGTGTAGGAGACACCTTCAATAGTACATGGTCCCCAGCGTCGAACTCTAGAGGACGACGACGTACGTCTGCGTAAGACTTTTGTCGACTCTGGGCAGTCAACAGTCTTTCTCGAATCAAAGCTATCTTCTCTTGAGTCTGAATTATCAATTCCGGTTCCGTCCCGATCAAATCCGAAGAATCATTCCAGCATAAGGGTGATCGGCATCTTCTCCTATACAAAGCTTCAAATGGTGCCATCTTAATTGAAGCATGCCAACTATTGTTATAAGTGAATTCGATCAAGGGCAAGTGAACTTCCCAATCAGTTGACCAATCCAACGCACAAGCTCTAAGCATGTCTTCTACGGTTTGAATAGTCCTTTCGGACTGACCGTCCGTTTGGGGATGATAAGCCGTGCTAAAGTTGAGCTCAGTTCCCAAAGCCCTGTGAACTACTTTCCAGAAGTGTGACACGAAACGACCATCTCGATCCGAAATAATGGTCTTCGGCGTCCCATGCAATCTGACTATCTCCGCAATAAATGCTCGCGCCAATCTCTCGGGTCCCCATGTATCTTTAATTCCTAGGAAATGAGCCAACTTGGTTAGTCGATCAACTATAACCCAAATCATTTTCATTCCCATTCTAGTCCTTGGCATACTGGTGATGAAATCCATCGAGATGTCCTCCCACTTCCATTCAGGGATCGGAAGCGGCTTTAACATTCCGGCAGGTCGCTGATGTTCGATCTTAACTGGCGACAAGTCAAGCACTTCAAACGTGCTGCTACGTCCTTCTTCATATTCCCCACCGAAATTTTGTTTTAAATCCTTATACATCTTCTTGCTTTGCCGGGTGAATAGAATAGGCGTATTGTGAGCTTCCTTGAGAATAGTCCGTCTCAAATCATCATCATCGGGAACGCAAAGTCGACTCTGAAATCTCGAACTCCATCATCTTGTATCACGAATCACAGGGCTTTTCCTTTCTTTACTTCATCACATAATCGAAGGATCAGAGAATCGTCCAACTGATTAGACTTGATCTCCTCGACTAGTGATGAAGTCAGTTCCATCACATAAAGTTGCCCTTGGATTCCTGGTGCCCATACTTCAATCCCCTCGCGGATCAGTTCCCGTTGAATACTAGTTTGGGATGTAAGTGCTTCCAACACTCGAAGAGAAATAGGTTTACGGCTCAAGGCATCGGCTACTACGTTTGCTTTTCCCGGATGATAGAGAATCTCTAAGTCGTAATCCTTGATCAATTCCATCCACCTTCTCTGCCTCATGTTTAATTCTTTCTGACTGAAAATGTACTTGAGGCTCTTATGATCTGTAAAGATCTGACAATGAGTGCCGTACAAATAATGTCTCCAGATTTTCAATGCAAAGACTACAGCTGCTAACTCCAGATCATGAGTCGGGTAATTGACCTCGTATGGTTTCAGCTGCCGAGAAGCATAGGCAATCACCTTATCTTTTTGCATCAACACACATCCCAGACCCTGATTTGAAGCATCACTGTACACCATGAACCCATCAGTTCCATCTGGTAATGCTAATATAGGTGCTGTCGTTAGTCTCTTCTTAAGTTCATCAAAACCAGCCTGGCATTTCTCATCCCACGTGAACTTTTGAGTTTTACTTAATAGCTGAGTGAGCGGACGAGCAATTTTGGAAAATCCCTCTACAAAGTGGCGATAATATCCAGCAAGCCCTAAGAAACTCCGCACTTCCTTCACGTTATTAGGAGCCTCCCATTCCAAGATTGCTTCGACTTTCTTCGGGTCTACCTGAACTCCGTCAGCTGATATCACATGCCCGAGGAAAGTTACCTCCCTGAGCCAGAACTCGCATTTTGAAAGCTTTGCATACAGCTGTTCCTTCCTCAAAGTGCTCAAAACCACATGCAAATGTTCGGCATGCTCCTCTGCGTCCTTCGAATATATCAAGATGTCATCAATGAAGACGACCACAAATTTATCCAAGTATTCCAAGAATACCCGATTCATCAATTGCATGAATACGCAGAGCATTGGTAAGTCAAATGGCATTACTACAAATTCATAATGCCGTCTTAGGGATCTGGCGATTTGGTATATCCGATTCCTTAATTCTCAACTGGTGGTATCCTGATCGCAAGTCAATCTTCGAGAATACCCTTGCCCCTTGCAGTTGATCAAACAAGTCGTCGATCCGAGGTATAGGGTACTTATTCTTGATCGTCATCTTGTTGAGCTCCCTGTAATCAATACACAGTCGGAGGGATCCGTCTTTCTTCCGGACAAAGAGAATGGGCGCTCCCCAAGGAGAAACGCTAGGTTGAATATAGCCCTTCTGTAACAATTCCTCCAGTTGCTTCTTGAGTTCATACATCTCGGTTGGTGCCATGCGGTATGGTGCTCTGGAAATAGGAGCTGCTCCAGGCTCTAATTCGATAGTGAATTCCATTTCTCTCTGCGGAGGTAACCCAGGTAGTTCGTCAGGAAATACATCTGAGAACTCATTCACAACTGAAATAGACGAGAGCTCTACTCCTTCCTCTTTCCTCATGGCATAGCACCAAAGTCCGTGACATCCCTGCTTCAGTAATTTCACGGCTTTCATTGCTTTGATCAATTTTCCCGAGCTTCCTGGTCTCCATCCTCGGAATAAGTGTTCATATCCGTCATCGACAATGATAGAAATGACTCTCTGGGTAATTGAATAGCTCCATAACGGTTGAGCCAATCGTCTCAGAAATTAAATCGTCACCGTAAATGTCAACTACAATAAGATTCGATGGCCAATCTCTCCCTCCTATAGATCTTTGGAAAATCTCTAGCCTCTAGGGTTCCCACAATTCTCTCTCCACTCGGCAAACCCACAACATATGGTTCACAATCAAATAAGCACGAGATTCTTAAGCGATTTACAGGTTCAATGATACGAAAGAATGTGTAGCTTGAATCGAATAAAACACTATCGGTTGCAAAAGGATCTGAATCGTACGATGCAACAGCGGTGTTCGATCGTCGATTTCCTCATCTCGTACTGGCGCGGAGGAACGGACCCGGCCTGGATGTCTCTCTCTTCCCAACGTTACTGCTGCTGAAATCCACTCTGCTGCGTCTGGTTCACACTTGTCTCCTTCGAGGCGGCTGAGTGCGAGTACCAAAAGATCTAGTAGCAACTCCACGAGAAGGCCGCACGGTGCCCTTCTTGTCTACAATCGTAACAAGTCACGAGAAGATGCGGGCAATCACGTCGAATATGCCACTGCTCGACCACAATTGTAGCATTTCTTTGATGCGTCAGAAACGTGATGTAGTTCGAACTTCTTTCCGCCTCTATAAGGTTGTGGAGGTTTCTAGCCGAATAAAGGAAGGCGGCCCTTGCGGGCCCACCACTCTTGTTTTACGAAAAGTTGCCGGTCACCTTCGCTTCTTTGCCTCTACCGATTTTTCCACCGCCGTCTCTTTCATGTCGTAGGCCGGCGCTTTGTCTTGATACTGTCGCAACGTAGTACACTCGAACCGGACATGTCTTCTTGAATCTCCGCTTCATCCGCATATCGAAATGAAAAATCTTTTCTGCCTCCGTTTTGACCAAGTGTCGCACACAAGTCAGCTGATGATTAAAAGTTTTGATTACATCTGTCACAGATGCTTCCGAACTCTGTGGTGAGAAAAACTCTCGGATCTTTGCCTCTCTAACTGGACGAGGACAATACTGTACTTCCATCATTAGTTTGAATTCCGTCCAATCCGCATTATGGTTCTCGGGTCGAATAGCTTCCCACCAATCAAAGGCCTCCCCAGTAAGAAAATACTGGGCAATGGGAACCTTCCGGTCCTCGGGACAGTTAAGACCCGCGAATATCTTCTCTAACTCCTTAAGCTAGTGATCCCAAGTAAGTGCCTCAGCAGATCCGTCAAATTTTGGCGGGTGCAATTTGACCACCTCAGCAAGTCATCTGTCTCCCCGGTTATCCTCGTGGTGCTGCTGTCCCATCGCCGTCTGCATGCGGTCGACTACCTGGGCGAACTGGTTTATCTGCGCCACCACCTGTTGAAGCACTCCCGGCATGTTAGGATTTGCGTCGTCATTCGCTGATCCTTGCTGCCCTCCAGAATGGGAATCGGTTCGACTAGCTGATAATTCTGGGGTAGTTGCGGAATCCTCCTGTCTCATGTTACCCCATCCGCGTCCACGACCGCGTCCGCATCTACGTCCTCCTCTAAACATACTGTAAACACAATTCCTCAATATCCAGGACAAAGTATTCGAAATAAAGCCCGTCAATACTCACAAAACAGTAATTAAGTAGAACGGTAGTATAAGAGATTAGGAGACTTACAACCACAGTCCACATGACGACTTTTGGCTGAACAGTGATGTTACGAACGACTCGTAAATCAATAACGTAAACAGACCCAACTTAAAACCCGACTGCCAAGATATCCATGAATCTTAGCTCTGATACCATATTCTGTAACACCCCGAGATATTCGGAATAATTACAGCGCCGTAAACCCCTTAAGTAAGGATTTACAAGGCTAATTTAAAAGAAATGTAAATATAGAACATCAACATCACGGAAATTCAAGTTTACAAAACCGTACAACTGGTTTAACGAGTAATTAATACAACCATGTCGAAATGATATTAATAAGACACGCGTACTCGAGTACTGAAATCAACCAAGAAAACAAATCACCAACAACAACAAACATCACTGAACCCCTTCGTCGTCACGCTTCGGGTCATTTTCTGCTCCTCGGCTACGAACATCAAAACAAATGTCCACCCCGAAGGGGTTAGCAAAACGATGCTAGTACAAGTATCATTTAAGCGAATCAAATATGCATCAACAATACATAACAAGATACATCACACGGACTTACGCTCAGGAATCCGATAATGCGAATCTACAAGATTCCATTAACACAACATGGGTATTCGGTGATCCGGCGCCCTCAGCATAGATCCCAAGATGATCCCGTCGGACCAACACGAGGTGGAAATAACCCGTCCAATGATCCAGCGCCCTCAGCCTAGATCCCAAGATGATCCCGTCGGACCAACACGAGGTGGACATCCGATCCAGCGCCCTCAGCATTGATCGCACAACAAACACAAACATAACTCATGCATAACATATATGCCAAATCACCATGTCCATCAACATGAACATACAAACACTAGATAACGAATATCATGACAATTCAACGAAATAAATCTCATGTTCAACAACATGAATAATCACATGCATGCTCAAAATACCAATATTAACATATTACGATACTTGCCTCGAAGATGGCAAGAACGAACAGATTGATGATCTCAACACACTCGAAGGCCGCCTCCTTCGATCAACGTAACAAGCTCGAAACTTAACAAAAGAAATGATATACAAATCATCTCAAGTCGAACGATGGCCTAACAATTCGGTCTACGGCCCAAAAGCTCAAAATATGCGATCTGCTGAACCACTTAGCGTCGCTATGTACTCTACGTAGCGTGCGCTAAGCTGCTTTAGCGTACGCTATCGTCTAAGCTTTAGCGTCGCTAGCCATGGTGACGATTCTCTCGATTAGTCGATCGACTCGGCTGATATCATAACGTACCTTACGTACTAAGCGTGGCGTCGTTAACTTATCCCGATAGCGCCGCGTTAACTTACGTATGTTAGCGTGCGCTAACGCGCATGTGATTACTACTTACGTAAGCTGGATTGAATGGTGATGAACTCATGAATTCTATGGTGATAAAACAAGTCATCTCCGAGCATATCATGCTAATAAGGTTTGTGAAAGTTCTATACGTACTAAATGACTATGAGATACAAAGATACGTATAATCGTCACAACACCATAGTTCATCTTAGATCTTCAAGGGATATCCTAAGTTCAATCCGTTATAAGTCTCAAAACGTACGATCCTTCTATATACACGCATAAGAACTTGAAACTCTCCATATACTGATCACAAATCGGTTTGAAAATGCTAGGAGTCCAAATACTAAAAAGGTTCGAAGGATTATACGAAGACTAAGTGCCGATACGTCAAAAGTATCCTTTTAACACATGATGTTCGACTATAAATGAATCTAATAGACTATCAAAACATGATCAAACGTCCTTTAGAACACTACTAATATTGGTGAAGAATCACCTACCTCAAAGTAGTGAAGAACACGGAGGAAATCGAAGTAATCCAACGTCGAAGGCTCGAATACCAATTCTCAATGATCTACAACCTTCAACACGAGCTAGGATGCTGATATGAAGTGTTTAGGATGTAGGAAGTTATACTCTAAGTATAAGAATTCGGATGAGGGAGAAGAAAGAACTGAAAACACGAAAAGAATGATGTCCTATTTATAGGAAATGGTTATTAGCGCGCGCTAGTCCCTGCTCGTAGCGTGCGCTAACGTATTACTGACTTCACTGTACTCAGCACTTAGCGTGCGCTATTCACATGCCTGTAGCGTGCGCTAAGGCGTTGACTTGGCTTTTCCCGAAAGCCGTCCAGGTTCTTCCCGACACAATCCGACCAAGATTCTCGGCCTGATCTCACCTACCACACGTCTCAATCAAATTGGCCACGCATAGCGTGTGCTAATGTTCCTTTGTAGCGTGCGCTATGGATCCATGTTAGCGTATGCTACACATAGCCGATAGCGTGCGCTACATGTGCAAAATTACAATTTTTCATCACATTCATGAAATCATACGCTCAACAACATCGGATTATGAAATACGGAAAATAGTACTCACACAAAAGTACAATAATTACAATATCACAAGTTCCAAATACATATCAGAAATCTCGGGTATTACATCCTTCCTCCCTAAAAAGAAGTTTCGTCCCGAAACTTAAGATGAGAACAACTCCGGATATCTAGTCTTCATACTGTCCTCTGTTTCCCAAGTGGCCTCTTCGACCCCGTGTCGTAACCATTGTACTTTAACCAAGTGTATTGGTTTATTCCTCAACTGTTTGATCCGACTCTCAAGTATCTTGATTGGTCTCTCTTCGAAGGTGCCATCATTAGCTATCTCGATCTCGTCGAAATCAATGACGTGGCTGGGGTCCGGTACATACTTCCGCAGTTGGGATACGTGAAACACATTGTGAACGTGACTCAGCGATGGCGGTAAGGCCAACCTGTATGCTAAACCTCCAACTCTCTCGAGGATCTCGAATGGTCCGATATATCTCGGACTAAGATTGCCTCTCCTCCCAAAACGGAAAATCCCTCGTGTAGGAGACACCTTCAATAGTACATGGTCCCCAGCGTCGAACTCTAGAGGACGACGACGTACGTCTGCGTAAGACTTTTGTCGACTCTGGGCAGTCAACAGTCTTTCTCGAATCAAAGCTATCTTCTCTTGAGTCTGAATTATCAATTCCGGTTCCGTCCCGATCAAATCCGAAGAATCATTCCAGCATAAGAGTGATCGGCATCTTCTCCTATACAAAGCTTCAAATGGTGCCATCTTAATTGAAGCATGCCAACTATTGTTATAAGTGAATTCGATCAAGGGCAAGTGAACTTCCCAATCAGTTGACCAATCCAACGCACAAGCTCTAAGCATGTCTTCTACGGTTTGAATAGTCCTTTCGGACTGACCGTCCGTTTGGGGATGATAAGCCGTGCTAAAGTTGAGCTCAGTTCCCAAAGCCCTGTGAACTACTTTCCAGAAGTGTGACACGAAACGACCATCTCGATCCGAAATAATGGTCTTCGGCGTCCCATGCAATCTGACTATCTCCGCAATAAATGCTCGCGCCAATCTCTCGGGTCCCCATGTATCTTTAATTCTTAGGAAATGAGCCGACTTGGTTAGTCGATCAACTATAACCCAAATCATTTTCATTACCATTCTAGTCCTTGGCATACTGGTGATGAAATCCATCGAGATGTCCTCCCACTTCCATTCAGGGATCGGAAGCGGCTTTAACATTCCGGCAGGTCGCTGATGTTCGATCTTAACTTGCTGACAAGTCAAGCACTTCAAACGCTGCCACGCCCTTCTTCATATTCCCCACCGTAAATTTTGTTTTAAATCCTTATACATCTTACTGCTGCCCGGGTGAATAGAATAGGGCGCGCTGTGAGCTTCCTTCAGAATAGTCCGTCTCAAATCATCATCATCGGGAACGCAAAGTCGACTCTGAAATCTCAGAACTCCATCATCTTGTATCACGAATCCTGGGGCTTTTCCTTTCTTTACTTCATCACATAATCGAAGGATCAGAGAATCGTCCAACTGATTAGACTTGATCTCCTCGACTAGTGATGAAGTCAGTTCCATCACATAAAGTTGCCCTTGGATTCCTGGTGCCCATACTTCAATCCCCTCGCGGATCAGTTCCCGTTGAATACTAGTTTGGGATGTAAGTGCTTCCAACACTCGAAGAGAAACAGGTTTACGGCTCAAGGCATCGGCTACTACGTTTGCTTTTCCCAGATGATAGAGAATCTCTAAGTCGTAATCCTTGATCAATTCCAGCCACCTTCTCTGCCTCATGTTTAATTCTTTCTGACTGAAAATGTACTTGAGGCTCTTATGATCTGTAAAGATCTGACAATGAGTGCCGTACAAATAATGTCTCCAGATTTTCAATGCAAAGACTACAGCTGCTAACTCCAGATCATGAGTCGGGTAATTGACCTCGTATGGTTTCAGCTGCCGAGAAGCATAGGCAATCACCTTATCTTTTTGCATCAACACACATCCCAGACCCTGATTTGAAGCATCACTGTACACCATGAACCCATCAGTTCCATCTGGTAATGCTAATATAGGTGCTGTCGTTAGTCTCTTCTTAAGTTCATCAAAACCAGCCTGGCATTTCTCATCCCACGTGAACTTTTGAGTTTTCTGTAACAGCTGAGTGAGCGGACGAGCAATTTTGGAAAATCCCTCTACAAAGCGGCGATAATATCCAGCAAGCCCTAAGAAACTCCGCACTTCCTTCACGTTATTAGGAGCCTCCCATTCCAAGATTGCTTCGACTTTCTTCGGGTCTACCTGAACTCCGTCAGCTGATATCACATGCCCGAGGAAAGTTACCTCCCTGAGCCAGAACTCGCATTTTGAAAGCTTTGCATACAGCTGTTCCTTCCTCAAAGTGCTCAAAACCACATGCAAATGTTCGGCATGCTCCTCTGCGTCCTTCGAATATATCAAGATGTCATCAATGAAGACGACCACAAATTTATCCAAGTATTCCAAGAATACCCGATTCATCAATTGCATGAATACCGCAGGAGCATTGGTAAGTCCAAATGGCATTACTACAAATTCATAATGCCGTCTTAGGGATCTGAAGCGATTTCGGTATATCCGATTCCTTAATTCTCAAGCGGTGGTATCACGATGCAAGTCAATCTTCGAGAATACCCTTGCCCTTGCGGTTGATCAAACAAGCCGTCTATCCGAGGTATAGGGTACTTATTCTTGATCGTCATCTTGTTGAGCTCCACGTAATCAATACGGTCGGAGGATCCGTCTTTCTTCGGACAAAGAGCAGGCGCTCCCCAAGGAGAAACTCTAGGTTGAATATAGCCCTTCTGTAACAATTCCTCCAGTTGCTTCTTGAGTTCATACATCTCGGTTGGCGCCATGCGGTATGGTGCTCTGGAAATAGGAGCTGCTCCAGGCTCTAATTCGATAGTGAATCCATTTCTCTCTGTGGAGGTAACCCAGGTAGTTCGTCAGGAAATACATCTGAGAACTCATTCACAACTGAAATAGACGAGAGCTCTACTCCTTCCTCTTTCCTCATGGCATAGCACCAAAGTCCGTGACATCCCTGCTTCAGTAATTTCACGGCTTTCATTGCTTGGATCAATTTTCCCGAGCTTCCTGGTCTCCATCCTCGGAATAAGTGTTCATATCCGTCATCAGCAATGATAGAAATGACTCTCTCTGGGTAATTCAGAATAGCTCCATAACAGTTGAGCCAATCGTCTCCGAGAATTAAATCGTCACCGTAGATGTCAACTACAATAAGATTCGATGGCAATCTCTCCCTCCTATAGATACTGGAAAATTTCTAGCCTCTAGGGTTCCCACAATTCTCTCTCCACTCGGAAAACCCACAACATATGGTTCACAATCAAATAAGCACGAGATTCTTAAACGATTTACACAGTTCAATGATACGAAAGAATGTGTAGCTTCGGAATCGAATAAAACACTAACTGGTTGCAAAAGGATCTGAATCGTACCTGATGCAACAGCAGTGTTCTGATCGTCAGATTTCCTCATCTCGTACAGGTGCGGAGGAACGGACCCAACACTGGATGTCTCTCTCTTCCCAACATTCTGCTGCTGAAATCCACTCTGCTGCGTCTAGTTCACACTTGTCTCCTTCGGAACTGGCGCTGGAGTGCGAGTACCAAAAGATCTAGTAGCAACTCCACATAAGGCCGCACGGTGCCCTTCTTGTCTACAATCGTAACAAGTCACAGAAGATGCGGGGCAATCACGTCGAATATGCCCTGCTCGACCACAATTGTAGCATTTCTTTGATGCGTCCGAAACCGCTGATGTAGTTCGGAACTTCTTTCCGCCTCTATAAGGTTGTGGAGGTTTCCTAGCCGAATAAAAGGAAGACTGGCCCTTGCGGGGCCCACCACTCTTGTTTTCTGAAAAGTTGCCGGTCACCTTCTGCTTCTTTGCCTCCACTGATTTTTCCACCGCCGTCTCTTTCATGTCGTAGGCCAGCGCTTTGTCTTGATACTGTCGCAACGTAGTACACTCGAACCCGGACATGTACTGCTGAATCTCCGGCTTCATCCGCATATCGAAATGAAAAATCTTTTCTGCCTCCGTTTTGACCAAGTGTCGCACACAAGTCAGCTGATGATTAAAAGTTTTGATTACATCTGTCACAGATGCTTCCGAACTCTGTGGTGAGAAAAACTCTCGGATCTTTGCCTCTCTAACTGGACGAGGACAATCATGCTTCCATCATTAGTTTGAATTAGTCGATCCGCATTATGGTTCTCTGGTCGAATAGCTTCCCACCAATCAAAGGCCTCCCCAGTAAGAAAATACTGGGCAATGGGAACCTTCCGGTCCTCGGGACAGTTAAGACCCGCGAATATCTTCTCTAACTCCTTAAGCCAGTGATCCCAAGTAAGTGCCTCAGCAGATCCGTCAAATTTTAGCGGGTGCAATTTGACCACCTCAGCAAGCCATCTGTCTCCCCGGTTATCCTCGTGGTGCTGCTGTCCCATCGCCGTCTGCATGCGGTCGACTACTGGCGGCCGGTTTATCTGCGCCACCACTGTTGAAGCACTCCCGGCATGTTAGGATTTGCGTCGTCATTCGCCGATCCTTGCGCCCTCGAGAATGGGAATCGGTTCGACTAGCCGATAGTGCAGGGTAGTTGCGGAATCCTCCTGTCTCATGTTACCCCGTCCGCGTCCACGACCGCGTCCGCGTCCACGTCCTCCTCTCAACATACTGTAAACACAATTCCTCAATATCCAGGACAAAGTATTCGAAATAAAGCCCGTCAATACTCACAAAACAGTAATTAAGTAGAACAGTAGTATAAGAGATTAGGAGACTTACAACCGCAGTCCACATGACGACTTTTGGCTGAACAGTGATGTTACGAACGACTCGTAAATCAATAACGTAAACAGACCCAACTTAAAACCCGACTGCCAAGATATCCATGAATCTTAGCTCTGATACCATATTCTGTAACACCCCGAGATATTCGGAATAATTACAGCGCCGTAAACCTCTTAAGTAAGGATTTACAAGGCTAATTTAAAAGAAATGTAAATATAGAACATCAACATCACGGAAATTCAAGTTTACAAAACCGTACAACTGGTTTAACGAGTAATTAATACAACCATGTCGAAATGATATTAATAAGACACGCGTACTCGAGTACTGAAATCAACCAAGAAAACAAATCACCAACAACAACAAACATCACTGAACCCCTTCGTCGTCACGTCGGTACTGTGGCTGTTTTCCTGCTCCTCGGCTACCTGAACATCAAAACAAATGTCCACCCCCGAAGGGGTTAGCAAAACGATGCTAGTACAAGTATCATTTAAACGAATCAAATATGCATCAACAATACATAACAAGATACATCACACGGACTTCTGCTACCGGAATCCGATAATGCGAATCTACAAGATTCCATTAACACAGCATGGGTATTCCAATGATCCAGCGCCCTCAGCATAGATCCCAAGATGATCCCGTCGGACCAACACGAGGTGGAAATAACCCGTCCAATGATCCAGGCGCCTCGGCTAGATCCCAAGATGATCCCGTCGGACCAACATGAGGTGGACATCCGATCCAGCGCCCTCAGCATAGATCGCACAACAAACACAAACATAACTCATGCATAACATATATGCCAAATCACCATGTCCATCAACATGAACATACAAACACTAGATAACGAATATCATGACAATTCAACGAAATAAATCTCATGTTCAACAACATGAATAATCACACGCATGCTCAAAATACCAATATTAACATATTACGATACTTGCCTCGAAGATGGCAAGAACGAAACACTTCAATGATCTCAACACACTCGAAGGCCGCCTCCTTCGATCAACGTAGCAAGCTCGAAACTTAACAAAAGAAATGATATACAAATCATCTCAAGTCGAACGATGGCCTAACAATTCGGTCTACGGCCCAAAAGCTCAAAATATGCAGTCTGCCTGAACCACTTAGCGTACGCTATGTACTCTACGTAGCGTGCGCTAAGCCTGCCTGTTAGCGTACGCTATCGTCTAAGCCTAGCGTACGCTAGCCATAGACTGACAGTTCTCTCTGATTAGTCGACTGACTCGGCTGATATCATAATGTACGTTACGTACTAAACAAAGCGTGCATTAACTTATCCCCAATAGCGCACGTTAACTTATGTATGTTAGCGTGCGCTAACCGTGCATGGCAGATTACTACTGACAAAAAACTGGATTGAATGGTGATGAACTCATGAATTCTATGGTGATAAAATAAGTCATCCCCGAGCATATCATGCTAATAAGGTTTGTGAAAGTTCTATACGTACTAAATGACTATGAGATACAAAGATACGTATAATCGTCACAACACCATAGTTCATCTTAGATCTTCAAGGGATATCCTGAGTTCAATCCGTTATAAGTCTCAAAACGTACGATCCTTCTATATACACGCATAAGAACTTGAAAATCTCCATATACTGATCACAAATCGGTTTGAAAATGCTAGGAGTCCAAATACTAAAAAGGTTCGAAGGATTATACGAAGACTAAGTGCCGATACGTCAAAAGTATCCTTTTAACACATGATGTTCGACTATAAACGAATCTAATAGACTATCAAAACATGATCAAACGTCCTTTAGAACACTACTAATATTGGTGAAGAATCACCTACCTCAAAGTAGTGAAGAACACGGAGGAAATCGAAGCAATCCAACGTCGAAGGCTCGAACACCAATTCTCAATGATCTACAACCTTCAACACGAGCTAGGATGCTGATATGAAGTGTTTAGGATGTAGGAAGTTATACTCTAAGTATAAGAATTCGGATGAGGAAGAAGTACGGACTGAAAATACGAAAAGGATGCTGTCCTATTTATAGGAAATGGTTATTAGCGCGCGCTAGTCCCTGCTCGTAGCGTGCGCTAACGTCTTACTGACTTCACTGTACTCAGCACTTAGCGTGCACTATTCACATGCCTGTAGCGTGCGCTAAGGCGTTGACTTGGTTTTTCTCGAAAGCCGTCCAGGTTCATCCCGACACAATCCGACCAAGATTCTCGGCCTGATCTCACCTACCACACGTCTCAATCAAATTGGCCACGCATAGCGTGCGCTAATGTTCCTTTTTAGCGTGCGCTATGGATCCATGTTAGCGTACGCTACACATAGCCGATAGCGTGCGCTACATGCGCAAAATTACAATTTTTCATCACATTCATGAAATCATACGCTCAACAACATCGGATTATGAAATACGGAGAATAGTACTCAGACAAAAGTACAATAATTACAATATCACAAGTTCCAAATACATATCAGAAATCTCGGGTATTACAACTCCGTTCCATATTTACTTTGATCCTTGAACGGGATAACAAATATGGCTTTTCTCCATAGCGTGCACATCATCATGAGCAACATATTTTCCTATATGCACGTAAAACATAAACATTGTAAGATTCATAAGTGTACAAATCAATGAACAAACAAATCATTAATTAGGAAAATATGGAGAGTTGAGAAACGCCCGGAAAGGGCTACTGGGCTCGATAATCGGCCGAAAAAGGACTCGGGCGCGGCGGTGTAGCAGCTCGGTATTGAATGAGGCCGAATCTCCAATTTTCCTTATAAAAATCTGCTTCTGTTCGGCAGCAGATTCAGTAATCAATATTATTCAGAATCCGATCTCCACCGTTGAATATACAGATATTTGTGTTGGGAAGTTGTTTTTATGTTGGCTCTTCACCGTCTGCCTTGAGCGAAAGTTATTCGTCTAGTCATAAGAGATTTCAGCCCCAAAACTCATCGTTAAACATCATATTCCACTTCAAACTCCAGCCTGTGAGTAAGCAGAGTTCATCACCGCCGTCGCCATCTTGTCCGCCGTGAGTTTGGGTATGCACTCCCAGACATCGGAGGAGGTCCAGATTTGAACTTCATGACCCATGCTCGATCTAAACACAGTTCAAGCCGCCACCTTGAACCAGCCTCCCTCAGAACCCGAGCATCTGCCAGCCAAAAAACTAGCCCCCAAAACTCTAGTTGTTGCCGAATCCGAGCTATCCTTCACGGCTGGTCACGATCGGGGGTCTGCGAATTCGGTCTGTGCTGAGGGAGTTGCAGCGACGGGTCGACGATTATCTCTGGTTCTCGGCGGCGCGACTGGAGGTGTGCGGTAGGGCGGCGATCTGGTTTGGATCGCCGGTGGCGGCGGTGTCGAGGGGCTAGGGTTTCTGAGGAGACCCGATCTATTTTTTTTTCGGGATTTTCAGGAAAAAAACGGGAGAGGAAAAAAAATTCTTGCTCAGTTGGGGACTACGTACTGATAACGTGTTTCAGGAGAAAGTAAAAGACTGTAAATACGAGTCAATCAATTGTATTCATAACACTGTTAGATGGGCCTTTATATAGGCATTACAATGAGAGTCCTTCCATACATAGGATTTCTAGATAAGGTAAGACATCTAGTAGGATCCTACTACCTCTAGAAGGATCTAGAACCTTCCATCTATGTATCTACAATCAGTATTAGGTAAGACACATCATGGGAATAATAATTCCCAGAACACTTTTCACTTTTTTTTCTTTCCTTCTCTTTTTCTCACATTTTGAACTTCACCTTTTTTTTTCACTTTCTATATTTTCAATTTCTCTTTTTCAAATTCTTATTTGTAAATGAAACTTGTTTGTCAAATTTTTAAGTTCACTTTTTGACCTTGTTTAGATCATCTTTGAATTTATTTCCTTACTCAAATAACAATAAATTACTAAATAAATCATAAACATAGATAAATCTTAAAAGATATACAATAAATACTAAAAAGTTATGTAAGTATTTAAAATATAAGTACTATATAAATAGATTCAATGTAATACAGATAAATACTGAAGAATATAAATAGAAGTAATCCTGATAATATAAATAAATTTATTAAATTATAAATAAGATACAAGTAATTCTTATCAATTTGTGCTAAATTTAAAATAATTTAAATAAATCTTATACTTTAGTGGGAGATGGATTTGCTCTTTTTCATATTCATCAAAGAGAAAAAAAAAATTACACTAAAAGCTTTGGGCTAATTTGAAGTTACACCACAACCTTTTATTTTTCATCCGACACTAAAACCTTTCAAAAATTTTAAAATCACACAAATGTTGTGGATGGAGTTAAGAATTTCCGTCAGAAAAATAGATAGTAAAAAAAATCTGAAAATTCTAGAAAATCTAAAAAAAAAAAGAAATTCTGAAAATTCTGGAAAATTCCGTAAAATTTAAAAAATCTGAAAAAAAATCGGAACTTTTATTTTTTAAGAAAAATTATATTGAATAATAATATTAAAAATCAGATCTTTTATTTAAAATTCAAAAATAAAAATTAAAAAATAAAAAAAAATCTGGAAAATTTAAAATGAAAAGTTCCAATTAGAAAAATTCTGGAAAATTTAAAATAAAAAATTTCTGAAAATAATAATATTAAAAATCAGAACTTTTACTTTTTATTTTTAAATTTAAGTAAAAATCTGATTTTTAATATTATTATTCAGATAATTTTTCTTAAAAAATAAAAGTCCCGATTTTTTGATTTTTAAATTTTTCCGAATTTTCAGAATTTTTTTATTTTTATTTTAAATAAAAAATCTAAATTTTAATATTATTCCATTTATTTTTTTCTTAAAATAAATGTTCAGATTTTTTGTCAGATTTTTTAAATTTTCCAGAATTTTCGGAATTTTTTTTTTACTTTTTATTTTTTAATTTTAAATAAAAGATCTGATTTTTCATATTTATTCCAGATAATTTTTTCTTAAAAAATAAAAGTTCGGATTTTTTTTCAGATTTCTAAAATTTTGCAGAATTTTCCACAATTTTCATATTTTTTTATTTTTTTCCAGATTTTTTAGATTTTCCTGAATTTTCAGAATTTTTTTATTTACTTTTTATTTTTCTAAAGGAATTCTTAACGTTATCCACAATATTTGTGGGATTTCAAAATTTTTGAAAGATTTTAGCGTCAGATGGAAAAAAAGTTGTGGTGTAACTTCAAATTAGCCCAAAAGCATTTAGTGTAAAAAAAGAGAGAAGACATAATCTAGCCATATTACTTAGTAAATTGTAATATTTGTCATGCAACTTAATTTGTACAAATTGTAGCCAAAAAGAGCAAATTCGGACCAATTTACCCTCACCCCCTTATTTCTTTCCCCCTGCCTCTCTCTCATTCCCCCCCCCCCCCTCCCCCACCACCACCACCACACACATGTCTCTCTATTTCTCTCTCTGTCTTTCTTTCTCTCCCCCCCCCCCCCACGTCTCTCTCATTCCCCCCACCCACCCCACGTCTCTCTCTTCTCTCTCCTCTCTCTTCTCTCTCAATCCCTCCCTTCCCATCGAATGGCCGCGCCACCCATCACTGTCGTTGGCCATGTTCTCAGGTGACCACCATTGCTCTCACAACCATCTTCACATCTCGCCGGAATCTAGCTATTTCCGGAGCCGACTTCGCCGGAGTTCCAGTTCTTTCCGAATCTTCCCTACTCTGAATCTTCCCTACGACCGCTTGACTCAAGCGACCCCAGTGACTCCGAATCTTCCCTACCCTCTCATTCGATTTTATTTCTCTTTCTCCAACTTTCTCTCTCTAGAAAAATCCTAGATCTATCTTGAAATAATGTTATTTTTGTATTTGTTTTTGATGATTTACAAGTTTTCGTATGATTTCTGGTGATTCGTGGTATATTTGGAGTGATTCAGATCGATTTGTATGTATTGGTGTTTTAGATCTAGTTTTTGGCAAGTTTGCATACGTGGTTACGAATTTACAGTTGGTACGATTTATTCATTTCGTACTGGGTTACCATGTTACAATATTGTCATTTTGTATCATTATGCCTTGATTTTCTGTTAAGATTTTATCATTTCATATCAGTATGAAGTTATGAAATTCGAATTTCATAACACATTTATGCCGATTTAAAATTTTCGTATTGGAGATTTTTGTATACATGTTACGAATTCGTAACTGTTACGACTGGTAAGAAATTGTAACTTCTTACCAAGTGTAACTAGTACGAAGTTACGAATTAATGACTTCGTATGTAACACCCCCGGTTCAGCCCGGGAATATTACATGCCGTGGATTCCGCACCGGAACCCACCAGGCTAAAAATCATTTTTAAAAACGTTCAAAACGCCAAAAGGCCAGTGACGGTAGTATTTTCCAAAACTCACAAAATCATTTGTCAAACCGTCATAAAACGTTCAAGGCCAAAATGCCAAAACTCGATTTAGGGAATCGGTTTTACGAAATAAAACTCAATTTGCAAAATACCGAAAGTCATTTTGAAAGAACTCACGCAGCGGATAAAATACAGTTCGAAAATACATTTTACATCAAGAATAAATAAACAGTCAATACACGATTCCCCACTATATGCCATAACCAGTATCATTTGGGATCCTCGTCTCTTCACGACTGCTCTATTAAATCTCCAATACCTGAAAAATAAGTCCCACAACGGGGTCAACCATAATGCCCGACAAATAACCGCAAATACATAAACATAATTAATCATATGTCATACATCGTGAGAATGATAACCACAAACTATAACCTTACCACTCCCGATTTATCCAACGATTCTCGTCAAAATCCCAATATCACAACAATACCGTATAATACCTTAATAATGAATACTTTTCCGTACACAATCCTCTATGTACAATTACCACAAAAACATACCTCTATTCGGATTCATGTACAATTACCACAAAAAACATACCTCTATTCGGATTCCTTCCAAACGCACCTCATCGACCAAGAATATCCAAATATCATCAGCAACATCTACTATATACTACAATCCTTACAAGATTCCATTTATACATTCGTCAATATGCATTACAACACAGAATACTTATGACATGTAATTGAAATTACTTATCGAAACACTATAACTGAACAAGTAATAACTTGCCTCAATGTCGATACGACGAAGCCGAATCTGCCCAGTAACGCGCAGAAGCAATAACTCACAATATAGAACTCCAATGCACGATCCAACCGTTCAAAATGAAGGACCATGAGTCGGCAACAAGCTGTCCAAAATTAAGTAAAATCAGACTACATCTTGCCCTTGATCGAGCTATTCAATCACGGCTGCTCCACCGAAAATGGAACTCCAAATACGGAAGAAAACCACGATCCACTCAAAAGAGACTTCACTATATGATAAATTTCTACAATTATATAGAATTTCTTTCTTTTAACTCGACAACCCTACACTATTACAAGTCTACATGATTCTCACCCTTCTCACCACTCTCTTTAAAAGAATACAAGAAAGGAATTTAATTTGAATCAAATAAGACTAAAGTGTATTACTTGGGTGTACTTGTGAGAAAGACATCAAGACTCCTTATATAGAATAAGAAGGATTTTCCCCTTTGTTCCCAACTGATGTGGGATAAAAATACATTCTTATAGCGTAAGCAAGACTTCTCATCTTTATTCTCAACCGATGTGGGACAAAACACATCCTTCAAAACACAACTACTGTCCGAGAGCCATAACTCTTACTAACTAAATCCAAATATAATATCCACCGTTCATATTAATCAAACTATTTGATAAATAACATATCCAAAATTCAGCGCAATCCAACGGTTAAATCTTCGGAAATCTATAAAATACCGAGACTTCTCAATATGAATCCGAAAAACAGGAACCTCTCGTTCTTTTAATTATTACGGTCACATTGTACATCCAAATCCAATCTTCACCGTCCAAAATAGACTTTACGGTGTTTACAACTGACTGCCAAAATTACATATTAATCCAACAGTTGGATTTTTATGATTTATGCCTGTAACATCGCTGCACGGGTGAATGTTTGTTGACAGAACTAAAGTTCTGCAAATGGTTTTTACTAATTCGACCATAACTTTCTCGTCCAAACTCGGATTGACTCACTGTTTGGACCACTAGAAATCTAACTCAAATCTACATAATACTGTTAATTTTCAGAATTTTTGAACATCCCAAATGTTGATACTTGTCCACGACACCTCCGAGAAAATGTCCAATCTTGTTTCTATTAACATTTCTGGTATCCCTTTCTTATTTTAAATGTTCCAAGACCAGAAATGTATCTCCAATACATTCAAATAAATTTACAAGTCCTGTATTTAGTCGGTATGTATTCCTAAAATTCAGGATATTACATACTACCCCCCTTAAAAATAAGTTTCGTCCTCGAAACTTGCAATTCTCTTACAAACAACAGTTTAATCAGAAAATCCAACATCACCAAAAGTAAACAATCATTATCGAACAATTCGAACAATATACTTACAGGGTTGTGAAGTCGATGATCTCCCGTGATACTAGCATATGACTCCATTTCGAAAATCTCAACACAATAAAATGCCAATACCAACAAATTGGTAATTTTCGCAATTACTCACACAATTTCGAAAACAATTGATCTCCGCCAAGATCAGATTACAGTTTAGAGAATTGTCGAGTTTTGTGTGGGATTTGTGACGTTGTGTCCTCCTAACCTAGAGCGCATGAGCCGCTCCTTGACACATGCCCGTATCACCGGCGTTACACTCCACATCGAAAGCTGCTTCTTGACACGTGCCTCGCACTGGCGTACACTTTCCGATTGGAGCCGCCCATTACACATGACTACAGCACCGGCGTTCACTCCCTGCCTTGTCGGTCTCGGAAACACCAACAATCACCAAATCCACACAGCACTACAACAGAACTCAAAAATAACATAGTTCCAAAACAATACAGTTCAAAATAGCCAGAAATCCAATTACACAAAAATCACGCTACTACCACATCGGTAGAGTCACATAACACACATGGGCGGTTCCACAAAAACTTGGGCTCCGATACCATAATTGTAACACCCCCGGTTCAGCCCGGGAATATTACATGCCGTGGATTCCGCGCCGGAACCCACCAGGCTAAAAATCATTTTTAAAAACGTTCAGAATGCCAAAAGGCCAGTGACGGTAGTATTTTCCAAAACTCACAAAATCATTTGTCAAACCGTCATAAAACGTTCAAGGCCAAAATGCCAAAACTCGATTTAGGGAATCGGTTTTACGAAATAAAACTCAATTTGCAAAATACCGAAAGTCATTTTGAAAGAACTCACGCAGCGGATAAAATACAGTTCGAAAATACATTTTACATCAAGAATAAATAAACAGTCAATACACGATTCCCCACTATATGCCATAGCCAGTATCATCTGGGATCCTCGTCTCTTCACGACTGCTCTATTAAATCTCCAATACCTGAAAAATAAGTCTCATAGCGGGGTCAACCATAATGCCCGACAAATAACCGAAAATACATAAACATAATTAATCATATGTCATGCATCGTGAGAATGATAACCACAAACTATAACCTTACCACTCCCGATTTATCCAACGATTCTCGTCAAAATCCCAATATCACAATAATACCGTATAATACCTTAATAACGAATACTTTCCCGTACACAATCCTCTATCTACAATTATTACAAAAACATACCTCTATCCGGATTCATGTACGATTACCACAAAAAACATACCTCAATTCGGATTCCTTCCAAACGCACCTCATCGACCAAGAATATCCAAATATCATCAACAACATCTACTATATACTACAATCCTTACAAGATTCCATTTATACATTCGTCAATATGCATTACAACACAGAATACTTATGACATGTAATTGAAATTACTTATCGAAATACTATAACTGAACAAGTAATAACTTGCCTCAATGTCGATACGACGAAGCCGAATCTGCCCAGTAACGTGCAGAAGCAATAACTCACAATATAGAACTCCAATGCACGATCCAACCGTTCAAAATGAAGGACCATGAGTCGGAAACAAGCTGTCCAAAATTAAGTAAAATCGGACTACGTATTGCCCTTCATCGAGCTAATCAATCACGGCTGCTCCACCGAAAATGGAACTCCAAATACGGAAGAAAACCACAATCCACTCAAAAGAGACTTCACTATATGATAAATTTCTACAATCATATAGAATTTCTTTCTTTTAACTCGACAACCCTATACTATTACAATTCTACATGATTCGCACCCTTCTCACCACTCTCTTTAAACAGAATACAAGAAAGGAATTTAATTTGAATCAAATAAGACTAAAGTGTATTACTTGGGTGTACTTGTGAGAAATACATCAAGACTCCTTATATAGAATAAGAAGGATTTTCCCCTTTGTTCCCAACTGATGTGGGATAAAAATACATTCTTATAGCGTAAGCAAGACTTGTCATCTTTATTCTCAACCGATGTGGGACAAAACACATCCTTCAAAACACAACTACTGTCCGAGAGCCATAACTCTTACTAACAAAATCCAAATATAATCTCCACCGTTCATATTAATCAAACTATTTGATAAATAACATATCCAAAATTCAGCGCAATCCAACGGTTAAATCTTCGGAAATCTATAAAATACCGAGACTTCTCAATATGAATCCGAAAAACAGGAACCTCTCGTTCTTTTAATTATTACGGTCACATTGTACATCCAAATCCAATCTTCACCATCCAAAATAGACTTTACGGTGTTTACAACTGACTGCCAAAATTACATATTAATCCGACGGTTGGATTTTTATGATTTATGTCTATAACATCGCTGCACGGGTGAATGTTTGTTGACGGAACTAAAGTTCTGCAAATGGTTTTTACTAATTCGACCATAACTTTCTCGTCCAAACTCGGATTGACTCACTGTTTGGACCACTAGAAATCTAACTCAAATCTACATAATACTGTTAATTTTCAGAATTTTTGAACATCCCAAATGTTGATACTTGTCCACGACACCTCCGAGAAAATGTCCAATCTTGTTTCTATTAACAGTTCCGGTATCCCTTTCTTATTTTAAATGTTCCAAGACCAGAAATGTATATCCAGTACATTCAAATAAATTTACAAGTCCTGTATTTAGTCGGTATGTATTCCTAAAATTCAGGATATTACATCGTATTAGTGTAACCGTAACTATTTCCAGCTACGAATTAGTAAGGGTGTCACTGTTTATACTCTGGTATATTGGTAAGAAATTGTAACTTCTTACCAAGTGTAACTAGTACGAAGTTACGAATTAATGACTTCGTATTAGTGTAACCGTAACTATTTCTAGCTACGAATTAGTAAGGGTGTCACTGTTTACACTCTGGTATATTGGTAAGAAATTGTAACTTCTTACCAAGTGTAACTAGTACGAAGTTACGAATTAATGACTTCGTATTAGTGTAACCGTAACTATTTCCAGCTACGAATTTGTAAGGGTGTCACTGTTTACACTCTGGTATATTGGTAAGAAATTGTAACTTCTTACCGAGTGTACCATTTAAAGTTAACATGTTACTATATTGGTAACGAACGTAACGAAACGTAACGAAAAATAAATAATAAATGATCAATTATTAATCGGGTAATGTAACGAAAAACAAATATCGTATCCGATTATTGGTACCTCGTGTGTAATATTCCGACACGGTAAATAAGATACGAAGTTACGATACAATAACACAAAAGGTAAACAACACGTGGTAACGAGACGGTACGAAATACATATGTCGTAACCGAGAAACTCAAAAAAGATAAGGAGAGATATAAAGTGGGTTAGTTTTATTGAAAAGAAAGGGTATATTGGTCAAACCATGTCATTTTTTGCTAGAATTTGTACAAACTAAGTCCATTGATAAATATTGTCATTGACTTTGGCAAAGTGGCTAAAGGAGTGTATTTCCTCTAAAAAAATTACCCTTCAACAAATGCTTCATATTCTCTTTGGATTTTACCTAGTTTTCTTCCTTTCTTGTGCCTTTCTCTTTTTTCCTAGTTTTCTTCTTTTTTGGTGCCTTTTGTAACACCCCGAGATATTCAGAGTATATTACAGCGCCGTGGACCCCTACATGGGACCCACCAGGCTACAAACAAGGAAACTCCACTCGACTAACCATCTAGGTTAGCGTGGACACACATTTAAATGATATGACATAAAAAGATCCACATGGAGCAACCGGCGAAATAAGTATCAACCGACAATGTAACAACTCAAAATAATACAATACGGAGTTTGAAATGAAAAGCCTAAGTACTCGCGAGTACCATCTATAAGTTTCAAAAGTGTACAACAACCATATCGAAATAGACAAGAGAAATCAGAGGACCAAAATGCACATGTCAACGACCCTGGCCAACATCCTCGTACTGTCCCAGTGCCCGCTCGTCCGGAAGAACATAACCTGAAATCCATAACAAGAATTTCCCCATAACGGGTCCCCAAAGGGGTTAGCAATTACGCTAGTACAAGTAATCAAGGCAAACCAATCGCTTACACATTTCATAGTATAATGCACCAAAACAAACAATTTCAAGGGCCAAAACGAGACATGTCTTTTCCGGAAACAAATAGTCAAATAATCAAATTTGCCTAGGACCAGGACGCCACCATGAATCCCACCCGAGGCCTCTAAGGACCCCTTCCGGGCTGGCTACTTTATAACAACAAATCACGCACAGGCATCGCCTAGGACGAGGACGCCACCATGAATCCCACCCGAGGCCTCTAAGGACCATTCCGAGCTGGCTAGCGAAACAAACTCGTGAATCCAGAATGAAGTCATAGATTCCCCCGAGGCCCCGTCGGACCCTCCCAGGGTGAGCAAAGAACACACAATATACATTACCATTTCATGTTAAGCATAAAGGTTTCCAAAAGAATACTTGCCTTGAATTATTGACGACGTAACGAACGGAAGGATAATCACCAACGAACGCTAAGAATCAACGGAACCGAACCTAACGATTCGAAGAACATAATCACAACCAACTCTAGACGAATATGGAAATGGAATACACCCGAAAACCCGCCTACGATTCATGTATATATATATATTCGTATAAAAATAACAACGAGGGCGGACCACAACCAAACCCTCTCGATTTCGCAAAACCATGAAAATATACCATGAATCCGTAGGGAAACTAAGAATACCAACAAGATTAATCATATTCATCAAGAATCCACCAACAAAACGGAACGGATCGGAAGAAAATCCCAAAATCCCCAAACCGCCCAAAAGTAGGGTTCTAAGAGATTTACCTTGGATTGATGATGAAGAACATAAGTAGGTGTTGTTAATCTACTTCAAAAACTCAAGGTAGAGGATGCCTGAAATTATCGAAGGAAAGAATCACTCGGAAATCGCCTGGAGAGGTTCTGCGTCGCGGGGAGAGAAGAAATGAAACTGATGTGTTCATCTGGGTCAACTCCCTGGTTTATATAGCCAGGGAGTGTTAGCGCGCGCTAATCCTCAAGGTTAGCGTGCGCTAACGGGATAAAATTACAGACCAAAATAGTTAGCGTCCAGTCCAGTAGCCAGACTTCTGGCCGTTAGCGTGCGCTACTCCAAATGTAGCGTGCGCTAATAACCTATCGGTAGCGCGCGCTATCGACCAATAGCGTGCGCTACCTGGGCATCAGTCGAGTCCAGTGACAAACTGTCCAGAACTCACTTGATCCGTTAGCGTGCGCTACCATACAAGCGTAGCGTGCACTAACTGGCACTTTGGCCAAGGTTCGGTAGTAAAGCATCGATCTTGGACACTCACGCTATCGCACGCTACCGGGCATCATCCGCGTGCGCTAGCCTCTCGACATTAGCGTGCTCTAGTCTACACAGCGTACGCTGTCGCCGATCGAGAAAATTTGGAAAAATAGCACTGCCACTCCCAGGGCTAACTCGCTAGCGCGCGCTACGAAACAAACGTAGCGTGCGCTACTATGGGACCCCTAGCGTGCGTTATGCAGAAAAAATAGCGTGCGCTAGGTATGAAATGTGAACGGTCCAAAACACCGGAAGGTGAACGAAACATCAAACGGAACATCTCAACAGGCATCATAACATAGAATGGATCCACGACAACCCCGAAACGGCGGTTCCGCACAACAATAACGAGAATAAAATCCATAGATAATAGGAAAGATACACTGAAAGATACACGAGGGTCACTACTATCGGGAAATACGCCGAAAAAGAAAAATACAAGGGAAAGAAAAATGCGGATATTACATTCTACCCCTCTAAAAACAAGTTTCGTCCCGAAACTTAAGAAACGAACAACTCAGGGTACCTAGCACGCATGCTATCCTCGGTTTCCCAAGTTGCCTCCTCGACACCGTGTCTCGACCACTGCACCTTGACCAAAGGGATGGTCTTATGCCTCAGTCGTTTTCCCAATGTTCCAAAATCTTCAAAGGACGCTCCTCAAAAGTAATATCCTCGGCGACGTCAATCTCATCATAATCGATGATGTGACTAGGGTCCGGGACATATTTCCTCAGCTGGGAAACATGAAAAACGCTATGAACATGACTCAGGGCCGGGGGCAACGCCAAACGGTATGCCAACCCACCGACTCGCTCGAGAATCTCGAAGGGTCCAATAAATCTCGGACTCAACTTCCCTTTTTCCCGAAGCGGAAAATTCCCATCGTCGCGACACCTTGACAAAAGCGTGGTCTCCCACCTCGAATTCTAAAGGTCGACGACGGACATCGGCATAGGACTTCTGTCGACTCTGGGCAGTCAACATCCGTTCCCGAATTAATTCTATCTTCCGCCTCGTCTCTAAAACGACATCCGGCTCGGTCCCAACCAAATCGGACGCCTCATTCCAACAAATCGGCGATCGACATCGCCGCCCATAAAGTGCCTCATACGGTGCCATCTGAATCGACGCGCGCCAACTATTGTTGTACGTGAATTCGATTAATGGCAAATGCTCCTCCCAGTCACTGCTCCAATCGAGAGCACAAGCACGCAACATATCCTCAAATGTCTGGATAGTGCGCTCCGACTGTCCATCTGACTGGGGATGAAAAGAGGTACTCAAATGCAAACGGGTACCCAACGCCTTATGCACCGCCTGCCAAAAGTGCGATACAAAATGGCCATCACGATCCGAAACAATAGACTTCGGAGTACCGTGAAGCCTCACAATCTGCGTGATAAACACACGAGCTAACTTCTCCGGGCCCCAAGTGTCCTTGATGCCCAGAAAATGTGCCGACTTTGTCAGACGATCAACAATCACCCATACCATATTCATGCCCGACCTCGATCTCGGCAAACTCGTAACGAAATCCATCGATATGTCTTCCCACTTCCATTCCGGAACCGGAAGTGACTGCAATAACCCAGCCGGTCGCTGATGCTCGATTTTGACCTGCTGGCAAGTCATGTAATATCCGAAATTTCTACTACTGTTGTTTGATATTATTTTATCCGAGTTATATTGTACAGCATGGAATCTGTACAGTAAGGATAAAATAAATGAAGGACTGAGATGTCAGTATTGGTATAATTGTCGTATTTGGTCGACAGTTACATTTGAGGATATTGTGTATCAGGTTGTCGTACTTTTGATATTGGGTATATCGTATGATGATATTATTGGATTCAGTGTTTGTGTTCAGTGTGTCTTATGTTCGTTTTTGGTATGTCGAGACGTTGGACAAGAACTGCGGAAAATGGCTAAGTATAGCCTTATTAGCGCATCCGATATTCATGCATAGCGCACGCTATCGTGCGAGATTAGCGCCGCGCTTCGTTCATAGGTTAGCGTCGCTAATGTAGTCCGTCGAAGGAATCTGCGTATGGACCGTGCTTTCGGCTGCGTTACGGTAAGTCAACGGTTGTTGTCACGAAGTATTAGCGCACGCTAAAGATTAGGCTTAGCGCACGCTAAATATATATCGATCAACAAGGAATCTTATCCTTGTAAGATCTTTGTCGGAATGTGGGGGCGAGTGGTAGGTGAACACCGTAGTAAGTCAACTTCGGATAGCGCACGCTAAGAGTAAGGACTTGCGTGCGCTAGACATGATGATTTACGTGCGTTAATGCATGGGCATTACGTCGTAAGGTAGTTCTGAAGCAAGGCGGTAGCCTGCAGGCTTCGATGGCGCACGCTAACAAAGTCGATTAGCGCACGCTAAGGCTAGCGCACGCTAAACATAAGGGTTTAGCGCACGCTAGTAAGGTATTCTATATAAAGGGACAAGCGGGTGTCATGAAACATTTCGTCCATTTCTTTCCTTTCACCCGATAGAGACAACCTTGTGAGAACATTTGGAGTTCCTAAACACTGAGGATGATCCTCTTTAACAAGATTAAAGATGGAAATCATGGAGTAAAGCTTTGTTCTTGAGATCATTGGTGATTCTTGAAATCAATCCTTTCCTTCAAAAAAAAGGTAATTACTCTTCACTTTGAGATTTCGTTTTGGATTGTATATGATGTTCTTGAGTTGATGATTATCATATAAACAAGTTGATGAGCATGACAACGAGTTGGATTACCGTACTAAGTTAATGTTGCTATCAATATATGAGTATTGATATGTTTCGTATGGTTTTGGATGGAATTCAAGATATATGTTAATGTAATTCCCTTCTTCAATTCGGATTTTTGATGTTTTGTCGTTGGTTACTTCGTATGGAAACAATTATGGTGATGCTACTGTGATTCTTGAAGTTATATAAATTGTATGTCGAAGAACATGATGAATAAGGATTTTTAGATGTTAGAACACATCGGATTTTATCATTTTATGGATCATGAACGTGAATTTGGATAATTCGTGTTCTTGAAGAGCTATTAAATTATATGTCATGATTGTTATGAAATCCTTAATCTCGAGATGAGTTGATCATTGTCATGATGGAAGTGTTAGGCGATGCTTGAAATGCATGCCACTACACGGCATTAGCGCCGCGCTCGTTTCTTGCCTAGCGCGCTAACGGGAGAAACTTAGCGCACGCTCGTTATGCGTTTAACGTGCGCTAAGTAGGCGGCGATCTTGATATTTTTGTGTTTTGATTAGGAATTCGTGATGGTTTGACTTGGTTGGTTATTTGTGTTTATTCGAGGTTGTGTTGAACCGTTGAGTTCGATTGGTTAGTTTGTCGGTTGTTGATTGTTATCGGATATGTGTTATTTGATTTCTTGATAGGTTGAGATTGTTGATCGGTGATTATAACCGGATATTGCGGTCGCGTTCGAGTATGTCCATTGTATTGCTTTTGATCGGTGAGGAGCTCGTAGACAAAGCAATGTGTTGATAGCGGACTTCGTCGTATCGGTATCGAGGCAAGTTATTACTTGCTCAGTTATAATATTAAATGAATGGTTACAGTTTCATTTCGTTTATAATGCAAAAAGCGATGATTATTATTGAGAACTCTGGGTATTCGGATCGCATATCGTTCTTTCGATTAGGAGATAAATCATAATGTATATGCTTATCTCGATTATTGGTATGTTCGAGTATCAAGGTTACATTATGGTAAAGACGAGGATATGAGTATCTATAGTTTATTGTTCGTTTGGATCGCCGAGCATTGAGGATAATCATCGGTGATGATTGGACATCGATATTTCTCCCGAAGGACTCGGGGCAAGTATCTTATATTGATTCAATTAGAGTTAGTGATTTGATCATGCGTATTATCATTCATGTTGTCGAACATGAGGTCGTCTTAATTGATTTGTCATATTGTCGTTCATGTTGCGTTGTTCATGATGATGAACATATTATTTTGCATATGCGTATGCATATTGTGTTGTTTATGTTGTGTTGATCCGATGGGATCGCGCGATCTATCTTTGAGGAGCCTTTGGGTCGGATGTCCGCTCGTGTTGGTCCGACGGGATCATCTTGGGATCTATCTTGAGGCGGCTGGATCGTTGGATTACCCGATATTGTGTTATTGTTGTGCATATGTATATTGTTGGTTATCCACCTCGTGTTGATCTTGTAGGATCATCTTGGGATCTATCTTTGAGAAGCTGGATCATGGGATTTCCATTGAGTATACATAGTTGTTATTGTTTTTGAGCATATTGACGTTGTCATATGAGTATGCATTTGTAGGTCTTGTGTTAGGACCTTGTCCGTATTACATTGATCGATCTCGGATTAGGTGATATGATTATCGTGGCACATCATATCTCGAGGTATGTTCGTATTTTCTTTGGTCTTTGTCTTTGATGGACGATCGGTTATCGTCTTGGGATTTGATGATATTATTCGATGGATCGTATTGGTCAGAAATGGTAGATTTCCGTATCGTGAGTTGGTTACGATAGTTTGAGGATCTTGAGTATTGTTCGAGGTACAATATAGATTTTATGTTTGAGTTTATTGGTTAATCGAGTACAAGATGTGAAATGTGAAAATGGTTATTCTGATGAGAATTACTTGAGTAAGTAAAGTTATGGCGGTAAGATTACATTGGTCGTATTCTTATTACGTATTCTCGTTGGTATGTATTATTGATGTGATGTGATTGATATCATTGTTGGATATTATGGTGACCCGTTGTGGGATTTCTTTTTAGGTCTTTGGAGTATCGAGCTTGTAGCGGTCGTGAAGAGATGAGCTTCCCGCGGGATCTTGGCTAGGACATGTTGTGTGCATTGAGTTTCTTGATTGGTTCTTGTATTCCATTGCTAGAATATCTTTTTGGTTGGTCTTTTCTGCCGCGTGAGTATTTTGAATTGACCTTTTGGTATCAGTAACCGAGGTTGCTTTGGAAGTCGTTTTCTAAACTTTTGAGTGTCATTTTTTGGCCTCGCGATTTCAAATGAGTTTTACGGTTTTTGATAAATGGATTTTATAAGTCTTTGTGAATTTTTAAAGATAGTACCGTCGTTGGCCTCTTGGGCATTTGTAAATGTTTGCAAAAATTTCTTTTAGCCTTGTGGGTTCCATCTCGGGGCCCACGGCGCTGTAATATTTCCGGTTAAATGCAGGGTGTTACGAATATGGTATCGGAGCTTAGGTTGAGAAAACCTAGGCATTCGGTCGAGTTAGTCGTGTTTTTGTTGCGTCATTCGAGTTGTCGATTGACAAATACTAGAGCCGTGAGTCTTTGTTGTTCACTCAGGCTTTCGCGTTATCGGATTTGCCAGTATCGTACTGGGCTTGTTATAACTTTTCCAAATGGTGTTAACGAGATTATCTGGAATGAGATGTATTGTGTTCTTGAGTCGAACTGAGTTTGCAAAACGTGTGTTTTGAAAATACCTGTGTCGAGTATTTTCTTGAGTCTAGACATGTGCCAGTATCACGGGGAATCGTCGGCTTCACGATCTGTAAGTATTTGGATTTTTGAATTGCATTGAGATTTATTGCTGTTCTATAGTTGATGTGTCTTGAGATTCAGCAGATATCATGCGTTACAGTATGAGATGTCAGAGTGGGACAGGATTGATGATGATGATTGATCGTTGTCGTGATGGTTTTGGGATATTTTGGGTTGAACAGTATGTTTGTTTGTTTTCTATGACGGATGGCAAGTTTCGAGGACGAAACTTATTTTAAGGGGTGTAGAATGTAATATCCGAAATTTCTACTACTGTTGTTTGATATTATTTTATCCGAGTTATATTGTACAGCATGGAATGCATGCAGTAAGGATAAAATAAATGAAGGACTGAGATGTCGATATTGGTATAATTGTCGTATTTGGTCGTGATTACATTTGAGGATATTGTGTATCGGGTTGTCGTACTTTTGATATTGGGTATATCGTATGATGATATTATTGGATTCGGTGTTTGTGTTGATGTGTCTTATGTTCGTTTTTGGTATGTCGAGGCGTTGGACAAGAAGCTGCGGAAAATGGCTAAGTATAGCCTTATTAGCGCCACGCGATATTCATGCATAGCGCACGCTATCGTGCGGGATTAGCGCACGCTACGTTCATAGGTTAGCGTCGCTAATGTAGTCCGATCGAAGGAATCTGCGTATGGACCAGGCCGCTTTCGGCGCACGTTACGGTAAGTCAACGGTTGTTGTCCTGAAGTATTAGCGCACGCTAAAGATTAGGCTTAGCGCACGCTAAATATATATCGATCAACAAGGAATCTTATCCTTGTAAGATCTTTGTCGAATGTGGGGCGAGTGGTAGGTGAACAACGTAGTAAGTCAACCGGATAGCGCACGCTAAGAGTAAGGACTTGCGTGCGCTAGACATGATGATTTACGTGCGTTAATGCATGGGCATTACGTCGTAAGGTAGTTTCTGAAGCAAGACGGTAGCCTGCAGGCTTCGATAGCGCACGCTAACAAAGTCAGTTAGCGCACGCTAAGGCTAGCGCATGCTAAACATAAGGGTTTAGCGCACGCTAGTAAGGTATTCTATATAAAGGGACAAACGGGTGTCATGAAACATTTCGTCCATTTCTTTCCTTTCACCCGATAGAGACAACCTTGTGAGAACATTTGGAGTTCCTAAACATGAGGATGATCCTCTTTAACAAGATTAAAGATGGAAATCATGGAGTAAAGCTTTGTTCTTGAGATCATTGGTGATTCTTGGAAATCAATCCTTTCCTTCAAAAAAAAGGTAATTACTCTTCACTTTGAGATTTCGTTTTGGATTGTATATGATGTTCTTGAGTTGATGATTATCATATAAACAAGTTGATGAGCATGACAACGAGTTGGATTACCGTACTAAGTTAATGTTGCTATCAATATATGAGTATTGATATGTTTCGTATGGTTTTGGATGGAATTCAAGATATATGTTAATGTAATTCCCTTCTTCAATTCGGATTTTTGATGTTTTGTGGTTGGTTACTTCGTTTGGAATCAATTTTGGTGTTGCTTCTTTGATTCTTGAAGTTATATAAATTGTATGTCGAAGAACATGATGAATAAGGATTTTTAGATGTTAGAACACATCGGATTTTATCATTTATGGATCATGAGAACGTGAATTTGGATAATTCGTGTTCATGAAGAGCTATTATATTATATGTCATGATTGTTATGAAATCCTTAATCTCGAGATGAGTTGATCATTGTCATGATGGAAGTGTTAGACGATGCTTGAAATGCATGCCACTACGGCATTAGCGCACGCTACGTTCTTGCCTGCGCGCGCTAACGGGAGAAACTTAGCGCACGCTACGTTATGCGTTTAACGTGCGCTAAGTAGGCGGCAGTGCAATATTTTTGTGTTTTGATTAGGAATTCGTGATGGTTTGACTTGGTTGGTTCATTGTGTTTATTCGAGGTTGTGTTGAACCGTTGAGTTCGATTGGTTAGTTTGTCGGTTGTTGATTGTTATCGGATATGTGTTATTTGATTTCTTGATAGGTTGAGATTGTTGATCGGTGATTATAACCGGATATTGCGGTCGCGTTCGAGTATGTCCATTGTATTGCTTTTGATCGGGCCGAGGAGCTCGTAGACAAAGGCAATGTGTTCGATAGCGACTTCGTCGTATCGGTATCGAGGCAAGTTATTACTTGCTCGATTATAATATTTAATGAATGGTTTGATTTCATTTCGTTTATAATGCATATAGCGATGATTATTATTGTGAACTCGGTATTCGGATCGCATATCGTTCTTTCGATTCTGGGAGATAAATCATAATGTATATGCTTATCTCAGTTATTGGTATGTTCGAGTATCAAGGTTACATTATGGTAAAGACGAGGATATGAGTATCTATAGTTTATTGTTCGTTTGGATCGCCGAGCATTGAGGATAATCATCGGTGATGATTGGACATCGATATTTCTCCCGAAGGACTCGGGGCAAGTATCTTATATTGATTCAATTAGAGTTAGTGATTTGATCATGCGTATTATCATTCATGTTGTCGAACATGAGGTCGTCTTAATTGATTTGTCATATTGTCGTTCATGTTGCGTTGTTCATGATGATGAACATATTGTTTTGCATATGCGTATGCATATTGTGTTGTTTATGTTGTGTTGATCCGATGGGATCGCGCGATCTATGCTGAGGGCGCTGGATCGGATGTCCACCTCGTGTTGGTCCGACGGGATCATCTTGGGATCTATGCTGAGGGCGCTGGATCGTTGGATTACCCAGTATTGTGTTATTGTTGTGCATATGTATATTGTTGGTTATCCACCTCGTGTTGATCTTGTAGGATCATCTTGGGATCTATGCTGAGGGCGCTGGATCATGGGATTTCCATTGAGTATACATAGTTGTTATTGTTTTTGAGCATATTGACGTTGTCATATGAGTATGCATTTGTAGGTCTTGTGTTAGGACCTTGTCCGTATTACATTGATCTGATCTCGGATTAGACTGATATGATTATCGTGGCACATCATATCTCGAGGTATGTTCCGTATTTTCTTTGGTCTTTGTCTTTGATGGACGATCGGTTATCGTCTTGGGATTTGATGATATTATTCGATGGATCGTATTGGTCAGAAATGGTAGATTTCCGTATCGTGAGTTGGTTACGATAGTTTGAGGATCTTGAGTATTGTTCGAGGTACAATATAGATTTTATGTTTGAGTTTATTGGTTAATCGAGTACAAGATGTGAAATGTGAAAATGGTTATTCTGATGAGAATTACTTGAGTAAGTAAAGTTATGGCGGTAAGATTACATTGGTCGTATTCTTATTCTGTATTCTCGTTGGTATGTATTATTGATGTGATGTGATTTATATCATTGTTGGATATTATGGTGACCCGTTGTGGGATTTCTTTTAGGTCTTTGGAGTATCGAGCTTGTAGCGGTCGTGAAGAGATGAGCTTCCGCGGGATCTTGGCTAGGACATGTTGTGTGCATTGAGTTTCTTGATTGGTTCTTGTATTCATTGCTAGAATATCTTTTTGGTTGGTCTTTTCTGCCGCGTGAGTATTTTGAATTGACCTTTTGGTATCGTAGCGAGGTTGCTTTGGAAGTCGTTTTCTAAACTTTTGAGTGTCACTGTTTGGCCTCGCGATTTCAAATGAGTTTTTACGACGGTTTTGATAAATGGATTTTATAAGTCTTTGTGAATTTTTAAAGATAGTACCGTCGTTGGCCTCTTGGGCATTTTTAAATGTTTGCGAAAATTTCTTTTAGCCTTGTGGGTTCCATCTCGGGCCACGGCTGTAATATTTCGGTTAAATGCAGGGTGTTACGAGAATATGGTATCGGAGCTTAGGTTGAGAAAACCTAGGCATTCGGTCGAGTTAGTCGTGTTTTTGTTGCGTCATTCGAGTTGTCGATTGACAAATACTAGAGCCGTGAGTCTTTGTTGTTCACTCGGGCTTTCGCGTTATCGGATTTGCGATCGTCATCGGGCTTGTTATAACTTTTCCAAATGGTGTTAACGAGATTATACGGAATGAGATGTATTGTGTTCTTGAGTCGGGCGAGTTTGCAAAGCGTGTGTTTTGAAAATACATGTCGAGTATTTTCTTGAGTCTAGACATGTGCCAGTATCACGGGGAATCGTCGGCTTCACGATCTGTAAGTATTTGGATTTTTGAATTGCATTGAGATTTATTGCTGTTCTATAGTTGATGTGTCTTGAGATTCAGCAGATATCATGCGTTACAGTATGAGATGTCAGAGTGGGACAGGATTGATGATGATGATTGATCGTTGTCGTGATGGTTTTGGGATATTTTGGGTTGAACAGTATGTTTGTTTGTTTTCTATGACGGATGGCAAGTTTCGAGGACGAAACTTATTTTAAGGGGTGTAGAATGTAATATCCGAAATTTCTACTACTGTTGTTTGATATTATTTTATCCGAGTTATATTGTACAGCATGGAATCTGTACAGTAAGGATAAAATAAATGAAGGACTGAGATGTCAGTATTGGTATAATTGTCGTATTTGGTCGACAGTTACATTTGAGGATATTGTGTATCAGGTTGTCGTACTTTTGATATTGGGTATATCGTATGATGATATTATTGGATTCAGTGTTTGTGTTCAGTGTGTCTTATGTTCGCTTTTGGTATGTCGAGACGTTGGACAAGAACTGCGGAAAATGGCTAAGTATAGCCTTATTAGCGCACGCTGATATTCATGCATAGCGCACGCTATCGTGCAGGATTAGCGCACGCTACGTTCATAGGTTAGCGTACGCTAATGTAGTCCGATCAGAAGGAATCTGCGTATGGACCCGGCTGCTTTCGGCGCACGTTCTGGTAAGTCAACGGTTGTTGTCCTGAAGTATTAGCGCACGCTAAAGATTAGGCTTAGCGCACGCTAAATATATATCAGTCAACAAGGAATCTTATCCTTGTAAGATCTTTGTCGGAATGTGGGGGCGAGTGGTAGGTGAACACTGTAGTAAGTCAACTTCGGATAGCGCACGCTAAGAGTAAGGACTTGCGTGCGCTAGACATGATGATTTACGTACGTTAATGCATGGGCATTACGTACGTAAGGTAGTTTACGAAGCAAGACAGTAGCCTCTGGGCTTCGATAGCGCACGCTAACAAAGTCAGTTAGCGCACGCTAAGGCTAGCGCACGCTAAACATAAGGGTTTAGCGCACGCTAGTAAGGTATTCTATATAAAGGGACAAACGGGTGTCATGAAACATTTCGTCCATTTCTTTCCTTTCACCCGATAGAGACAACCTTGTGAGAACATTTGGAGTTCCTAAACACTGAGGGATGATCCTCTTTAACAAGATTAAAGATGGAAATCATGGAGTAAAGCTTTGTTCTTGAGATCATTGGTGATTCTTGGAAATCAATCCTTTCCTTCAAAAAAAAGGTAATTACTCTTCACTTTGAGATTTCGTTTTGGATTGTATATGATGTTCTTGAGTTGATGATTATCATATAAACAAGTTGATGAGCATGACAACGAGTTGGATTACCGTACTAAGTTAATGTTGCTATCAATATATGAGTATTGATATGTTTCGTATGGTTTTGGATGGAATTCAAGATATATGTTAATGTAATTCCCTTCTTCAATTCGGATTTTGATGTTTTGTCGTTGGTTACTTCGTATGGAAACAATTATGGTGATCTTCTTGTGATTCTTGAAGTTATATAAATTGTATGTCAAGAACATGATGAATAAGGATTTTTAGATGTTAGAACACATCGGATTTTATCATTTATGGATCATGAACGTGAATTTGGATAATTCGTGTTCTTGAAGAGCTATTAAATTATATGTCATGATTGTTATGAAATCCTTAATCTCGAGATGAGTTGATCATTGTCATGATGGAAGTGTTAGACGATGCTTGAAATGCATGCCACTACGGCATTAGCGCACGCTACGTTCTTGCCTAGCGCGCTAACGGGAGAAACTTAGCGCACGCTACGTTATGCGTTTAACGTGCGCTAAGTAGGCGGCAAGGCGGTATTTTTATGTTTTGATTAGGAATTCGTGATGGTTTGACTTGGTTGGTTCGATTGTGTTTATTCGAGGTTGTGTTGAACCGTTGAGTTCGATTGGTTAGTTTGTCGGTTGTTGATTGTTATCGGATATGTGTTATTTGATTTCTTGATAGGTTGAGATTGTTGATCGGTGATTATAACCCGATATTGCGGTCGCGTTAAGTATGTCCATTGTATTGCTTTTGATCGGTGAGGAGCTCGTAGACAAAGGCAATGTGTTGATAGCGACTTAAATATCGGTATCGAGGCAAGTTATTACTTGCTCGGTTATAATATTTAATGAATGGTTTGATTTCATTTCGTTTATAATGCATATAGCGATGATTATTATTGTGAACTCGGTATTCGGATCGCATATCGTTCTTTCGATTAGGAGATAAATCATAATGTATATGCTTATCTCGATTATTGGTATGTTCGAGTATCAAGGTTACATTATGGTAAAGACGAGGATATGAGTATCTATAGTTTATTGTTCGTTTGGATCGCCGAGCATTGAGGATAATCATCGGTGATGATTGGACATCGAGATTTCTCGAAGGACTCGGGGCAAGTATCTTATATTTCTTCAATTTGAGTTAGTGATTTGATCATGCGTATTATCATTCATGTTGTCGAACATGAGGTCGTCTTAATTGATTTGTCATTTTGTCGTTCATGTTGCGTTGTTCATGATGATGAACATATTGTTTTGCATATGCGTATGCATATTGTGTTGTTTATGTTGTGTTGATCCGATGGGATCGCGCGATCTATCTTGAGGGCGCTGGATCGGATGTCCACCTCGTGTTGGTCCGACGGGATCATCTTGGGATCTATCCGAGGGCGCTGGATCATTGGACGGGTTTTTCCACCTCGTGTTGGTCCGACGGGATCATCTTGGGATCTATCCGAGGGCGCTGGATCGTTGGATTACCCAGTATTGTGTTATTGTTGTGCATATGTATATTGTTGGTTATCCACCTCGTGTTGATCTTGTAGGATCATCTTGGGATCTATCTTGAGGGCGGGATCATGGGATTTCCATTGAGTATACATAGTTGTTATTGTTTTTGAGCATATTGACGTTGTCATATGAGTATGCATTTGTAGGTCTTGTGTTAGGACCTTGTCCGTATTACATTGATCGATCTCGGATTAAGTGATATGATTATCGTGGCACATCATATCTCGAGGTATGTTCCGTATTTTCTTTGGTCTTTGTCTTTGATGGACGATCGTTATCGTCTTGGGATTTGATGATATTATTCGATGGATCGTATTGGTCAGAAATGGTAGATTTCCGTATCGTGAGTTGGTTACGATAGTTTGAGGATCTTGAGTATTGTTCGAGGTACAATATAGATTTTATGTTTGAGTTTATTGGTTAATCGAGTACAAGATGTGAAATGTGAAAATGGTTATTCTGATGAGAATTACTTGAGTAAGTAAAGTTATGGCGGTAAGATTACATTGGTCGTATTCTTATTACGTATTCTCGTTGGTATGTATTATTGATGTGATGTGATTGATATCATTGTTGGATATTATGGCTGACCCGTTGTGGGATTTCTTTTTAGGTCTTTGGAGTATCGAGCTTGTAGCGGTCGTGAAGAGATGAGCTTCCGCGGGATCTTGGCTAGGACATGTTGTGTGCATTGAGTTTCTTGATTGGTTCTTGTATTCATTGCTAGAATATCTTTTTGGTTGGACTTTTCCTGCCGCTTGAGTAATATGAATCGACCTTTTGGTATCTGGTAACTGAGGTTGCTTTGGAAGTCGTTTTCTAAACTTTTGAGTGTCGGCTGTTTGGCCTCGCGATTTCAAATGAGTTTTTACGACGGTTTTTGATAAATGGATTTTATAAGTCTTTGTGAATTTTTAAAGATAGTACCGTCGTTGGCCTCTTGGGCATTTGTAAATGTTTGCGAAAATTTCTTTTAGCCTTGTGGGTTCCATCTCGGGGCCCACGGCGCTGTAATATTTCCGGTTAAATCTGGGGGTGTTACAAGTCAAACATCTCGCTACAAACTGTGCGACCTCCTCCTTCATATCATTCCACCAGAAATTCCTCCTCAGGTCCTTGTACATCTTATTCAAACCAGGATGAACGGAATAAGGTGTAGCATGGGCCTCACGCAAAATACTTTGTCGCAACTCTGGGTCGTTCGGCACACAAAGCCGACTCTGGAATCTCAAAACACCATCCTCGTGAATCACAAATCCATGAGACTTTCCCTTAAGAACGTTCTCTCGGATTTGAGTAATCATCGGGTCCTCTAATTGCTTCAGCTTAATTTCATCGATCAAAGACGACGAAATCTCTAAAGCACAAAGTTGCCCGACAGCTCCAGGCAACAAAACCTCAATATCAAACTCAATCAAAGCCCGCCGAAGCTCAGACTGAGACGTAAGGACCTCAAGCGTTCGCAACGCAATCGGTTTCCGACTCAAGGCGTCGGCCACGACGTTCGCCTTGCCCGGATGATAAAGGATTTCGAGGTCGTAATCCTTAATCAGCTCTAACCACCTCCTCTGCCTCATATTCAACTCCCGCTGAGTAAATATGTATTTCAGACTTTTATGATCGGTAAAAATCTGACATGCAGAGCCGAAAATATAGTGACGACAAATCTTGAGTGCAAAGACAACCGCCGCAAACACCAAATCGTGAGAAGGGTAGTTAAGCTCTTATGGCCTCAAGCTGTCTCGACGCATAGGCAATGGTCTTGCCGTCCGCATCAACACGCACCCAAGACCACTGTCCCAAGCATCGCTATAAACGGCGAATCCTCGTTGCCACATGGCAACGCCAAAACCGGGCTGAAGTCAAATGCTTCTTCGGTTCCTCAAAACTCGACTGTCTCGTCATTCCGCGAACTTCTCGGATTTCTGGAGCAACTGTGTAAGTGGCCGAGCTAGTTTTGAGAAACCCTCGACGAACCTATGGTAGTAGCCAGCCAAACCCAAGAAACTACGGACCTCCTTCACATTTGTGGGCGATGCCCAATCCAACACTGCCTCAATTTTCTGCGGATCCACACGAACTCCCTCGGCTGAAATCACGTGACCCAAAAACATCACTTCCCTCAGCCAGAACTCATATTTCGAGAACTTAGCATAGAGTCGCTCGGTCCTCAAAATGTCTAACACTATCCGCAAATGATGGGCATGCTCATCCTCACTCCTCGAATATATAAGAATATCGTCAATGAAGACGACGACACACTTATCCAAATACTCGATAAAGACCTTGTTCATCAACTGCATGAACACCGCCGGCGCATTAGTTAACCTAAAGGGCATAACTACAAACTCATAATGTCCGTATCTCGTCCGAAAAGCTGTTTTCGGCACGTCGGACTCTCTCACCCGAAGCTGATAGTACCCCGATTTCAAATCAATCTTCGAGAATACCGCAGCTCCCTGCAACTAGTCAAACAAGTCATCAATTCTCGGCAAAGGATACTTGTTCTTGATGGTCACCTTGTTTAGTTCGCGATAGTCGATACACAAACGTAGTGAACCATCCTTCTTATGCACAAACAGGATCGGTGCGCCCCAAGGCAAAGCGCTCGGTCGAATATAACCCGACTCAAGAAGCTCACTCAATTGCTTTTTCAGCTCGGCCATCTCTGAAGGTGCCATGCGATACGGCGCCTTCGAAATTGGAGCCGCACCCGGTCTAACTCTATAGCAAACTCAACATCACGATCCGGTGGCAATCCCGGTAACTCGTCAGGAAATACATCAGGAAACTCACTAACGACTGGAATCGATGAAAGCTCGACTCCACCATCCTCCGCCTTCAAGGCATAGCACCAATAACCAGTACACCCCTTTCGCAGGAGACTCATCGCCTTCAAGGCATTAATAACGAACTTCTGGTTTCCCCTCTTTCGCCCCGCGAAAGAGTGCTCGGTGCCGTCCTCGGCTAACATAGTGATGATTCTCGTGCGGTAGTTCATGATTGTGCCATGCCGCTCGAGCCAATCATCCCCGAGAATTAAATCCTCACCCTCAATATCAACAACGATAAGATTAGAGAGCCAGGCTCTCTCACAAATAAACACAGAACAGTCTCGGACCTCTCGATCGCCAACGATCCTATCACCGCTAGGAAGTTTAACGATGAAAGACTCGCAAGGCGACAAACAGTCGAGACTCAAACGGTGCACACACCCCAGCGATATGAATGAATGTTTAGCACCAGAATCGAAAAGCACACTGACAGGATGAGAATGGATATGAACAGCACTGCCGCCACGAAGAGTCTTTGGGTCATCGGCCCTCCTCATCTCGTAGATACGCGGCTGGGCAGAGCCGACACTGGAAGCTCCTCCTCTAGCGGGCTGACCCCGACCCCTACCTCGGCCGGCACTCGTTGGAGGCGGCGGAGCAAATGAGCCCTGGTTCACACTTGGCTCCATAGGTGCTGGAAAAGAAGTATGAGTACCAAAAAGCCGCCTTGCTCGCTCACAAAAGGAAGACTTGTGGCCCGACTGACCACAAGTATGACAAATCAGAGGCGGACGAGGACACTCCCGGTTCCGATGGCCCGGCTCGCCACAGTTAAAGTATTTGGTATCCCGAACGAGGGTACTGGCAGTACCTCGATAGCCCCCAGAGAAACGAGCCGAATTACCACCAGGAATATTCGCAGACTGAGACTTGTGCTGACCTCCACCCTTGTGACTCGAGAAATTTTCGGTGGATTTCTGTTTCTTACTCTCTCGAACCGCCGCATTGGCCGTCACCGACATATCATAGGCAAGAGCTCGACTCTGATAATCCTTCAGGGTAGTGCAGACAAGTCCAGACATGTAGTCCCGAATCGACAGTTTCATACGTCTGGAGAAATGAAAAATTTTGTCGCTCTCCTCGACAACTTGGGTCTTCACGTAACCCAACTCCTTGTTAAAATCGGCAATAGCTTGGGATACGGGAATATCCCGAGATTGAGCATCATAGAAGGCATGGACTCGAGCCTGTCTAACCGGCCACGGGCAATATTCGGTTTCCATCAATTCCTGAAATTCGGCCCATGAAGCAACATGATCTTTGGGCCCAACAGCCTCCCACCAATCTGTGGCGTCCCCAGTGAGAAAATACTGGGCGATAGGAACCTTACGATCCTCGAGACAGTTGGTGGCAACAAAGACTTTGGATATCTCTTTGATCCACCCTTCCCAACCAATCGGGTCAGAGGCTCCCGTGAACTGAGGAGGATGCATCTTGATGAAATCCTGGAGCCAACAGTCCACTCCGTCCCGAGCAGCATGGGCTGGATTCTGGACCGCCTGGGCAATCGCCGCCATCTGGTTTACCATCTGTTGCATAACAGCCGCAACACCAAGATCGGCGCGCTCCTGCAAAGAAGCATGACTGTGACGGTCATCGGTACTTCCGGCTCCCGAAGAATGCGACGTGGCCGCCCCACAGGCTGCCCCACGTCCTCGGCCGCGTCCACGACCACGACCACGACCACGACCACGACCACGGTTTCCTCCGGCATCCATACTGGTGTTAAAAGATAACGGAAGTATATCGAGGATGAGTAAGGGAGGAAAAAGTAATTATGACGATAAACAAAAGAGGGAGAATAACCACAGTTCAAGAAACGGAATACAGTACGAGAAAGTAAAGAATCGAGTAAGGAAACTTACGAACACTGGAAGTACTGAGATGCCAGCAGCGGTGTGACAATGTGCAAAACAAAACACGACTAGACCCAAATAACCGACAAGCCTAGGTATCCATAAACCTGGCTCTGATACCATTTCTGTAACACCCCGAGATATTCAGAGTATATTACAGCGCCGTGGACCCCTACATGGGACCCACCAGGCTACAAACAAGGAAACTCCACTCGACTAACCATCTCGGTTAGCGTGGACACACATTTAAATGATATGACATAAAAAGATACACACGGAGCAACCGGAGAAATAAGTATCAACCGACAATGTAACAATTCAAAATAATATAATACGGAGTTTGAAATGAAAAGCCTAAGTACTCGCGAGTACCATCTATAAGTTTCAAAAGTGGACAACAACCATATCGAAATAGACAAGAGAAATCAGAGGACCAAAATGCACATGTCAACGACCCTGGCCAACATCCTCGTACTGTCCCAGTGCCCGCTCATCCGGAAGAACATAACCTGAAATCCATAACAAGAATTTCCCCATAACGGGTCCCCAAAGGGGTTAGCAATTACGCTAGTACAAGTAATCAAGGCAAACCAATCGCTTACACATTTCATAGTATAATGCACCAAAACAAACAATTTCAAGGGCCAAAACGAGACATGTCTTTTCCGGAAACAAACAGTCAAATAATCAAATTTGCCTAGGACCAGGACGCCACCATGAATCCCACCCGAGGCCTCTAAGGACCCCTTCCGGGCTGGCTACTTTATAACAACAAATCACGCACAGGCATCGCCTAGGACCAGGACGCCACCATGAATCCCACCTGAGGCCTCTAAGGACCATTCCGAGATGGCTAGCGAAACAAACTCGTGAATCCAGAATGAAGTCATAGATTCCCCCGAGGCCCCGTCGGACCCTCCCAGGGTGAGCAAAGCACACACAATATACATTACCAGTTCATGTTAAGCATAAAGGTTTCCAAAAGAATACTTGCCTTGAATTATTGACGACGTAACGAACGGAAGGATAATCACCAACGAACGCTAAGAATCAACGGAACCGAACCTAACCATTCGAAGAACATAATCACAACCAACTCTAGACGAATACGGAAATGGAATACACCCGAAAACCCGCCTACGATTCATGTATATATATTCGTATAAAAATAACAACGAGGGCGGACCACAACTAAACCCTCTCGATTTCGCAAAACCATGAAAATATACCATAAATCCGTAGGGAAACTAAGAATACCAACAAGATTAATCATATTCATCAAGAATCCACCAACAAAACGGAACGGATAGGAAGAAAATCCCAAAATCCCCAAACCGCCCAAAAGTAGGGTTCTAAGAGATTTACATTGGATTGATGATGAAGAACATAAGTAGGTGTTGTTAATCTACTTCAAAAACTCAAGGTAGAGGATGCCTGAAATTATCGAAGGGAAGAATCGCTCGGAAATCGCCTGGAGAGGTTCTGCGTCGCGGGGAGAGAAGAAATGAAAATGATGTGTTCATCTGGGTCAACTCCCTGGTTTATATAGCCAGGGAGTGTTAGCGCGCGCTAATCCTCAAGGTTAGCGTGCGCTAACGGGATAAAATTACAGACCAAAATAGTTAGCGTCCAGTCCAGTAGCCAGACTTCTGGCCGTTAGCGTGCGCTACTCCAAATGTAGCGTGCGCTAATAACCTATCAGTAGCGCGCGCTATCGACCAATAGCGTGCGCTACTGGCATCGATCGAGTCGGTGACAAAGCGTCGTAACTCACTTGATCCGTTAGCGTGCGCTACCATACAAGCGTAGCGTACTAACCGCACTGACCGGTTCGAGTAAATCGGCCCGATCGACACTCACGCTAGCGCACGCTATCGGGCATCATCAGCGTGCGCTAGCCTCTCGACATTAGCGTGCGCTAGTCTACGTAGCGTACGCTAATATGCCAGTCCAGAAGGCTGGAAAAATAGCACTGCCACTCCCAGGGCTAACTCGCTAGCGCGCGCTACGAAACAAACGTAGCGTGCGCTACTAAGGGACCCCTAGCGTGCGCTATGCAGAAAAAATAGCGTGCGCTAGGTATGAAATGTGAACGGTCCAAAATATCGGAAGGTGAACGAAACATCAAACGGAACATCTCAACAGGCATCATAACATAGAATGGATCCACGGCAACCCCGAAACGGCGGTTCCGCACAACAATAACGGGAATAAAATCCATAGATAATAGGAAAGATACACTGAAAGATACACGAGGGTCACTACTATCGGGAAATACGCCGAAAAAGAAAAATACAAGGGAAAGAAAAATACGGATATTATACCTTTTTCTTTTGGGATTTTCTTGGATATGCATATGTTAGAGTGAATAAATATATTAAATATTAATTTAAATTATTTAAGTACAAAAATAACCTTAAGTTGTGAAGATAAATAAGTAAATGGAACTCTTATAATGTAGATTGCACAAGAAAGATCATCTCAATTAAAAATTAAGTTTTAAAATTATGAATAAAATTTATATAAATTCAAAAATTCCCAAATAAATATTATAAATTACAAATAATTATATTAAGTATAAATTCTAAAATTCCCAAATAATATTTATTTTAATATTTTTCAAATAATGTATATTTCATGCATCTTACATTATTTTTAAATTTAAATAAAAAATATGATTTTTAATATTACTATTCCAGATTATTTTTCTTAAAAAATAAAAGTTCCGATTTTTTTCAGATTTTTTAAATTTTTCAGAATTTTCAGATTTTTTTTACTTTTATTTTAAATAAAAAATTCTAATTTTTAATATTATTCCATATATTGTTTTTCTTAAAATAAAAGTTCAGATTTTTTTGTCAGATTTTTTAAATTTTCCAGAATCTTCGAATTTTTTTTTTACTTTTATTTTTGAATTTAAAATAAAGATCTGATTTTTCATATTTATCCCAGATAATTTTTTCTTAAAAAATAAAAGTTCGGATTGTTTTTTCAGATTTCTAAAATTTTGCAGAATTTTCCAGCATTTTCAGATTTTTTTATTTTTTTCCAGATTTTTTTAGATTTTCCTGAATTTTCAGAATTTTTTTATTTACTTTTTATTTTTCTAACGGAATTCTTAACGTCATCCACAATATTTGTGGGATTTCAAAATTTTTGAAAGGTTTTAGTGTCAGGTGAAAAAAAAAGTTGTAGTGTAAATTCAACTTAGCCCAAAAGCGTTTAGTGTAAAAAAAATTACCCTTCATCAAATGTCTTCATATTCTCTTTTGATTTTACCTAGTTTTCTTCCTTTCTTGTGCCTTTCTCTTTTTTCCTAGTTTTCTTCTTTTCTGGTGCCATTTTCTTTTGAGATTTTCTTGGATATGCATATGTTATAGTGAATAAATATATTAAATATAAATTTAAAATTATTTAAGTACAAAAACAACCTTAAGTTGAGAAGATAAATAAATAAATGGAACTCTTATAATGTAGATTGCACAAGAAAGATCATCTGAATTAAAAATTAAGTTTCAAAATTATGAATAAAATTTATATAAATTCTAAAATTCCCAAATAAATATTATAAATTACAAAATATTGAAAAATATTAAACTAAATCATAAAAATACAAAAAAAAATTCTAAAAAAAGTCAAATTACTAAATAAACCATAAAAAATAGATAAATATGAAAATATAAACAATAAATACAAAAAAGTTATGTAAGTATTTACAATATAAGTACTATATAAATAGATTAAATATAATACAGATAAATACTGAAGAATATAAATAGAAGTAATCCTAATAATATACAAATAATTCTTATCAATTTATGCTAAATTTACAATAATTTAAGTAAATCCTATACTTTAGTGGGAGATTGATTTGCTCTTTTTCATATTCATCAAATGTCTTCATATTTTCTTTTGATTTTACCTACTTTTCTTCTTTTCTTGTGTCTTTCTCTTTTTTCCTAGTTTTCTTCTTTTCTGGTGCCGTTTTATTTTGGGATTTTCTTGGATATGCATAGGTTATAGTGAATAAATATATTAAATATAAATTTAAAATTATTTAAGTACAAAAATAACCTTAAGTTGAGAAGATAAATAAGTAAATGGAACTCTTATAATGTAGATTGCACAAGAAAGATCATCTGAATTAAAAATTTTATGAATAAAATTTACATAAATTCTAAAATTCCCAAATAAATATTATAAATTACAAAATAATTATATTAAGTATAATATTTGAAAAATATTAAAATAAATCATAAAAATACAAAAAAAAATTCTAAAAAAATTCAAATTACTAAATAAACCATAAAAATAGATAAATCTTAAAAGATAAACAATAAATACAAAAAATTTATGTAAGTATTTACAATATAAGTACTATATAAATAGATTCAATATAATACAGATAAATATTGAAGAATATAAATAGAAGTAGTCCTGATAATATAAATAAATTTATTAAATGATAAATAAGATACAAATAATTCTTATCAATTTATTCAAATTTACAATAATTTAAGTAAATCCTATACTTTAGTGGGAGATTGATTTGCTCTTTTTCATATTCAACAAATGTCTTCATATTCTCTTTTGATTTTACCTAGTTTTCTTCTTTTCTTGTTCCTTTCTCTTTTTTTCTAGTTTTCTTTTTTCTGCTCTGGTGCCTTTTTCTGTTGGGATTTTCTTGGATATGCATATGTTATAACGAATAAATATATTAAATATAAATTTAAAATTATTTAAGTACAAAAATAACCTTAATTTGAGAAAATAAATAAGTAAATGGAACTCTTATAATGTAGATTGCACAAGAAAGATCATATGAATTAGAAATTAAGTTTAAAAATTATGAATAAAATTCATATAAATCCTAAAATTCCCAAATAAATTTTATAAATTAGAAAATAATTATATTAAGTATAATATGTGAAAAAAAATTAAAATAACTCATAAAAATACTAAAAACATAAAATTCTAAAAAAACTGTCAAATTACTAAATAATTCATAAAAATAGATAAATCTTAAAAGATATGCAATAAATACTAAAAAGTTATGTAAGTATTTAAAATCTAAGTACTATATAAATAAATTCAATATAATACAGATAAATACTGAAGAATATAAATAGAAGTAATCCTCATAATATAAATAAATTTTTTGAATTATAAATAAGATATAAATAATTGTTATCAATTTGTGCTAAATTTACAATAATTTAAATAAATCCTATACTTTAGTGGGAGATTGATGTGCTCTTTTTCATATTCATCAAATGTCTTGGTATTCTCTTTTGATTTTGCGGAGCTTTCTTCTTTTCTTGTGCCCTATGTTGCACAGGTGCGGGGGGCCGGGTGCGGGTGCGGGCAGATACGGGTGCGGGGATACGGTTTTTTGAAAATGTTAGGGTGCGATACGGCAAGGATACGTCTGTTTATTTTATATTTTATTATATATAACACTTGTTAAATATAAAAAACAACAATTCAAATATCACCATAAAATCAATTCAAATATATAAAACAAGTCATACAAAAAACAATTCAAAATGGCTTTGAGCAGCGGAGCTTTCTAATGTTGTCCGTGAATACTGCTAAAGGTAAAAGTAATTACTTATTAAATGATTTACTTTTTTGTATTTTAATTTATTTGATTTTCTTTTTAAAAATTATAAAAAAATCTAAAAAAAAAAAACATAAAAAATTCGGACTCGCGTATCCTGGCACAGGATACGCGTATCCTGTACGCGTATCCTGTGCCAGGCTACGCGAGTCCGAATTTTTTTTTTTTTTTTGCACGGATTCGCCACGTGGCGAATCCCGTGCGAATCCCACGCGAATTGCACCCGCACCCGCACCCATGCAGTATCCGATACTGCATACTGCCCAATTTTGAAGAATCCGTGCATTATAGCTTGTGCCTTTCTCTTTTTTCCTAGTTTTCTTCTTTTCTTGTGCCTTTCTCTTTTTTCCTAGTTTTCTTGGATATACATATGTTATAGAATAAATCTATTAAATACAAATTTAAAATTATTTAAGTACAAAAATAACCTTAGAAGACAAATAAGTAAATGGAACTCTTATAATGTAGTTTGCACAAAAAAGATCATCTGAATTAAAAATTAAGTTTAAATATTATGAATAAAATTCATCTAAATTCTAAAATTCCCAAATAAAAATAATTCCAAAATAACTATATTAAGTATAATATTTGAAAAAACTAAAATAAATCATAAAAATACAAAAAAAAATTCTAAAAAAATGTCAAATTACTAAATAAATCATAAAAATAGATAAATCTTAAAAGATAAACAATAATTACTAAAAAGTTATGTAAGTATTTAAAATATAAGTACTATATAAATAGATTCAATATAATACAGATAAATACTGAAGAATATAAATAGAAGTAATCACGATAATAAAAATAAATTTATTAAGTTATAAATAAGATACAAATAATTCTTATCAATTTGTGCTAAATTTACAATAATTTAAATAAATCATATACTTTCAAAAATATAAATAAATTCTGATAAATTATAAATAAATAAGCAAAGTACGTAAGAATTCTAAAAAATAAAAATAAATTATAAACGTACAATTAAGTCTTAAAAATTAGAAATAACTAGTAATATATATATATATATAAACCTTTAGACAATAAAATAAATCCTTTAGAATATATTCGATTTAACGGGTATGTAAACATACAAATAAAATAAAGAACAAAAATATAAAAATATCTTCAATTGAGTTCAAATATTATAAATAAAATATAAATACACTCTAAAATTACAAAATAAATTTTGAAAAATCTAAAAAGTATGATAAATTCTTAAAAGTATAATTAAAGTATTGAAAATATAAATATATCCTATAATATACAAATATTTTATCAATAATCTAAGAAAAAAAGTATATTTCATGCATCTTACATTATTTTTAAATTTAAATAAAAAATATGATTTTTAATATTATTATTCCAGATTATTTTTCTTAAAAATAAAAGTTCCGATTTTTTCAGATTTTTTAAATTTTTCTGAATTTTCAGATTTTTTTTACTTTTATTTTAAACAAAAATTCTAATTTTTAATATTATTCCATATATTTTTTTTTTTAAAATAAAAGTTCAGATTTTTTAAATTTTCCAGAATCTTCGGATTTTTTTTTTTACTTTTATTTTTGAATTTAAAATAAAGATCTGATTTTTCATATTTATCCCAGATAATTTTTTCTTAAAAAATAAAAGTTCGGATTTTTTTTTCAGATTTCTAAAATTTTGCAGAATTTTCCAGCATTTTCAGATCTTTTTTATTTTTTTCCAGATTTTTTTAGATTTTCCTGAATTTTCAGAATTTTTTTATTTACTTTTTATTTTTCTAACGGAATTCTTAACGTCATCCACATTATTTGTGGGATTTCAAAATTTTTGAAAGGTTTTAGTGTCACGTGAAAAAAAAAGTTGTGGTGTAATTTCAAATTAGCCCAAAAACGTTTAGTGTAAAAAAAAATTACCCTTCATCAAATGTCTTCATATTCTCTTTTGATTTTACCTAGTTTTCTTCCTTTCTTGTGCCTTTCTCTTTTTTCCTAGTTTTCTTCTTTTCTGGTGCCTTTTTCTTTTGAGATTTTCTTGGATATGCATATGTTATAGTGAATAAATATATTAAATATAAATTTAAAATTATTTAAGTACAAAAATAACCTTAAGTTGAGAAGATAAATAAATAAATGGAACTCTTATAATGTAGATTGCACAAGAAAGATCATCAGAATTAAAAATTAAGTTTTAAAATTATGAATAAAATTTATATAAATTCTAAAATTCCCAAATAAATATTATAAATTACAAAATAATTATATTAAGTATAATATTTGAAAAACATTAAAATAAATCATAAAAATACAAAAAAAAATTCTAAAAAAAGTCAAATTACTAAATAAACCATAAAAAATAGATAAATATGAAAATATAAACAATAAATACAAAAAAGTTATGTAAGTATTTACAATATAAGTACTATATAAATAGATTAAATATAATACAGATAAATACTGAAGAATATAAATAGAAGTAATCCTGATAATATAAATAAATTTATTAAATGATAAATAATATACAAATAATTCTTATCAATTTATGCTAAATTTACAATAATTTAAGTAAATCCTATACTTTAGTGGGAGATTGATTTGCTCTTTTTCATATTCATCAAATGTCTTCATATTTTCTTTTGATATTACCTACTTTTCTTCTTTTCTTGTGTCTTTCTCTTTTTTCCTAGTTTTCTTCTTTTCTGGTGCCGTTTTCTTTTGGGATTTTCTTGGATATGCATAGGTTATAGTGAATAAATATATTAAATATAAATTTAAAATTATTTAAGTACAAAAATAACCTTAAATTGAGAAGATAAATAAGTAAATGGAACTCTTATAATGTAGATTGCACAAGAAAGATCATCTGAATTAAAAATTTTATGAATAAAATTCACATAAATTCTAAAATTCCCAAATAAATATTATAAATTACAAAATAATTATATTAAGTATAATATTTGAAAAATATTAAAATAAATCATAAAAATACAAAAAAAATTCTAAAAAAAGTCAAATTACTAAATAAACCATAAAAATAGATAAATCTTAAAAGATAAACAATAAATACAAAAAATTTATGTAAGTATTTACAATATAAGTACTATATAAATATATTCAATATAATACAGATAAATATTGAAGAATATAAATAGAAGTAATCCTGATAATATAAATAAATTTATTAAATGATAAATAAGATACAAATAATTCTTATCAATTTATTCAAATTTACAATAATTTAAGTAAATCCTATACTTGAGTGGGAGATTGATTTGCTCTTTTTCATATTCAACAAATGTCTTCATATTCTCTTTTGATTTTACCTAGTTTTCTTCTTTTCTTGTTCCTTTCTCTTTTTTTCTAGTTTTCTTCTTTCTGCTCTGGTGCCTTTTTCTGTTGGGATTTTCTTGGATATGCATATGTTATAATGAATATATATATTAAATATAAATTTAAAATTATTTAAGTACAAAAATAACCTTAAGTTGAGAAAATAAATAAGTAAATGGAACTCTTATAATGTAGATTGCACAAGAAAGATCATATGAATTAAAAATTAAGTTTAAAAATTATGAATAAAATTCATATAAATTCTAAAATTCGCAAATAAATTTTATAAATTAGAAAATAATTATATTAAGTATAATATGTGAAAAAAAATTAAAATAAATCATAAAAATTGTAACACCCCCAAGAGGTTCGGGGCATATTACAGCGCCGTGGACCCCACACTGTGGAATCCACCAGGCTAACGTACCAAACAAGACATTCGACAACGACAAACCATCGTAAATAAAACGACAAGCTAAATAAAAGACTATAACCGACAAATAAAATTCTGACATCGAATCCATTTCCCCAACACGGGAACACAACATTAACAAACTCAAACCGGAAGTACTCGAGTACTTAAACCAATTTTATAATACAGAATCCCAAAATCAGACATCAATAATAATGGACAGACAGAACACCAATAATCAACTTCTCGACAATATCATGCTTGCCCATCATCCTCATACGGCTCGGGTGCTCGCTTGTCCCCACGATCAATACCTGAAATACAAAAAAAAAGTATTTCCCCGATTTAAGGGGTTAGCGACAACTGCTAGTGCAAGTACAATCCATTTGAACTACATTCTAATCAGATGAATAATGCGCCAAAAATCATTTTTGAAAACGTTTTATATTCCGGAATATTTACAATGTACAATCGCAAAACACATTATCTCCAACAAATCACAATTCAAAGTTAACCGTTGGTACGAGACTCACGGCCACCGTACCCCGCAGATGTAACACCCCAAACTAGGCGGATATTACAGTGCCGTGAATCCCCGACTGGGACCCACCAGGCAATTGAAAATGATGAATTAAATAATATAATCGTAGTACCGAACCACATTATATTACCAAGTACTCCGATGAGGAGTTTAAGTACATTACACCAGGACAAAACGGAATACTAGTATATTTTATATGGAGATAAAATACACCACCCTGAACAAATAAGCATCTCAAACGGAATTTGCAGCGGAAAAATACAAATGACGGAATAACTGAAATGACTGAAAATGACTGAACAAACGGAATGACTGGGGCCCCCTACTAGTATCACTGGGACTCGTCGCCGTCAACATGCTCTTCCCGTGCCTTTGCCTTGCCGTGACCTGAAAACAAAATCCCCAGCGAAGTCGATTATCTGAGAACAACAATCCTCAAGGGTTGAAAATACACAATCATGATTAACTGAAGTTATGAAATATTCTTAGTTATGAATTACGCTGAAGAGGAGTATCATAGTACGCCCGTAATGTTCTGTGCGAGTGTACAACACCCGTCCGTGTACCTAATTAGTCTCACGGTGTAACGCTTTCCCGTGTGCACGGTCTAATGTATCGGTGAACCCAATACATAACCATCGTGTGCCCGACTAAAAATTCCACACACCACACCCGCCACGCAATATGAACCCAGAGGGTCATATGAACGAGAATGACCGTAATGAATATCAATGAATAAATAATAATCTGACAAAGTCAAGAATGACTCACCGAAATGAGGGTAATAATGAAATGAATGATAGCTCAACGAAAGGATTGGAACCGTCGTTCCTTATGATCAAGTGATTAATTGACAATAACAAGTTTTAATATGATTAGTACAATGATGAATGAGTTATGATTATGAATGATCAACAACAAAAGGTATGAATATCCTTTTAACCGAGTAAGAATTAACTTACTCAATACCGGTGACAACAATCCTTCCCACGAGCGGCGTCTAATTGAGATATCGATCGCTCGAACAACCTTGAATTATACAATATTCAACAACCCGTTCAAAATACGAATCAAACACGAATATAACTAACTCAAAACGTCGATACGAATAAACCAAGTTCATTGAGGTATTAAATCAAACACGTTGCGTCGAACTCCGATTGTTTACAATCAAACTTCAATATACCAATATCAAATCCCTAAGAAGTGTTTCAAACCGGTAAAACATCTCCAATACGATTAATAATCCGATATGAATATCCAAAACGTGATTATAACAACAATTAGTCGAAAATCCCCAATTCCAACTCGATATTCAAGGTGTTCTTGAATAATCCCTCAATAATCCAATGAATCCTTATACAAACTCATAATCATATACATATCCCTTCATATAACATGATTATAACGTCGAAACATCATATATCAACACAAAATCTAATTCAAAAGTGTTGAAAGAATTACCTCTTGAAGATACAAGTACTTTAATCAGAAGAACACGCGTTAGATTGATTATCCGGGCTTCACGATCGAAATGAGATGAAAAAATCAAACACCCAAATGATTTGTGAAGGAAAAACCCTCCCTCAAGCCTTCTCTCTCGGTTTAAGGTGAAGAAAAGGAAGAAAAATGGTGAAATCTTGAAAAAATGAATTTATAGGGTTGACTACCTGCCAGGACACGGCCGTGCCGATCGGCACGGTCGTGTCGCCTGATTGGTCGGCGGGGACTCGGCCGTGTCACCTTGACACGGTCGCGGCGCGAGGGCCTTCCGACGATGACCCATCCGGCGGCGACTTCGGCATGACTCGGCCGTGCGGGCGACACGGTCGGGCGTCTTTGGCGACGATTACAGCTTATCCGGAAGGGTTCGACTCGGCCGTGCAGCGACACGGTCGGGTCCCGAGGCGAACACTTCGGCACTTTCGGACGAGTACGGCACGGGCCGTGTCGGACGACACGGCCGAGTTCGTTCGGCGATGATCGCCAAAACTGAAAAATGAGCGGTTGAGCTAAAACGACCATAACTCTCTCGTCCGGACTCCGATTGACTCACCGTTTGAACCATTGGAAAGCTAACTCGATGCTCTATAATATTGCAAAGATTTAGAATTTTTGGAGTTACCAAAAATTAATGGTGATCTAACAAAGTCGAACTCATATGAGGAAAGTTGAAACAATGAACAATAACGATACACCACTCGAAGTTTTTCCGAACGGTGAACACGGTGAATGAATATGATTGGTGAATGATGATAATCGAGTGAATATACACTGGGTGACAATTACAGACTGATAATTACTGAATGAAAGTGAATGAATTACAACCGGGTATTACATACACCCCCCTTAAAAGAGTTTCGTCCCCGAAACTAAGGGTCAAACAACTCGGGATAACTCTCCCGCATACTATCCTCGGTTTCCCAAGTAGCCTCTTCGACTCCGTGTCTAGACCACTGAATTTTAACCAAAGGAATCGTCTTATTCCTCAACTGTTTGATTCGCCGCTTTAAAACTCGCATAGGACGCTCCTCATATGAATGATCGTCGGCGATCTCGATTTCGTCGAACTGAAGTATGTGGCTCGGGTCGGCAACATACTTCCGCAGCTGAGAGACATGAAACACATTATGAATTCGGCTCAACGCCGGAGGTAAAGCCAATCGATAAGCTAACTCGCCTACTCGATCCAAAATCTCGAACGGTCCAATGAATCTCGGACTCAACTTCCCCCTCTTCCCAAAACGGAAGATACCACGACTCGGGGATACTTTGACCAACACATGGTCACTAGCCTCGAACTCTAATGGTCGACGACGGTTATCTGCATATGATTTCTGTCGACTCTGAGCGGTCAACAAACGACTCTTGATAAAAGCTACCTTCTCACGGGCGGCTATAAGCATATCGGGCTCGGTGCCGATTGATTCTGATAAGTCGTCCCAACACAACGGAGATCGACAACGACGACCATACAAGGCCTCGTAAGGTGCCATATTGATCGAAGTATGCCAACTATTATTATACGTGAACTCGATCAATGGTAGTTGGGCTTCCCAATCGTCTTTCCAATCGAGGACGCATGCCCTCAACATGTCCTCTAATGTCTGAATGGTCCTCTCTGATTGTCGTCAGTTTGAGGATGAAAAGCGATGCGAGATTAAGTGAGTTCCCATAGCACGATGAACTGATTTCCAAAATGCGAAACAAACCGTCCGTCACGATCGGAAACGATACTCTTAGGAGTACCGTGAAGTCTCACTATCTCTTTGATGAACAGTTGAGCAAGTCTCTCGGGACCCCACGACTCCTTGATCTCAAGAAAATGAGCTGATTTAGTTAAGCGGTCCACGATCACCCAGATCGTATTCATGCCACGACGACTCGTCGGCAAACTCGTGATGAAATCCATAGAAATGTCTTCCCACTTCCATTCGTGAAGATGAGGAGGTTTTGAGATACCCACGATCGCCGATGTTCAATCTTAACTTGTTGACAGGTTAAGCATCTCGAAACAAATTCTGCGACTTCTCGCTTCATATTACTCCACCAGTAATTTTGTTTCAAGTCCTTGTACATCTTGCTAGACCCCGGATGAACAGAATAAGGGGTAGCATGAGCTTCTCTCAAAATAGAGTTTTTCAACTCGTCATTCGCCGGTACGCACAACCGATTCTTAAACCGCAAAAGTCCATCCTCGTGGACCACAAATCCAGGGGCTTTCCCCTGAGCCACATCCTCACGGATGCGCAACAATGAAGGGTCTGAACTCTGATTCTCTCTGATTACCTCCTCAAGTGACGATGAAATCTCTAACATACAAAGTTGTCCCTGAATTCGCTGAAGCCAGACCTCGATCTCGGGTCTAAGGAATTCCTGAAGCTCCTTCGAATCATTAACGAGCAAGCATCTGCTCCTGAACGGACTTACGACTCAAGGCGTCGGCGACAACGTTCGCCTTGCCCGGGTGGTAAAGGATCTCAATATCATAATCCTTGATTAGTTCTAACCACCGCCTCTGTCGCATATTTAACTCCTTCTGAGTAAATATATACTTTAAACTTTTATGATCGGTGAATATCTGACAAGTAACGCCATAAAGATAATGACGCCAAATTTTCAAAGCGAACACCACGGCTGCTAGCTCAAGGTCGTGGGTCGGATAATTAATCTCGTAAGGTCTCAATTGCCGTGAAGCATAAGCAATAACCTTCCCATTCTGCATGAGTACACATCCGAGACCCTGTCTGGACGCATCACTATAAACCACAAATCCCTCCGTCCCCTGTGGCAAGGAAAGTACAGGTGCTGACATTAATCGGCTCTTGAGTTCCTCAAAACTCCGTTGACACGCGACGGACCACGTGTATTTCTTATCCTTCCGCAAAAGGTTCGTCAAGGGTTGAGCGATTTTAGAAAATCCCTCCACAAATCGCCGATAGTAGCCCGCTAATCCGAGAAAACTTGATTTCCTTAACATTCTTCGGAGGTAACCAGTCTCGGATAGCCTCCGTCTTCTCGAGGGTCGACACGAACTCCGTCGATGAAATTACATGTCCGAGAAAAGTCACCTCGGACATCGTAACTCGCATTTGGAAAACTTTCCATAGAGTTGCTCTCGTCTCAACACGTCGAGAACTGATGAAGATGAATCTCGTGTTCCTCTCGGTTACGAGAATAAATCAAAATGTCATCGATGAAGACAACAACAAATCGATCCAAAAGTCGATGAAGACCCGATTCATTAGTTCCATGAATCTGCAGTGCATTAGTTAGTCGAACGGCATAACCACAAACTCATAATGACCATAGCGTGTTCGAACGCCGTCCTCGCGATATCCGACTCTCGAATCCATGGCCCGATGATATCCGGATCTTAAGTCGATCTTGGAAAATCAAGCTCCTGAAGTTGATCTAAGAGATCATCAATACGGGGTAAGGGTACTTATTCTTGATCGTCACCCTGTTCAACTCCCGATAATCAATACATAAGCGGAATGAACCATCCTTCTTCTTGACAAATAACACTGGTGCTCCCCACGGGGATGCACTCGGTCGAATATAACCCTTCTCGAACAACTCTTCAAGTTGGTTCTTCAACTCCTGCATTTCGGTCGGGGCCATCCGGTACGGTGCCTTCGATATCGGAGACGTACCAGGCTCCAACTCGATCGTGAATTCCACATCTCTCTGTGGAGGTAAACCAGGTAACTCGTCTGGAAATACATCGGCATATTCTCTCACAACCGGAATATCCGACAACAATACTGATGATTTTTCGGTTTTGGTCATATAGCACCAATAACCAACACATCCCTGACTGAGCAACCGTACTGCTTTCATCAAATTAATGACTTTACCAGAACAGTCGGGATTACCTCCCTGAAAAACACATTCAACCCCATCGTCTGAAATGATAGTGACCATACGCTTACGGACACTAATGATGGCATCATGACGATCCATCCAGTCAATACCCAAGATGACGTCGTCTCTCGGCAAATCTACCACGATAAGGTCCGCCGCCACGACCATGGCCCAGAATCGGACAATCACGAATCTCCCGACACGATAATTCGTCTACCATCAGGTAGACCAATGACATAAGGCTCACAACTAGTAGCACTACCCAGAAGTAGTCTACTCAAACATGACTCGGAAATGAATGAATGCGATGCACCAGTATCAAAAAGGGTACACACAGGTTGAGATAGAATATCGAGTGTACCTGAGATCATTCGGGCCTCGGGATCATCGGTCTTCTTCATCTCATAAATCCGGGTTTGCTAGTCCCAGACCGGACGCTCCCGTCGATGGCTAAAAGCTCCACCTTTAGTCGCTCCTGTCATTTTAAACGAGCCCGATTGAGTGGCACGATTACGAGCAGTGGCGCTTGGTGCTTGAGATGACGTCGAGTAGGTTTGGAGTCCCTACGGCAAAAAGCGGGCCTTATGCCCGGCAATCCCACAATTATGACACGTGATAGTCTGCCGAGGACACTTGGTACCGAGGTGACCAAGCTCCCCACGATTAAAGCAGTGATGGCGAAGGCGCCGCTCGAGACCGAGATTCCGCGGGTTTAGACGACAGAGGTCGCTCGAAAAGCGAGCCATACGGGGTTTCTTGAAAGTTGTCGACCGCCTTGATCGATTACGATTCTTCGATTTCTTGCTAGCGCACGAAGGTTCTTGCTTAACAATTTCCTTAGCGATAGCTTGTAGGTGAGAGCTTTCTCAATGAATTCGCCAACGTGGTGCAACTATGGTTAAATGGCAAGTCTCATACGGGGTTTGACCTCTTGCTGAAATACTTGATTTTATCCGCCTCTGAATGAATGATGGATGGAGCGAAAGGAAGAAGTTCTGAAATTTCTCGGCAATGGCGAGAACATCCTCGTCGATGAGGGTCGGGGTGAGCAATTCGACAGCTTGGCCTCTCCGAGTGGGGCCGGATAATACCTCTCCATCATGAGAGTCTTGAACGATCCCAAGTACAAGATCCTTGGTGGGCTTCAACGACAACCACCAAGAATGTGCGCTCTTACCAAGGTAGTAAGCCGCAACGAAACTTTGTGTCCCTCGGGACACTCTACCATAGCAAACAACTTCTCGAAATGCTCGAGCCAATGAATGATATCTGCCGGCTCGGGCGAGCCCTCAAAAGTAGGTGGCCTCGGCGAGAGATATCGCCGATGATATTACTCACATTCCTCTCTTGCCTCGAGGTGGCGGCGGAGGAGCTGCGGTCGATTGACGGAGTTATGCATCGTCTCCATCAATCGAGCCATCTGGGTCATTTGGGCCATCATGCCTGCATAAATGCGAGTGGGTCAACCGGACACCCTCGTGGGCCGTGTCCGGTACGACTCCCGATAGTGAATGATCGCGTTCGGGTGAATGAGTGGCGGCGTGTTGCCGATGAATTAACATTATTCCTCGCGTTTGCACGTGTATTCACACGAGCTCTCGGGATTCGGCCCGCTCACGGCCTCGTCCTCCACGTCCTCTGCCCGACCCTTTCCATCTTCAAGTGAAAAGTCATATGATGATTATATATCTCGCATGAGTATCGCATTATGATTATATTATGAAATGACGAAAATGAGCATACGCGCTCAAATACGACGATTACATGAATGATTAATTGACGTGACATGATTATCGATGAAGTTATCTTGAAATGATTATCTTGAATGAGTTAACAAGATTAATGATTCGATCTTCCGATCAACAATCAATAATGAAATGAATTGGTGATTAATGAGTTAACTCGACCGTCTGGTCAAAGTGACAATGATGATTGAGGATTGTTAATCGATGAATTATGAATGAATGATTAATGCGAAATTATACCATGGCATTAGAAATCTTCTGATTCTTGGTCCGATTGGCTCGGCATTTGCACAGTCACACGTGTGGCGAAAGTCCAATGATACTAGTCCGATGACGATGATTTCAAACGAGACATGACTTGGAGGGTAGTATTCAAAACCACGCTCCGATACCAACTCTGTAACACCCCAAACTAGGCGGATATTACGGTCTGTGAATCCCCATTAGGACCCACCAGCAATTGAAAATGATGAATTAAATAATATAATCGTAGTACCGAACCACATTATATTACCAAGTACTCCGATGAGGAGTTTAAGTACATTACACCAGACAAAGCGGAATACTAGTATATTTTATATGGAGATAAAATACACCACCACTGAACAAATAAGCATCTCAAACGGAATTTGCGGCGGAAAAATACAAATGACGGAATAATCAAATGATCAAAATGATGAACAAACGGAATGGTAGGGCCCCTACTAGTATCATCAGGACTCGTCGCCGTCAACATGCTCTTCCGTGCCTTAGCCTTGCCGTGACGAAAACAAAATCCCCAACGAAGTCGGTTATCTGAACAACAATCCTCAAGGGTTGAAAATACACAATCATGATTAATCAAGTTATGAAATATTCTTAGTTATGAATTACGCCAAGAGGAGTATCATAGTACGCCCGTAATGTTCTCGTGCGAGTGTACAACACCCGTCCGTACCTAATTAGTCTCACGGTGTAACGCTTTCCCGTGTGCACGGTCTAATGTATCGGTGAACCCAATACATAACCATCGTGTGCCCGACTAAAAATTCCACACAGCCACACCCGGCCACGCAATATGAACCCAGAGGGTCATATGAACGAGAATGACCGTAATGAATATCAATGAATAAATAATAATCTGACAAAGTCAAGAATGACTCACCGAAATGAGGGTAATAATGAAATGAATGATAGCTCAACGAAAGGATTGGAACCGTCGTTCCTTATGACTGAAGTGATTAATTGACAATAACAAGTTTTAATATGATTAGTACAATGATGAATGAGTTATGATTATGAATGATCAACAACAAAAGGTATGAATATCCTTTTAACCGAGTAAGAATTAACTTACTCAATACCGGTGACAACAATCCTTCCACGAACGACGTCCTAATTGAGATATCGATCGCTCGAACAACCTTGAATTATACAATATTCAACAACCCGTTCAAAATACGAATCAAACACGAATATAACTAACTCAAAACGTCGATACGAATAAACCAAGTTCATTGAGGTATTAAATCAAACACGTTGCGTCCAAACTCCGATTGTTTACAATCAAACTTCAATATACCAATATCAAATCCCCCAAGAAGTGTTTCAAACCAGTAAAACATCTCCAATACGATTAATAATCCGATATGAATATCCAAAAACGTGATTATAACAACAATTAGTCGAAAATCCCCAATTCCAACTCGATATTCAAGGTGTTCTTGAATAATCCCTCAATAATCCAATGAATCCTTATACAAACTCATAATCATATACATATCCCTTCATATAACATGATTATAACGTCCAAAACATCATATCTCAACACAAAATCGAAGTCCAAAGTGTTGAAAGAATTACCTCTTGAAGATACAAGTACTTTAATCCGAAGAACACGCGTTAGATTGATTATCCGGGCTTCACGATCGAAAGGAGATGAAAAAATCAAACACCCAAATGATTTGTGAAGGAAAAACCCTCCCTCAAGCCCTCTCTCTCGGTTTAAGGTGAAGAAAAGGAAGAAAAATGGGCTGAAATGCTGAAAAAATGAATTTATAGGGTTGACTACCTGCCGACACGGCCGTGCCGATCGGCACGGTCGTGTCGCCTGATTGGCCGACAGTGGCGGCGGGGACTCGACCGTGTCCCCGCTTGACACGGTCGCGCGCGGAGGGCCTTCCGACGCGATGACCCGTCAAGCGGCGACTCGGCATGACTCGGCCGTGCGGGCGACACGGTCGGGCGTCTTTGGCGAGGCGATTACGGCTTATCCGGAAGGGTTCGACTCGGCCGTGCGAGCGACACGGTCGGGTCTGAGGCAGACACTTCGCACTTTCCGGACGAGTACGGCACGGGCCGTGTCGGACGACACGGCCGAAGTTCGTTCGGCGTGATCGCCAAAATCGAAAAATGAGCGGTTGAGCTAAAGCGACCATAACTCTCGTCCGGACTCCGATTGACTCACCGTTTGAACCATTGGAAAGCTAACTCGATGCTCTATAATATTGCAAAGATTTAGAATTTTTGGAGTTACCAAAAATTAATGGTGATCTAACAAAGTCGAACTCATATGAGGAAAGTTGAAACAATGAACAATAACGATACACCACTCGAAGTTTTTCCGAACGGTGAACACGGTGAATGAATATGATTGGTGAATGATGATAATCGAGTGAATATACACTGGGTGACAATTACAGACTGATAATTACTGAATGAAAGTGAATGAATTACAACCGGGTATTACAGCAGAGCCCCGTCGGACATCCCTGGGTGGTTAACCACAGTTCACGATACGCACACTCACGGCAACACATATCCCTAGAGGCCCCGTCGGACCGTCCCTAGGTGAACATACACATATCCATCCACAAAAACCACGATACAGCCATAATTCAAATACTAGAACATGTAAACAAATGTAAAGTACTTGCCTTTGTGACATCTTCGAAGAATCAGAAGTGAAAAGTGACTATGGATGATCCGAATGGAAAACAACAGTTCCTAAACAAAGAATTAGCATAACTCAGTCCCAACGGACATCAATAATCGAAAGGAATACTCCCAAAAATCCCGATTACAAATCACGATAATAGACGTTCAATCGATACGGGCGAGGGTTCACGCAAAATCTCCCCGTATTGATAATTCACGGATTAAAATCAAGGAAATTGGATTTAGAATCACTCAATAATCACAATCGATAAAGAATATCGATATATAGATGAACAATTCGGAACTAAACCCTAGAATCCCGAAAAACCCCCAAATTCGTTAAAGTTAGGGTTCCTGAGGAAATACCTTGGATTCGACTGATGGAAGATGTGAATGTTGTAGATTAATCTCCCTTGGTACACAATAATCAATCTCTAAAGGAAATCCACGGATTGTTCTGGACAAATCGCTCCAAAGGCACTCAAGAACACTCACGTCGCGAGAAGGGTTGAAGAAGAATGAAAAGAAAGCGGCGAGGTTAAGTCGGGTTTAAAAGTCGACAATAGCGTTACGTGCGTTAACACAAGTCGTTAACGTGCGTTATGATGGTTACGTCGTAACCCAATCTTGGTTAACGTCGTAACCAAATGTCTCTTGGTGTGAAGGGTCATAACGTGCGTTAACGTCGTTATGCACGTAAACCCGATTACGAACAACACCAATGCATACCGATTCGACGACGAACTACAACACGAGGATAGAATCAAAAGTGTAAATACGAGGTATTCATAACAACGAAGCTGAGTGCTCGAAAGTAAATGCACTTCCAACTACCGAGGAATCCAAAATACGACAAGGAGATGAATTTCCCTAAATTTATAGGAAATTACGAAAATGACCCAAGCGTCCGAAAATCACGATACGACGTCGGATTTACAAACCGGAAGTCTCAACATGACCAACTCAACCATACGGACTTGTACAACCTAAGAAACAACGAAAACGAATGAGTTTTATGAGAATCGAATGTTCATACGGCAAAATATGTCATAAAATGAAATTACGTGAAAACATCACCAAAACTCGTCCAAATGGAAAAACTCCAAGAATAAAGTAGATTCAAAATGTCGAAACGGTTACAAGTGAGTCGATAAAAATACACATACACCAAAAATGGAAACTGCTAAAAACGGAAAATTACGGATATTACATTCTCCCACTCTATAATAAAGTTTCGTCCCGAAACTTAAGAATCAAAAAGCTCGGGGTGTCTCGAACGCATATCCTCCTCTAACTCCCAAGTCGCTTCTTCTACTCCGTGTCTCGACCATTGCACCTTAACCAAAGGAATGGTTTTGTGCCTTAACTGTTTGTCTCGACGCTCCAAAATCTTAACGGGCGTCTCCTCGAACGTAACATCCTTCTCGATCTCCACGTCTCCAAAATCAATAATGTGGGACGGGTCCGGAACATACTTCCTCAGCTGGGAGACGTGAAATACGCTATGAACATGACTCAACGACGGAGGCAAAGCTAAACGGTATGCCAACTCACCGACTCTCTCCAATATCTCGAAGGGCCCAATATACCTCGGACTGAGCTTCCCCTTTTTCCCAAAACGGAAAACTCTCTTCGTCGGGGATACCCTCAACAGAACATGATCTCCCACCTCGAACTCCAAGGGTCGACGCCTAACATCCGCATAAGACTTTTGTCGACTCTGAGCAGCAAACATTCTCTTTCTAATCAATTCAACTTTCTCCCTCGTCTCTAACACAAGGTCTGGCTCGGTACCGACTAGATCGGACGGCTCATCCCAACATATCGGCGATCGGCAACGTCGTCCATAAAGTGCCTCATATGGTGCCATCTTAATCGATGCGTGCCAGCTATTATTATAAGTAAACTCAATCAAGGCCAGATGTTCCTCCCAGTCACTACTCCAGTCTAACGCACACGCACGCAACAAATCCTCGAACGTCTGAATGGTACGTTCGGACTACCCATCGGTCTGGGGATGGAACGAAGTGCTCAAACGTAATTGTGTCCCCAATGCCATATGTACCGCCTGCCAAAAATGCGATACAAATCAGCCATCTATGTCTGAAATAATGGTCCTCGGTGTACCATGAAGTCTCACTATCTGCGCGATAAAAATACGAGCCAACTTTTCTGGACCCCAAGTATCCTTGATGCCCAGAAAATGTGCCGACTTAGTCAGTCGGTCTACAATCACCCACACCATATTCATACCCGTCTTCGTCCTCGGCAAACCCGTGACAAAATCCATAGAGATATCCTCCCACTTCCACTCTGGGACGGGAAGTGGTTTCAACAACCCGGCTGGCCGCTGATGTTCAATCTTGACTTGCTGACAAGTCAAACACTTAGCCACAAACTGAACTACCTCCTTCTTCATGTCGTTCCACCAGAAATTCTTCCTCAGATCTTTATACATTTTACTCGAGCCCGGATGGACTGAGTAAGGTGACGCATGAGCCTCTCGCATAATGCTCTGTCTCAATTCCGAGTCGTTCGGAATACACAACCGACCTCGGAATCTCAACACACCGTCCTCATGAATAACGAATCCCGGGGCTTTCCCCTTCTCTACACTCTCTCGAAGCTGAATAAACATCGGATCCTCTTGTAATATCCGCAATTTTCGATTTTCGGTAATTTCTTTTTCAGCCGGAGTCCATTTTGACGACTCGCACATGACCGTTTCGTCATTTCGAGAATGATTAATTCTGCACTTTTTGTCATCCGAGTTCGTTTCGGTATCGTTTTGTTGAGTTCCGAGCTTTTTAGCGACTTTTCTGCACTTGAGTTCGATTCTTGCGAATCTCGTCCGAAACTGTTGTTTCGAGTTTCTCGTAATTTCATTTAATGTTATTATTCATGTTGCGAGCTTTGGTTTGGTATTTCGATCGCGTATCGTGATTTTCAGACGTTTTGGGCCATTTTCGTAATTTCCCAAAGTTTTGGGTAATTACTTCCGTTGTCAAATTCCGAGCCTTCGGGTGGTCGGAATCGTGTGTTCTCTTAGTGCTCGGATTCGTCTTTGCGAGTACTTCGTAACCGTATCTTCGATTCGTACTCAGGTTCGGGTTTCGGGGTTGTTCGGGCCGTCGGAGTTGGTCCCGGCCGAGTTATGGCCGGGCATGCTCGAGCCAGGCCGGCCCTGGCCGAGTTACGTACGGTAGTGCTCGGCCATTACGTACGTAAGGCCGGTTACGTACGTAAGGCCACGGCGTGCGTGCGTAACGTGCGTAACGTTTCGAGCGGTGTGTTCGGCCATGGCGATTCGTCGTAAGCCATGGCCGGTTACGTACGTAACCCGGCCGGCAGTCGGCCTATTTAAGGCCTGCAGACGTTTTTTTCACCCATTCTCTCACTCTTTCTCTTCTCTTCCGCGGATGGAGGCGTGGGAATCTTGGAGCAATGTTGTTATACATTTAATCCATGAAGATTTGAGGCTCATATCATCAATCATCTTTCCTATAACATCCTCCGATCTACCGAATCAGGTCAGATTTTCTAGAAATCTAATTTTGGGGATTTTGGGTATTTTGGTTGTTTTTGTCCGATTAATCCGATTTAACTTGGTATTATGATAGATTGATGATTATTAAGATGTATTACATCATTTCCCTTGTTATTCCATGGTTGGATCGTATCGATTCGTTGTTTTGGTCGAGTTCTTGATCGACGCCTTGAAGGTGTCCGGTAAAATGTCATAGAGGGGTTTTCGGGCGTTCTACGATTATTCTTCCTCGTATGATCGATGATTTATTGATTATATGTTGTTAGGGTCGAATTCTTGCGAAGAACTCGAGTCGGAACCCTTCCGTTCGTCGTTTTCTTCAAGCTTTTCGATCGTGGGCGTATTCTTTGTCTTCGCCGGAGAATTGTAGGTGTTCGAGGTGCCCCGACTGAGCCGTGTTCGTAGGAGTGTCCGGTGTCGATTATTGAGGCAAGTATCTTGCCCATACATTACGTGTTTTGTGGATATTATGGTTGTTAATCGTCGATATGTGCTAAATAAATATTAATAACCATTTTTCAAAAGAATCGGAATATTTACCATCATGCTTTTTGTAAAGGTGACCCATGTGTGTCGGGAATTAATGTTCTTAGTTGAATATGTGAGCTAGTGTCGAGTATAGAATCACCTTACTTTCTTGTGATGTCATTGCGTATGATTATGTCGTTGGTAAATGTAAAGTGTAATTCTTTTGTCAAATTATGTGCTTGGAGTCACGTGTTTATGGATGAATATGTGAGTTTGTGTGATATTAGTTGTGTCGTTCGGTGCTGTTGAAATCTTGTGATTCCTTGTGAATCGCATCACTACTTGGTCGTGAGTATATGTTGGATGAACTGGCCATTCTAGTAAGGTACCTCGACTATATATACTGTGATTGACCTTCGAGGCTTGTGGTTTGCAACTGTGATTTTGGAACGGGTGTGTGTGTTGTTCCTTCCACCCGGAGTATCCGACGGGATGTCTGGGGGTCGATACTAAGGGGTACGGCCACGGAAGTGGACTTGGGTGCGTGTGTGGATGAACTTCCACCCGGAGTGTCCGACGGGATGTCTGGGGGTCGATACTAAGGGGTACGGCCGCGGAAGTGGTTTCCCACCCAGAGTGTCCGACGGGATGTCTGGGGGTCGATACTAAGGGGTACGGCCGCGGGTTACCAGTTATGGTTTTCATCTTGAGGATGACGTTGATGTTTTCGTTAATTGTGATATTGTCCGGAGTATCACAATGCTTTGTGCTTGGGGTCGAGAGACATTATATATCGAGTCTTGGTGCTTGGCTAGAATGGCATAGGAATAATGTGTTATGTGTAATGTGTCCTTGTAAGTGAATTGAAGTGGATGATCGGGTCGTGGACCCTGTGTTTTGTGACCGGAATGGTTGGGTCGTGGACCCCGTGTTTTGTTAAACGGGTTTGTATTTTGAAAAATGAACTTTGGGGCTGTGACCCTAAATGGCTTTCGAGGACTTAAGAACATTTTCAATTTTTTTGATGTTTTCAAAAACTCCCGAGATTTGGAAATGTTTCCAAAATGCTTACTTGCTTCGTTTATGCCTTCAAGACTTGAACTATTTTTAACTAAATATATCTCGGGAAGTCTTTCGTTGTATTCTCGGAATGTGTTGTGTATGGCTCGTATTTGCACTTTATACTTGCACTAGCGAAACAGTGGAGTTTTGCTAACCCCCGAGTAATCGGGGGGTGGATATCTGTATTGTGTCCAGGTACATGCAGGTTTTCGGGAGCAAGACACAGGATCGGCACGAGGGATGATGAAAGACGAATGATACTAATCACACGAAGGCCAGTTTTGGGTTCAGTTAGTCGGAGTCCATTGTATTGTCTTTTCCGCTGTCCTATTGTTCGTTGTTGCAAGTATTTTACCCTTGCGTGGGTATGAGTCTGGATGAGCTTATGTATTTTTATTTGTAAGTCAGTGTCGAAACACCAAATCGGTGTATTGGTTCGTTATTTTGATTCGTCGGTATGTAATGTAATGTGTTGCTTAGATGTCTAGCCTGGTGGATCCTCGCGGAGAGGGTCTGCGGCGTGTAATATTCCCGGTTCGATCTGGGGATGTTACATTTATGGTATCGGAGCTTAGGTTGAGGAAACCTAGGCTGTCGGGTCGAGTTATGTGTTGTTGAGTCTTGTATTGCCAGATTTTGTCTGACTGAGTCGTGTCGCGACGCGTCGTCTGGGATGTCGGCCGTGATTAGTATCAAGGTGCAACCATCATCTTCGTGCGATCTGTGGATGTAAGTCTCCCTACTACATGTTGTACCACGAGCTATACGAGCCTGTATGATTCTGTGTTATGTAGTAGTATTTGAAGGTGCATCGTGAGTAAGTGACATATATTTGTTAATTCCCGTTTTGTGCTAGAATGAAGAATGTTATGGCCAAACGTATCCTTGTATGAATTGTTTTGCTTGCAAGAGCAACAACCTTGGAATTTTTAGTTTCGAAGGCTTCCGGGGAGCCACGTAATTTTTTTAAAATGTTCTCCAAGGGAGGAAAAATTTTGATTTTTGTATGATGACCTCAAGGTCGAAAATTTTTAGACTTAAAACTACCGATATTTCATTCTCATCTCATACTATAAGTTTTCAAAACTCGATTTTTTAACTCAAATAAGGTCTTCAAAATATACTCAAGACGTGACTCTCGTTTGTAACTTTTCGGTTTCATGAATGTTGGTCATTAGATGCATATTGATGATGCTCTCGTTGTTGAGCATGGTGCGCTTTAAGATTAAAATAGTAACGTGAAAGTTGAGTCCATCGGTATGTATGTGTTGAGATAGTCCTCTTTATTGAGAAGTAAAATTTTTGTTTTTGGTAGGATGATTTTCTTTTGATGGTTGCTTGTGAGATGTTATAATTATGTGAATCGATGACATTTAGACTCGTATGTTGTTGCTTATTTGTAACCTTCGAGTCTAGAATTACCTCATATATGTTTGCAATCGTGTTGGTGATTAGAGCAGTTAGCACAGGCTTAATACGAGCCTAACGCGCGCTAACGTGGCATGTTTAGCACACGTTAATCTTTGTTGTAACGCGCTAATCAACACAGGCGGAGGCTATGGAACCGCATTATAGCCGTCGAGTCTAACTTTGCGGCAATCACCTGTAGTTGTATTCTCTACGTGGTGTCTAGTGATAACAACTGTTGTGCGTGAATGTGTGTTAAGACTTTTCGTATTGCTAGGTGATATTTGATTGTATTTGATGAATTGATAAATTATGTCTGCTGTGTGTGTTCAAAAATTTCCTGGAAACTTCACAAAGTTTTGAAGGTTCGATTAATCGGCGGCTCCGTGTATACTTTGAAAATTATTTGGAATTGGCAAGCCGGCCTTGGATTCTCAAATAAAACCTCGACGGTATTTGAAAGAATTGTTTTAAAGTACCTTGAACATTTTGTAAAGTACACCGTCGTTGATGTCTGTGAAGTGTTGGGAGGATTTTCGAAAATGATTTTAACGTATTGTTGCATTTTCAAATATTTCGAGTGAATGATTTTCAAAAATCTTTCACACCATAAAAATATTTTATTTCAAAAACCAATGCGATTTTTTTTATTTTCAAAAAAATATAGTGAAAGATGAAAAATCTCACTCGATGTAAAGTTCAAACTCGGATTTGGAAATATTAGAGTATGTAAGAATGATTTGATGATCTTGCATGGTTAACTTGTTAGTTGTTAACGGTGATGATGATACGTAGAGGCATGATGACTTCAAATGATTTCAAATGAGACGGTTAAAGTATGTTGTTTGCAAGTTTTGATGAAACAACCCGAGGTACCAAAAGTACTTTTAAAGTTTATTTTAAATAGCATACAATCCAAGGATTTTCAAAAGATTTCCTTTAAAAGGATACCTCGTGGATTTTCTTTTCGAGTTGTTATTGGTTACCTTATGTGATATGTCGTGCTGAGTTGGTACTTTAGTATAATATTTTGCGAAGTTGTGCAATCGTATTGAGTGGGAATCCGCTTAGTATGCCGATGGGCAGAGGACGCAGTCGTTGTAATATCCGCAATTTTCGATTTTCGGTAAAATTCTTTTTTCGGTCGGAGTCCGTTTTGACGACTCGCTCATGACCGTTTCGTCATTCTGAGAATGATTAATTCTGCACTTTTTGTCATCCGAGTTCGTTTCGGTGTTGTTTTGTTGTGTTACGTGCTTTTAGCGACTTTTCCGCACTTGAGTTCGATTCTTGCGAATCTCGTCCAAGCTATTTGTTTCGAGTTTCCCGCAAGTCCGTTTACCTTTGTTAGACGTGTCGTGAACTTCGGTTTGATTATTCGTTGACGTATGGTGATTTTCGGGCATTTGGGCCATTTTCGTAATTTCCCAAAGTTTGGGGTAATTACCTTCCGTTGTCGAATTTCGAGCCTTCGGGTGGTCGGAATTGTGTGTTCTACTAGCTCTTAGATTCGTCCTTGTGAGTACTTCATAACCGTATCTTCGGTTCGTATTCGAGTTCGGGTTTGGTGTCGTTTTGTTGAATTCGGGATTACTAAACGACTTTTCTAAGTATGAGTTCGTCTTTGTTAGATCATCATTAATTTTTGGTAACTCCAAAAATTATAAATCTTGCAATATTATAGAACATCGAGTTAGCTTTCCAATGGTTCAAGCGGTGAGTCAATGAGTCGGACGAGAGAGTTATGGTCGTTTTAGTGGAAGGCGTATTTGTCGGGCACCGTCCGAGAGCCTTTCGGCCGATAGGGGCGATAGACTCTCTGCCGGCATTTTGTATAGGGTATCGGTTGGGCCTATCGGCCGATAGGCGGCCGATAAGTCTGTTGTGTTACACTATAAATGTCTTTGTTTTGAGCGTGAAGCTCATTTCCTTCCCCATTTTCCATTGCGCCGCGAGAGAAAGTATAGAGGGGGAGAGTTCTTCATCCGGGGGTCGATTTTCATCATTTCTTTTCGGTTGTGAGGCTCGGATAATCAATCTAACGCGTGTTCTACGGATCTTACCACTTGAATCTTCCAAGGTAATGCTCTAAAACCCTATTTCGATTAATTTGGGGGGTTTGGGTTTTTCTTCCGATTCGTTCCGTTTCGTTGGTGGATTCATGATGTATACGATTGATATTGTTAGTATCTTTAGTTTTCCTACGGATTCATGGATATTTTGTGGATTTTTATGGAATCGAGAGGGTTTGGTTGTGGTCCGCCCTCGTTGTTATTTTTGTATGAATATACATGAATCGTAGGCGGGTTTCCGGGTGTATTCCATTTCCGTAATCGTTTAGAAGTGGTTGTGATTGTGCTATTCGAATCGTTAGGTTCATTTCCGCCGGTTCCTTGCGGTCGTGCTTGATTCTTCCGTTCCGTTCGTTGTCGTATTCCTTTTCGTTAGCATCGGGCGTTCCGAAGCTTCCCGGTTGAGCCGTATCCGTTCGTGGTTCCGCGCTCGCGGTATCGAGGCAAGTACCTTGCCCATACTTTTCTCGTTTTATGTATATGATGATCGGTGGTCGTCTTGATGTGTTTGTTGGTTATTTGAAATGAAGTTTCAAAAGGATTTCGGTTTGGCCTCGTTAAAGGCTTTCTTTCAAAACGCGTGTGTTTTGTGAACGGTGTTTTGAGAATTGATTATGATTTGATTATTTTGAACGTCGAAGGATTTTATGATGATACTCATATTGTTTAAGTTATGGAATCGTGTATTTCCTTATTTAATCTTGTTATCGAAATTTTGAAGAGTTTGATAATGGTGTCGAGTAATGGCCATCTCTAGTGAGTATTCTTAATGAACTTACATTCTTAGCATATTAGTGTTGCATGAGTAACGTGTGTGTGTGTATGCTCACTACGGGTTAGACTCGACGGGGTCTCGGTAGGGTTCCACGAAGCTGTGGACCGCGAGCTTTGCTTTTAACCACTACGGGTTAGATCCGACGGGGTCTCGGTAGGGGTCCACGGAGGTGTGGATCGACGGTTAATTGTGGTGCATTTTTGCTAATGTGATTTGATATTGGCATTTCCGGAAATGAGTGCTTTCGAACGGTTTTCATGATTGCATGCATTGACTAAGTGTGTAAGAGGTAAGTTGTTCGTTTGGCTTACTTGGCTAGGATGGCACTAGAGTATTTTGTTGTTTGTTTTAAATCCTTTATTTGTGGATTTTGATGTTGGGAGACGAACCTTGTGGTCGTTCTTGTGTACTATGAGTTGATGAGTTTTGGGGCTAAAATCCCAATGGTTTGGTAAAAGTTGTTTTACGGATTTGGGGCTAAAATCCCAACGGTTGGTTAATGTCATTTTTCAGAAAGTAAACCTTTGGGGCGGTGACCCCTTTTGTCTTTTGGTTTTCGAAAAGTAGGATTTGATAATCCTAAATTGTTTTCTATTAAAACTCTCGATGGCATTCTAAACTGTCTTATAAATTACTTCCATTGATTTATGATATTTCGTTTTTGAAATGTTTTCTCAAATCCTTGCCTCGGGAAGTACATTTCGTTTCGTTTGGATCTTTGAGGATCCTCGGTTATTGTTATTCGTGGAATGTGAATTGTATGGCTCGTATTTGCACTTTGTATTTGCACTAGCAAAACAGTGGAGTTTGCTAACCCCAGTATTCGGGGTGGATGTCTGTTTTGCATTCGGGTTTTGGAGCATAACACGAGTCGGCACGAAGGATGATGAAAGATGATCGATACTAATCACATGAGGAACCGTACATCGTGTGTTGGTTCGATTGTACTTTATTTTCATTTCTTTGTATTGTTCCGTTATGCGGGTGTAGTTGTATTTTGTCCCCTGCGTGGGCATGAGTTGTATTTGAGTTGTATGTATACGTGGAAAGACCAAATCGGTCTGCGGAGTCATTGTAGCCTCGAGGGCAGTGTCGAGATGTTAAATGTCGTTACCAGCCTGGTAGATCCTTGAGGAAAGGTTCTACGGCGTGTAATATCCCTGAGCGGATTGGGGGTGTTACATAAATGGTATCGGAGCTTAGGTTGAGGAAACCTAGGCTGTCGGGTCAGTGGTGTCTATTGAGTTTTGTCTCGTCGGATTTAGTCTGACTGAGTCGTGTCGCGACGCGTCGTTTGAGTTTGTTGGTCGTGATTAGTATCGTGGGGCGATCATCATCTTCGTGCGACCTGTGGAAGTAAGTCTCCCTTCTTTGTGTTGTGCCTCGTGTGACACGAGCTATTTTTATGATTATTTGTTAAGTGGTGGAATTTTATGTGAATTTTGATTTCACGATATGTATTTAGTCGACTCTCGTATTTGATTTATACGAGGAGTGTCGTCGTTTGTGATGTCTTTTTATTGTTGTTTTTCTCCGTTGTTGATGATTTTCGAATCGATTTGCACGTTTTACAAGTCTCTTGTGGAAGCTTTGTGCTTATACACGTTCGACTTGTTCACTAGCCAGTGCGGGAGGGTATTTTATCAGCGGTTTTGTTCTGAATGTGGTATTTTATCGTTTATTTTCGTTTAAAGACTTGTATTGTCTTGATTTTAAACGTTTTGATGCGTGTGCTAGGAGTTGTTTTAGTGAACGTCGGTATGTGTGAGTTTTGGGCATTCTGGCCTATTGGATTTTTGAAAACCTTGAGTATCTTAGAAAAATAAATTTCGAGACATACTTTTCAAATGGGTTATTTTCTTGTGGTACATCCAAGATGCCACAATGTATTTCAAAAATTTTCTATCTCGGGGACCAAAATGTTTTGAGATATTTTCAACACTTTTATTTAGACCCGAGGGTCGAATATTTTGAAAGTTTTCACTAAGAGAAAGTGTCTTCATTTTTATCAAATGCGAAATGGTTCTCCAATGTCTCGATAACGATGTTTCACGTTTGTACTTTTTTTGAAAGATGATACTCAAGATCAATCGGTGTTCTTCCAAATTATTTTCAAAATGAGGTTTTCGTTTTAAAACCTATCCATTCCGTTTGAGGGCTGGGTATGTATGTGTGATGTTCGCGTTGTCCTTTTGATACTTTCTCTCGAGTATGACCGAATTGGCGGTGTGAGCGTTGAGACGCTTTCCACACATTGGTTGTGCTAGCCCCTGTGAGAGGCGGAGTGTTGGTATTGAATGTTGTCGCCTCATGGCAATTTCTGCGTTGTCGCGCATGTGCGAGTGTTAGAGCTTGATTTGGTATGACCGTGTGCATCGGTGATGGTTCCGTTATGCGTCGATTGTTTAATGTCTTGTTACCTTGCTCCGTTTTTGTGAATTTCGTGGGACGAGGTCGGAGGTAATGCCGTACTATTTTGACTTGTGTTTTCTCTTCCCGATCTATCGATTCGCTCATGTTCGTTGGTACTTTATGAACTTGTTCGGTATTTGATTTCATCGTCCGAGCAGTGTGATCTTCTTTGTGGGCGATCAGTTATCGGTGTGATTTTTTCGAGTTCGGTTCGATTCTTGTGAACTTTGTTCGGGAGTAACATCATTTGGTTCTACTAGTCCTTTTATTCGAAGGGATCGGATTTTGAACTTCGTATTTTCTACTTTGTCGACTCATTTATGTTCGTTGACATTTGAGCTTGTCTGCCCTTGTTTTTGTTTATCGAACGAGTGTGATATCATTTGAATAACTTATTTGTCGTTGTGACTTTTCAATCGCTATTCCCTTTCCCGGATCTTATGGGAATGCATGTCTTGTAGTTCTCACCGGATCATCACAGGAGTTATTGTTGAACTTTATTGTTCTTCGTGATTCGAACATGATTCTTCGATTTTTGTTGTCTCGATCGTTTGTTTGTTCGGTTTTGTTCTCGTTTCGTGATTGTTGAACGTTCGGGCTCCTTCGTAATTCCCTTTAGTTCGGGAAATTAGTTTCGTTTTCAATCTTCCATCCCTTAGGCGATGGGATTCCGTGTTTGTTCGGTTGACTCGCGTTTTGATTGAGGTACCGTTGGGTTGGTCAATCATGTTGATTTTCGTTCGTTGTGATTTGTGATTATCGGATAATTGACTTGACTATAGTATCCGTTTGATGACGCTTGTCACTTGTCGGTTTTATTATATCCCTAACGGCGTTGTATTGGTCACCGTGGAGCGTGTTTACACGCCGTATATTCCTTTGCGTTGTTTGTAACATTTCGCCGTTGGGCATTAGTTACGCATTCTTGTGGGTCTCGTTGAGTTTTCTGGCGGAATATTTCTTCTCCTACTTGTTTTAAGTTTGGACGAAACTTCTTTTAAGGAGGGTAGAATGTAATATCGCAATTTTCGATTTTCGGTAAAATTCTTTTTCGGTCGAGTCCGTTTTGACGACTCGCTCATGACCGCTTCGTCATTCCGAGAATGATTAATTCTGCACTTTTGTCATCCGAGTTCGTTTCGGTGTTGTTTTGTTGAGTTACGTGCTTTTAGCGACTTTTCCGCACTTGAGTTCGATTCTTGCGAATCTCGTCAAAGCTATTGTTTGAGTTTCCCATAAGTCCTTTTACCTTTGTTAGACGTGTCGTGAACTTCGGTTTGATTATTCGTTGACGTATGGTGATTTTCGGGCATTTGGGCCATTTTCGTAATTTCCCAAAGTTTGGGGTAATTACCTTCCGTTGTCGAATTTCGAGCCTTCGGGTGGTCGGAATTGTGTGTTCTACTAGCTCTTAGATTCGTCCTTGTGAGTACTTCATAACCGTATCTTCGGTTCGTATTCAGGTTCGGGTTTCGGTGTCGTTTTGTTGAATTCAGGATTACTAAACGACTTTTCTAAGTATGAGTTCGTCTTTGTTAGATCATCATTAATTTTTGGTAACTCCAAAAATTATAAATCTTTGCAATATTATAGAACATCGAGTTAGCTTTCCAATGGTTCAAGCGGTGAGTCAATGGTCAGGACGAGAGAGTTATGGTCGTTTTAGTGGAAGACTGTCACTGTCGGGCACCGTCCAGAGCCTTTCGGCCGATAGGAAGGCCGATAGACTCTACCGCCGGCATTTTGTATAGGGTATCGGTTGGGCCTATCGGCCGATAGGCCGGCCGATAAGTCTGGTGTTACACTATAAATGTCTTGTTTTGAGCGTGAAGCTCATTTCCTTCCCCATTTTCCACTTTGCGCGAGAGAGAAAGTATAGAGGGGAGAGTTCTTCATCCGGGGTCGATTTTCATCATTTCTTTTCGGTTGTGAGGCTCGGATAATCAATCTAACGCGTGTTCTACGGATCTTAACACTTGAATCTTCCAAGGTAATGCTCTAAAACCTATTTCGATTAATTTGGGGTTTTGGGTTTTTCTTCCGATTCGTTCCGTTTCGTTGGTGGATTCATGATGTATACGATTGATATTGTTAGTATCTTTAGTTTTCCTACGGATTCATGGATATTTTGTGGATTTTTATGGAATCGAGAGGGTTTGGTTGTGGTCGCCCTCGTTGTTATTTTGTATGAATATACATGAATCGTAGGCGGGTTTTAAGGTGTATTCCATTTCCGTAATCGTTTAGAAGTGGTTGTGATTGTGCTATTCGAATCTTTAGGTTCATTTCCGCGGTTCCTTGCGGTCGTGCTTGATTCTTCCGTTCCGTTCGTTGTCGTATTCCTTTTCGTTAGCATCAGGCGTTAGAAGCTTCCCGGTTGAGCCGTATCCGTTCGTGGTTCCGTGCTCGCGGTATCGAGGCAAGTACCTTGCCCATACTTTTCTCGCTTTATGTATATGATGATCGGTGGTCGTCTTGATGTGTTTGTTGGTTATTTGAAATGAAGTTTCAAAAGGATTTGATTTGGCCTCGTTAAAGGCTTTCTTTCAAAACGCGTGTGTTTTGTGAACGGTGTTTTGAGAATTGATTATGATTTGATTATTTTGAACGTCAAGGATTTTATGATGATACTCATATTGTTTAAGTTATGGAATCGTGTATTTCCTTATTTAATCTTGTTATCGAAATTTTGAAGAGTTTGATAATGGTGTCGAGTAATGGCCATCTCTAGTGAGTATTCTTAATGAACTTACATTCTTAGCATATTAGTGTTGCATGAGTAACGTGTGTGTGTGTATGCTCACTACGGGTTAGACTCGCGGGGTCTCGGTAGGGTTCCACGAAGGCTGTGGACCGCGAGCTTTGCTTTTAACCACTACGGGTTAGATCCGACGGGGTCTCGGTAGGGGTCACGGAGGTGTGGATCGACGGTTAATTGTGGTGCATTTTTGCTAATGTGATTTGATATTGGCATTTCCTAAATGAGTGCTTTGAGCGGTTTTCATGATTGCATGCATTGACTAAGTGTGTAAGAGGTAAGTTGTTCGTTTGGCTTACTTGGCTAGGATGGCACTAGAGTATTTTGTTGTTTGTTTTAAATCCTTTATTTGTGGATTTTGATGTTGGGAGACGAACCTTGTGGTCGTTCTTGTGTACTATGAGTTGATGAGTTTTGGGGCTAAAATCCCAATGGTTTGGTAAAAGTTGTTTTACGGATTTGGGGCTAAAATCCCAACGGTTGGTTAATGTCATTTTTCAGAAAGTAAACCTTTGGGGCGGTGACCCCTTTTGTCTTTTGGTTTTCGAAAAGTAGGATTTGATAATCCTAAATTGTTTTCTATTAAAACTCTCGATGGCATTCTAAACTGTCTTATAAATTACTTCCATTGATTTATGATATTTCGTTTTTGAAATGTTTTCTCAAATCCTTGCCTCGGGAAGTACATTTCGTTTCGTTTGGATCTTTGAGGATCCTCGGTTATTGTTATTCGTGGAATGTGAATTGTATGGCTCGTATTTGCACTTTGTATTTGCACTAGCAAAACAGTGGAGTTTTGCTAACCCCCGAGTATTCGGGGGGTGGATGTCTGTTTTTGCATTCAGGTTTTGGAGCATAACACAGGGTCGGCACGAAGGATGATGAAAGATGATCGATACTAATCACATGAGGAACCGTACATCGTGTGTTGGTTCAGTTGTACTTTATTTTCATTTCTTTGTATTGTTCCGTTATGCAGTGTAGTTGTATTTTGTCCCCTGCGTGGGCATGAGTTGTATTTGAGTTGTATGTATCTGTGGAAAGACCAAATCGGTCTACTGAGTCATTGTAGCCTCGAAGGCATTGTCGAGATGTTAAATGTCGTTACCAGCCTGGTAGATCCTTGAGGAAAGGTTCTACGGCGTGTAATATCCCTGAGCGGATTGGGGGTGTTACAGTCGTGACCACGATACTAATGGCCATGAAGATCGGATGTGGACCAAGAGGATATGGTCGGGAAGGTTGCTCTTCCAGCACTTCGTTCTCGTTGTTTAGGTTTCGGGACGAAACCTCTTTTAAAGGTGATATGATGTAATACCCACATTTTTCTTTCTTTCTCTTCTGTTTCGTCCAACCGTAACGACTCGACTGTGTTCGTTGATGCTTCTGACCTGGTGTTGTTTCTCACCTTTGTCACTCGAGCGAGTTCTGATATTGTCCCAAATTGATCTATATATCGTTGTGACCTTTCCAAGTTCGGAAAATTAGTCTCGTTTTCGATCTTCCAACCCTTGGGCGGTAGAATTCAGTATTTGTTCAGCGATTGGCTCGCGTTTTGATTGATGTACCGTTGGGTTGGTCAATCATATTGATTTTCTTCCGTTGTGTTTTGTGATTGTTCAGATAATTGACTTGATTGTATTATCCATTTGATGACGCTTGTTACTTGTTGGTTTTGTTATATCCCTAACGGCGACGTTCTGTTGGTCGTCGTGGAGCGTGTTTTCACGCCGTAGATTCCTTTGCGTTGCTTGTAACGTTTCGCCGATGGGCGTAAGTTACGCGTTTCCTTGCGTATCTCGTTGAGTTTTCCTGGCGGGATATTGCTTCTCCCTACTTGTTTTAAGTTTCGGGACGAAACTTCTTTTAAGGAGGGTAGAATGTAATATCCGCAATTTTCGATTTTCGGTAATTTCTTTTTCAGCCGGAGTCCGTTTTGACGACTCGCACATGACCGTTTCGTCATTTCGAGAATGATTAATTCTGCACTTTTTGTCATCCGAGTTCGTTTCGATATCGTTTTGTTGAGTTCCGAGCTTTTTAGCGACTTTTCCGCACTTGAGTTCGATTCTTGCGAATCTCGTCCGAAACTGTTGTTTCGAGTTTCTCGTAATTTCATTTAATGTTATTATTCATGTTGCGAGCTTTGGTTTGGTATTTCGATCGCGTATCGTGATTTTCGGACGTTTTGGGCCATTTTCGTAATTTCCCAAAGTTTTGGGTAATTACTTCCGTTGTCAAATTCCGAGCCTTCGGTTGGTCGGAATCGTGTGTTCTCTTAGTGCTCGGATTCGTCTTTGCGAGTACTTCGTAACCGTATCTTCGATTCGTACTCAGGTTCGGGTTTCGGGGTCGTTCGGGCCGTCGGAGTTGGTCGGCGAGTTATGGCGGGCATGCTCGAGCCGGCCGGCCTGGCAGTAACGTCGGTAGTGCTCGGGACGTTACGTCGTAAGGCGATTCGTCGTAAGGCCCCGGCGTAACGTGCGTAACGTTTCCGCATTTCAGTGCAGTGTGTTCGGCCATGGCCGGTTACGTACGTAACCCGGCCGGCAGTCGGCCTATTTAAGGCCTGTAGACGTTTTTTTCACCCATTCTCTCACTCTTTCTCTTCTCTTCCGCGGATGGAGGCGTGGTAATCTTGGAGCAATGTTGCTATACATTTAATCCATGAAGATTTGAGGCTCATATCATCAATCATCTTTCCTATAACATCCTCCGATCTACCGAATCAGGTCAGATTTTCTAGAAATCTAATTTTGGGGATTTTGGGTATTTTGGTTGTTTTCGTCCGATTAATCCGATTTAACTTGGTATTATGATAGATTGATGATTATTAAGATGTATTACATCTTTTCCCTTGTTATTCCATGGTTGGATCGTATCGATTCGTTGTTTTGGTCGAGTTCTTGATCGACGCCTTGAAGGTGTCCGGTAAAATGTCATAGAGGGGTTTTCGGGCGTTCTACGATTATTCTTCCTCATATGATCGATGATTTATTGATTATATGTTGTTAGGGTCGAATTCTTGCGAAGAACTCGAGTCGGAACCCTTTCGTTCGTCGTTTTCTTCAAGCTTTTCGATCGTGGGCGTATTCTTTGTCTTCGCCGGAGAATTGTAGGTGTTCGAGGTGCCCCGACTGAGCCGTGTTCGTAGGAGTGTCCGGTGTCTATTATCGAGGCAAGTATCTTGCCCATACATTACGTGTTTTGTGGATATTATGGTTGTTAATCGTCGATATGTGCTAAATAAATATTAATAACCATTTTTCAAAAGAATCGGAATATTTACCATCATGCTTTTTGTAAAGGTGACCCATGTGTGTCGGGAATTAATGTTCTTAGTTGAATATGTGAGCTAGTGTCGAGTATATAATCACCTTACTTTCTTGTGATGTCATTGCGTATGATTATGTCGTTGGTAAATGTAAAGTGTAATTCTTTTGTCAAATTATGTGCTTGGAGTCACGTGTTTATGGATGAATATGTGAGTTTGTGTGATATTAGTTGTGTCGTTCGGTGCTGTTGAAATCTTGTGCTTCCTTGTGAATCGCATCACTACTTGGTCGTGAGTATATGTTGGATGAACTGGCCATTCTAGTAAGGTACCTCGACTATATATACTGTGATTGACCTTCGAGGCTTGTGGTTTGCAACTGTGATTTGGGAACGTGTGTGTGGGGTGTTTCGTCCCCCCGGAGTGTCCGACGGGCGGTCTGGGGGTCGCTACTCAGGGGTACGGCCCCGGAAGTGGACTTGGGTGCGTGTGTGGATGAACTTCCACCCGGAGTGTCCGACGGGATGTCCGGGGTCGATACTTAAGGGTACGGCCGCGGAAGTGGTTTCCCACCGGAGTGTCCGACGGGATGTCCGGGGTCGATACTAAGGGGTACGGCCGCGGGTTACGATTGTGGTTTTCATCTTGAGGATGACGTTGATGTTTTCGTTAATTGTGATATTGTCCGAGTATCACAATGCTTTGTGCTTGGGGTCGAGAGACATTATATATCGAGTCTTGGTGCTTGGCTAGAATGGCATAGGAATAATGTGTTATGTGTAATGTGTCCTTGTAAGTGAATTGAAGTGGATGATCGGTCGTGGACCACTGTGTTTTGTGACCGGAATGGTTGGGTCGTGGACCCCGTGTTTTGTTAAACGGGTTTGTATTTTGAAAAATGAACTTTGGGGCTGTGACCCTAAATGGCTTTCGAGGACTTAAGAACATTTTCAATTTTTTTGATGTTTTCAAAAACTCCCGAGATTTGGAAATGTTTCCAAAATGCTTACTTGCTTCGTTTATGCCTTCAAGACTTGAACTATTTTTAACTAAATATATCTCGGGAAGTCTTTCGTTGTATTCTCGGAATGTGTTGTGTATGGCTCGTATTTGCACTTTATACTTGCACTAGCGAAACAATGGAGTTTTGCTAACCCCAGTAATCGGGGGTGGATATCTGTATTGTGTCCAGTACATGCGGGTTTTCGGGAGCAAGACACGGGATCGGCACGAGGGATGATGAAAGACGAATGATACTAATCACACGAAGGCGATTTTGGGTTCGATTAGTGAGTCCATTGTATTGTCTTTTCCATTTGTCCTATTGTTCGTTGTTGCAAGTATTTTACCCTTGCGTGGGTATGAGTCTGGATGAGCTTATGTATTTTTATTTGTAAGTCAGTGTCGAAACACCAAATCTGTGTATTGGTTCGTTATTTTGATTCGTCGGTATGTAATGTAATGTGTTGCTTAGATGTCTAGCCTGGTGGATCCTCGCGGAGAGGGTGCACGGCGTGTAATATTCCGGTTCGATCCGGGATGTTACATTTATGGTATCGGAGCTTAGGTTGAGGAAACCTAGGTCATCGGGTCGAGTTATGTGTTGTTGAGTCTTGTATTGCGATTTTGTCCGTGAGAGTCGTGTCGCGACGTCGTGCAGGATGTCGGCCGTGATTAGTATCAAGGTGCAACCATCATCTTCGTGCGATCTGTGGATGTAAGTCTCCCTACTACATGTTGTACCACGAGCTATACGAGCCTGTATGATTCTGTGTTATGTAGTAGTATTTGAAGGTGCATCGTGAGTAAGTGACATATATTTGTTAATTCCCGTTTTGTGCTAGAATGAAGAATGTTATGGCCAAACGTATCCTTGTATGAATTGTTTTGCTTGCAAGAGCAACAACCTTGGAATTTTTAGTTTCGAAGGCTTCCGGGGAGCCACGTAATTTTTTTTTAAAATGTTCTCCAAGGGAGGAAAAATTTTGATTTTTGTATGATGACCTCAAGGTCGAAAATTTTTAGACTTCAAACTACCGATATTTCATTCTCATCTCATACTATAAGTTTTCAAAACTCGAGTTTTTAACTCAAATAAGGTCTTCAAAATATACTCAAGACGCGACTCTCGTTTGTAACTTTTCGGTTTCATGAATGTTGGTCAAAAGATGCATATTGATGATGCTCTCGTTGTTGAGCAGTGGTGCCAGTTTTAAGATTAAAATAGTAACGTGAAAGTTGAGTCCATCGGTATGTATGTGTTGAGATAGTCCTCTTTATTGAGAAGTAAAATTTTTGTTTTTGGTAGGATGATTTTCTTTTGATGGTTGCTTGTGAGATGTTATAATTATGTGAATCGATGACATTTAGACTCGTATGTTGTTGCTTATTTGTAACCTTCGAGTCTAGAATTACCTCATATATGTTTGCAATCGTGTTGGTGATTAGAGCAGTTAGCACAGGCTTAATACGAGCCTAACGCGCGCTAACGTGGCGTGTTTAGCACACGTTAATCTTTGTTGTAACGCGCGCTAATCAACCTGGGCAGAGGCTATGGAACCGCATTATAGCCGTCAGGTCTAACTTTTGCGGCCAATCACCTGTAGTTGTATTCTCTACGTGGTGTCTAGTGATAACAACTGTTGTGCGTGAATGTGTGTTAAGACTTTTCGTATTGCTAGGTGATATTTGATTGTATTTGATGAATTGATAAATTATGTCTGCTGTGTGTGTTCAAAAATTTCCTAAAAACTTCACAAAGTTTTGAAGGTTCGATTAATCGGCGGCTCCGTGTATACTTTGAAAATTATTTGGAATTGGCAAGCCGGCCTTGGATTCTCAAATAAAACCTCGACGGTATTTGAAAGAGTTGTTTTAAAGTACCTTGAACATTTTGTAAAGTATTACCGTCGTTGATGTCTGTGAAGTGTTGGGAGGATTTTCGAAAATGATTTTAACGTATTGTTGCATTTTCAAATATTTCGAGTGAATGATTTTCAAAAATCTTTCACACCATAAAAATATTTTATTTCAAAAACCAATGCGATTTTTTTTATTTTCAAAAAAATATAGTGAAAGATGAAAAATCTCACTCGATGTAAAGTTCAAACTCGGATTTGGAAATATTAGAGTATGTAAGAATGATTTGATGATCTTGCATGGTTAACTTGTTAGTTGTTAACGGTGATGATGATACGTAGAGGCATGATGACTTCAAATGATTTCAAATGAGACGGTTAAAGTATGTTGTTTGCAAGTTTTGATGAAACAACCCGAGGTACCAAAAGTACTTTTAAAGTTTATTTTAAATAGCATACAATCCAAGGATTTTCAAAAGATTTCCTTTAAAAGAATACCTCGTGGATTTTCTTTTCGAGTTGTTATTGGTTACCTTATGTGATATGTCGTGCTGAGTTGGTACTTTAGTATAATATTTTGCGAAGTTGTGCAATCGTATTGAGTGGGAATCCGCTTAGTATGCCGATGGGCAGAGGACGCAGTCGTGACCACGATACTAATGGCCATGAAGATCGGATGTGGACCAAGAGGATATGGTCGGGAAGGTTGCTATTCCAGCACTTCGTTCTCGTTGTTTAGGTTTCGGGACGAAACCTCTTTTAAAGGTGATATGATGTAATACCCACATTTTTCTTTCTTTCTCTTCTGTTTCGTCCAACCGTAACGACTGACCGTGTTCGTTGATGCTTCGACACAGTGTTGTTTCTCACCTTTGTCACTCGAGCGAGTTACGATATTGTCCCAAATTGATCTATATATCGTTGTGACCTTTCCAAGTTCGGAAAATTAGTCTCGTTTTCGATCTTCCAACCCTTGGCGGTAGAATTCGATTTGTTCAGCGATTGGCTCGCGTTTTGATTGATGTACCGTTGGGTTGGTCAATCATATTGATTTTCGTCCGTTGTGTTTTGTGATTGTTCGGATAATTGACTTGATTGTATTATCCATTTGATGACGCTTGTTACTTGTTGGTTTTGTTATATCCCTAACGGCGACGTTGTGTTGGTCGTCGTGGAGCGTGTTTTCACGCCGTAGATTCCTTTGCGTTGCTTGTAACGTTTCGCCGATGGGCGTAAGTTACGCGTTTCCTTGCGTATCTCGTTGAGTTTTCCTGGCGGGATATTGCTTCTCCCTACTTGTTTTAAGTTTCGGGACGAAACTTCTTTTAAGGAGGGTAGAATGTAATATCCGCAATTTTCGATTTTCGGTAATTTCTTTTCAGGAGTCCGTTTTGACGACTCGCACATGACCGCTTCGTCATTTCGAGAATGATTAATTCTGCACTTTTGTCATCCGAGTTCGTTTGGTATCGTTTTGTTGAGTTCCGAGCTTTTAGCGACTTTTCCGCACTTGAGTTCGATTCTTGCGAATCTCGTCAAAGCTGTTGTTTCGAGTTTCTCGTAATTTCATTTAATGTTATTATTCATGTTGCGAGCTTTGGTTTGGTATTTCGATCGCGTATCGTGATTTTCGGACGTTTTGGGCCATTTTCGTAATTTCCCAAAGTTTTGGGTAATTACTTCCGTTGTCAAATTCCGAGCCTTCGGGTGGTCGGAATCGTGTGTTCTCTTAGTGCTCGGATTCGTCTTTGCGAGTACTTCGTAACCGTATCTTCGATTCGTACTCAGGTTCGGGTTTCGGGGTCGTTCGGGCCGTCGGAGTTGGTCCCGGCCGAGTTATGGCCGGGCATGCTCGAGCCCGGCCGGCCCTGGCCGAGTAACGTACGGTAGTGCTCGGCCGTTACGTACGTAAGGCCGGTTACGTACGTAAGGCCCTGGCCGGTAACGTACGTAACGTTTCCGGCATTTCCAGGCAGTGTGTTCGGCCATGGCCGGTTACGTACGTAACCCGGCCGGCAGTCGGCCTATTTAAGGCATGTAGACGTTTTTTTCACCCATTCTCTCACTCTTTCTCTTCTCTTCCGCGGATGGAGGCGTGGGAATCTTGGAGAAATGTTGTTATACATTTAATCCATGAAGATTTGAGGCTCATATCATCAATCATCTTTCCTATAACATCCTCCGATCTACCGAATCAGGTCAGATTTTCTAGAAATCTAATTTTGGGGATTTTGGGTATTTTGGTTGTTTTCGTCCGATTAATCCGATTTAACTTGGTATTATGATAGATTGATGATTATTAAGATGTATTACATCTTTTCCCTTGTTATTCCATGGTTGGATCATATCGATTCGTTGTTTTGGTCGAGTTCTTGATCGACGCCTTGAAGGTGTCCGGTAAAATGTCATAGAGGGGTTTTCGGGCGTTCTACGATTATTCTTCCTCGTATGATCGATGATTTATTGATTATATGTTGTTAGGGTCGAATTCTTGCGAAGAACTTGAGTCGAAACCCTTCCGTTCGTCGTTTTCTTCAAGCTTTTCGATCGTGGGCGTATTCTTTGTCTTCGCCGGAGAATTGTAGGTGTTCGAGGTGCCCCGACTGAGCCGTGTTCGTAGGAGTGTCCGGTGTCGATTATCGGGCAAGTATCTTGCCCATACATTACGTGTTTTGTGGATATTATGGTTGTTAATCGTCGATATGTGCTAAATAAATATTAATAACCATTTTTCAAAAGAATCGGAATATTTACCATCATGCTTTTTGTAAAGGTGACCCATGTGTGTCGGGAATTAATGTTCTTAGTTGAATATGTGAGCTAGTGTCGAGTATAGAATCACCTTACTTTCTTGTGATGTCATTGCGTATGATTATGTCGTTGGTAAATGTAAAGTGTAATTCTTTTGTCAAATTATGTGCTTGGAGTCACGTGTTTATGGATGAATATGTGAGTTTGTGTGATATTAGTTGTGTCGTTCGGTGCTGTTGAAATCTTGTGCTTCCTTGTGAATCGCATCACTACTTGGTCGTGAGTATATGTTGGATGAACTGGCCATTCTAGTAAGGTACCTCGACTATATATACTGTGATTGACCTTCGAGGCTTGTGGTTTGCAACTGTGATTTTGGAACGGGTGTGTGTGTTGTTCCTTCCACCCGGAGTGTCCGACGGGATGTCTGGGGGTCGATACTAAGGGGTACGGCCACAGAAGTGGACTTGGGTGCGTGTGTGGATGAACTTCCACCCGGAGTGTCCGACGGGATGTCTGGGGGTCGATACTAAGGGGTACGGCCGCGGGTTACCAGTTGTGGTTTTCATCTTGAGGATGACGTTGATGTTTTCGTTAATTGTGATATTGTCCGGAGTATCACAATGCTTTGTGCTTGGGGTCGAGAGACATTATATATCGAGTCTTGGTGCTTGGCTAGAATGGCATAGGAATAATGTGTTATGTGTAATGTGTCCTTGTAAGTGAATTGAAGTGGATGATCGGGTCGTGGACCCTGTGTTTTGTGACCGGAATGGTTGGGTCATGGACCCCGTGTTTTGTTAAACGGGTTTGTATTTTGAAAAATGAACTTTGGGGCTGTGACCCTAAAAGGCTTTCGAGGACTTAAGAACATTTTCAATTTTTTTGATGTTTTCAAAAACTCCCGAGATTTGGAAATGTTTCCAAAATGCTTACTTGCTTCGTTTATGCCTTCAAGACTTGAACTATTTTTAACTAAATATATCTCGGGAAGTCTTTCGTTGTATTTTCGGAATGTGTTGTGTATGGCTCGTATTTTCACTTTATACTTGCACTAGCGAAACAGTGGAGTTTTGCTAACCCCCGAGTAATCGGGGGGTGGATATCTGTATTGTGTCCAGGTACATGCAGGTTTTCGGGAGCAAGACACACAATCGGCACGAGGGATGATGAAAGACGAATGATACTAATCACACGAAGGCCAGTTTTGGGTTCAGTTAGTCGGAGTCCATTGTATTGTCTTTTCCGCTGTCCTATTGTTCGTTGTTGCAAGTATTTTACCCTTGCGTGGGTATGAGTCTGGATGAGCTTATGTATTTTTATTTGTAAGTCAGTGTCGAAACACCAAATCTGTGTATTGGTTCGTTATTTTGATTCGTCGGTATGTAATGTAATGTGTTGCTTAGATGTCTAGCCTGGTGGATCCTCGCGGAGAGGGTCTGCGGCGTGTAATATTCCCGGTTCGATCTGGGGATGTTACACCTCTAACTGTCCCGACTTAATGTCCTCGACCAGAGATGAAGAAATCTCAAGAGTACGCAACTACCCGGAACTCTCTGGCAGTACAATCTCAATGCTCAACCTCATAAACTCTCGCTGAAGTCCCGACTGGGCCGTGAGTAACTCAAGCGCCCGAAGCGATACCGATTTCCGGCTCAAGGTATCTGCTACCACATTAGCCTTGCCCGTATGATAAAGGATCTCGAGATCGTAATCCTTAATCAATTCCAACCATCTCCTCTGTCTCATATTAAGCTCCTTCTGCGTGAAAATGTACTTCAGGCTCTTGTGATCGGTGAAAATCTGACACGACGAGCCATACAAGTAATGACGCCAGATCTTCAACGCAAATACAACTGCGGCCAACTCAAGATCGTGCGTAGGGTAATTCAGCTAAATGCGGTTTGGTGGACGGAAGCATAGGCAATCGTCCTCCGTCTTTGCATAAGTACGCATCCGAGCCCTTGGCCGAAGCATCACCGCGAGAAACCATCATTACCACTCGGTAAAGCCAAACGGGAGCGGTCGTCAACCGCTTCTTCAATTCCTCAAAACTATTCTGCCTCTCATCGGTCCACACAAACTTTTCGACTTCAGAATAACCGAGTCGGCGGTCGAGCGAGCTTAGAGAACCCTCGACGAATCTACGGTAATACCGGCTAACCCCTTAAACTGCGGACCTCCTTCACATTCTTGGCGGCGCCCAATCCAACATGCCTCTACCTTATGTGGGTCCACACGAACACCCTCGGCCGAGATCACATGACCGAGAAACATTACCTCCTGCAACCAAAACTCGCATTTTGAGAACTTCGCAAAAGATGCCGAGTTCTCAAAATATCTAACACGATATGCAAATGACGGCGTGCTCCTCTTCGCTCCTCGAGTAAATCGGGATGTCATCGATAAAAACGACTACACACTTATCGAGGTACTCGATAAAGACTTTGTTCATAAGTTGCATGAACACGGTGGGCGTTAGTTAGTCCAAAAGGCATAACCACAAACTCGTAGTGACCGTATCTCGTCCGAAAGGCCGTCTTCGGAATGTCGGTATCCTTCACTCGGAGCTGATAATACCCCGATCTCAAATCAATCTTCGAAAACACAGTTGCCCCTTGAAACTGATCAAACAAATCATCAATCCTCGGGAGCGGATACTTGTTTTTGATGGTCACTTTGTTCAACTCTCGGTAGTCGATACACAAACGAAGTGACCCATCCTTCTTGTTCACAAACAGGACCGGTGCGCCCCAAGGTGAAACACTCGGTCGAATATACCCCATGTCTAGCAACTCTCCCAACTGTTTCTTCAGCTCCAGCATCTCGGCAGGCGCCATACGGTATGGCGTCTTAGAGATAGGGGCTGCACCCAGCTCTAAATCGATGGTAAACTCAACTTCTCGGTCTTGCGGCAAACCCGACAACTCGCCTGGAAAGACATCAGGATATTCACACACTACCGGAATAGACGAGAGCTCGACTCCCCCTTCTTCCGATCTCAAGGCGTAACACCAATAACCCGTGCAACCTCTCCGAAGAAGTCTCACCGCCCTCAAGTCGCTGATCAGTAATCTCTGGCTACTCCGCTTATGCCCCACAAAAGAATGCTCGGTACCGTCAGAGGCTAACATCGAAACGGTTCTCGTTCTATAATTCATGATCGCCCCATGACGGTCCAGCTAATCCTCACCCAGAATCAAATCCTCATCCTTAATATCTACCGCAATCAGATTAGAAGGTCAATCCCTCCCCGCGATACTCACAGAAAAATCTCTAATCTCACGGTCCCCCACGATGCTATCCCCACTAGGAAGTTTAACAACAAAAGGCTCACAAGCAACTAGGCAATCAACATGCAGACGACGCACACAATCCATAGATATAAAAGAATGCGTAGCACCAGAATCAAACAATACGGAAACAGGATGATCAAGGATGTGGACGGTACCTGTAGCCACCATCGCGTCAGGATCTCCTGCTCGTCTCATCTCGTACACTCGGGGCGGAACAGACCCCGCACTAGAAGCTCCCCCTCTAGAAGGCTGACCACGTCCTCGACCTCTACCAAAACTCTGCTGCGGCTGAGGAACTGTTGGTGCCTGATTCACACTCGGCTCTCCCGCGGCTGGGGCTGATATCTGAGTAATTGGAGCTTGAGCTGCATCCGTACAGAACTTGGCACGATGACCCATCCGAACACAAGTAAGACACTGAATCGGAGGCCTATCACACTCACTCATCATGTGGCCCGGACGATTACAGTTGAAGCATGTAGGACCACGAACGGAACCAGCAGGAGCAGACCTAGAACCGTTTCCTCGCCCAACTGATGGCAACTGAATCCCGAAGACTCGCGAACCAGACTGAGTCTTCAGATACCCTCCTGACTTGCCTCCCGAAAACTGACCGGCGGTTTTCTGTTTCTTTCCTTCGGTTGCCGTCTCTGTCGCAGAAAACGACATCTCATAAGCCATCGCCTTATTCTGATATTCTTTCAAAGTCGTGCACCCCAGACCAGACATGTAGTGGCGCACCCTCGATTTCATCCGCATATCAAAGTGGCAGATCTTATCAAGCTCATCTCGGACTTGGTTCCTCACATAATGCAGCTGTTGATTGTAGTCCTTGATAGCTTGAGAAATAGGAACATATTGGGGCTTAGCCTCAAAGAAGGCTCGGATTCTACCCTCTTTCACTGGCCATGGGCAAAATTCATCTTCCATCAGATCCCGAAACTCTGCCCACGTGGATGCCCGGTCACGCGGTTTCACCGCTTGCCACCACGTTGCTGCCTCTTTGGCGAGGAAGTACTGGGCAATGGGTACTTTCTTCTCCTCAGAACAAGTAGCAGCCTCGAATACTTTCTCCATCTCGAATAGCCAATTCTCCCAATCAGAGGGGTCGGAAGCACCATCAAACTGCGGAGGACGCATACGAATCACGTCCTGAAGTAACTTATCACTGCCGGATCCAGTAGGCGGAACTGGGTTGGCATTAGCTTGGCCGACTAGAACGGCCTGAGTCAGTAGCGTCATATGGTTCGCTACTTGTTGCAGAATGTTGGCCACTCCAACATTCTCATGTGCATTACCGGAGCTAGCAGACTGGTCCTGCTGACCTCCGGAACTAGGGGGAACACTGTCCGACAAAGAAGGCATCGCCGAATCAGTTCCCGAGTGATCGGACATGGCCGCCCCACCGGCTGCGCCACGTCCCCTACCGCGTCCGCGACCGCGTCCGCGCCCTCTACCAGCAGGAATTCTGAAGAAGTAATGGGTAAGTACAATTCAAACGCAAAACGCAACAAGATACTAAGACAGGAATAGAACAGAACAGCGAAATGAATCAAGTTAGGAAAAACTTACGAGCACCGGCGTACTGAGATGATAGCATAGCAGTGATACTGTCCCAAAAACAACACTTAACTAGACCCAAATAACCGACAGTCTAGGTATCCATAAACCTAAGCTCTGATACCATATTTTGTAATACCTCCAAGACGTTCGGGGCATATTACAGCGCCGTGGACCCCACACTGTGGAATCCACCAGGCTAACGTACCAAACAAGACATTCGACAACGACAAACCATCGTAAATAAAACGACAAGCTAAATAAAAGACTATAACCGACAAATAAAATTCTGACATCGAATCCATTTCCCCAACACGGGAACACAACATTAACAAACTCAAACCGGAAGTACTCGAGTACTTAAACCAATTTTATAATACAGAATCCCAAAATCAGACATCAATAATAATGGACAGACAGAACACCAATAATCAACTTCTGGACAATATCATGCTTGCCCATCATCCTCATACGGCTCGGGTGCTCGCTTGTCCCCACGATCAATACCTGAAATACAAAAAGTATTTCCCCCATTTAAGGGGTTAGCGACAACTGCTAGTGCAAGTACAATCCATTTGAACTACATTCTAATCAGATGAATAATGCGCCAAAAATCATTTTTGAAAACGTTTTATATTCCGGAATATTTACAATGTACAATCGCAAAACACATTATCTCCAACAAATCACAATTCAAAGTTAACCGTTGGTACGAGACTCACGGCCACCGTACCCCGCAGAGCCCCGTCGGACATCCCTGGGTGGTTAACCACAGTTCACGATACGCACACTCACGGCAATACGTATCCCTAGAGGCCCCGTCGGACCGTCCCTAGGTGAACATACACATATCCATCCACAACAACCACGATACAGCCATAATTCAAATACTAGAACATGTAAACAAATGTAAAGTACTTGCCTTTGTGACATCTTCGAAGAATCGGAAGTGAAAAGTGACTACGGATGATCCGAATGGAAAACAACGGTTCCTAAACGAAGAATTAGCATAACTCAGTCCCAACGGACATCAATAATCGAAAGGAATACTCCCAAAAACCCCGAATACAAATCACGATAATAGACGTTCAATCGATACGGGCGAGGGTTCACGCAAAATCTCCCCGTATTGATAATTCACGGATTAAAATCAAGGAAATTGGATTTAGAATCACTCAATAATCACAATCGATAAAGAATATCGATATATAGATGAACAATTCGGAACTAAACCCTAGAATCCCGAAAAACCCCCAAATTCGTTAAAGTTAGGGTTCCTGAGGAAATACCTTGGATTCGACTGATGGAAGATGTGAATGTTGTAGATTAATCTCCCTTGGTACACAATAATCAATCTTTAAAGGAAATCCACGGATTGTTCTGGACAAATCGCTCCAAAGGCACTCAAGAACACTCACGTCGCGAGAAGGGTTGAAGAAGAATGAAAAGAAATCGATCGAGGTTAAGTCGGGTTTAAAAACGCCGACAGCGTCATGCGTTAACACAAGTCGTTAACGACGTTATGATGGTTACGCACGTAACCCAATGCCGTTAACGACGTAACCAAATGTCTCAGATCGAATTGTGAAGGGTCATAACGACGTTATGGATCATGCATAACGACGTTATGCACGTAATGCACTCCCGAACAACAATTACGCATACGATCGATTCGACGACGAACTACAACACGAGGATAGAATCAAAAGTGTAAATACGAGGTATTCATAACAACGAAGCTGAATGCTCGAAAGTAAATGCACTTCAAACTACCGAGGAATCCAAAATACGACAAGGAGATGAATTTCCCTAAATTTATAGGAAATTACGAAAATGACCCAAGCGTCCGAAAATCACGATACGACGTCGGATTTACAAACCGGAAGTCTCAACATGACCAACTCAACCATACGGACTTGTACAACCTAAGAAACAACGAAAACGAACGAGTTTTACGAGAATCGAACGTTCATACGGCAAAATATGTCATAAAATGAAATTACGTGAAAACATCACCAAAACTCGTCCAAATGGAAAAACTCCAAGAATAAAGTAGATTCAAAATGTCGAAACGGTTACAAGCGAGTCGATAAAAATACACATACACCAAAAATGGAAACTGCTAAAAACGGAAAATTACGGATATTACAAAAATACTAAAAACATAAAGTTCTAAAAAAACTGTCAAATTACTAAATAATTCATAAAAATAGATAAATCTTAAAAGATATGCAATAAATACTAAAAAGTTATGTAAGTATTTAAAATCTAATTACTATATAAATAAATTCAATATAATACAGATAAATACTGAAGAATATAAATAGAAGTAATCCTCATAATATAAATAATTTTTTTGAATTATAAATAAGATATAAATAATTGTTATCAATTTGTGCTAAATTTACAATAATTTAAATAAATCCTATACTTTAGTGGGAGATTGATGTGCTCTTTTTCATATTCATCAAATGTCTTGGTATTCTCTTTTGATTTTGCCGAGCTTTCTTCTTTTCTTGTGCCTTTCTCTTTTTTCCTAGTTTTCTTCTTTTCCGGTGCCTTTTTCCTTTGGGATTTCCTTAGATATGCATATGTTATAAAATAAATATATTAAATATAAATTTAAAATTATTTAAGTACAAAAATAACCTTAGAAGACAAATAAGTAAATGGAACTCTTATAATGTAGTTTGCACAAGAAAGATCATCCGAATTAAAAATTAAGTTTCAATATTATGAATAAAATTCATCTAAGTTTTAAAATTCCCAAATAAAAATAATTACAAAATAACTATATTAAGTATAATATTTGAAAAAACTAAAATAAATCATAAAAATACAAAACAAAAATTCTAAAAAATTGTCAAATTACTAAATAAATCATAAAAATAGATAAATCTTAAAAGATAAACAATAATTACTAAAAAGTTATGTAAGTATTTAAAATATAAGTACTATATAAATAGATTCAATATAATACAGATAAATACTGAAGAATATAAATAGAAGTAATCACGATAATAAAAATAAATTTATTAAATTATAAATAAGATACAAATAATTCTTATCAATTTGTGCTAAATTTACAATAATTTAAATAAATCCTATACTTTCAAAAATATAAATAAATTCTGATAAATTATAAATAAATAAGCAACGTACGTAAGAATTCTAAAAAATAAAAATAAATTATAAACTTACAATTAAGTCTTAAAAATTAGAAATAACTAGTAATATATATATATATATAAAACCTTTAGACAATAAAATAAATACTTTAGAATATATTCGATTTAACGGGTATGTAAACATACAAATAAAATAAAGAACAAAAATATAAAAATATCTTCAATTGAGTTCAAATATTATAAATAAAATATAAATACACTCTAAAATTACAAAATAAATTTTTAAAAATCTAAAAAGTACGATAAGTTCTTAAAATTATAATTAAAGTATTGAAAATATAAATATATCCTATAATATACAAATATTTTATCAATAATCTAAGAAAAAAAGTATATTTCATGCATCTTACATTATTTTTAAATTTAAATAAAAATCTGATTTTTAATATTATTATTTCAGATTATTTCTTCTTAAAAAATAAAAGTTCTGATTTTTTTTTAGATTTTTTAAATTTTTCAGAATTTTCAGATTTTTTTTACTTTTATTTTAAATAAAAAATTCTAATTTTTAATATTATTCCATATATTGTTTTTCTTAAAATAAAAGTTCATATTTTTTTGTCAGATTTTTTAAATTTTCCAGAATCTTCGGATTTTTTTTTTACTTTTATTTTTTAATTTAAAATAAAGATCTGATTTTTCATATTTATGTAACACCCCCGAGACGTTCAGGGCATATTACAGCGCCGTGGACTCCACACTATGGAATCCACCAGGCTAACGTACCAACAAGACATTTGACAACGACAAACGATCATCAATAATACGACAATTCAAATAAGATTACAATCCGACAATAAAATCCGACATCAAACCATTTCCCAAAACAGGAACACAACATTAACAATTTTGAAATAAGAAGTACTCGAGTACTTAAACCAATTTTATAACACAAAGGTCCCAAAACAAGACATCAAAAGTAATAGACTGAACTGAACACCAACAAATGACCAGTGATCAGTATCACGCTTGCCCATCATCCTCATACGGCTCAAGTGCTCGTTTGTCCCCACGATCGATACCTGAAATACAAAAAGTATTTCCCCCATTTAAGGGGTTAGCGACAACTGCTAGTGCAAGTACAATCCATTTGAACTACATTCTAATCAGATGAATATATGTGTAATACCTGTACTTTTATTGACTGTTTGACCTTGCCGTTTCTCTTGGGTTAACGCTCTGTAAATGCTAGGAGATGTTGTTGATATTGTTATTTGAGTTTCGTACCTCGTTTGGTTGTTGATCTTGTCGTTTAGGACCTTGCGAAATTATTCTGGACCGGAGATATAACGCACGCTAGGCCTAGGCTAACGCACGCTAATTCTGCCTGATTAGCGCACGCTAGCTTTGAGCCGTAGCGCGCGCTAAGAATATCAGTCAGGTCAGAACCAACTTTTCGAATCGCTCTCTGGATGGCGGAATAACGCACGCTAGGGGTTGTTAGCGCGCGCTATTCGTGTTTAGTAGCGCACGCTAACATCCGTCCGTAGCGCACGCCACGGCCGGCCGGGCGGAGGCAGTGAGGTTGCCAGGTTTTCTGGAATATCAGGTAGCGTACGCTAGGCTTCGGCTAGCGCACGCTAGAGTTATGGAATAGCGCGCGCTAATTCTTAGCGCTAGCGCACGCTAAGTGTTGAGCAGGGCGGAGACAGCAAGTTCCACATTTTGGACTAGCGCACGCTAGAGACATACGATTAGCGCACGCTAACGGAACTGCCAGAAACCACTGGACTATCCGGTGACTTCGCTAGCGCACGCTAATGAAAGAGGCGTAGCGTGCGCTAGACTGGGCAGATATAAATATGACAGTTGACTCCCATTTCGTCATTTCTCACCTACTCCACCCATTTTCGACGGGAAGCGATCGGGAGAGACGATCTCAGGCGATTGGGAGTAATCTTCCTTCTAGCAACAACATATTTGGTTGGAGAACAAGGATTTCTCAACATCTAATCCCTCCTAACGTCCGAATCAAGGTAAAAATCCTTAGAACCCTACTTTTTGGGAATTTTGGGGTTTTTCGTAGATTCGTCCGTTTACCCGCTTTGAAGCTTGAGAACCTTGAGATTATGATGTATCTATACCGTATGTATACCTTTCCTTCGATTTTACGGTTTAGATTGTGCCGTTTTCGGACTTGTGAGATTTAGAACGATTTTCCAACCTTTAGTTGATTATCCGTATATCTTTATGAATCGTAGACGGGTTTGGGGAGTTCCTTCGTGTAGTTTGAATATGGATGAGTAATTATCTTACTCCTTGCGAATCGTTTAGGTGCCGGAAGCGCGTTCTTGGACCTACCGAACTCATACCCTTCCTCCGTTCGATTTCTCGATGTCTCAAAGGCAAGTATACATTTATGATTGTGCGTTCTCGACTTTGAAAGTAAGAGGAATTGATGGCATGATATGAACGAACCGCTTTTACGGCATTCATAGATATATTAATGGCATATTATGAACGAACCGCTTTTACGGCATTCATATATGTATTGTTGGCATGTAACGAACGAACCGCTTTGACGGCATTCCTACATGTAACGGCGTATGATATGAACGAACCGTTTTACGGCATTCACATACGTCATAAGATTTTAGTCATTCCTAATAACTAGTCTTGACTTGATGAATTGACGGATTACATTTACTTTATTGTCGAGGAGTATTGTGTTTCATACTTGATATACTTGCACTAGCTATTCGACGGCTAACCCCTTTATGGGGAAATACGTTTCATGTATTTCAGTTCCGTAAGATCGGACAGCAGTACCGGGTCGGCATGAAGATGGTGGGCAAGTGTGATACCGTGTTGGTCTTCCATTATGTTTTGAGCTTTCCATTCAAAGGTTGTCAGATCGATTGGTTATGAATACTCGAGTATTGTTTCTCCTATTTCCTTGAAGTTCCTACCGTGTTTGCCGAAGTATTGTTTTGTGATGTAATGTCTGTGAATACATTGGTTATGTTTTTGAATACCTTTGTATCGTCTTTCTTCTCATTCTATGTAGACCTTCTCGGTCAAGTTTTATAATTCCGTATATGTTTAGCCTTGTGTGTCCCACGGCGCGGCTCACGGCGCAGAAATATACCCAGAACAACTTGGGGGTGTTACAGAATATGGTATCAGAGCTTAGGTCTATGGATACCTAGGCTGTCGGTCTTTTGGGTCGAATGAGTCGTCAACTTCCCACAGTATCACTACTCTGCCATCATCACAGTGCGACCGGTACTTGTAAGACCTTTTACTCTTATGATGTTTCCTTATTCATTATGCTTCATCTATGGATGTTCTTGAGAATCGATCACCTTAATGACGTGTGTTTGAATTGTGCTTACGTACCTTGCGTGTTCTTCAGTATGTCAGCTGGTAGGGGCCGTGGCCGTGGTCGTGGCCGTGGACGAGGAAGAGGTCGTGGCGCGGCCGTTTCCATCAGTTCAGTTGCGGGATCGACTAACCCCAGTTTGTCGAACTCGGTGCATCCCGACACCGAGAGTCAGCACGACCAATCAGACGGTCAGGGGAACAACGCGGACGTTGGAGTGGCGAATGCACTTCAACAATTGGCTACTCAGATGACTATTTTGGCCCAAATCTGTCAAATTAATAACCCGAACCCTAAAACGGTTGCTTTGCTTGAATGTAATCCGTATGCACCCTCCACAGCTTGGCGGTGCCACGGACCCGTTAGGTGGGAAGACTGCTAGCGGAATTAGAGAAGATTTTCGAGGCGGTTGATTGCCCCGAGGTGAGGAAAGTACCAATTGCTCAAGATTTCCTCACTAAGGAGGCCGCTACTTGGTGGAAGGTCATCAAGCAACAGGATCGTGTAGACTCGTGGGATGAATTTAAGGAGATCTTGGAAGCCGAGTTTTGCCTCGGCCGTACGAGAAAGCCAATCCGAGCCTTCTTCGAGGCTAAACCACAGGATATTCCCGTTTCGCAGGCGATCGTGGAGTACAATCAACAATTGATCCATGTGAAGGATCAAGTACGTAACGAGCGTGATAAGATCCGTTATTTTGATATGCGGATGAAATTGGACTTACGACGGTACATGGCCGGATTTGCTTGTACCACGTTGAAAGAGTATCGTGACGAGCTTTAGCCCATGATATGTTGAGCCCCGACAACGATACCGTCAAGAACCGAAGAAACAGAAAGTCGCGGGAAATTTTTCTCGGATCTAAAGGTGGCAACTTTCGAAGTCCCACGACTAACTGCTTCGCGGACAATCGTCGCGTTCTAATAAAGGGAAGAGGGGTTACCGCTCCACTCTGTACCTCAAATCGCACGGTGACTTGCTATAATTGTGGCCGCCTGTGCCACTTGAATTCTAATGCTACTTTCCACCATTAAAGTGTCACACGTGTGGACAGATGGGGCATAGAGCGGTTTATTGCTCCGAGCCGAACCAGACTTTGGACACTCGGAAGCCCAACGCCACTTGATCAAGGTATTAATCAGCGGCAATCTTTTGGTCAACCTCAACAGAATTTCGGCAGAGGCCGGGGACGGGGCCAGAATGCTGGAGGAGGGAACTCTAGCGTCGGTTCGGTACAACCACGGGTTTATGAGATGCGCCGAGCAGATGAACCCGACGCGGCGGTGGCTTCAGGTACCATTCATATTCTATCCCATCCAGTACGTGTACTTTTGATTCGGTGCTACACATTCTTTTATTTCCTTGGAGTGTGTACGCCGTTTGAATATAACTTGTTTGACTGCTTGCGATCCCTTCATCGTGAAACTGCCTAGCGGGGATAGGATTGTGGGGAACCGGGAGATTAGAGATTTTCCGGTGATTATATCCGGTATGGAATGGTTATCGAACCTGATTGTAGTTGATATGGAAGGCGAGGATGTAATCCTCGGTGAGGATTGGCTTGATAGTCATCAAGCGATTATGAATTACCGTACCAAGGTTATCACCATGATGACTGAAGACGGGTCTGAGTACTCATTTTTGGGGCGTAAGTCGGAACTACCCAAGTTACTTATCAGTGCCATGAAGGCCGTAAAACTTTTGAATAAAGGTTGTGCGGGCTATTGGTGTTATGCCTTGAAAATGGAAGGAAACGAAGTCGATCTCCCTTCGATTCCGGTTGTCAATGAGTATCCTGATGTTTTTCGGATGACCTCCGGGATTACCGCGATCGAGAAATAGAGTTTATCATGGACTTAGAGCCGATGCGGCTCCGATTTCTAAAGCACCTTACCGGATGGCACCTTCCGAAATGCAAGAATTGAAGAATCACTTGGGAGAACTGGAAAAAGGGTACATCGGACCGAGCGCCGCCTTGGGGCGCGCTGTTCTTTTGTGAGGAAGAAGGATGGTTCACTACGTTTATGCATTGACTACCGTGAGTCGAACAAAGTAACCATCAAGAACAAGTATCCTTTGCCACGTATAGATGATTTATTTGATCAATTGCAAGGGGCCGCAGCTTTTCGAAAATTGATTTAAGATCCGGGTATTATCAACTCGGGGTGAGGGAGTCCGACGTTCAAGACGGCATTTCGGACGAGATATGGGCATTATGAATTTGTAGTTATGCCTTTTGGGTTGACCAACGCTACGGCAAAGATTCATGCTTAATGAATAAGATATTCATCGAGTACCTCGACAGTGTGTAGTCGTCTTTATTGACGACATCTTAATTTATTCTCGAGATAAGGAGGAACATGCCCGACACTTGCGTTTGGTTTTAGACATTTTGAGAACCGAGCATCTCTATGCAAAATTCTCGAAATGTGAGTTTTGGTTGGAGGAAGTTATGTTTCTACCATGTGATTTCGGCCAAGGGGTTCGTGTAGACCAAGAAGATCGAGGCGGTGCTAGACCGGGCACCGCCTAAAAATGTTAATTAGGTTCGTAGCTTTTTGGGACTTGCTTGGTATTACAGTCGGTTTGTAGAGTGGTTTTCTAAACTCCCTCGACCGCTACGAAATTACTCCAGAAGACCGAAAAGTTTGTTTGGACGGATGAGAGACAGCAGAGCTTCGATGAACTAAAGAGACGATTGACTTCAGCGCCGATTCTAACTTTACCACATGGTAGCGAAGGCTTTGCAGTTTACAGTGACGCTTCGGGTCAAGGCCTGGGTTGTGTCCTTATGCAGCATGATAAGACAATAGCTTTTGCGTCACGACAATTAAAGCCTTACGAAATGAATTATCCTGCTCACGATTTGGAATTAGCCGCAATTGTCTTTGCACTCAAGATTTGGCGACATTATTTGTATGGTTCGCCGTGCCGGATTTATACCGATCACAAGAGTCTGAGGTATATTTTCAGTCAGAAGGAGCTGAATATGAGACAGCGGCGTTGGTTAGAGTTGATAAAGGACTATGACATGGAAATTCTATACCACCCTGGTAAAGCTAATGTCGTTGCGGATGCATTGAGCCGCAAATCGGCATCTCTTCAAATGCTCGAGGTTCTTACACCTCAGACGAAAATCCGTCAGGACTTAATTGAGCAAGGGATAGAAGTTTGGCTTCAACGAGTACAGGGGCAGCTGTGTACTCTCGAAATTACTTCGTCTTTAGTTGATGACATCAAAGGGAAGCAGTGGAGTGACCCGATGATTTCTCAACTGAAGGAAGATGTAATTAAAGGGAAAGCTCCTGGCTTTATGGTACACGAAGATAGTATTCTGAGATTTCAAGGCAGGCTTTGTGTTCCGAATGATTTAGAGTTGAGACAGAGAATTCTCCGAGAAGCGCATGCTACGCCTTACTCAATCCACCCCGGGACGAGTAAGATGTACAAAGATTTGAAGCGAAATTTTTGGTGGAATAACATGAAGAAGGATGTTACGGAGTTTGTACTACGGTGCTTGACGTGCCAACAAGTCAAGATTGAGCATCAACGACCAGCGGGGTTGTTGAAACCGCTTCCCATTCCCGAGTGGAAGTGGGAAGACATTTCTATGGATTTCATCACTGGCATGCCGAGAACTCGGGCCGGAATGAATATGATTTGGGTGGTTGTCGACCGGTTGACCAAGTCTGCACACTTTCTGGGTATTAAGGATACTTGGGGGCCGGATAGACTGGCTCGAACCTTTATTGCTGAGATCGTGAGGTTACACGGTGCCCCCAAAACCATTGTTTCTGATCGAGACGGCCGTTTCGTGTCGCACTTTTGGCAGGCCGTTCATCGTGCTTTGGGTACCGAGTTGAGATTGAGCACTTCTTTTCATCCTCATCGGATGGGCGACAGAGAGGACGATTCAAACGTTGGAAGATATGTTACGGGCTTGTGCCTTAGATCGAGTAATGATTGGGAGCTTCACTTGCCGTTGATCGAGTTTGCTTACAATAATAGTTGGCATGCGTCGATCCAAATGGCACCCTTCGAGGCACTTTATGGTAGGCGATGTAGGTCGCCATTGTGTTGGGACGAGGCTTCGAGCTAGTTGGGACGGAGCCGGATATGTTGATGGAGACTAAGGAGAAGATTACTATTATCCGGACCGATTATCGTCGCCTGCAGTCGCGAAATCTTATGTCGATACTCGCCGTCGACCCTTGGAGTTCGAAGTGGGGATCATGTCTTACTCAAGGTGTCGCGACCCGTGGAGTTTTCCGCCGGGAAAAAGGGAAACTTAGTCCGAGGTATATCGGACCTTTCGAGATTTCGACAGTTGGAGATTTAGCTTATCGCTTGGCGTTACCTCCAGGCTTTGAGTCACGTCCATAGTGTTTTTCATGTGTCTCAATTGAGAAAGTACGTACCGGATCCGAGCCACATCATCGACTACAGTGAGATTAACGTAGCCGAGGATATTACCTTCCCGGAGAGACCCGTAAAGATCCTTGAGCGTCGCGAGAAACAACTTCGGCATAAGACCATTCCACTGGTTAAAGTGCAATGGTCGAGACATGGAGTCGAGGAGGCAACTTGGGAGACGGAAGAGAAGATGCGGGTGGAATACCCCGAACTGTTTATTTCTTAAGTTTCGGGACGAAACTTCTTTTTAGAGGGGGAGAATGTAATACCTGTACTTTTATTGACTGTTTGACCTTGCCGTTTCTCTTGGGTTAACGCTCTGTAAATGCTAGGAGATGTTGTTGATATTGTTATTTGAGTTTCGTACCTCGTTTGGTTGTTGATCTTGTCGTTTAGGACCTTGCGAAATTATTCTGGACCGGAGATATAACGCACGCTAGGCCTAGGCTAACGCACGCTAATTCTGCCTGATTAGCGCACGCTAGCTTTGAGCCGTAGCGCGCGCTAAGAATATCAGTCAGGTCAGAACCAACTTTTCGAACTGCTCTCTGGACTGGCGGAATAACGCACGCTAGGGGTTGTTAGCGCGCGCTATTCGTGTTTAGTAGCGCACGCTAACATCCGTCCGTAGCGCACGCTACCGGGCTGGTCAGCGGAGGCAGTGAGGTTGCCAGGTTTTCTGGAATATCAGGTAGCGTACGCTAGGCTTCGGCTAGCGCACGCTAGAGTTATGGAATAGCGCGCGCTAATTCTTAGCGCTAGCGCACGCTAAGTGTTGAGCAGTATGAGACAAAGAAGTTCCACATTTGGACTAGCGCACGCTAGAGACATACGATTAGCGCACGCTAACGGAACTGCCAGAAACCACTGGACTATCCGGTGACTTCGCTAGCGCACGCTAATGAAAGAGGCGTAGCGTGCGCTAGACTGGGCAGATATAAATATGACAGTTGACTCCCATTTCGTCATTTCTCACCTACTCCACCCATTTTCGACGGGAAGCGATCGGGAGAGACGATCTCAGGCGATTGGGAGTAATCTTCCTTCTAGCAACAACATATTTGGTTGGAGAACAAGGATTTCTCAACATCTAATCCCTCCTAACGTCCGAATCAAGGTAAAAATCCTTAGAACCCTACTTTTTGGGAATTTTGGGGTTTTTCGTAGATTCATCCGTTTACCCGCTTTGAAGCTTGAGAACCTTGAGATTATGATGTATCTATACCGTATGTATACCTTTCCTTCGATTTTACGGTTTAGATTGTGCCGTTTTCGGACTTGTGAGATTTAGAACGATTTTCCAACCTTTAGTTGATTATCCGTATATCTTTATGAATCGTAGACGGGTTTGGGGAGTTCCTTCGTGTAGTTTGAATATGGATGAGTAATTATCTTACTCCTTGCGAATCGTTTAGGTGCCGGAAGCGCGTTCTTGGACCTACCGAACTCATACCCTTCCTCCGTTCGATTTCTCGATGTCTCAAAGGCAAGTATACATTTATGATTGTGCGTTCTCGACTTTGAAAGTAAGAGGAATTGATGGCATGATATGAACGAACCGTTTTTACGGCATTCATAGATATATTAATGGCATATTATGAACGAACCGTTTTTACGGCATTCATATATGTATTGTTGGCATGTAACGAACGAACCGTTTTGACGGCATTCCTACATGTAACGGCGTATGATATGAACGAACCGTTTTTACGGCATTCACATACGTCATAAGATTTTAGTCATTCCTAATAACTAGTCTTGACTTGATGAATTGACGGATTACATTTACTTTATTGTCGAGGAGTATTGTGTTTCATACTTGATATACTTGCACTAGCTATTCGACGGCTAACCCTTTATGGGGAAATACGTTTCATGTATTTCGTGTTCCGTAAGATCGGACAGCAGTACCGGTCGGCATGAAGATGGTGGGCAAGTGTGATACTGTGTTGGTCTTCCAGTTATGTTTTGAGCTTTCCATTCAGTGTTGTTGTACTGGATTGGTTATTGAATACTCGAGTATTGTTTCTCCTATTTCCTTGAAGTTCCGGCCTGTGTTTGCCGAAGTATTGTTTTGTGATGTAATGTCTGTGAATACATTGGTTATGTTTTTGAATACCTTTGTATCGTCTTTCTTCTCATTCTATGTAGACCTTCTCGGTCAAGTTTTATAATTCCGTATATGTTTAGCCTTGTGTGTCCCACGGCGGGGCTCACGGCGCTGTAATATACCCTGAACAACTTGGGGGTGTTACAATATGCGCCAAAAAGTCATTTTAGAAAACATTTTATATTCCGGAATATTTATGATGTACAATCACAAAACACATTATCTCCAACAAATCACAATTCAAAGTTAACCGTTGGTACGAGACTCACGGCCACCGTACCCCGCAGAGCCCCGTCGGACATCCCTGGGTGGCTAACCACAGTTCGCGATACGCACACTCACGGCAATACGTATCCCCAGAGGCCCCGTCGGACCGTTCCTAGGTGAACATACACATAACCATCCACAACAACCACGATACAGCCATAATTCAAATACTAGAACATGTAAACAAATGTAAAGTACTTGCCTTTGAGACATTCTTGAAGAAACGGAGTTGAAGCACGACTACGAACGGTCCGGGTGGAAAACGACGGTTCCTAAACGAAGGACCAATACAGTTCAGTCCCCACGGACAACAATACTCTAATGGAATACACCCATAACCCTGATTACATGATACGGCAATGAACGATCAATCGATACGGGCGAGGATTTACACAAAATCTCCCCGTATCGATAATTCGCGGATTAAAAACAAGAAAGTTGGATTAAGAATCACTCACTAATCACAATCGGTAAAGAATATCGTAATATAGATGAACAATTCGGAACTAAACCCTAGAATCCCGAAAATCCCCCAAATCCGTCAAAATTAGAGTTCCTGAGGAATTACCTTTAATTCGGCTGATGAAGGGTGATTATGCTGATTATGATATGATGACTCGATTCTATCGTGATGGAATTTGAAGAGAACTCCGAATAGAACCGGTGGAAATCGCCTCTGAGGTCGCACGTCGAAGAAACGAAGAGAAAAGAATAAAAATGCTGTTCTGAAACTGTCCGCTGGCTTATATATTCAGTGGAGTTACCGCACGCTAATCGTCATATGTAGCGCGCGCTAACGGGGCCTTGACAGGTCCAGTGGCTACTGCCACCATTCGCTAGCGTACGCTAACAATAGGGAGTTAGTGTACGCTAACTGCACTTCGGTAGCGCACGCAAGGTAACAGGGGTAGCGTGCGCTACCTACATGCAGCTTCAAAGATCGCCGATGTCACATCGCCAGTAAGTCATTGCCGAGGGTATAAAACACGAAACGCACGACGAAACCAGAATTCAGGAACATAGACGCGAAGAATACAAGACGACGGAGCTGAGCGCTGAAAGAAAATGCAATTCCAACCACCGGAGGGTCCGTAATGCGACAACGAAAAATAAGATTCCCTAAACTATTAGGAATTACAAAATAGCCCAAGTGCCCGAAAATCACGAAACGACGTCGGATTTACAAACCGAAAGTCTCCACATGACCAACTCAACCATACGAACTTGTACAAACCAAGAAACAATGAAAACGAATGAGTTTTACAAGAATCGAACGTTCATACGGCAAAACATGCCATAAAACGAAATTACGCGAAAACTGTAATATCCGCAATTTTCGATTTCCGGTAATTTCTTTTTTTTCGGCGGAAGTCTGTTTTGACGACTCGCTCATGTCCGTTTCGTCATTCTGAGAATGATTAATTCTACACTTTTTGACATCCGAGTTCGTTTCGGTGTCGTTTCGTTGAGTTCTGTGCTTTTTAGCGACTTTTCCGCACTTGAGTTCGATTCTTGCGAATCTCGACCGAAACTGCTGTTTCGAGTTTCCCGCAAGTCCGTTTAACTTTGTTAGACGTGTTGTGAACTTCGGTTTGGTTATTCGATCACGTATCGTGATTTTCGGGCATTTGGGCCATTTTCGTAATTTCCCAAAGTTTGGGGTAATTACCTTCCGTTGTCGAATTTCGAGCCTTCGGGTGGTCGGAATTGTGTGTCCTACTAGCTCTTAGATTCGTCTTTGTGAGTACTTCGTAACCGTATCTTCGGTTCGTATTCAGGTTCGGGTTTCGGTGTCGTTTTGTTGAATTCAGGATTTCTAAACGACTTTTCTAAGTATGAGTTCGTCTTTGTTAGATCACCATTAATTTTTGGTAACTCCAAAAATTATAAATCTTTGCAATATTATAGAACATCGAGTTAGCTTTCCAATGGTTCAAACGGTGAGTCAATCGGAGTCCGGACGAGAGAGTTATGGTCGTTTCAGTTTTTGGCCGAGCACTTCCAGGAGCCTTTCGGCCGATAGGGGGGGTCGATAGACTCTACTGCCTACTTTCAGTATGGCTATCGGTTGGGCCTATCGGCCGATAGGCCGGCCGATAGGTTCTGCTGTGTTACACTATAAATGTGTTGTTTCAGCGTAAATCGTTCATTTCCTCCCCCTTCTTCAACCGTGCGCGAGAGAGAGAGACTTGAGAGGGAGAGTTCCTCCATCTATCACTTACTTGTGTAAATTTCTTCATTCCTTTTCGATCGGGTGGCTCGGATTGCGGATCTAACCCGTGGTTTTTGGATTTGAATGCTTGATTCATCAAGAGGTAAGAATTCCTTTAACCCTACCTTTTTGGATAATTGGGGATTTTGGGGTTTTGTCCGATTCTTTCCGTTTTGTTGATGGATTCTTGATGAATATGATTATTCTTGTTGGTATTCTTAGTTTCCCTACGGATTCATGGTATATTTCGTGATTTTTACGGAATCGAGAGGGTTTGGTTGTGGTCCGCCTCGTTGTTATTTTTGTGCGAATATACATGAATCGTAGGCGGGTTTCCGGTGTATTCCATTTCCGTAATCGTTTAGAAGTGGTTGTGATTGTGCTATTCGAATCGTTAGGTTCATTTCCGCCGGTTCCTTGCGGTCGTGTTCAACTCTTCCGCTCCGCTCGTGTCATCGTCTAATTATTCGAGGCAAGTACCTTGTCCATACATTTCTTGTTTTGTGGATATGATGATTGGTGATCGTCTTGGTATGTGTGTGTGTTTGTTTGAAACGGGTTTTTCAAAAGATTCGACTAGCCTCGTTAAAGGCTCATTTTCAAAACGCGTGTGTTTTGTAAATTGTGTGGGTTGTAAGTGACTATGTGAATCCTATGGATATGTTTGGTGTTGATGTTGCGCTTGATAACGCGTGTGTGCATATATTATCTCATTTTTGGTGCATTGTAATTTGACGATTATGTCGTGCTTTGTGTTTGTTGCCTTTGGTGGATTGTATGAATATCCTTGTTGTGACATGTTAATTGTGTGAATGTATTTCGATCACCTCGGAGGGTCCGACGTGATCACGGAGGGAATTCCAATTGTATAGACCTGGATTCACGAGTGCGGTTGTTTGTTTGGTGAATGTATTTGCTCACCTCAGGAGGGTTCGACGGGGCCACGGAGGGAATTCCAATGGTATAGCCACGGATTCACGAGTAAAACTTCACGAATTGGTGTATATGATTTCAAAACGCATTCTACTCACCTTGGGAGGGTCCGACGGGTTACGAAGGGAATCCAATGGTATAGCCCTGGATTCACGAGTTGATGTTGTATTTTTGGTGACCAAGGTTTACGTATCTTGGGTGATTATATTGTATTGATGTTATGTCCGCCAAGACACGTGACATGGGTTTTAACCTTGTGTATTGTTGTTGGTTTTCTAATTGCGAAAACAAAACCTTTCATGTGACTCGTTGATTTTGGAAAGGTTAGGATTTGATAATCCTAAATTGTTTTCTATTAAAACTCTCGATGGCATTTTAAATCGCTTTGTAAATTGTTTCCTTATTTGCGATCTTTCGGTTTTGGAAATGTTTACCCAAAACTCTTGGCTCGGGAAGTACTTTTCTTTACGTTTGGATCTGTGAGGAGTCCGGTTTATTATTGTTCTTGGACGGTGGATTGTATGGGCCGGATTGATGCACTTGTACTTGCACTAGCAATACTGTGGTGTTTTGCTAACCCCAGTATTCGGGGTGGATGTCTATTTTGCATTCGTGTTTTGGAGCATAGCACAGTGGTCGGCACGAAGGATGATGAAAGATGAACGATACTAGTCACACGAGGTTCCGTTGATGTCGTATTGGTCCAGCTTGTATTTTCTTTTCCATGCGGTATCTTTTCCCCGTTGTACGGGAGTTTATTTTATTTTGACCCCTGCGTGGGTATGTGTTTGGGAATGAGTTGTATGTTATTATTGAAAGACCAAGTCGGTCTACTGAGTCATTTTAGCCTTAAAGGCGATGTTTAGATGTTTGATTTTAGTTATCAGCCTGGTAGATCCTCGAGGAGACGGTCTACGGCGTGTAATATCCCTGAGTGGATCGGGGGTGTTACAAAAACATCATCACAACTCCTCCAAATGGAAAAAAAACTCCAAGAACAAAATAGATTCAAAATGTCGAAACGGTTACAAGCGAGTCGATAAAAATAGACATACACCAAAAATGGAAACTGCTAAAAATGGAAAAGTTACGGATATTACAATTTATCCCAGATAATTTTTTCTAAAAAAATCAAAGTTCGGATTTTTTTTCAAATTTCTAAAATTTTGCAGAATTTTCCAGCATTTTCAGATTTTTTTTTATTTTTTTCCAGATTTTTTTAGATTTTTCTGAATTTTCAGAATTTTTTTTATTTACTTTTTATTTTTCTAACGGAATTCTTAACGTCATCCACAATATTTGTGGGAATTCAAAATTTTTGAAAGGTTTTAGTGTCTGATGAAAAAAAAAGTAGTGGTGTAACTTCAAATTAGCCCAAAAGCGTTTAGTGTAAAAAAAAATTACCCTTCATCAAATGTCTTCATATTCTCTTTTGATTTTACCTAGTTTTGTTCCTTTTTTGTGCCTTTCTCTTTTTTCCTAATTTTCTTCTTTTCTGGTGCCTTTTTCTTTTGAGATTTTCTTGGATATGCATATGTTATAGTGAATAAAAATATTAAATATAAATTTAAAATTATTTAAGTACAAAAATAACCTTAAGTTAAGAAGATAAATAAATAAATGGAACTCTTATAATGTAGATTGCACAAGAAAGATCATCTGAATTAAAAATTAAGTTTTAAAATTATGAATAAAATTTATATAAATTCTAAAATTCCCATATAAATATTATAAATTACAAAATAATTATATTAAGTATAATATTTGAAAAATATTAAAATAAATCATAAAAATACAAAAAAAAAAATCTAAAAAAAAAGTCAAATTACTAAGTAAACCATAAAAATAGATAAATCTGAAAATATAAACAATAAATACAAAAACGTTATGTAAGTATTTACAATATAAGTACAATATAAATAGATTAAATATAATACAGATAAATACTGAAGAATATAAATAGAAGTAATCCTGATGATATAAATAAATTTATTAAATGATAAATAATATACAAATAATTATTATCAATTTATGCTAAATTTACAATAATTTAAGTAAATCCTATACTTTAGTGGGAGATTGATTTGCTTTTTTTCATATTCATCAAATGTCTTCATATTCTCTTTTGATTTTACCTACTTTTCTTTTTTTCTTGTGTCGTTCTCTTTTTTCCTAGTTTTCTTCTTTTCTGGTGCTGTTTTCTTTTGGGATTTTCTTGGATATGCATAGGTTATAGTGAATAAATATATTAAATATAAATTTAAAATTATTTAAGTACAAAAATAACCTTAAGTTGAGAAGGTAAATAAGTAAATGGAACTCTTATAATGTAGATTGCACAAGAAAGATCATCTGAATTAAAAATTTTTTGAATAAAATTTACATAAATTCTAAAATTCCCAAATAAATATTATAAATTACAAAATAATTATATTAAGTATAATATTTGAAAAATACTAAAATAAATCATAAAAATACATAAAAAAAATTCTAAAAAAAGTCAAATTACTAAATAACCCATAAAAATAGATAAATCTTAAAAGATAAACAATAAATACAAAAAATTTATGTAAGTATTTACAATATAAGTATTATATAAATAGATTCAATGTAATACAGATAAATACTGAAGAATATAAATAGAAGTAATCCTGATAATATAAATAAATTTATTAAATGATAAATAAGATACAAATAATTCTTATCAATTTATTCTAAATTTACAATAATTTAAGTAAATTCTATACTTTAGTGGGAGATTGATTTGCTCTTTTTCATATTCCATAAATGTCTTCATATTCTCTTTTGATTTTACCTAGTTTTCTTCTTTTCTTGTTCCCTTCTCTTTTTTTCTAGTTTTCTTCTTTCTGTTCTGGTGCCTTTTTCTGTTGGGATTTTCTTGGATATGTATATGTTATAATGAATAAATATATTAAATATAAATTTAAAATTATTTAAGTACAAAAATAACCTTAAGTTGAGAAAAAAAATAAGTAAATGGAACTCTTATAATGTAGATTGCACAAGAAAGATCATATGAATTAAAAATTAAGTTTAAAAATTATGAATAAAATTCATATAAATTCTAAAATTCCCAAATAAATTTTATAAATTAGAAAATAATTATATTAAGTATAATATGTGAAAAAAATTTAAAATAAATCATAAAAATACTAAAAGCATAAAATTCTAAAAAAACTGTCAAATTACATAAAATAGATAAATCTTAAAAGATATGCAATAATTACTAAAAAGTTATGTAAGTATTTAAAATATAAGTACTATATAAATAAATTCAATATAATACAGATAGTTACTGAAGAATATAAATAGAAGTAATCTTGAGAATATAAATAAATTTTTTAAATTATAAATAAGATATAAATAACTGTTATCAATTTGTGCTAAATTTACAATAATTTAAATAAATCCTATACTTTAGTGGAAGATTGATGTGCTCTTTTTCATATTCATCAAATGTCTTGGTACTCTCTTTTGATTTTACCGAGCTTTCTTCTTTTCTTATGGCTTTCTCTTTTTTCCTAGTTTTCTTCTTTTCTAGTGTCTTTTTCTTTTGGGATTTCCTTGGATATGCATATGTTATAGAATAAATATATTAAATATAAATTTAAAATTATTTAAATACAAAAATAACCTAAGAAGACAAATAAGTAAATGGAACTCTTATAATGTAGTTTGCACAAGAAAGGTCATCTCAATTAAAAATTAAGTTTAAATATTATGAATAAAATTCATATAAATTCTAAAATTCCCAAATAAATATAATTACAAAATAACTATATTAAGTATAATATTTGAAAAAACTAAAATAAATCATAAAAATACAAAAAATTCTAAAAAAATGTCAAATTTCTAAATAAATCATAAAAATAGATAAATCTTAAAAGATAAACAATAAATACTAAAAAGTTATGTAAGTATTTAAAATATAAGTACTATATAAATAGATTCAATATAATACAGATAAATACTGAAGAATATAAATAGAAGTAATCCCAATAATAAAAATAAATTTATTAAATTATAAATAAGATACAAATAATTCTTATCAATTTGTGCTAAATTTACAATAATTTAAATAAATCCTATACTTTCAAAAATATAAATAAAGTCTGAAAAATTATAAATAAATAAGCAAAGTACGTAAGAATTCTAAAAAATAAAATTTAATTATAAACTTACAATTAAGTCTTAAAAATTAGAAATAAATGGTAATATATATATATATATATATATAAACCTTTAGACAATAAAATAAATCCTTTAGAATATATTCGATTTAACGGGTCTGTAAACATACAAATAAAATAAAGAACAAAAATATAAAAATATCTTCAACTGAGTTCAAATATTATAAATAAAATATAAATACACTCTAAAATTACAAAATAAATTTTGAAAAATCTAAAAAGTACGATAAATTCTTAAAATTATAATTAAAGTATTGAAAATATAAATATATCCTATAATATACAAATATTTTATCAATACTCTAAGAAAAAAAGTATATTTCATGTATCTTACATTATTTTTAAATTTAAATAAAAAATCTAATTTTTAATATTATTATTCCAGATTATTTTTTCTTAAAAAATAAAAGTTCCGATTTTTTCAGATTTTTTAAATTTTTCAGAATTTTTAGATTTTTTTACTTTTATTTTAAATAAAAAATTCTAAATTCTTATATTATTCCATATATTTTTTTCTTAAAATAAAAGTTCGGATTTTTTTGTCAGATTTTTTAAATTTTCCAGAATCTTCGGATATTTTTTTACTTTTATTTTTGAATTTAAAATAATGATCTGATTTTTCATATTTATCCCAGATAATTTTTTCTTAAAAAATAAAAGTTCAGATTTCTAAAATTTTGCAGAATTTTCCAGAATTTTCAGATTTTTTTTATTTTTTTACAGATTTTTTTAGATTTTCCTGAATTTTTAGATTTTTTTATTTACTTTTTATAACGCCATCCACAATATTTGTGGGATTTCAAAATTTTTGAAAGGTTTTAGTGTCAGATGGAAAAAAAAAAGTTGTGGTGTAACTTCAAATTACCCCAAAAGCGTTTAGTGTAAAAAAAAAACTACCCTTCATCAAATGTCTTCATATTCTCTTTTGATTTTACCTAGTTTTCTTCCTTTCTTGTGCCTTTCTCTTTTTTCCTAGTTTTCTTCTTTTCTGGTGCCTTTTTCTTTTGAGATTTTCTTGGATATGCATATGTTATAGTGAATAAATATATTAAATATAAATTTAAAATTATTTAAGTACAAAAATAACCTTAAGTTGAGAACATAAATAAATAAATGGAACTCTTATAATGTAGATTGCAGAAGAAAGATCATCTGAATTAAAAATTAAGTTTTAAAATTATGAATAAAATTTATATAAATTCTAAAATTCCCAAATAAATATTATAAATTACAAAATAATTATATTAAGTATAATATTTGAAAAATATTAAAATAAATCATAAAAATACAAAAAAAATTCTAAAAAAAAGTCAAATTACTAAATAAACCATAAAAAATAGATAAATCTGAAAATATAAACAATAAATACAAAAACGTTATGTAAGTATATACAATACAAGTACTATATAAATAGATTAAATATAATTAAGATAAATACTGAAGAATATAAATGTAACACCCCCAAGACATTCAGGGCATATTACAGCGCCGTGGACTCCACACTATGGAATCCACCAGACTAACGTACCAACAAGACATTTGACAACGACAAACAATCATCAATAATACGACAATTCAAATAAGATTACAATCCGACAATAAAATCCAACACAAATCCATTTCCCAAAACAAGAACACAACATTAATAATTTTGAAACAAGAAGTACTCGAGTACTTAAACCAATTTTATAATACAAAAGTCCCAAAACAAGACATCAAAAGTAATAGACTGAACTGAACACCAACAAATGACTACTGATCAGTATCATGCTTGCCCATCATCCTCATACGACTCAAGTGCTCGTTTGTCCCCACGATCGATACCTGAAATACAAAAAGTATTTCCCCCATTTAAGGGGTTAGCGACAACTGCTAGTGCAAGTACAATCCATTTGAACTACATTCTGATCAGATGAATATATGCGGCAAAAAGTCATTTTAAAAAACATTTTATATTCCGGAATATTTATGATGTACAATCACAAAACACATTATCTCCAACAAATCACAATTCAAAGTTAACCGTTGGTACGAGACTCACGGCCACCGTACCCCGCAGAGCGCCGTCGGACATCCCTGGGTGGCTAACCACAGTTCGCGATACGCACACTCACGGCAATACGTATCCCTAGAGGCCCCGTCGGACCGTCCCTAGGTGAACATACACATAATCATCAACAACAACCACGATACAGCCATAATTCAAATACTAGAACATGTAAACAAATGTAAAGTACTTGCCTTGAGACATTCTTGAAGAAACGGAAGTGAAACACGACTACGAATGGTCCAGGTGGAAAACGACGGTTCCTAAACGAAGGATCAACATAGTTCAGTCCCAACGGACAACAATAACCGATCGGAATACACCCATAATCCCCGATTACAATTCATGACAAAAATGTTCAATCGATACGGGCGAGGGTTTACGCAAAATCTCCCCGTATCAACAATTCGCGGATTAAAATAGAGAAAAACGGATTGGGAATCACCCAATAACAATAATCAGTGAGGAATATCACAACATACTAGAATAATCGAGTCCAATTAGCAAAACCCGGAAAACCCCCAAATTTGACGAGTTAGGGTTCTAGACGAAAATACCTTGAATTCGGACGATGGATGATGATTATGCTGATGATAATATGTTAACACGACTCTACGGTGATGGAATTTGAAGAGAACTCCGATCGCACGGTGGAAATCGCCTCGAGGTCGCACGTCGAAGAAACGAAGAGAAAAGAATAAAGCTGCTCAAATCGCCCGACTTATATAATCTGTGAAGTTAGCGCACGCTAACTGCCATATATAGCGCGCGCTAACGGGGCCGTGACAGGTCCAGTGGCTACTGCCACCATTCGTTAGCGTACGCTAACAATAGGGGGTTAGCGTACGCTAAATGCATATAGGTAGCGCACGCAAGGTAACAGGAGTAGCGTGCGCTACCTACACAGCAGCTTCAAGATCTGCCGATGTCACATCGCCAGAAGTCTGTCGAGGGTACAAAACACGAAACGCACGACGAGACCAGAATCCAGGAACATGAACGCGAAGCATACAAGACGACGGAGCTAAGAGCTGAAATAAAATACAATTCCGACCATCGGAGGGTCCGTAATGCGACAACGAAAATGAGATTCCCTAAACTATTAGGAAATTACAAAAATGGCCCAAGTGCCCGAAAATCACGAAACGACGTCGGATTTACGAACCGAAAGTCTCAACACGACCAACTCAATCACACGAATTTGTGCAAGCCAAGAAACAATGAAAACGAACGAGTTTTACGAGGATCGAACGTTCATACGGCAAAACATGTCATAAAATGAAATCACGTGAAAACATCACTAAAACTCGTCCAACTGTAAAAACTCCAAGAATAAAGTAGATTCAAAATATCGAAACGGTTACAAGCGAGTCGATAAAAATAGACATATACCAAAAATGGAAACTATTAAAAATGGAAAGTTACGGATATTACATTCTCCCCCTCTAAAATAAAGTTTCGTCCCGAAACTTAAGAATCAAAAAGCTCGGGGTGCCTCGAACGCATATCCTCCTCCAACTCCCACGTCGCTTCTTCTACTCCGTGCCTCGACCATTGCACCTTAACCAAAGGAATGGTTTTGTGCCTTAACTACTTGTCGCGACGCTCCAAAATCTTGACGGGCCTCTCTTCAAACGTAACATCCTTCTCGATCTCCACGTCCCCAAAGTCAATAATGTGGGAGGGGTCCGGAACGTACTTCCTCAACTGGGAAACGTGAAATACGCTATGCACATGACTCAGCGACGGAGGTAAAGCCAAACGGTATGCCAACTCACCGACTCTCTCCAATACCTCGAAAGGTCCAATATATCTCGGGCTGAGTTTTCCCTTCTTCCCAAAACGGAAAATTCCTTTCGTCGGAGACACTCTCAACCGAACATGATCTCCCACCTCAAACTCCAAAGGTCTACGCCTAACATCCGCATAAGACTTTTGTCGACTCTGAGCAGCCAACATTCTCTTCCTAATCAATTCAACTTTCTCCCTCGTCTCCAACACAAGGTCCGGCTCGGTGCCAAGCAAATCGGACGGCTCATACCAACATATCGGTGATCGGCAACGTCGGCCATAAAGTGCCTCATACGGTGCCATCTTAATCGACGCGTGCCAGCTATTATTATAAATAAACTCAATTAAGGCCAAATGCTCCTCCCAGTCACTACTCCAATCTAACGCACACGCGCGCAACAAATCCTCGAACGTCTGAATGGTACGTTCGGACTGCCCATCGGTCTGGGGATGGAAAGAAGTGCTCAAACGTAATCGTGTCCCCAATGCATTATGTACCGCCTGCCAAAAATGCGATACAAATCGGCCATCTCTATCCGAAATAATGGTCTTCAGCGTACCATGAAGTCTCACTATCTGTGCGATAAAGACACGGGCCAACTTTTCTGGACCTCAAGTATCCTTGATGCCTAGAAAATGTGCCGACTTAGTCAGTCGGTCTACAATCACCCACACCATATTCATACCAGTCTTCGTCCTCGGCAAACTCGTGACAAAATCCATAGAGATATCCTCCCACTTCCACTCCGGGATGGGAAGTGGTTTCAACAACCCGGCTGGCCGCTGATGCTCGATCTTGACTTGCTGACAAGTCAAACACTTACCCACAAACTGAACTACCTCCTTATTCATATCGTTCCACCAGAAATTTTTCCTCAGATCTTTATACATTTTACTCGAGCCCGGATGGACTGAGTAAGGTGAGGCATGAGCCTCTCGCATGATACTCTGTCTCAATTCCGAGTCGTTCGGAATGCACAACCGACCTCGGAATCTCAACACTCCGTCCTCATGAATAACGAATCCCGGGGTTTTCCCTTTCCCTACACTCTCTCGAAGCTGAATAAACATCGGGTCCTCCAACTGTCCCGATTTAATGTCCTCGACCAGAGATGAAGAAATCTCAAGAGTACGCAACTGCCCGGAACTCTCTGGCAGTACAATCTCAATGCTCAACCTCATAAACTCTCGCTGAAGTCCCGACTGGGCCATGAGTAACTCAAGCGCCCGAAGCGATACCGATTTCCGGCTCAAGGCATCTACTACCACATTATCCTTGCCCGGATGATAAAGGATCTCGAGATCGTAATCCTTAATTAATTCCATCCATCTCCTCTGTCTCATATTAAGCTCTTTCTGGGTGAAAATGTACTTTAGGCTCTTGTGATCGGTGAAAATCTCACACGACGAGCCATACAAGTAATGACGCCAGATCTTCAACGCAAATACGACTGCGGCCAACTCAAGATCGTGCGTAGGGTAATTCAATTCATACGGTTTCAACTAACGGGAAGCATAGGCAATCATCCTCCCGTGCTGCATAAGTACGCATCCGAGCCCTTGGCCCGAAGCATCACTATAAACTGAGAAACCATCATTACCACTCGGTAAAGCCAAAACGGGAGCGGTCGTCAACCGCTTCTTCAACTCCTCAAAACTATTCTGCCTCTCATCGGTCCACACAAATTTCTCTGACTTCTGTAACAACTGAGTCAGCGGTCGAGCGAGCTTAGAGAACCCCTCGACGAATCTACGGTAATATCTGGCTAATCCCAGAAAACTACGGACCTCCTTCACGTTCTTGGGCGGCGCCCAATCCAACACTGCCTCTACCTTATGTGGGTCCACACGAACACCCTCGGCTGAGATCACATGACCGAGAAACATAACCTCCCGTAACCAAAACTCGCACTTTGAGAACTTCGCAAAAAGATGCTGAGTTCTCAAAATATCTAGCACGATATGCAAATGACGGGCGTGCTCCTCCTCGCTCCTCGAGTAAATCAGGATGTCATCGATAAATACGACTACACACTTATCGAGGTACTCGATAAAGACTTTGTTCATAAGTTTCATGAACACGGCTGGGGCGTTGGTTAGCCCAAAAGGCATAACCACAAACTCGTAGTGGCCGTATCTCGTCCAAAGGCCGTCTTCGGAATATCGGTATCCTTCTCTCGGAGCTGATAATATCCCGATCTCAAATCATTATTCAAAAACACAGTTGCCCCTTGCACCTGATCAAACAAATCATCAATCCTCGGGAGTGGATACTTGTTTTTGATGGTCACTTTGTTCAACTCTCGGTAGTCGATACACAAACGAAGTGACCCATCTTTCTTTTTCACAAACAAGACCGGTGCGCCCCAAGGTGAAGCGCTCGGTCGAATATACCCCATGTCTAGCAACTCTCCCAACTATTTCTTCAGCTCCAGCATCTCGGCAGGCGCCATACGGTATGGCGTCTTAGAGATCGGTGCTGCACCCGGCTCTAAATTGATGGTAAACTCAACTTCTCGGTCCGGCGGCAAACCCGGCAACTCGTCTGGAAAGACATCAGGATACTCATACACTACCGGAATAGACGAGAGCTCGACTCTCCCTTATTCCGATCTCAAAGCGTAACACCAATAGCCCGTGCAACCTCCCCGAAGAAGCCTCACCGCCCTCAAGGCGCTGATCAAGAGTCTCTGGCTACTCCGCTTACGTCCCACAAAGGAATGCTCGCACTGGCCGAAGCTAACATCGAAACGGTTCTCGTTCTATAATTCATGATCGCCCCATGACGGTCCAGCCAATCCTCACCAAGAATCAAATCCTCATCTCTAATATCTACCACAATCAGATTAGAAGGCCAATCCCTCCCCGCGATACTCATAAAAAAATATCTAATCTCACGATCCCCCACGATGCTATCCCCACTAGGAAGTTTAACAACAAAAGGCTCACAGGCAACTAGGCAATCAACATGCAGACGACGCATACAATCCATAGATATAAAAGAATGCATAGCACCAGAATCGAACAGTACGGAAATAGGATGATCAAGGATGTGGACGGTACCTGTAGCCACCGTCGCGTCAAGATCTCCTGCTCGTCTCATCTCGTACACTTGGGGCGGAACAGACCCCACACTAGAAGCTCCCCCTGTAGAAGGCTGACCACGTCCTCGACCTCTACCAAAACTCTGTTGCGGCTGAGAAACTGTCGGTGCCTGATTCACACTCGGCTCTCCCGCGGGTGGGGATGATATCTGAGTAACTGGAGCCCGAGCTGCATCCGTACAAAACTTAGCATGATGACCCATCCGACCACAAGCAAGACACTGAATCGGAGGCCTATCACACTCACTCATCATGTGGCCCGGACGACTACAGTTGAAGCACGTAGGACCACGAACGGAACCAGCAGGAGCAGACCTAGAACCCTTTCCTCGACCAACTGATGGGGACTGACTCCCGAAGACTCGCGAACCAGACTGAGCCTTTGGATACCCTCCAGACTTGCCTCCCGAAAACTGACCGGAGGTCTTCTGCTTCTTCCCTTCGGTTGCCATATCTGTCGCAGAAAACGACATCTCATAAGCCATCGCTTTATTCTGATAATCTTTCAAAGTCGTGCTCCCCAGTCCAGACATGTAGTGGCGCACCCTCGGTTTCATCCGCATATCAAAGTGGTGGATCTTATCAAGCTCATATCGGACTTGGTTTCTCACATAATGCAGCTGTTGATTGTAGTCTTTGATAGCTTGAGATATAGGAACATCTTGGGGCTTAGCCTCAAAGAAGGCTCGGATCCTTCCCTCTTTCACTGGCCATGGACAGAATTCGTCTTCCATCAGATCTCGAAACTCTGCCCACGTAGCTGCCCGGTCACGCGGTTTCACCGCTTGCCACCACGTTGCTGCCTCCTTGGCGAGGAAGTACTGAGCAATGGGTACTTTCCTCTCCTCGGAACAATTAGCAGCCTCAAATACTTTCTCCATCTCGAATAGCCAAATCTCCCAAACATAAGGGTCGGAAGCACCATCAAACTATGGAGGACGCATACGAATCACGTCCTGAAGTATCTTATCATTGCCGGATCCAGTAGGCGGAACTGGGTTGGCATTAGCTTGGCCGACTAGAACGGCCTGAGTCAGTAGCGTCATCTGGTTCGCTACTTGCTGCAAAATGTTGGCCACTCCAACATTCTCATGTGCATTACCGGAGCTAGCAGACTGGTCCTGCTGACCTCCGGAACTAGGGGGAACACTGTTCGACAAAGAAGGCATCGCCGAATCAGTTCCCGAGTGATCGGACATGGCCGCCCCACCTGTAACACCCCCAAATCCTATTGGGTTATTACAGTGCCGTGGACCCCACGCCAGGAGATCCACCAGGCGAACATGACTAAAATACATTAAATTAAATAACAAGGGAAAATCATAGTCCCTACTATGATATCCGACACAATATTCCGATAAGGAATTTCAACGACAACAATGGGCCTACATGGCCAAAAATAAAATACAACCACACCCACGAGCCTTGCTCGGGTAATACATAATGACAATGACTGACAAACTGGAGAACACTCCAACTGACTGACAAACATGAACAACTCTGACTAGTATCGCTCGAATGCCTCGTCGCCATCATCATGCCCCTGTGTCTCAACTCTCTCCTCGCAAGCACCTAAAACATGAAAACATGTTTCGCCCCCACGGGGTCAGTCATCCAGATAATGAACATCAAATACATGTATAACATGATATGCATCCAAGGCAGAATGAAACGGTACAATGATAATAGTAATACGAGATGCTCACATACCACTATACCATCCGAGCATTCGTGAAACACTATGCCCACGGCATACTTTTAATACCTGATCGACTGGTTAGAACATAAGTGCCCAACTGCGAATCATAATCACAGAGTACCACAATGGATTACACAACATGAACCAAACCAGAACTGAATTAAATATGAACCACAATGCCCGAAGGCTCCAATTAAATTACCAATACAATCACAAAGGCTTGAAAACCATTCAAATTAAGTCACAAATATCACAATCACATGAAGCCAAAACGATTAAGTCAGACGATTAGGGCTGCCACGAAGCCGTATCACAATTAGGGCGGGCCACGGCACGGCCGACACACCAAAGGCCGGCCACCGCACGAAGCCATATCACAATTAGGGCGGCCGGCCACCGCACGGCCGTATCACAATTAGGGCGGGCCACGGCACGGCCGTATCACAATTAGGGCGAAGCCACGGCGGCCGTATCACAATTAGGGCCGGGTCGGGCCACGGCATGAAGCCGTATCACAATTAGGGCCGAAGCCATGGCACGAAGCCGTATCACAATTAGGGCCGAAGCCACGGCACGAAGCCGTATCACAATTAGGGCCGAAGCCACGGCACGAAGCCGTATCACAATTAGGCCATCCAATGGCCGAGACTAGCCTCCAAACATAATTAATCACAAACGGCAACGATCCCAAGATTACCGAATTCACGAGAATGATAGTGTGCTGCCTTGAGTCGGCCAACACGACAACAATGACTCACGGATGGGTACCATCCTCGGCGGTCCCAATTCAATACCTCGATTACCTTAGAATGGTCAATCGATAACAACGACACAACGGATGGGAACTATCCCCGATAGCCCCAATTCAATACCTCGATGGCCTTAGAATGGCCAACCGATAACAATGATGCAGCGGATGATTCAATACCTCGATTGCCTTAAAACGGCTGATCGATAACAATGATACAACGAATGATTGAGCACCTCGATTACCTTAGGACGGCTAATCGATAACAATGACACGATGAATGACTGAATACCTCGATTGCCTTAGAATGGTCAATCGATAACAATGATACGAAGGATGCCTCGGCACCTTTAATCGGTTACCGACAACGAAGAAGAGAAATGAATACGTCAACGCCTTTAATCGGCCAAAACAACTTCAAGGACAAAACTCCAACATTAATAGCAATGATTACAACGACGTCTTAAATCGACATTAATATCAACAACAACGATTGATACATAGATACCGCGAACCGGTGATCGATAATAACATTAATAACGAGTATCACAATGCCTTGAACCGACCATTAACGACCAATAAAAACATTTGGCATAATTGCCGAAAGGTATCGTATCGAACGATCTCTTAATATCAATGAATTCATGAAGATACTAAGTCTCGGAATGATACAACACATTCATACACATATATGATAACATTAATCTCATTGACTAGTACAAGTATAAAACTTGCCTCAACCGAAGGCGATGAAATCCTTCCACGAACAACGAACGGCGTCCTCCGATAAACACAAGTACTCGAACCACCTTGAATGAAATACAATTCATTCAATAACACAATATCAATCGAAAACAACATAACGACCGAAAGAAACTCTTTGAGGCATTTAATCGAACACTAAATGTTCAAAGTTTCTCAAGAGCCTAAAAATCATCAATCGGGTTGAACGAATCGAAAATATGGATATACAATCCATAGAACATGATTAATAATGTTTACTAACATCAACCGATTCATCAAAATCGGACTAAAATCGAAAATCAAGAACAAATCTTGAAAAATCCAATCCTAGGAGATTTCAAGAAATTACCTCGATCCGACGAAGAATAATGATTTGATGATGATATAATCGATAATGATCCTCAAAAACGCTTAGAAATCGAGTGGAATCGACCAAAAACTCCATTTCCCGATTTTTCCCGTCGCCAGCCGCACCCGGGTGCAGAAAAGTGATGAAATGAAGGTCCTGCCCGTCCTCGGCCTATATATGGCCGACAGGTGTTACGGCCAGAATCGGCAGGCCTTATGGCCGTAACCGCATTCGTCAAAACCACGCCTGCCGCCGATCGCTTACGGCCGTAACCAACAGGTCTTACGGCCGTAACTCGGCACTTACGGCCATACCCGGCAGTCCTTACGGCCAGAACCGCATTCGTTAGAAGTCGCCTAGACCCGTCGGCCAGAATCTCGCCCTTACGGACGAATCGCATTCGCTGCCATGCATGCCGATCACTTACGGCCGTAACCGGCACCTTACGGCCGTAACTCGGCCAGGCCAGGCCAGTTCCGAACTGTGCGGTCGTGGCTCGGCCGTGGCCACTCCGACGGCCCGGACGACACCGAAACCCAAACCTGAATATGAATCGAAGATACGGTTACGAAGTACACGCAAAGACGAATCCAAGCACTAAGAGAACACATGATTCCGACCACCCGAAGGCTCGAAATTCGACAACGAATAGTAATTACCCCAAACTTTGGGAAATTACGAAAATGGCCCAAAACGTCCGAAATGCACGATACACGATCGAAACACCAAGCCAAAGCTCACAACATGAATAATAACATTAAATGAACTTACGAGAAACTCGAAACGACAGTTTCGGATGAGATTCGCAAGAATCGAACTCAAGTACGGAAAAGCCGCTTAAGAACATGGATCTCAACAAAACGATACCGAAACGAACTCGGATGACAAAAAGTGCAGAATTAATCATTCTCAGAATGACGATACGGTCATGAGCGAGTCGTCAAAACAGACTTCCGCCAAAAAAATAAAATTAGCGAAAAATCGAAATTACGGGTATTACATACTACCCCCCTTAAAAGAAGTTTCGTCCCAAAACTTAAAACAAGTAGGGAGAAGCAATACCCGCCAGGAAAAATCGACGAGATACACACGAACAAGAATGATCACAATGAATGATAATGAATCGAAATCCAACAAGGATCAAGAATGACTCACCGTTGTGAAATGATAACGTAACGAGTGACAGCTCAAATGAAATGCTTGGAACCATAGTTCCCCGTGAATTGAATGATTAGTTTGATAATTATAAATCTCAACATGTTTAATATATGATGAGTGAATTATATGAATGAATGAACGACGATGAAATAAATGATTATCCTCTTACCGAGCAAGAATTAACTTGCTCAAAACCGGTGATGATCACAGTTAAAGCAAACAACAGTCGAACTCATCGTCTGAGATGAAGATGCTCTCCCAGCACGAAGACGACTAGAAAACAATCTCTTGGACGTCGGAGTCCGATGTCCCTCTAACAGCTCTTTCCATACCGAGGCAGGAAAGTCACGAGATAATTACAGATCTCGTATGAAGATCGCATTATGATTATGAGACGGAATGATAAGAATGAGCATACACGCTCTAACACAATGAATGCATTAATAATGCAATGAAATGATCGTCGACATGACGCCGGAATATGATAAGATCGCATGAAAGATCAAGTGAGGTAACATGATTATCTGATGAAATTCCTGAAATGATTACCTTGAACAAGTTAACAAGGTTGAAAATTCGATCCACAAGATCAACAATTGAACCGTGAGATGGACTGGATGATTAATGAATTAACTGAACAATTAGATAGACTGAGTGATGAATGAATTAACTGAGCAATGAGATTGACTGAGTGACGAATGAATTAACTGAACAATGAGATTGACTGAGTGATGAATGAATTAATGAGCGATGAGATTGGTGGGTGATGAATGAATTAACTGAGCGATGAGATTGGTGAGTGATGAATAAATTAAGCGAGCGATGAGATTAATCGAGTGATGAATGAATTATGAACGATGAGATTGGTGAGTGATGAATGAATTAATCGAGCGATGAGATTGATCGAGTGATGAATGAATTAACCGAGCGATGAGATTAATCGAGTGATGAATGAATTAATCGAGTGATGAATGAATTAATCGAGTAACGAAATTGGTGAGTGATGAATGAATTATCTAAGTGATGAATGAATTAACTGAGTAATGATATTGGTGAGTGATGAATGAATTAACTGAGTGGTGAATGAATTAATCGAGTGATGAATGATATTGGTGAGTGATGAATTAATTAATCAATAATGAGATTGGTGAGTGATGAACGAATTGGTGAACAATGAGATTGACTGAGTGATGAATGAATTAACTGAACAATGAGATTAACTGAGTGATGAATGAATTAACTGAGCAATGAGATTGACTGAGTAATGAATGAATTGACGGAACAATGAGATTGACTGAGTGATTAATGAATTAATATGAACAATGAGATTGACTAAGTGATGAAGGAATTAACTGAGTGATGAATGAATTAACTGAGCAATGATATTGACTGGGTGATGAATGAATTAACCGAGTGATGAATGAATTAACTGAGTGATGAATGAATTAATTGAGTGATGAATGAATTAACCGAGTGATGAATGATATTGACTGAATGATGAATGAATTAACTGAGTGATGAATGAATTAACTGAGTGATGAATGATATTGACTGAGTGATGAATGAATTAACTGAGTGATGAATGATATTGACTGAGTGATGAATGAATTAACTGAACGATGAGATTAACAGAGTGATGAATGAATTAACATGATCGACAAGATCAAAATGATGATTGAGGATTATTAACTGGTGAATGAGTTGATCCTTAGCACTTACACAGGTCACACGTGCTCCAAAACAATTAGTCATGAATCAATCATAACAATAATATCACATATATGTTTCAACAAAGCATGAATAATTAATGACATGATGAATGTATGAACATAAAGAGAGTCGAGTCCTTACACAGGTCATACGAAGCTTCGAGGTCTCACGATACTAGTCCCAACTGACGACGACTCGATGAATGAATGACTCGTGCAGTCGTACTAATATTACGACTCACAAAACCCGATTGTCCAGATTGTCATAACCTGACAGTCCCACTACTACCGCATCGGTAGAGCCACATAACTCACATATCAGGGTATCTCACAACCCAAAATCTCCGATACCATCTTCTGTAACACCCCCAAATTCTATTGGGTTATTACAGTGTCGTGGACCCCACGCCAGGAGATCCACCAGGCGAACATGACTAAAATACATTAAATTAAATAACAAGGGAAAATCATAGTCCCTACCATGATATCCGACACAATATTCCGATAAGGAATTTCAACGACAACGATGGGCCTACATGGCCAAAAATAAAATACAACCACACCCACGAGCCTTGCTCGGGTAATACATAATGACAATGACTGACAAACTGGAGAACACTCCAACTGACTGACAAACATGAACAACTCTGACTAGTATCGCTCGAATGCCTCGTCGCCATCATCATGCCCCTGTGTCTCAACTCTCTCCTCGCAAGCACCTAAAACATGAAAACGTGTTTCGCCCCCACGGGGTCAGTCATCCAGATAATGAACATCAAATACATGTATAACATGATATGCATCCAAGGCAGAATGAAACGGTACAATGATAATAGTAATACGAGATGCTCACAAACCAATATAAGAACCGAGCATTCGTGAAACACTATGCCCACGGCATACTATTAATACCTGCTCGACAGGTTAGAACATAAGTGCCCAACGGCGAATCATAATCACAGAGTACCACAATGGATTACACAACATGAACCAAACCAATCAATTAAATATGAACCACAATCCCCCAAGGCACCAAAGAAAAAACCAAGACAAACACAAAGCCATGAAAACCATTCACCAAGTCACAAATATCACAATCACATGAAGCCAAACACTCAAGTCAGATCGATTAGGGCGGCCACGGCACGGCCGTATCACAATTAGGGCCGGGCCACGCACGGCCGTATCACAATTAGATCAAGCCACGGCACGGCCGTATCACAATTAGGGCGAAGCCACGCACGGCCGTATCACAATTAGGGCGAAGCCACGCACAAAGCCGTATCACAATTAGGGCCGAAGCCACAACACGAAGCCGTATCACAATTAGGGCCGGCCACGCACGGCCGTATCACAATTAGGGCCGAAGCCACGGCACGAAGCCGTATCACAATTAGGGCCGAAGCCACGGCACGAAGCCGTATCACAATTAGTGCCGAAGCTACGGCACGAAGCCGTATCACAATTAGGGCCGAAGCCACGGCACGAAGCCGTATCACAATTAGGCCATCCAATGGCCTAGACTAGCCTCCAAACATAATTAATCACAAATGGCAACGATCCCAAGATTACCGAATTCACGAGAATGATAGTGTGCTGCCTTGAGTCGGCCAACACGACAACAATGACTCACGGATGGGTACCGTCCTCGGCGGTCCCAATTCAATACCTCGATTACCTTAGAATGGTCAATCGATAACAACGACACAACGGATGGGAACTATCCCCGATAGCCCCAATTCAATACCTCGATGGCCTTAGAATGGCCAACCGATAACAATGATGCAGCGGATGATTCAATACCTCGATTGCCTTAAAACGACCGATCGATAACAATGATACAACGAATGATTGAGCACCTCGATTGCCTTAGGACGGCTAATCGATAACAATGACACGATGAATGACTGAATACCTCGATTGCCTTAGAATGGTCAATCGATAACAATGATACGAAGGATGCCTCGGCACCTTTAATCTAAGCACGACAACGAAGAAGAGAAATGAATACGTCAACGCCTTTAATCGGCCAAAACAACTTCAAGGACAAAACTCCAACATTAATAGCAATGATTACAACGACGTCTTAAATCGACATTAATATCAACAACAACGATTGATACATAGATACCGCGAACCGGTGATCGATAATAACATTAATAACGAGTATCACAATGCCTTGAACCGGCCATTAACGACCAATAAAAACATTTGGCATAATTGCCGAAAGGTATCGTATCGAACGATCTCTTAAAAAAATTACCTCGATCCGATCCTAGGAGATTTCAAGAAATTACCTCGATCCGACGAAGAATAATGATTTGATGATGATATAAGCGACAAGGATCCTCAAAAACGCTTAGAAATCGAGTGGAATCGACCAAAAACTCCATTTCCCGATTTTTCCCGTCGCCAGCCGCACCCGGGTGCAGAAAAGTGATGAAATGAAGGTCTGGCCCGTCCCTGGCCTATATATGGCCGACAGGTTACGGCCAGAATCGGCAGGCCTTACGGCCAGAATCGCATTCGTCAAAACCACGCCCAGCGCTGCCGATCGCTTACGGCCGTAACCAATGTGGTCTTACGGCCAGTAACTCGCACTTACGGCCATACCCGGCAGTCCTTACGGCCAGAATCGCATTCGTCGTGAAGCCGCACAGCACCGTCTGGCCAGAATCTCTCGCCCTTACGGCCAGAATCGAATTCGCTGTGCCATGCATGCCGATCACTTACGGCCAGAATCGCACCTTACGTCCGTAACTCGCCAAAGCAAAGGCTCAATCGGCGGGCCGTGGCTCGGCCGTGGCCACTCCGACGGCCCGGACGACACCGAAACCCGAACCTGAATATGAATCGAAGATACGGTTACGAAGTACACGCAAAGACAAATCCAAGCACTAAGAGAACACATGATTCCGACCACCCGAAGGCTCGAAATTCGACAACGGAAAGTAATTACCCCAAACTTTGGGAAATTACGAAAATGGCCCAAAACGTCCGAAATGCACGATACACGATCGAAACACCAAGCCAAAGCTCACAACATGAATAATAACATTAAATGAACTTACGAGAAACTCGAAACGACAGTTTCGGACGAGATTCGCAAGAATCGAACTCAAGTGCGGAAAAGCCGCTTAAGAACACGGATCTCAACAAAACGATACCGAAACGAACTCGGATGACAAAAAGTGCAGAATTAATCATTCTCAGAATGACGATACGGTCATGAGCGAGTCGTCAAAACAGACTTCCGCCAAAAAAATAAAATTACCGAAAAATCGAAATTACGGGTATTACACCACCGGCTGCGCCACGTCCCCTACCGCGTCCGCGTCGTCTACCAGCAGGAATTCTGAAGAAGTAGTGGGTAAGTACAATTCAAACGCAAAACACAACAAGATACTAAGACAGGAATAGAACAGAATGGTGAAACGAGTCAAGTTAGGAAAAACTTACGAGCACCGGCGTACTGAGATGATGGCATAGCAGTGATACTGTCCCAAAAACGACACTTAACTAGACCCAAATAACCGACAGCCTAGGTATCCATAACCTAAGCTCTGATACCATATTCTGTAACACCCCCAAGACATTCAGGGCATATTACAGCGCCGTGGACTCCACACTATGGAATCCACCAGGCTAACGTACCAACAAGACATTTGACAACGACAAACAATCATCAATAATACGACAATTAAAATAAGATTACAATTCGACAATAAAATCCAACACAAATCCATTTCCCAAAACAGGAACACAACATTAATAATTTTGAAACAAGAAGTACTCGAGTACTTAAACCAATTTTATAATACAAAAGTCCCAAAACAAGACATCAAAAGTAATAGACTGAACTGAACACCAACAAATGACTATTGATCAGTATCATGCTTGCCCATCATCCTCATACGGCTCAAGTGCTCGTTTGTCCCCACGATCGATACCTGAAATACAAAAAGTATTTCTCCCATTTAAGGGGTTAGCGACAACTGCTAGTGCAAGTACAATCCATTTGAACTACATTCTAATCAGATGAATATATGCGCCAAAAAGTCATTTTAGAAAATATTTTATATTCCGGAATTTTTATGATGTACAATCACAAAACACATTATCTCCAACAAATCACAATTCAAAGTTAACCGTTGGTACGAGACTCACGGCCACCGTACCCCGCAGAGCCCCGTCGGACATCCCTGGGTGGCTAACCACAGTTCGCGATACGCACACTCACGACAATACGTATCCCTAGAGGCCCCATCGGTCCGCCCTAGGTGAACATACACATAACCATCCACAACAACCACGATACAGCCATAATTCAAATACTAGAACATGTAAACAAATGTAAAGTACTTGCCTTTGAGACATTCTTGAAGAAACGGAAGTGAAACACGACTACGAACTGTCCGGGTGGAAAACGATGGTTCCTAAACGAAGGATCAACATAGTTCAGTCCCAACGGACAACAATAACCGATCGGAATACACCCATAATCCCCGATTACAATTCATGACAAAAACGTTCAATCGATACGGGCGAGGGTTTACGCAAAATCTCCCCGTATCAATAATTCGCGGATTAAAAAAGAGAAAAACGGATTGGGAATCACCCAATAACAATAATCAGTGAGGAATATCACAACATACTAGAATAATCAAGTCCAATTAGCAAAACCCGGAAAACCCCCAAATTTGACGAGTTAGGGTTCTAGACGAAAATACCTTGAATTCGGACGATGGATGATGATTATGCTGATGATAATATGTTAACACGACTCTACGGTGATGGAATTTGAAGAGAACTCCGATCAGTACCGGTGGAAATCGCCTCTGAGGTCGCACGTCGAAGAAACGAAGAAAAAAGAATAAAACTGTTGTTCTGAAACTGCCCCCTAACTTATATAATCTGTGAAGTTAGCGCACGCTAACTGTCATATATAGCGCGCGCTAACGGGGCCGTGATGTGTCCGATGGCTCGCACCATTCGTTAGCGTCGCTAACAATAGGGGTTAGCGTCGCTAAATGCATATAGGTAGCGCACAAAAGGTAACGGGAGTAGCGTCGCTACCTACACAAAGATTGATCTGCGATGTCACATCGATAGTAAGGCTTTGTCGAGGTACAAAACACGAAATGCAGCGAGACCCGAGAATCCGGGAACATGAACGCAAAGCATACAAGGCAGCGGAGCTAAGCGCTGAAAGAAAATACAATTCCGACCATCGGAGGGTCCGTAATCTGCAGCGAAAATGAGATTCCCTAAACTATTAGGAAATTACAAAAATGGCCCAAGTGCGAAAATCACGAAACGACGTCGGTTCTGACGAACCGAAAGTCTCAACACGACCAACTCAATCACACGAACTTGTGCAAGCCAAGAAACAACGAAAGCGAGCGAGTTTACGAGGATCGAACGTTCATACGGCAAAACATGTCATAAAATGAAATCACGTGAAAACATCACTAAAACTCGTCCAACTGGAAAAACTCCAAGAATAAAGTAGATTCAAAATGTCGAAACGGTTACAAGCGAGTCGATAAAAATAGACATATATCAAAAATGGAAACTGTTAAAAATGGAAAGTTACGGATATTACAATAAATAGAAGTAATCGTGATAATATATATAAATTTATTAAATGATAAATAATATACAAATAATTCTTATCAATTTATGCTAAATTTAAATCCTATACTTTAGTGGGAGATTGATTTGCTCTTTTTCATATTCATCAAATGTCTTCATATTCTCTTTTGATTTTACCTACTTTTCTTCTTTTCTTGTGTCTTTCTCTTTTTTCCTAGTTTTCTTTTTTTTTTTCTGGTGCCGTTTTCTTTTGGGCTTTTCTTGGATATGCATAGGTTATAGTGAATAAATATATTAAATATAAATTTAAAATTATTTAAGTACAAAAATAACCTTAAGTTGAGAAGATAAATAAGTAAATGGAACTCTTATAATGTAGATTGCACAAGAAAGATCATCTGAATTAAAAATTTTATGAATAAAATTTATATAAATTCTAAAATTTCCAAATAAATATTATAAATTACAAAATAATTATATTAAGTATAATATTTGAAAAATATTAAATTAAATCACAAAAATACAAAAAAAAATTCTAAAAAAAGTCAAATTACTAAATAAACCATAAAAATAGATAAATCTTAAAAGATAAACAATAAATACAAAAAATTTATGTAAGTATTTACAATATAAGTACTATACAAATAGATTCAATATAATACAGAAAAATACTGAAGAATATAAATAGAAGTAATCCTGATAATATAAATAAATTTATTAAATTATAAATAAGATACAAATAATTCTTATCAATTTATTCTAAATTTACAATAATTTAAGTAAATCCTATACTTTAGTGGGAGATTGATTTGCTCTTTTTCATATTCAACAAATGTCTTTATATTCTCTTTTGATTTTACCTAGTTTTCTTCTTTTCTTGTGCATTTCTCTTTTTTTCTAGTTTTCTTCTTTCTGCCCTGGTGCCTTTTTCTGTTGAAATTTTCTTGGATATGCATATGTTATAATGAATAAATATATTAAATATAAATTTAAAATTATTTAAGTACAAAAATAATCTTAAGTTGAGAAAATAAATAAGTAAATGGAACTCTTATAATGTAGATTGCACAAGAAAGATCATATGAATTAAAAATTAAGTTTAAAAATTATGAATAAAATTCATATAAATTCTAAAATTCCCAAATAAATTTTATAAATTAGAAAATAATTATATTAAGTATAATATGTGAAAAAAAATTAAAATAAATCATAAAAATACTAAAAACATAAAATTCTAAAAAAACTGTCAAATTACTAAATAATTCATAAAAATAGATAAATCTGAAAAGATATGCAATAAATACTAAAAAGTTATGTAAGTATTTAAAATCTAAGTACTATATAAATAAATTCAATATAATACAGATAAATACTGAAGAATATAAATAGAAGTAATCCTGATAATATAAATAAATTTTTTAAATTATAAATAAGATATAAATAATTGTTATCAATTTGTGCTAAATTTACAATAATTTAAATAAATCCTATACTTTAGTGGGAGATTGATGTGCTCTTTTCATATTCATCAAATGTCTTCGTATTCTCTTTTGATTTTACTGAGCTTTCTTCTTTTCTTGTGCCTTTCTCTTTTTTCCTAGTTTTCTTCTTTTCTGGTGCCTTTTTCTTTTGGGATTTCCTTGGATATGCATATGTTATAGAATAAATATATTAAATATAAATTTAAAATTATTTAAGTACAAAAATAACCTGAGAAGACAAATAAGTAAATGGAACTCTTATAATGTAGTTTGCACAAGAAAGATCATCTGAATTAAAAATTAAGTTTAAATATTATGAATAAAATTCATATAAATTCTAAAATTCCCAAATAAATATAATTAAAAAATATATTAAGTATACTATTTAAAAAAAACTAAAATAAATCATAAAAATACAAAAAAAAATTCTAAAAAAATGTCAAATTACTAAATAAATCATAAAAATAGATAAATCTTAAAAGATAAACAATAAATACTAAAAAGTTATGTAAGTATTTAAAATATAAGTACTGTATAAATAGATTCAATATAATACAGATAAATACTGAAGAATATAAATAGAAGTAATCCCGATAATAAAAATAAATTTATTAAATTATAAATAAGATACAAATAATTCTTATCAATTTGTGCTAAATTTACAATAATTTAAATAAATCCTATACTTTCAAAAATATAGATAAATTATGAAAAATTATAAATAAATAAGCAAAGTATGTAAGAATTCTAAAAAATAAAATTTAATTATAAACTTACAATTAAGTCTTAAAAATTAGAAATAACTGGTAAAATATATATATATATAACCTTTAGACAATAAAATAAATCCTTTAGAATATATTCGATTTAACGGGTCTGTAAACATACAAATAAAATAAAGAACAAAAATATAAAAATATCTTCAACTGAGTTAAAATATTATAAATAAAATATAAATACACTCTAAAATTACAAAATAAATTTTGAAAAATCTAAAAAGTACGATAAATTCTTAAAATTATAATTAAAGTATTGAAAATATAAATATATCCTATAATATACAAATATTTTATCAATAATCTAAGAAAAAAAGTATATTTCATGTATCTTACATTAAATTTAAATAAAAAATCTAATTTTTAATATTATTATTCCAGATTATTTTTTCTTAAAAAATAAAAGTTCCGATTTTTTTCAGATTTTTTAATTTTTTAAGAATTTTCAGATTTTTTTAATTTTATTTTAAATAAAAAATTCTTATTTTTAATATTATTCCTTATATTTTTTTTTAAAAAATAAAAGTTCGGATTTTTTTGTCAGATTTTTTAAATTTTCCAGAATCTTCGGATATTTTTTTACTTTTATTTTTGAATTTAAAATAAAGATCTGGTTTTTCATATTTATCCCAGATAGTTTTTTCTTAAAAAATAAAAGTTCGGATTTTTTTTTCAGATTTCTAAAATTTTGCAGAATTTTCCAGAATTTTCAGATTTTTTTTATTTTTTTACAGATTTTTTTAGATTTTCCTGAATTTTCAGAATTTTTTTATTTACTTTTTATTTTTTTAACGGAATTCTTAACGTCATCCACAATATTTGTGGGATTTCAAAATTTTTGAAAGATTTTAGTGTCAGATGAAAAAAAAAAGTTGTGGTATAACTTCAAATTAGCCAAAAAGCGTTTAGTGTAAAAAAAATTACCCTTCATCAAATGTCTTCATATTCTCTTTTGATTTTACCTAGTTTTCTTCCTTTCTTGTGCCTTTCTCTTTTTTCCTAGTTTTCTTCTTTTCTGGTGCCTTTATTTTCTTGGATATGCATATGTTATAGTGAATAAATATATTAAATATAAATTCAAAGTTATTTAAGTACAAAAATAACCTTAAGTTGAGAACATAAATAAATAAATGGAACTCTTATAATGTAGATTGCACAAGAAAGATCATCTGAATTAAAAATTAAGTTTTAAAATTATGAATAAAATTTATATAAATTATAAAATTCCCAAATAAATATTTTAAATTACCAAATAATTATATTAAGTATAATATTTGAAAAATATTAAAATAAATCATAAAAATACAAAAAAAAATCTAAAAAAAAAGTCAAATTACTAAATAGACCATAAAAATAGATAAATCTGAAAATATAAACAATAAATACAAAAAAGTTATATAAGTATTTACAATATAAGTACTATATAAATAGATTAAATATAATACAGATAAATACTGAAGAATATAAATAGAAGTAATCCTGATAATATAAATAAATTTATTAAATGATAAATAATATACAAATAATTCTTATCCATTTATGCTAAATTTACAATAATTAAAGTAAATCCTATACTTTAGTGGGAGATTGATTTGCTCTTTTTCATATTCATCAAATGTCTTCATATTCTCTTTTGATTTTACCTACTTTTCTTCTTTTCTTGTGTCTTTCTCTTTTTTCCTAGTTTTCTTCTTTTTTGGTGCCATTTTCTTTTGGGATTTTCTTGGATATGCATATGTTATAGTGAATAAATATATTAAATATAAATTTAAAATTATTTAAGTACAAAAATAATCTTATGTTGAGAAGAAAAATAAGTAAATGGAACTCTTATAATGTAGATTGCACAAGAAAGATCATCTGAATTAAAAAATTTATGAATAAAATTTATATAAATTCTAAAATTCCCAAATAAATATTATAAATTACAAAATAATTATATTAAGTATAATATTTGAAGAATATTAAAATAAATCATAAAAATGCAAAAAAAATTCTAAAAAAAAGTCAAATTACTAAATAAACTATAAAAATAGATAAATCTTAAAAGATAAACAATAAATACAAAAAATTTATGTAAGTATTTACAATATAAGTATTATATAAATAGATTCAATATAATACAGATAAATACTGAAGAATATAAATAGAAGTAATCCTGATAATATAAATAAATTTATTAAATGATAAATAAGATACAAATAATTCTTACCAATTTATTCTAAATTTACAATAATTTAAGTAAATCCTATACTTTAGTGGGAGATTGATTTGCTCTTTTTCATATTCAACAAATGTCTTCATATTCTCTTTTGATTTTATCTAGTTTTCTTCTTTTCTTGTGCCTTTCTCATTTTTTATAGTTTTCTTCTTTCTGCTCTAGTGCCTTTTTCTGTTGAGATTTTCTTGGATATTCATATGTTATAATGAATAAATATATTAAATATAAATTTAAAATTATTTAAGTACAAAAATAACCTTAAGTTGAGAAAATAAATAAGTAAATGGAACTCTTATAATGTAGATTGCACAAGAAAGGTCATATGAATTAAAAATTAAGTTTAAAAATTATGAATAAAATTCATATAAATTATAAAATTCCCAAATAAATTTTATAAATTAGAAAATAATTATATTAAGTATAATATGTGAAAAACAATTAAAATAAATCATAAAATACTAAAAACATAAAATTCTAAAAAAACTGTGAAATTACTAAATAATTCATAAAAATATATAAATATTAAAAGATATGCAGTAAATACTAAAAAATTATGTAAGTATTTAAAATCTAAGTACTATATAAATAAATTCAATGTAATACAGATAAATACTGAAGAATATAAATAGAAGTAATCCTCATAATATAAATAAATTTTTTGAATTATAAATAAGATATAAATAATTGTTATCAATTTGTGCTAAATTTACAATAATTTAAATAAATCCTATACTTTAGTGGGAGATTGATGTGCTCTTTTTCATATTCATCAAATGTCTTGGTATTCTCTTTTGATTTTACCGGCTTTCTTCTTTTTTTGTGCCTTTCTCTTTTTTCCTAGTTTTCTTCTTTTCTGGTGCCTTTTTCTTTTGGGATTTCCTTGGATTTGCATATGTTATAGAATAAATATATTAAATATAAATTTAAAATTATTTAAATACAAAAATAACCTTAGAAGACAAATAAGTAAATGGAACTCTTATAATGTAGTTTGCACAAGAAAGATCATCTTAATTAAAAATGAAGTTTAAATATTATGAATAAAATTCATATAAATTCTAAAATTCCCAAATAAATATAATTACAAAGTAACTATATTAAGTATAATTTTTGAAAAAACTAAAATAAATCATAAAAATACAAAAAAAATTCTAAAAAAATGTCAAATTACTAAATAAATCATAAAAATAGATAAATTTAAAAGATAAACAATAATTACTAAAAAGTTATGTAAGTATTTGAAATATAAGTTCTATATAAATAGATTCAATATAATACATATAAATACTGAAGATTATAAATAGAAGTAATCCCGATAATAAAAATAAATTTTGTTAAATTATAAATAAGATAGAAATAATTCTTATCAATTTGTGCTAAATTTACAATAATTTAAATAAATCCTATACTTTCAAAAATATAAATAAAGTCTGAAAAATTATAAATAAATAAGCAAAGTACGTAAGAATTCTAAAAAATAAAAATAAATTATAAACTTACAATTAAGTCTTAAAAATTAGAAATAACTGGTAATATATATATATATAAACCTTTAGACTATAAAATAAATCCTTTAGAATATATTCGATTTAACAGGTCTGTAAACATACAAATAAAATAAAGAACAAAAATATGAAAATATATTCAATTGAGTTCAAATATTATAAATAAAATATAAATACACTCTAAAATTACAAAATAAATTTTGAAAAATCTAAAAAGTACGATAAATTCTTAAAATTATAATTAAAGTATTGAAAATATAAATATATCCTATAATATACAAATATTTTATCAATAATCTAAGAAAAAAGTATATTTCATGCATCTTACATTATTTTTAAATTTAAATAAAAAATCTGATTTTTAATATTATTATTCCAGATTATTTTTTCTTAAAAAATAAAAGTTCCGATTTTTTTTCAAATTTTTTAAATTTTTCAGAATTTTTAGATTTTTTTTACTTTTATTTTAAATAAAAAATTCTAATTTTTAATATTATTCCATATATTTTTTTCTTAAAATAAAAGATCAGATTTTTTTGTCAGATTTTTTAAATTTTTCAGAATCTTCAGATTTTTTTTACTTTTCTTTTTGAATTTAAAATAAAGATCTGATTTTTCATATTTATCCCAGATAATTTTTTCTAAAAAAATAAAAGTTCGGATTTTTTTTCAGATTTCTAAAATTTTGCAGAATTTTCCAGAATTTCCAGATTTTTTTTTATTTTTTTCCAGATTTTTTAGATTTTCCTGAATTTTCAGAATTTTTTTATTTACTTTTTATTTTTCTAACGGAATTCTTAACGTCATCCACAATATTTGTGGGATTTCAAAAATTTTGAAAGGCTTTAGTGTCAGATGAAAAAAAAGTTGTGGTGTAACTTCAAATTAGACCAAAAGCGTTTAGTGTAAAAAAAAATTACCCTTCATCAAATGTCTTCATATTCTCTTTTGATTTTACCTAGTTTTCTTCCTTTCTTGTGTCTTTCTCTTTTTTCTTAGTTTTCTTCTTTTGCGGTGCCTTTTTCTTTTGAGATTTTCTTGGATATGCATATGTTATAGTGAATAAATATATTAAATATAAATTTAAAATTATTTAAGTACAAAAATAACCTTAAGTTGAGAAGATAAATAAATAAATGGAACTTTTATAATGTAGATTGCACAAGAAAGAGCATCTGAATTAAAAATTAAGTTTTAAAATTATGAATAAAATTTATATAAATTCTAAAATTCCCAAATAAATATTATAAATTACAAAATAATTATATTAAGTATAATATTTGAAAAATATTAAAATAAATCATAAAAATACAAAAAAAATTCTAAAAAAAGTCAAATTACTAAATAAACCATAAAAAATAGATAAATCTGAAAATATAAACAATAAATACAAAAATGTTATGTAAGTATTTACAATATAAGTACTATATAAATAGATTAAATATAATACAGATAAATACTGAAGAATATAAATAGAAGTAATCCTGATAATATAAATAAATTTATTAAATGATAAATAATATACAAATAATTCTTATCAATTTATGCTAAATTTACAATAATTTAAGTAAATCCTATACTTTAGTGGTGTAATATCCGCAATTTCGAATTTCGGTAATTTTCTTTTTTGGGCGGAAGTCCATTTTGACGACTCTCACATGACTGTTTCGTCATTTCGAGAATGATTAATTCTGCACTTTTTGTCATCCGAGTTCGTTTCGGTATCGTTTTGTTCAGTTCCGAGGTTTTTAGCGACTTTTCCGCACTTGAGTTCGATTCTTGCGAATCTCGTTCAAACTCATTTGAGTTTCCGTAAGTTCGTTTAACTTTGTTAGACGTGTTATGAACCGGTTTGGTTATTCGATCACGTATCGTGATTTTCGGACGTTTTGGGCCATTTTCGTAATTTCCCAAAGTTTTGGGTAATTACTTCCGTTGTCGAATTCCGAGCCTTCGGGTGGTCGGAATTGTGTGTTCTCTTAGCTCTTAGATTCGTCTTTGCGAGTACGTCGTAACCGTACCTTAGATTTATACTCAGGTTCGGGTTTCGGTCGTCCGGCCGTCGGAGTGGCCACTACGAGTCACGACCGGAGCGAACTGCTTTGGCCAAATTCTGGCCGTAAGATGCGATTACGGCCGTAATGTGTGCCGATTACGGCCGTAAGTGTGATCGTGTCTGGCCGTCGGCGTTGGGCATCTTCCGAAAGGCGATTCTGGCCGTAATATGCGCCGATTACGGCCGTAAGTGTCCCAGCGCTTGTTGGACTGATTTTTGACGAATGCCGGTTACGGCCGTAAGGCCTGCCGAGTACGGCCGTAAGGGCCGAGTTGCGGCCGTAAGGCACTGCCGGTTACGGCCGTAACCCTGCCGGCTATATATAGCCTGGGCTCGGCCAGACTTCATTTTTACTCGATTTTTCTCCTTCTTTCGGCGGCTGGCGACGGGTGCGATGGGAAATGGAGTTCTTGGTCGATCCTACTCATTTCCAAAGCATTATGGAAGATCCTTGTTGATTATATCAACATCTAATCCGTGTTCTTCGCCGAATCGAGGTAATCTCTTGAAATCTCCTAGGGTTGACTTTCGAGATTTCTTTTTAATCTTTGTTGTTCGTCCGATTTCGATGATTTGGTTGATGTTATTGAACCTTATTAATCGTGTTCTATAGCTTGTATATCCATACTTCAAGTTTGTTCAACTTGATTAGTGATTCGAGTGTTCTTGGGAGTTATCGAACATTGAGTGTTCGATTAAATGTCCCAATGAGTTTCCCTTCGATGGTTTGTTGGGATTTCTGTTGTTTTGGCCTTGATTCTCGTCGTAACCATGTGTTATTGTTCCTTCCGGAGGTTTATAGGTGTTCGAGGATTCCGATGTTGAATCCCGTTTGGTGATTGACGATTCGTGTGGTGTTATTCTCGTAATACTCGTGGTGCTATCGCGTTCTTGATATTGTTCGGGGGTTCGGGGCTATTCAACCGCGTCCTATCCGTCGTCTCGTTGCGATCGTGATTTCGAGGCAAGTACCTTGCCCATACTATTCTTGTTTTGTGGATATAATAATTGATGATTGTCTTGGTGTATTTGTTTGTTTGTTTGAAATGTGTTTTCAAAAGATTTCGGTTTGGCCTCGTTAAAGGCTCTCTTTCAAAACGCGCGTGTGTTTTGTGAACGGTGTGTTCCGGGAATTGATTATGATTTGATTATTTTGAACGTTGAAGACTTTGATGATATCCCTGTTGTTCAGAGTTATTGGAATCGTGTATTCCGTGTTTAATCTTGTTATTATGTTTTGAAGAGTTTGGTAATGGTGTCGGATAAGTGGCCATCTCTAGTAAGTATTCTTGATGAGCTTACATTCTTAGCATATTAGTATTGCATGAGTAACGTGTGTGTGTGTATGCTCACTACGGGTTAGATCCGACGGGGTCTCGGTAGGGGTCCACAGAGGCGTGGGTCCGCGAGCTTGCTTTTAACCACTACGGGTTAGATCCGACGGGGTTTCGGTAGGGGTCCACAGAGGCGTGGGTCCGCGGTTAATTGTGGTGCATTTTAAAAATGTGTTTTGAGATTGGCGTTTCCGGAAACGAGTGTTTTGAACGGTTTTCATGATTGCATGCATCGACTAAGTGTGTAAGAGGTAAGTTGTTCGTTTGGCTTACTTGGCTAGGATGGCACTAGAGTATTTTGTTGTTTGTTTTAAATCCTTTATTTGTGGATTTTGATGTTGGGAGACGAACCTTGTGGTCGTTCTTGTGTACCGTGAGTTGATGAGATTTGGGGCTAAAATCCCAATGGTGTTGTAAAAGTCATTTTACGGATTTGGGGCTAAAATCCCAACGGTTTGGTAAAGATCATTTTTCGGAAAATAAACCTTTGGGGCGGTGACCCCTTTTATCTTTTGGATTTTGAAAAGTAGGATTTGATAATCCTAAGTTGTTTTCTATTAAAACTCTCGATGGCATTCTAAACCGTTTTATAAATCATTTCCATTGATTTATGATATTTCGATTTTGAAATGTTTTCTCAAACTCTTGCCTCGGGAAATACTTTTCGTTTTCTTTGGATCTTTGAGGATTCCTGGTTATTGTTATTCGTGGAATGTGAATTGTATGGCTCGTATTTGCACTTTGTTCTTGCACTAGCAAAACAGTGGAGTTTTGCTAACCCCCGAGTATTCGGGGGGTGGATGTCTGTTTTTGCATTCAGGTTTTGGAGCATAACACAGGGTCGGCACGAAGGATGATGAAAGATGATCGATACTAATCACATGAGGAACCGTACATCGTGTATTAGTTTAGTTGTACTTTATTTTCCGCTGCTATATTTTTCCCGTTGTATGGGTGTCGTTGTGTTTTGACCCCTGCGTGGGTATTCTGTAACACCCCCAAGACATTCAGGGCATATTACAGCGCCGTGGACCCCACACTGTGGAACCCACCAGGCTAACGTACCAAACAAGACATTCGACAACGACAAACCATCATAAATAAAACAACAAGCTAAATAAAAGACTATAACCGACAAATAAAATTCTTACATCAAATCCATTTCCCAAACGGGGACACAACAGTAACAAGTTTAAATAGGAAGTACTCGAGTACTTAAACAAATTTTATAATACATAATCCCAAAATCAGACATCAATAATAACCGACGGACATAATTTCGGAAATCAAATACTGGACAATATCATGCTTGCCCATCATCCTCATACAACTCGGGTGCTCGCTTATCCCCACGATCAGTACCTGAAATACAAAAAGTATTTCCCCCATTTAAGGGGTTAGCGACAACTGCTAGTGCAAGTACAATCCATTTGAACTACATTCTAATCAGATGAATATATGCGCCAAAAAGTCATTTTAGAAAACGTTTTATATTCCGGAATATTTACAATGCACAATCACAAAACACATTATCTCCAACAAATCACAATTCAAAGTTAACCGGTGGTACGAGAATCACGGCCACCGTACCCCGCAGAGCCCCGTCGGACATCCCTGGGTGGCTAACCACAGTTCGCGATACGCACACTCACGGCAATACGTATCCCTAGAGGCCCCGTCGGACCATCCCTAGGTGAACATACACATAACCATCCACAACAACCACGATACAGCCATAATTCAAATACCAGAACATGTAAACAAATGTAAAGTACTTGCCTTTGAGACATTCTTGAAGAAATGGAAGTGAAACGCGACTACGAATGGTCCAGGTGGAAAGCGACGGTTCCTAAACGAAGGATCAACACAGTTCAGTCCCAACGGACAACAATACTCTAGTGGAAAACACCCATAACCCCGATTACATAATACGACAATGGACGATCAATTGATACGGGCGAGGGTTTACGCAAAATCTCCCCGTATTGATAATTCGCGGATTAAAATCAAGGAAATTGGATTTGGAATCACTCAATAATCACAATCGGTGAAGAATATCGTAACATAATTGAATAATCCGGAACTAATCACTAAAATCCCGAAAACCCCCCAAATTCGTCAAAGTTAGGGTTCCTGAGGAATTACCTTGAATTCGGACGATGGAGATGGGTTTAGATGGTGGTGTGTTATGCTCGAGACACAAGAATCAGACTGGAAGGGAACTCCACCGATTACTCTCCACAATCTGCTCTGAATCGCCAAAATCGCCCGTAGGAAGGGAAGGAAAGGAAAAGAATGAAAAATAATGCTGAAACTAAACTGCCACTAATCTCTATAAATGTGAAGTTAGCGCACGCTAACTATCATGTATAGCGCACGCTAACGGGGCTGAAACCGGTCCAGTAGTTACTGCTGCCACTCGTTAGCGCACGCTAACAATAACAAGTTAGCGCACGCTAACTGCACATTGGTAGCGCACGCAAGGCAACAGGGGTAGCGTGCGCTACCTACGCAGCAGTTCAGTACTGCTGCTCATATCAGCAGTACGCTGCTGTCGAAGGTACAAAACACGAAATGCACGACGAGGCTAGAATCCAGGAACATGAACGCGAAGCATACAAGATGACAGAGCTTAGCGCTGAAAGAAAATACACTTCCGACCACCGGAGGGTCCGTAATGCGACAACGAAAACGAGATTCCCTAAACTATTAGGAAATTACAAAAATGGCCTAAGTGCCCGAAAATCACGAAACGACGTCGGATTTACAAACCTAAAGTCTCCACATGACCAACTCAACCATACAAACTTGTACAAACCAAGAAACAACGAAAACGAATGAGTTTTACAAGAATCGAACGTTGATACGGCAAAACATGCCATAAAACGAAATTACGTGAAAACATCGTCAAAACTCATCCAAATGGAAAAACTTCAAGAACAAAATAGATTCAAACTGTCGAAACGGTTACAAGCGAGTCGATAAAAATATACATACACCAAAAATGGAAACTGCTAAAAATGGAAAAATTACGGATATTACATTCTCCCCCTCTAAAATAAAGTTTCGTCCCGAAACTTAAGAATCAAAAAGCTCGGGGTATCTCGAACGCATATTCTCCTCTAGCTCCCACGTCGCTTCTTCTACTCCGTGCCTCGACCATTGCACCTTAACCAAAGGAATGGTTTTGTGCCTTAACTGCTTGTCACGACGCTCCAAAATTCTGACGGGCCTCTCTTCAAACGTAATATCCTTCTCGATCTCCACGTCCCCAAAGTCAATAATGTGGGATGGGTCCGGAACGTACTTCCTCAATTGGGAAACGTGAAATACGCTATGAACATGACTCAGCGACGGAGGTAACGCCAAACGGTACGCTAACTCACCGACTCTCTCTAATACCTCGAAAGGTCCAATATATCTCGGGCTGAGTTTCCCCTTCTTCCCAAAACGGAAAACTCCTTTCGTCGGGGACACTCTCAACAGAACATGATCTCCGACTTCAAACTCTAAGGGTCTACGCCTAACATCCGCATAAGACTTTTGTCGACTCTGAGCAGCCAATATCCTCTTTCTAATCAATTCAACTTTCTCCCTCGTCTCCAACACAAGGTCCGGCTCGGTGCCAACCAAAGCGGACGGCTCATCCCAACATATCGGTGATCGGCAACATCGGCCATAAAGTGCCTCATATGGTGCCATCTTAATTGACGCGTGCCAGCTATTATTATAAGTAAACTCAATCAAGGCCAAATGATCCTCCCAGTCACTACTCCAATCTAACGCACATGCACGCAACAAATCCTTGTTGGAACATTAAGTTCCATACATAAACTAAAAGTGTTTTGATGATTAATGTTGATAAGCAAAACAAAACAACGAAGAGACGAAGCAAGCATCGAAGGAAAACGAAGTGCAAAAAGCTGGAAAAAGACAAAGCTAACGTACGTAATATGTGATCATTAACGTACGTAATGGTAGCAGCTTAACGTACGTAATGGATGAGAGATAACGTACGTAAAGGAGTTCAAACAAGTGAACGTTGGAGGAGTCAAAGTCAGCAAAGCATACAACGGATATATGACGTCAGCAGTGATGTAATGTTAACGTACGTAACAATGGAAAGGCTAACGTACGTTACTCAAAATGACGAAACTCACTGGACTGATTTGTGAAGATGCTAACGTACGTAACCAGCCACGGTTAACGTACGTAATGAGGTTTACGTACGTAATGGAGAGCATATAACGTACGTAAAGAAGGTTCAGCAGCTAACGGCTAGTTTGATCATGAAGCCTATAAATACCATCCCTATGGTATTGTTTGAGTACAACAACCTTGAGCAAATAGTCTATTCTTGTGATATTATTATACACATTCTTGTTGTTGATATTGAGCTTAATTGTAAGTGTTTGAGTGAGAATTCACGAAAACATACACGAGTGGTAAAAGAAAAGATACGATTGGATTCGGTGTTATTAGGATCAAGGATCCGGCATTATTAGAATCGCAATCGCTATCGAGTGAGGTTTATCTAGTACCCATCGAAAGCTAGAGAGGTTGATTCCTTGTCCGATAGAAAAGGAAAACGGTTTAACTTGGACCGACGCAAAGACAAGTACGAGTGGTTTATCACGGACCAATAGAAGACGTGATTGTAACGGTTATACCTCGACCGATAGAAGAGAGGCGTAGAGGTTTTGATCTTATCCTATAGAAAAAGATACACCGAGAGAGGACGTAGGCTCGTTTATAGCCGAACCTCTATAAATCCTTGTGTCCTTTATTTTCCGCAATTTTATTTACGCTTCCGCAAACGGCGCAAACATCCGACCCTGTACCCAACAATTGGTATCAGAGCGGTACTCCAATACGCGGCTTAACATCCGAGGAGAAAAAGATCCAATGGCATTTCAATTCTCTCCAGTCGAAGGCCTTGCTCTCAACCGACCACCATTCTTTGATGGCTCAAATTATTTGACGTGGAAGAAGAAGATGTCGATATTCATCCGAGCATACGACATCGAAATTTGGAAGATTATTTGCCTTGGCCCGAAAGTTCCAATCAAATCCGACGGTACGCTCAAATCTTTCGAAGAATACGACGATGCCGATTGGAAAAATGACCATCTAAATTGTAAGGCTACTCAACTCTTATTTTGTGCCTTAAATCCGGAAGAGGTCAATCGAATCTCATCGTGTGAGAGTGCGAAAGAAATATGGAAAATTCTAGAAATCACACACGAAGGGACGACTCAAGTCAAGGAGACGAAGATCAATATGCTTCTCCATGACTACGAGCTATTCATGATGAAGGGTGACGAGTCCATCACCAATATGCTCGACCGATTTTCGGTCATCACTAATGGACTTGCTTCGTTCGGAAAACCATTATCTAGTAGTGAAAAAGTTAAGAAAATTTTACGATCACTACCTAGCGAATGGGACGGCACCGTGACCGCGATTATGGAATCCAAAGATCTCAACACGCTCGATTTTAGCGCCCTTGTTGGTTCGCTAATTACTTATGAGATCGTGTTAAAATCACGAAGTGTCAAGCCGAAACCAAAAGAAAAATCGTTAGCCATGAAGGCTAAGATGTCGAAAAAGAAGGAAGAAATCCCGGTGGAGGAAAGCGACGAAGAAGCGGCATATTATGCCAAGAATATTAATAAATTCCAAACTTTATTAAACCGGAGGAAGAAGGATATCTCGAGCGAAACGAAGAAGTTCGACAACTCTTGTCGACAATGTGGAAAACTGTGCCACTTCGCTAAGCATTGCCGTACAAACCCAAGAAGGAGGTTCTCGTAGCAACATGGAGCGATGGCACGAAGATGATGAGTTCATCAATCAAAATAATCTCGCTCTCATGGCCCGGAGTTCGCTCGACGGCAATGACGCCGAAAGTCAGGTTAGTACATCCTCCCGTGATGAACTTTTTGATGCATTTGAATTACTTCATACGGATTTTCAAAATGCATTATCGGAAATCAAATCCCTTAAGTCTAAAATTAAATCCTTGGAAATTGAAAATTCCAAAATTATCGAGAAGGGAAAATTTGTTGAAATCGATCATTCAAAGTGTATTGAAAATGAAAATATTTTGAAGAATGATCTCGTTAAAATCCAAACCGAACTTAAATCTTTGACAAAGAAATTCTCGTGCGGAAACGAGAAATTTGAACAAATGCTTGGTGTTCAAAAATTTACCTTGAATAAAGAGGGGTTAGGATTCAAAACTCGTTTGAAAAAAGAATCCGTTAATTTCAAGATACCCCATTGCGAAAAGTGTTTAAAAATCGGGCATCATATTTCAAGTTGCAAAAGCCCAAGACGGACGATAAAAATTAAGAAAATTTGGGTTCCTAAAGGAACAATCGTTTCAAATATCGTCTACGTTTCTAAACAAAAACCAACTATAGGTTGGATCCCCAAAAATTGATTTTTGTATTTTACTCAGGGGGAGTATTTGTTAAGGGGAGAGAATATTTTCAGGGGGAGTTTTTACTCATTATGCATTTATTCATAAATTGTATCATGCATATTTTATATTTTGGTATTATTGATATTTTATCCACTTTTTGATGAAAACAAAAAGGGGGAGAGAATGGAGAAGGAGAAAAAGAAGTCGACAATGGGATTTACCCTAAAAGGGGGAGAAACGAAGGAGTTGAAAAATGAGGAGACGTCGTAAAGACGATGAAAAATTCGAAAAATTCGAAAAGTTAAAAGAAAGGAGAAAAGAAGGAGTCGAAAAAGAAATGGGAGAAGATTCTAACGAAACGGACAAAGTCGAAAACTTTGGTCTATACACATATACATATACTTGTATTTTTGCAGGAAAATCCCATTGACGAAGTGTTGTTTTGTAATCATCAAAAAGGGGGAGATTGTTGGAACATTAAGTTCCATACATAAACTAAAAGTGTTTTGATGATTAATGTTGATAAGCAAAACAAAACAACGAAGAGACGAAGCAAGCATCGAAGGAAAACGAAGTGCAAAAAGCTGGAAAAAGACAAAGCTAACGTACGTAATATGTGATCATTAACGTACGTAATGGTAGCAGCTTAACGTACGTAATGGATGAGAGATAACGTACGTAAAGGAGTTCAAACAAGTGAACGTTGGAGGAGTCAAAGTCAGCAAAGCATACAACGGATATATGACGTCAGCAGTGATGTAATGTTAACGTACGTAACAATGGAAAGGCTAACGTACGTTACTCAAAATGACGAAACTCACTGGACTGATTTGTGAAGATGCTAACGTACGTAACCAGCCACGGTTAACGTACGTAATGAGGTTTACGTACGTAATGGAGAGCATATAACGTACGTAAAGAAGGTTCAGCAGCTAACGGCTAGTTTGATCATGAAGCCTATAAATACCATCCCTATGGTATTGTTTGAGTACAACAACCTTGAGCAAATAGTCTATTCTTGTGATATTATTATACACATTCTTGTTGTTGATATTGAGCTTAATTGTAAGTGTTTGAGTGAGAATTCACGAAAACATACACGAGTGGTAAAAGAAAAGATACGATTGGATTCGGTGTTATTAGGATCAAGGATCCGGCATTATTAGAATCGCAATCGCTATCGAGTGAGGTTTATCTAGTACCCATCGAAAGCTAGAGAGGTTGATTCCTTGTCCGATAGAAAAGGAAAACGGTTTAACTTGGACCGACGCAAAGACAAGTACGAGTGGTTTATCACGGACCAATAGAAGACGTGATTGTAACGGTTATACCTCGACCGATAGAAGAGAGGCGTAGAGGTTTTGATCTTATCCTATAGAAAAAGATACACCGAGAGAGGACGTAGGCTCGTTTATAGCTGAACCTCTATAAATCCTTGTGTCCTTTATTTTCCGCAATTTTATTTACGCTTCCGCAAACGGCGCAAACATCCGACCCTGTACCCAACAATCCTCGAACGTATGAATGGTACGTTCGGACTGCCCATCGGTCTGGGGATGGAACGAAGTGCTCAAACGCAACTGTGTCCCAAATGCCTTATGTACCGCCTGCCAAAAATGCGATACAAATCGGCCATCTCTGTCTGAAATAATGGTCCTCGGCGTACCATGAAGCCTCACTATCTGAGCGATAAAAATACGAGCCAACTTTTCTAGACCCCAAGTATCCTTGATGCCCAGAAAATGTGCCGACTTAGTTAGTCGGTCTACAATCACCCACACCATATTCATACCAGTCTTCGTCCTCGGCAAACTCGTGACAAAATCCATAGAGATGTCCTCCCACTTCTATTCCGGAACGGGAAGTGGTTTCAAAAATCCGGCTGGCCGCTGATGCTCAATCTTGACTTGCTGACAAGTCAAACACTTAGCCACAAACTGAACTACCTCCTTCTTCATTTCGTTCCACCAGAAATTTTTACTCAGATCTTTATACATTTTACTCGAGCCCGGATGGACCGAGTAAGGTGATGCATGAGCCTCTCGCAAGATACCCTGTCTCAATTCCGAGTCGTTCGGAACGCACAACCGACCTCGGAATCTCAACACTCCATCTTCATGAATAACGAATCCCGGGGCTTTCCCCTTCCCTACACTCTCTCGAAGCTGAATAAACATCGGGTCCTCTAACTGTCCCGACTTAATGTCCTCAACCAGAGATGAAGAAATCTCAAGAGTACGCAACTGCCCGGAACTCTCTGGCAGTACAATCTCAATGCTCAACCTCATAAACTCTCGCTGAAGTCCCGACTGGGCCATGAGTAACTCAAGCGCTCGAAGCGATACCGATTTATGGCTCAAGGCATCTGCTACCACATTAGCCTTGCCCGGATGATAAAGGATCTCGAGATTGTAATCCTTAATCAATTTCAACCATCTCCTCTGTCTCATATTAAGCTCCTTCTGCGTGAAAATGTACTTCAGGCTCTTGTGATCGGTGAAAATCTGACATGACGAGCCATACAAGTAATGACGCCAGATCTTCAACGCAAATATAACTGCGGCCAACTCAAGATCGTGCGTAGCGTAATTCAGCTCGTACGGTTTCAGCTGACGGGAAGCATAGGCAATCGTCCTCCCGTGCTGCATAAGTACGCATCCGAGCCCTTGGCCCGAAGCATCACTATAAACGGAGAAACCATCATTACCACTCGGTAAAGCCAAAACGGGAGCGGTCGTCAACCACTTCTTCAACTCCTCAAAACTATTCTGCATCTCATCGGTCCACGCAAACTTCTCCGATTTCTGTAACAACTGAGTCAGTGGTCGAGCGAGCTTAGAGAACCCCTCGACGAATCTGCGGTAATACCCAGCTAATCCTAGAAAACTGCGGACCTCTTTCATGTTCTTGGGAGGCGCCCAATCCAACACTGCCTCTACCTTATGTGGGTCCACACGAACACCCTCGGCCGAGATCACATGACCGAGAAACATAACCTCTCGTAACCAAAACTCGCACTTTGAGAACTTCGCAAAAAGATGCTGAGTTCTCAAAATGTCTAACACAATATGTAAATGACGGGCATGCTCCTCCTCGTTCCTCGAGTAAATCAGAATATCGTCGATAAAGACGACTACACATTTATCGAGGTACTCGATAAAGACTTTGTTCGTAAGCTGCATGAACACGGCTGGGGCATTGGTTAGCCCAAAAGGCATAACCACAAACTCGTAGTGACCGTATCTCGTCCGAAAGGCCGTCTTCAGAATGTCGGTATCCTTCACTCGGAGCTGATAATACCCCGATCTCAAATCGATCTTCGAAAACATGGTTGCCCCTTGCAACTGATCAAACAAGTCATAAATCCTCGGGAGCGGATACTTGTTTTTGATGGTCACTTTGTTCAACTCTCGGTAGTCGATACACAAACGAAGTGACCCATCATTCTTCTTCACAAACAGGACCGGTGCGCCCTAAGGTGAAGCACTCGGTCGAATATACCCCATGTCTAGCAACTCTTCCAACTGTTTCTTCAACTCAATCATCTCGACTGGCGCCATACGGTATGGCGTCTTAGAAATCGGTGCTGCACCCGGCTCTAAATCGACGGTAAACTCAACTTCTCGATCCGGCGGCAAACCCGACAACTCGTCTGGAAAAACATCAGGATACTCACACACTACCGGAATAGACGAGAGCTCGACTCCCCCTTCTTCCGATCTCAAAGCGTAACACCAATAGCTCGTGCAACCTCCTCGAAGGAGTCTCACCGCCCTCAAGGCGCTGATCAGTAATCTCTGGCTACTCCGCTTACGCCCCACAAAAGAATGCTCAGTACCATCAGAGGCTAACATCGAAACAGTCCTCGTTCTATAATTCATGATCGCTCCATGACGGTCCAACCAATCCTCACCCAGAATCAAATCCTCATCTCTAATATCTACCGCAATCAGATTAGAAGGCCAAACCCTCCCCACGATACTTACTGGAAAATCCATAATCTCACGATCCCCCACGATGCTATCCCCGCTAGGAAGTTTAACAAAAAAAGGCTCACAAGCAACAAGGCAATCAACATGCAGACGACGCACACAATCCATAGACATAAAAGAATGCGTAGCACCAGAATCGAACAATACGGAAACAGGATGATCAAGGATGTGGACGGTACCTGTAGCCACCGTCGCGTCGGGATCCCCTGCTCGTCCCATCTCGTACACTCGGGGCGGAACAGACCCCGCACTAGAAGCTCCCTCTCTAGAAGGTTGACCACGACCTCGACCTCTACCAAAACTCTACTGCGGCTGAGGAACTGTCGGTGCCTGATTCACACTCGGCTCTCCCGCAGCTGGGGCTGATATCTGAGTAACTGGAGCCCGAGCTGCATCCGTACAAAACTTAGCACGATGACCCATACGACCACAAGCAAGACACTGAATCGGAGGCCTATCACACTCACTCATCATGTGGCCCGGATGACTGTAGTTGAAGCACTTAGGACCATGAACGGAACCAGCAGGCGCAGACCTAGAACCGTTTCCTCGACCAACTGATGGAGACTGACTCCCGAAGACTCGCGAACCAGACTGAGCCTTCGGATACCCTCCTGAATTGCCTCCCGAAAACTGACCGGAGGTATTCTGTTTCTTTCCTTCACCGCCGTCTGCAGCCAAAACGACATCTCATAAGCCATCGCCTTATTCTCGATATTCCTTCAAAGTCGTGCACCCTGCACTGACATGTAGTGGCGCACCCTCGGTTTCATCCGCATATCAAAGTGGCGGATCTTATCAAGCTCATCGCGGACTTGGTTCCTCACATAATACAACTGTTGATTGTAGTCTTTGATAGCTTGAGATATAGGAACATCTTGGGGTTTAGCCTTAAAGAAGGCTCGGATCCTCCCCTCTTTCACTGGCCAAGGACAGAATTCGTCTTCCATCAGATCCCGAAACTCTGCCCACGTAGCTGCTCGGTCACGCGGTTTCACCGCTTGCCACCACGTTGCTGCCTCCTTGGCGAGGAAGTACTGAGCAACGGGTACTTTCCTCTCCTCGGAACAATTAGCAGCCTCAAACACTTTCTCCATATCGAATAGCCAATTCTCCCAACCAGAAGGGTCGGAAGCACCATCAAACTGCGGAGGACGCATACGAATTACGTCCTGAAGTAGCTTATCATTACCGGATCCAGTAGGCGGAACCGGGTTGGCATTAGCTTGGCCGACTAGAACGGCTCGAGCCGATGGCGTCATCCGGTTCGCTTCACTGCGCAAAATGTTGGCCACTCCAACATTCTCATGTGCATTACCGAAGCTAGCAGATCGTCCTGTGACCTCCGAACTAGGGGGAACACTGCTCGACAAGGAAGGCATCGCCGAACCGGTTCCCGAGTGATCGGACATGGCCGCCCACCGGCCGCACCACGTCCCCTACGCGTCCACGACCGCGTCGCGTCCTCTACCGGCGAATTGCAAGAAGCAACGGGTAAGTACAATTCAAACGCAAAACGCAATAAGATACCAAGACAGGAATAGAACATAACGATGAAATGAGTCAAGTTAGGAAAACTTACGAGCACCGGCGTACTGAGATGATGGCATAGCAGTGATACTATCCCAAAAACGACACTTAACTAGACCCAAATAACCGACAGCCTAGGTATCCATAAACCTAAGCTCCGATACCATATTCTGTAACACCCCCAAGACATTCAGGGCATATTACAGCGCCGTGGACCCCACACTGTGGAACCCACCAGGCTAATGTACCAAACAAGACATTCGACAACGACAAACCATCATAAATAAAACGACAAGCTAAATAAAATACTATAACCGACAAATAAAATTCTGACATCAAATCCATTTCCCAAACGGGGACACAACAGTAACAAGTTTAAATAGGAAGTACTCGAGTACTTAAACAAATTTTATAATACATAATCCCAAAATCAGACATCAATAATAACCGACGGACATAACTCCGGAAATCAAATACTGGACAATATCATGCTTGCCCATCATCCTCATACAACTCGGGTGCTCGCTGATCCCCACGATCAGTACCTGAAATACAAAAAGTATTTCCCCCATTTAAGGGGTTAGCGACAACTGCTAGTGCAAGTACAATCCATTTGAACTACATTCTAATCAGATGAATATATGCGCCAAAAAGTCATTTTAGAAAACGTTTTATATTCCGGAATATTTACAATGCACAATCACAAAACACATTATCTCCAACAAATCACAATTCAAAGTTAACCGGTGGTACGAGACTCACGGCCACCGTACCCCGCAGAGCCCCGTCGGACATCCCTGGGTGGCTAACCACAGTTCGCGATACGCACACTCACGGCAATACGTATCCCTAGAGGCCCCGTCGGACCATCCCTAGGTGAACATACACATAACCATCCACAACAACCACGATACAGCTATAATTCAAATACCAGAACATGTAAACAAATGTAAAGTACTTGCCTTTGAGACATTCTTGAAGAAATGGAAGTGAAACGCGACTACGAACGGTCCGGGTGGAAAGCGACGGTTCCTAAACGAAGGATCAACACAGTTCAGTCCCAACGGACAACAATACTCTAGTGGAAAACACCCATAACCCCGATTATATAATACGACAATGGACGATCAATTGATACGGGCGAGGGTTTACGCAAAATCTCCCCGTATTGATAATTCGCGGATTAAAATCAAGGAAATTGGATTTGGAATCACTCAATAATCACAATCGGTGAAGAATATCGTAACATAATTGAATAATCCGGAACTAATCACTAAAATCCCGAAAAACCCCCAAATTCGTCAAAGTTAGGGTTCCTGAGGAATTACCTTGAATTCGGACGATGGAGATGGGTTTAGATGGTGGTGTGTTATGCTCGAGACACAAGAATCAGACTGGAAGGGAACTCCACCGATTACTCTCCACAATCTGCTTTGAATCGCCAAAATCGCCCGTAGGAAGGGAAGGAAAGGAAAAGAATGAAAAATAATGCTGAAACTAAACTGCCACTGATCTCTATAAATGTGAAGTTAGCGCACGCTAACTATCATGTATAGCGCACGCTAACGGGGCTGAAACCGGTCCAGTAGTTACTGCTGCCACTCGTTAGCGCACGCTAACAATAACTAGTTAGCGCACGCTAACTGCATATTGGTAGCGCACGCAAGGCAACAGGGGTAGCGTGCGCTACCTACGCAGCAGTTCAGTACTGCTGCTCATATCAGCAGTACGCTGCTGTCGAAGGTACAAAACACGAAACGCACGACGAGGCTAGAATCCAGGAACATGAACGCGAAGCATACAAGACGACGGAGCTAAGCGCTGAAAGAAAATACACTTCCGACCACCGGAGGGTCCGTAATGCGACAACGAGAACGAGATTCCCTAAACTATTAGGAAATTACAAAAATGGCCTAAGTGCCCGAAAATCACGAAACGACGTCGGATTTACAAACCTAAAGTCTCCACATGACCAACTCAACCATACGAACTTGTACAAACCAAGAAACAACGAAAACGAATGAGTTTTACAAGAATCGAACGTTGATACGGCAAAACATGCCATAAAACGAAATTACGTGAAAACATCGTCAAAACTCATCCAAATGGAAAAACTCCAAGAACAAAATAGATTCAAAATGTCGAAAGGGTTACAAGCGAGTCGATAAAAATAGACATACACCAAAAATGGAAACTGCTAAAAATGGAAAAATTACGGATATTACATATGCGTTGTATTTGAGTTGTATGTATTTATTGAAAGACCAAATCGGTCTACTGAGTCTTTTTAGCCTTGAAGGCATCGTTGAGATGTTCTATGTTGTTACTAGCCTGGTAGATCCTTGAGGAAAGGTTCTACGGCGTGTAATATCCCTGAGCGGATTAGGGGTGTTACAAGTGGGAGATTGATTTGCTCTTTTTCATATTCATCAAATGTCTTCATATTCTCTTTTTATTTTACCTACTTTTCTTCTTTTCTTGTGTCTTTCTCTTTTTTCCTAGTTTTCTTCTTTTCTGGTGCCGTTTTCTTTTGGAATTTTCTTGGATATGCATATATTATAGTGAATAAATATATTAAATTTAAATTTAAAATTATTTAAGTACAAAAATAACCTTAAGTTGAGAAGATAAATAAGTAAATGGAACTCTTATAATGTAGATTGCACAAGAAAGATCAGCTGAATTAAAAATTAAGTTTTAAAATTATGTATAAAATTTATATAAATTCTAAAATTCCCAAATAAATATTATAAATTACAAAATAATTATATTAAGTATAATATTTGAAAAAAATTTAAAATAAATCATAAAAATACTAAAAACATAAAATTTTAAAAAACTGTCAAATTACTAAATAATTCATAAAAATAGATAAATCTTAAAAGATAAGCAATAAATACAAAAAGTTATGTAAGTATTTAAAATCTAAGTACTATATAAATAGATTCAATATAATACAGATAAATACTGAAGAATATAAATAGAAGTAATCCTGATAATATAAATAAATTTATTAATTTATAAATAAGATATAAATAATTGTTATCAATTTGTGCTAAATTTACAATAATTTAAATAAATCCTATACTTTAGTGGGAGATTGATTTGCTCTTTTTCATATTCATCAAATGTCTTCGTGTTCTCTTTTGATTTTACCCAGTTTTCTTTTTTTCTTGTGCCTTTCTCTTTTTTCCTAGTTTTCTTCTTTTCTGGTGCATTTTTCTTTTGAGATTTTCTTGGATATGCATATGTTATAGAATAAATATATTAAATATAAATTTAAAATTATTTAAGTACAAAAATAACCTAAGAAGATAAATAAGTAAATGGAACTCTTATAATGTAGTTTGCAGAAGAAAGATCATCTGAATTAAAAATTAAGGTTAACAATTATGAATAAAATTCATATAAATTCTAAAATTCCCAAATAAATATAATTACAAAATAACTATATTAAGTATAATATTTTAAAAAACTAAAATAAATCATAAAAAATACAAAGAAATAAAATTCTAAAAAAATGTCAAATTACTAAATAAATCATAAAAGTAGATAAATCTTAAAAGATAAACAATAAATACTAAAAAGTTATATAAGTATTTAAAATCTAAGTACTATATAAATAGATTCAATATAATACAGATAAATATTGAAGAATATAAATAGAAGTAATCCCGATAATAAAAATAAATTTATTAAATTATAAATAAGATACAAATAATTCTTATCAATTTGTCCTAAATTTACAATAATTTAAATAAATCATATACTTTCAAAAATATAAATAAATTCTGAAAAATTATAAATAAATAAGAAAAGTACGTAAGAATTCTAAAAAATAAAAATTAATTATAAACTTACAATTAAGTCCTAAAAATTAGAAATAACTGGTAATATATATATATATATAACCTTTAGACAATAAAATAAATCCTTTAGAATATATTCGATTTAACAGGTCTGTAAACATACAAATAAAATAAAGAACAAAAATATTAAAATATCTTCAATTGAGTTCAAATATTAAAAATAAAATATAAATACACTCTAAAATTACAAAATAAATTACGAAAAATCAAAGAAGTACGATAAATTCTTTAAATTATAATTAAAGTATTGAAAATATAAATATATCCTATAATATACAAATATTTTATCAATACTCTAAGAAAAAAAGTATATTTCATGCATCTTACATTATTTTTAAATTTAAATAAAAAGTATGATTTTTAATATTATTATTCCAAATTATTTTTTCTTAAAAAATAAAAGTTCCGATTTTTTTCAGATTTTTTAAATTTTTCTGAATTTTCAGATTTTTTTTACTTTTATTTAAATAAAAAATTCTAATTTTTAATATTATTCCATATATTGTTTTTCTTAAAATAAAAGTTCAGATTTTTTTGTCAGATTTTTAAAATTTTCCAGAATCTTTGGATTTTGTTTTTACTTTTTATTTTTGAATTTTAAATAAATGATCTGATTTTTCATATTTATCCCAGATAATTTTTTCCTTAAAAATAAAAGTTCGGATTTTTTTTCAGATTTCTAAAATTTTGCAGAATTTTCCAGAATTTTCAAATTTTTTTTTTCCAGATTTTTTTGATTTTCCTGAATTTTCAGAATTTTTTTATTTACTTTTTATTTTTCTAACGGAATTCTTAACGTCATCCACAATATTTGTGGGATTTCAAAAATTTTGAAAGGCTTTAGTGTCAGATGAAAAAAAAAGTTGTGGTGTAACTTCAAATTAGACCAAAGCGTTTAGTGTAAAAAAAAATTACCCTTCATCAAATGTCTTCATATTCTCTTTTGATTTTACCTAGTTTTTTTCCTTTCTTGTGCCTTTCTCTTTTTTCTTAGTTTTCTTCTTTCCTGGTGCCTTTTTCTTTTGGGATTTTCTTGGATATGCATATGTTATAGTGAATAAATATATTAATATAAATTTAAAATTATTTAAGTACAAAATAACCTTAAGTTGAGAAGATAAATAAATAAATGGAACTCTTATAATGTAGATTGCACAAGAAAGATCATCTGAATTAAAAAGTAAGTTTTTATTCCGGAAAATCCTTCCCGTATTGGTGTCTTACCGAATACTAGTTGTAGGGGGATAAGAGTTATGGAAGGTTCTAGACTCTTCCATAAGTAGTAGGATCATGTTAGATGTCTTACATTAACTAGGAATCCTATGTATGGAAGGAATCTCTTTGTAATGCCTATATAAAGGCCCCTCTATTCATTGTTATCAATACAATTGATTTGCTGTCTTTTACTTTCTCCTCAAACACGTTATCAGCACGTAGCTCGAACGAAAAAAAAAATCGGTCAACCCCCCGCCGCCGCCAGCCTGCCGCCTCTCCTGCCGCCTACCATCACCGCTAAGCCGCCACGCCAAATGCCACCACCGCTAAGCCATCACCGCCACTGCCATCGCCGATTGCCCGGCCACACATTGTTACTTGCCATCATTGCCACAATACCACTTGCTGGGCGCCTGCTGGCCAATACGCCACAGCACCGCCACACGGCCAGCCACGACAAGGTTGCAGCCACCGCCGGACCACCGCTTCCAATGGATAGCCACGATCCAAGTCCAAATGAAAGTCGCCGCCGATCCAGTCCAGCCGGAATATCACCGCCGGACCGCCGGAATACACCGCCGGACCGCCGATCCAGTCCAGCCGGAATATCACCCGACAGCCTAGGTTTCCGCAACCTAAGCTCCGATACCATAAATGTAACATCCCCAAAACCGTATGGGAATATTACACACCGTAAACCCTTTCCGCAAGGATCTACCAGGCTAAACGTCCATAAACAACCAAATGCTTGCCCGACCAGGGTCAAACAATATAATAATACAGACCGTTAAGGTCACTTACACATAAACACACAGACCGATGAGGTCACACAATTCTATCAACAAGACTGACTAACAACATTACCCACGCAGGGGTCGAAATACAATACATCTAAGACCAAATCAACTCGACAACACAACGAAAATAAAACAACTCTCGACTCATGATTAGTATCGCACTCGTCATCCTCTTGTGCCAATCCCGTGAATGCTCCTCGAACTGCATGTACCGGACGCAAACAGACATCCACCCCCCGAATACTCGGGGGTTAGTAAAACTCCACTGTTTTACTAGTGCAAGTATCAAACCATACGAAATGTAACAAGCAAAAAGCAACTATGAATTTAATACGGAAATCCATTATCAAAATATTCCCGAGAAGTTTTAGAATTTCGAACTCAAGTAAGAGATATTTGAAAAGGAACACATCATCTCGGGCATTTTTAAAGCAGAAAATCTTTTGGACCTCGAGTCCCAATTTACAAAACCTTTTCGTAAACAATAGGGCCTTAGCCCGATTCTCGTTTCAAAGCATACTAAATAATATATCGTTATGAGTCCGAGATCCATATTTAAAATGTTACCCGAACAATCACTGCTACACGATCATTGTTCGTACACATCATGTACCGAACTCCGGAGGCCTCGATGGACCTTACCCGGACCACACACAATGTTCGTACACATCATGTACCAAACTCCGGAGGCCTCAACGGACCCTACCCGGCTACAACATCGTTCGTACACATCATGTACCGAACTCCAGAGGCCTCGTCAGACCCTACCTGGATCACACACCTTGTCCGTACACGTCATGTACCGGACTCCAGAGGCCTCGTCAGACCCTACCTGGTTCACACACTTTGTTCGTACCGAACTCCAGAGGCATCGTCAGACCCTACCTGGATCACACACACATCGACTCGACACAATTCGTAATCATTAAATGTCAACTCATTCCACATTACGCCGAAATGTACAATCAAGCATGTAAACCAAAACAACACAAACATCATGATCATCACAACGACTCTTAACCAACACAACACACATCCGGTACACAATACATTGAACAAACACGTGTACAACCATCTCATATGTACATCGCAATCCTGCACAAATGGTACAACGCCTAACACGTATACCAATATATCACTATTATCACAAAGCCTTCAAATTTCGGAAAACGCAACCAACTCAAATGGAACATATTTACGGAGGCAAGAAACATCGTCATACATTTCATACGTAATTACTATTCACAAGATACAAGTCGTATAATAAGATACTTGCCTTGAATCATTGACGACGCAACGAACGGAAAGGAAAGTCACCGACGAACGCTAGGGACCAACGAAACTGAACCTAACGATTCGAAGAATACAATCACAACCATTTCTAAATGAATACGGAATCGGAATACACCCGAAAACCCGCCTACGATTCATGTATATTCGCATATAAACAACAACGAGGGCGGACCACAACCAAACCCTCTCGATTCCGTAAAAATCACGAAATATACCATGAATCCGTAGGGAAACTAAGAATACCAACAAGATTAATTATATTCATCATGAATTAATCGACAAAACGGAACGAATCGGACAAAAACGCGAAAACCCCCAAATCTACCCAAAAGTAGGGTTCTAAAGATCTAACCTTGATTCGCTGGATCGAAGGATGTTATAGGATGATTGATCGGTGATATAAACTCAGAAACTTCATGGATTTTTTGTCCAACAACATGGTTTCGTCTCCTCCAAAACCCCAGCCTCGGACCGAAGGGAAATGAAATGAAAAATGACTGAAAAAGTCGCTGGTCTGTCATTTATATACTGGGCCGGAACTAGCGTGCGCTAGCCTTCCCGGCCTAGCGTGCGCTATCGGCCAGTATCGGCCGAGCACTCTCGGCCATGGCCCGCATGACCCGGCACCACCGACAATTCTGCCGACCATGACTCGACCGCCCGACTCCCGCTAGCGTGCGCTACGGCCGGAAGCCTGCGCGCGCTAGCCGACCTGTCCAGTAGCCACTGGACTAACAAACTCATCCCGGTAACGTACGCTAGTCGGCCGACAGCGTGCGCTACCCCTGCCGGTTAGCGTGCGCCACGACCGACAGTAGCGTGCGCTACCTGCCGATCCTGACCGAGTCCAGAACCTCAGAATCCCTCTGCCCAGGCCCGATAGCGTACGCTGGCTGACTCGACAGCGTGCGCTACACTGCCGAGCTAGCGCGCGCAGCGTCCCGGCCGTAGCGTGCGCTACGCCGGTTCCTGCCGTGCCTGCTCGGCCAGTGCCCAGCACTTCCGACAGTGCCGCACCGGTCCGGCCAGTTGCTCAACCGCCACGACCCGACGCCTCGATTTTCGAAAACGCACGGAACGGACACGACGAAAAGTTCGAGGACGACATCAACGACTCGAAATGAAAACGTAATACCATAATTAATCATACGCGACCAAGAAATGGGTCGAGACAACAATTACAGATACGGATACCCGTAACTTTCAAGAAATTACAAAATGGCCCAAAATGCCCGGAAATCACGATACGTGATCGAATAACCAAACCGAAGTTCACAACACGTCTAACAAAGTTAAACAGACTTACGGGAAACTCGAAACAGCAGTTTCGAACGAGATTCGCAAGAATCGAACTCAAGCGCGGAAAAGTCGCTAAAAAGCACGGAACTCAACAAAACGACACCGAAATGAACTCGGATGTCAAAAAGTGCAGAATTAATCATTCTCAGAATGACGAAACGGTCACGAGAGAGTCGTCAAAACGGACTTCCGCTGAAAAAAAGAAATTACCAGAAATCGAAAATTGCGGATATTACATTCTACCCTCCTTAAAAGAAGTTTTGTCCCGAAACTTAAAACAAGTAGGGAGTAGAAATATTCCGCCAGGAAAAACTCAACGAGATACACAAGAATGCGTAACTAACGCCCAACGGCGAAATGTTACAAACAACGCAAAGGAATATACGGCGTGAAAACACGCTCCGCGACGATCAACACAACGCCACTGCCTATGATTTGAAACAATAACGAGCAATTTACGTCACATCACATGCACACATTAAATCAAAGAAACGCACGCGACAACAAGCCGCACCCGACTAGAACGGCTATGTGAAAGAAACAAATAGAGTATCATGATAGAAATCACTCCGTTACTCATCAACAAGAAAATGTCCGACGTCAAAACACAAAAAAAATTCAAGATAACAGAAAACGAGGATACTGGATATTACATTCTATCATACAAAAAAATAAGTTTCGTCCCGAAACTTAAATTAAGGTTATCACAATGATACGAAACAAAATATAACGACACATAATAAAATACCATGTTCATGACCCCGCGGTCCGCTGCCACGCCTCTGTATGTTCAACAACTATACAGGAACTTATTCAAAATAGAATGTCATTTAACAAGTTCCAAACGTAAAAACGTCACAAGATACCCCTCTACACGAGAAACAATCCGCGCAACTAGTACCAAAAACACTATCACTGGACATCGCTGCGCCCTCCGGAAGTAGGAATGGTACTCTGGTCCCTTATCATCTCGGCAACAATCTCGCAGTACTGAACTCGATGCCCCTCGTGTCCACAATTATAACAAGTCACGGGCGGTTTCTTACAATGCGCGCGTTCATGGCCTAGAACGTTACAGTTGAAACACCTAGGAGCATTACCAGAACTCAAAGACACCGGCTTGGGTCCTTTGGATTCTCTAGCTGACCGAGAAGGTCCCATGCTCGGCTGATACGAAGGTTGAGGTGTGGGAATCCCAATTCCCTTACTTCCCGATGCGTCAACGGAGATCTTCTGCTTCTTCACTACTGATACGGACTCGGTAGACATTATAGCCATTTCAAATGCTAAGGCTCGATTCTGATAGTCCTTCAAGGTTGTACACATAAAAGGAGCCATACACTGCCGAATATGAGGTTTCATACGCATATCGAAATAACGAACCTTATCTGCCTCACTTTTCACCTGATCCCGAACATAACACAGCTGTCGATTATAATCGACTATCGCCTGGGATATCGACACGTCTCGGGGCGTAGCCGAGAAAAACTCGACAATCCTACGCTCTTTAACAGGCGGCGGACAATACTCGGCCTCCATGGCAGTTTTGAATTCAGTCTAAGTAGCGGTACGATCACTAGGCGCTACGGCCTCCCACCAGTCTGCAGCTTCCCTGTCGAGTAGGTATTGAGCGATAGGCACTCTTCTCTCATCGGGGCAAGCTACAACATCAAATGTTCTGTCCAACTGGAAGAGCCAATTCTCCCAGCCTAACGAGTCCGAAGAACCTACAAAACAGGGCGGGTGCATTCTCATCACATCTCGTAACCACTTACTAGCTCCGTTATCCTCATCTGGAATCCCGTCACGGTGTACGGTCTGATTCACATACGCCAACTGGTCAGCCACCTGACGAAGGATCGTGGCGGCGCCAATGTCAACCCTACGACCATGTCCTCGGCCTCGACCTCTCGGCATACTGAACGGACGATCAATCAGAATAACACAACTAAATAAACATCACAACGTCAACATAGGACGATAAATAGCAGCGCGATATAACATCAACCCCAAGTCATACACGTGCACGAACTAACACTGTAATTCTAGAACTTCATTCAAAAATAATTCACACAGTCACATTAACAGAGATGTTTGGATTTTATCAATTCAAACACGGTCAAAACCACACACGTATCGTAAGGACCACACACTAGCAACGAAATAAAATATTTCCGGGGTATTATTCAAATGATAAAGTTTTAAAATTCTTAAGTTTGAAAAATTTGGTGAAATGAAATTTTTGAAAACACTTTTAATACCTCGGTCGTTCAATAAAAACCGTGTATCTCAACATTTAGAAAACACTGAAACATTCTCCGTCGAGCACAACAACACCACAAACTTATGACAACCACTTAGCCCCAACACGTGGACATATGAAGTTCAAAATTCCGAAAACCAAAAATCGTTCTGCAAAATAAAAATTTTCCAAAATCCTTTAGTTCATAACCAAAACGACGGTAATATTTTACAATGTCTGAAGTACTTCAAAACATATTTTTCAAATACCGTCTGATTGTGTCATTTGAAAATACACGGCCCATTTGTCAAAATTTAACAAATTTTTAAAAAAATCCACATAGACCGTGGTTTGACCGCACCACCAAAATATTTTCCAAAAATCGATTTTTACAAAAATTCTCAAACTGTAAAGTCCTTCGGAAAACATTCTCAAACTTACCCATAGCGGACAAAATTACAACGTTCCAAAAACAGTCGAGTTTAAAACCACATACTCCAATGGCAACCAGGGTCGCCAATTCAATCAAATGCATCTCGTGGTATCAAGTTTAAGCACACAGCAAAATCATTCATCGGAGTTTCTCACAAACTCTTCCGTCGGTACCTTTTCGAAACCCATCAAGGTTTACAACTTTCACAACATACCACCCCACCCGGTGGTTCAAAGATAAAACAATAACGTGTCCAGTTCTACACACATACTATGTGCCACGAATATTAAACACAACTATATTACACAATACTAGGTAAATAAAATTATGCATCGCAATTAACTCACTACGATAAAATCGAGATACACAGTTATTACGCATAAAAGTGGAGACTTACATCCACAGTCGCACGGAGGTGACGGTCGCCCACGATACTAATCTCGTCCGACAACATAATCGACACATTGTGACTACGCACAACTCAACTTGTCACCTAACGACTCGAGCGACAAGACAACACATTACTCGACAAATCACGACTTGACTCGACCCGACACCTTGGTTTCCGCAACCTAAGCTCGATACCATAAATGTAACATCCCCAAAACCGTATGGGAATATTACACGCCGTAAACCCTTTCCGCAAGGATCTACCAGCTAAAGGTCCATAAACAACCAAATGCTTGCCCGGCCAGGTCAAATAATATAATAATACAGACTGCTAAGGTCACTTACACATAAACACACAGACCGATGAGGTCACACAACTCTATCAACAAGACTGACTAACAACATTACCCACGCAGGGTCGAAATACAATACATCGGAAGACCAAATCAACTCGACAACACAACGAAAATAAAACAACTCTCGACTCACGATTAGTATCACATTTCGTCATCCTCTTGTGCCAATCTGTGTTGCTCCACAGAATGCATGTACCGGCCTTAAGCAGACATCCACCCCCGAATACTCGGGGTTAGTAAACTCCACCGTTTTACTAGTGCAAGTATCAAACCATACGAAATCTAACAAGCAAAAAACAACTACGAATTTAATACGGAAATCCATTATCAAAATGTTCCCGAGAAGTTTTAGAATTTCGAACTCAAGTAAGAGATATTTGAAAAGGAACACATCATCTCGGGGATTTTTAAAGCAGAAAATCTTTTGGACCTCGAGTCCCAATTTACAAAACCTTTTCGTAAACAATAGGGCCTTAGCCCGATTCTCGTTTCAAAGCATACTAAATAATATATCGTTATGAGTCCGAGATCCATATTTAAAATGTTACCCGAACAATCACTGCTACACGATCATTGTTCGTACACATCATGTACCGAACTCCGGAGGCCTCGACGGACCTTTCCCGGACCACACACAATGTTCGTACACATCATGTACTGAACTCCGGAGGCCTCAACGGACCCTACCCGGCTACAACATCGTTCGTACACATCATGTACCGAACTCCAGAGGCCTCGTCAGACCCTACCTGGTTCACACACTTTGTTCATACACATCATGTACCGAACTCCAGAGGCCTCGTCAGACCCTACCTGGATCACACACACATCGACTCGACACAATTTGTAATCATTAAATGTCAAGTCATTCCACATTACGCCGAAATGTACAATCAAGCATGTAAACCAAAACAACACAAACATCATGATCATCACAACGACTCTTAACCAACACAACACACATCCGGTACACAATACATTGAACAAACACGTGTACAACCATCTCATATGTACATCGCAATCCTGCACAAATGGTACAACGCCTAACACGTATACCAATATATCACTATTATCACAAAGCCTTTAAATTTCGGAAAACACAACCAACTCAAATGGAACATATTTACGGAGGCAAGAAACATCGTCATACATTTCATACGTAATTACTATTCACAAGATACAAGTCGTATAATAAGATACTTGCCTTGAATCATTGACGACGCAACGAACGGAAAGGAAAGTCACCGACGAACGCTAGGGACCAACGAAACTGAACCTAACGATTCGAAGAATACAATCACAACCATTTCTAAATGAATACGGAATCGGAATACACCCGAAAACCCGCCTACGATTCATGTATATTCGCATATAAACAACAACGAGGGCGGACCACAACCAAACCCTCTCGATTCCGTAAAAATCACGAAATATACCATGAATCCGTAGGGAAACTAAGAATACCAACAAGATTAATCATATTCATCATGAATTAATCGACAAAACGGAACGAATCGGACAAAAACGCGAAAACCCCCAAATCTACCCAAAAGTAGGGTTCTAAAGATCTAACCTTGATTCATTGGATCGAAGGATGTTATAGGATGATTGATCGGTGATATAAACTCGAAACTTCATGGATTTTTGTCCAACAACATGGTTTCGTCTCCTCCAAAACCACTGACCTGACCAAGGGAAATGAAATGAAAAATGACCGAAAATGTCAGTCTCATCATTTATATATTTGGGCGGAACTAGCGTGCGCTTAGCCTTCCGCCTAGCGTGCGCTATCGCCGATGTCGGCCGAGCACTCTCGCCATAGCCCGCATGACCCGGCACCACCGAAAATTCCGCCGACCATGACTCGACCGACTCCGCTAGCGTGCGCTACGGCCGAAGGCCTCGCGCTTAGCTACCCGTCCGAGCCACCGGACTAATAAACTCATCCCGGTAACATACGCTAGTCGGCCGACGCGTGCGCTACCCCGCCGGTTAGCGTGCGCCACGACCGATGGCGTGCGCTACCTTCCGATCTGACCGAGTCCGTAACCTCGTAATCCCTCTGCGAGGCCCGATAAGCGTCTGCCGACTCGACAGCAGGCGCTTACATCGCTGAAGCCACAGCAGCTGGCCCCCGGCCAGAAGGCGTGCGCTACGCGGTTCTCGCGTGCTCGCCGCGGCTCAAAGACTTCCGATGCCGCACCGGCTGCCACCGCTTAGTCGCCACGACCCGACGCCTCGATTTCCGAAAACGCACGGAACGGACACGACGAAAAGTTCGCGGACGACATCAACGACTCGAAATGAAAACGTAATACCATAATTAATCATACGCGACCAAGAAATGGGTCGAGACAACAATTACAGATACGGATACCCGTAACTTTCAAGAAATTACAAAATGGCCCAAAACGCCCGGAAATGACGATACGTGATCGAATAACCAAACCGAAGTTCACAACACGTCTAACAAAGTTAAACAGACTTATGGGAAACTCGAAACAGCAGTTTCGAACGAGATTCGCAAGAATCGAACTCAAGCGCGGAAAAGTCGCTAAAAAGCACGGAACTCAACAAAACGACACCGAAATGAACTCGGATGTCAAAAAGTGCAGAATTAATCATTCTCAGAATGACGAAAAGGTCACGAGAGAGTCGTCAAAATGGACTTCCGCTGAAAAAAAGAAATTACCAGAAATCGAAAATTGCGGATATTACAAAAGACGAGGTCGTCGTTCCAATGTGTGGAAGAGGCAAGGTTGCCCGGCCACCGGACCCAGTGGAACCCAACCACGTGGACCGCCTCCTGCCGCCGGAAATGGAACCACTCCAAAAGAAGGATGAATTGCTATACTTGCGGATCGAAGAAGCATACTTACCGCAATTGCAAGGCGCCAAAGAACATCCAAGCTTCCTACAAGAACTATAAACAGTACTTGACTCAAGAGTCAAATTACATGGAAGAAGATAATGAGAATACGGAGGTGAACCATACTGAGATCCAGACTGAGATCCCTCCTCTCACCATTGCGGACAAAGACCAACATATGGATGTTGCCGACTTTGACTAGTTTTACGCTTTGGTTATGTTTTGTCTTGTTTCTAGTTTCCGAGAACTATTTTGGATTTTCTATGAATGTAATAAAGTTGGCCATGATGAATAAAATTCTTTTAATTGCTGTGATTGTGCAAAAACGAATTTTATTTTTCCCTTCGAAAGCATGTTTGGTTTATCACAAAATAATTGCTAGCAATGAATTGCTTGGTTAAATTGATACATTGGTTGATTTCATCAAAACTTTTGATCAAGACTAGGCGCATCCTCTTTGGTATTTGTTTATGCTTTGAAAGTTCAAACGGAATCAATGGTTTTTAAACAATTTTTAGTCAGATCGACATTCCTACTTTCTCTGCAAGTCTACCAAGTTGGAGTTACCGAAAGGATCATTAGCCGAGATATAAATCGAACACCAAGATGCGTTTTGAAGTATTTAAACGCTCATATGGCTATATTTCCATAGTATTGTATCAACAATAATGCCTTTGAAAAAGGCTTCAACCTTGCTCTATCACTCAACAATAGGGAAATACCAAAATAGCAACTTGAAACGAGCACTGAGATCTAAGTTTAATGATCCAGAAAGTGCACAACCTATGGACAGAAAGATACGGAAGTCTAGTTTCCATAACAACTGGCCTTTCGTCCATAGACTTCTTAACGAAGAAGTTATTGCTGTTTTAGTGAACAAAGGTCAAGCTGCACGGAAATTATTTCCAGCGATTGTGCTAACTTTGATCCTAACCAACTTGGTCGAATTTCCCCAAACTCGAAGTTAATGAGTTTTCGCTATGTCTTTCATCACAAGACTAATCGAGTTTCATGTCTTATTGTAGATGTCTCATGGCGAAATTGAGTGCCTTGCTGATAGTGGAACAACCCACACTATTCTTCGGAATAGGCAATTATTCAAGGATATTGTGCCATACATATCCTCAGTGACAACAATGATTGGTTCCTCCCAAGTAATTCAAGGGAGGGGACCTGCTCATTTCTTGCTACCTAATGGTACGCATATTAATGTCACAAATGCTCTCTATGCCCCAAGAGCAAACCGAACCTTGCTAAGTTTTAGGGACATCCGTGCCAACGGTTATCACCTTGATACACATTGTGAGAATGGGACAGAATTTTTGTGTGTTACTCTGGCAGAATGCAGAAGACGCCGCGTTCTTGAGAAACTTATGAGTCTAAGTAGTGGTTTATACCAGACTACAATAAGGGTTATTGAATCCTATGCTGTGAGTCACGAACTGTGTGATTCCGAAGCATACCAACTATGGCATGACCGACTCGGTCACCCTGGACGCGACATGATGATTTGCATTTTGAAAAACTCACATGGTCATCCGTTTTCAAGTCCAGAAAATGATTGGAAGCACCACTCGATATCGGCATTGATGTGAGTGAGCTTGATACCGTATCACCGGGATTAAAGATCGCACGCCCTGATAAGGTTGACGGTGCATCTTTCGTAAATCCCGAGGCTTCCGTGGCAATTTCTAATGCCCATAAATCATTTTGTAAAGCCTGTTCACTAGCAAAGTTGATACCATCTCCGTCCTTTGCTAAAGACTCAACACAAAACATTCGCTTCTTACAAAGAATTCAAGGGGACATATGTGGACCTATTCAGCCAGAGTGCGGACCATTCAGATACTTTATGGTTCTGGTTGATGCATCGACGCGATGGTCACACGTCGCTCTGCTATCCACAAGAAATGCTGCATTTGCTAAACTCCATGCACAAATCATCAAGTTACGGGCTAACCACCTCGACTTCCCAATCTCGTCATTAAGATTGGACAACGCTGGTGAGTTTACGTCAAAGTCTTTTGACGACTATTGCATGTCGATTGGGATTGAAGTTGAACATCCCGTCCCCCATGTTCATTCGCAGAATGGCCTTGCCGAGGCTATGACTAAGCGGTTATAGCTTATCGCCCGAGCATTGGTATTGCGCACCAACTTGCCGATTTCTGCCTGGGGTTATGCAATTTTACATGCGGCTATACTTATTCGTTTTCGACCCACTGCCAATCAACCGTTTAGTGCGTACCAGTTGGTAACTGGATATGAGCCTGATATTTCACACTTACGCATTTTTGGTTGTGCAGTCTATGTGCCAATTACGCCTCCACAGCGTACTAAAATGGATCCGCAAAGACGATTAGGTATATATGTTGGCTATGAATCGCCTAAAATTGTCCGATATTTGGAACCTTTGACAGGAGACCTGTTTACTGCAAGATTTGCAGATTGTCACTTTTTTGAGACAAACTTCCCGTCGTTAGGGGAAGAGAGGAATCGAACGATTCCAGTTGAATGCCGGGAAATTGTCTGGTGTGCTCCCTCCTTGCCTCATCAAGATCCCCGCACAGCTCAATCCGAGCTAGAAGTGCAACGTATTCTCAGTCTTCAGAAAGTTGCGGATTCGATGCCCGACAGCCTTTACCGTCTTCACGAAAGTGACAAGATCTACCATTCCCGCTGCGAATGTTCCTGCAAGGTTAGCCCAGTTATAGGGCAAGGTTCAGCCGCCCAAAGGAATTATGCCCCCGGCATCAACCTTAGTGGTGGGACGGCTGCTTCGGCTGCTCTTATCCCTGCTCGAAAGAGGGGGAGGCCAGTGGGTAGAAAGGATACCGAACCTCGAAAGAGAAGAGGAACGGAGGCACAAAATCCTCTAATCATCGACACAGTGACTCCGTCACACGAGATTATCTATGACTACGGATATGTCCTCGAATCAACAATGGAACAATCGACGGACGCATCGGAAACTTTGTTGATGTCAGAAAATAAAGAAATCTCGATGCAATGTATGAGTGAATACGTACTATTGGACAGATCGTCCACGCTAGTTGATGATGATTTTGCCTACTCCGTCGCTCAAGAAATTATTGAAGACGACGACGCTGAGCCGCGCTCGGTTGCTGAATGTCAACAACGAGCCAATTGGCCGAAATGGAAAGATGCAATGCAGGCTGAACTAGACTCAATGGCTAAACGTGAGGTATTTGGCCGTATCGAGCCAATACCCGTGGGCGTTAAACTAGTTGGACATAAGTGGGTCTTTGTTCGTAAACACAATGATAAGGATGAGGTCATGCGTTACAAAGCGAGACTAGTTGCCCAAAGCTTCTCGCAGTGCCCTGGCATTGACTACGAGGAGACGTATTCTCCCGTTATGGACATCATCACTTTCCACTACTTAGTCAGTTTGGTAGTATCCGAAAAACTGAACATGCAGCTTATGGATGTGGTTACAACGTATCTTTACGGGGATCTAGATACGGATATCTATATGAAAGTCCCCGAAGGAATTTCATTGCCCAAATCAAGTAGCTCTAAACCACGGAGCGCTTACGCTGTGAAATTGCGTCGTTCACTGTATGGGTTGAAACAATCCGGAAGGATGTGGTACAACCGCCTACGTGAATACTTGGTTGGGAAGGGATACGAGAACAGTGACATCTGTCCATGCATTTTCGTGAAAAGAACAGATGCAGGATTCGTGATTGTAGCCGTCTATGTAGATGACATGAATGTTATCGGTACCATAGATGAGGTCAATGAAACAGCCTGCTACCTTAAATCCGAATTCGAGATGAAAGACCTAGGGAGGACTCGATTCTGCTTGGGCTTAGAGCTAGAACATCGAGATGATGGTATACTCATTCATCAGTCTGCCTATGTCCACAAATTGCTCAGGCGGTTTAGTATGGACAAGGCACATCCTCTTGCTACCCCCATGATTGGTCGAAGTCTGGAAATGAACAAGGATCCGTTTCGTCCCAAAGAGGAGGATGAAGAGGTCCTTGGAGCAGAAACACCGTACCTTAGCGCAATCGGTGCGTTGTTGTATCTGGCTCAATGTACTCGTCCAGACATCGCATTCTCTGTGAATCTGTTAGCGAGATTTAGCTCCGCTCCCACGATAAGGCATTGGAATGGAGTAAAACACATCTTTCGATACTTGAAAGGCTCCAGTGACCTTGGATTGTTCTTTCCCTACGCAAGAGAGAGCGATATTCCGAAAGGAATTGTTGAGGTTAAGACGATGCATACCGACCGTCGATCTTCCTCTGATATTGCAGCTAAGCATGGTAGCTTGACTACCAGAAGTGCTAATGCGAGCAAGCGTACCCCTTATGCAGAGAATCCTAACGACACGTTAGTTGGATTTGCTGATGCCGGTTATCTCTCTGACCCGCATAAAGGACGTTCCCAAACTGGTTATGTGTTCACCATTGGGAATACGGTGATATCTTGGCGATCTACCAAGCAGACCCTGGTTGCTACTTCCTCAAACCATGCAGAGATAATTGCATTGCACGAATCCGTAAGGGAGTGCATTTGGCTCCGGTCAGTCATAGACCATATACGAGGAACGTGTGGATTAGATCCCACTACAGCAACCCCTACTTGCATCTTTGAGGACAATGCGGCATGCATTGAGCAGATGAAGTTAGGTTTCATAAAGGGTGACAATACCAAGCATATCGCGCCGAAGTTCTTTTATAATCAGCAGCAGCAGAAATTGCTGAATATCGAAGTGAAACAAGTGAGTTCCGATGAGAATATCGCAGACTTGTTCACTAAGTCTCTGCCGAAATATACATTTGAGAAACATGTGAGAAGCATCGGCATGTGTCGATTATCCGAGCTCAACTAATGGTAGCTCGATGGAATGAGCTGTCATGTATACCTCAGGGGGAGTATATTTCACATGATTCTGACATTTGTAGTTGGTGCGTTGTGCTCTTTTTCCTCACCAAGTCTTTGTTTTTCCCACGGGGTTTTATTTGACTTGGAAAGGTTTTTTACCGAGGCAACACCTTGTGCACCATGTTAGTATTAGTGTTCGACACAGGGGGAGTGTTCCGGGAAATCCTTCCCGTATTGGTGTCTTACCTAATACTGGTTGTAGGGAGATAAGAGTTATGGAAGGTTCTAGACTCTTCCATAAGTAGTAGGATCCTGTTAGATGTCTTACCTTAACTAGGAATCCTATGTATGGAAGGAATCTCTTTGTAATGCCTATATAAAGGCCCCTCTATTCATTGTTATCAATACAATTGATTTGCTGTCTTTTACTTTCTCCTCAAACAGTTTTAAAATTATGAATAAAATTTATATAAATTCTAAAATTCCCAAATAAATATTATAAATTACAAAATAATTATATTAAGTATATATTTGAAAAATATTAAAGTAAATCATAAAAATACAAAAAAAATCTAAAAAATAGTCAAAATACTAAATAAACCATAAAAATAGATAAATCTGAAAATATAAACAATAAATACAAAAAAGTTATGTAAGTATTTACAATATAAGTACTATATAAATAGATTAAATATAATACAGATAAATACTGAAGAATATAAATAGAAGTAATCCTGATAATATAAATAAATTTATTAAATGATAAATAATATACAAATAATTCTTATCAATTTATGCTAAATTTACAATAATTTAAGTAAATCCTATACTTTAGTGGAAGATTGATTTGCTCTTTTTCATATTCAACAAATGTCTTCATATTCTCTTTTGATTTTACCTAGTTTTCTTCTTTTCTTGTGCCTTTCTCTTTTTTTTTTTTCTAGTTTTCTTCTTTCTGCTGTGGTGCCTTTTTTTGGTGGGATTTTCTTGGATATCCATATGTTATAATGAATAAATATATTAAATATAAATTTAAAATTATTTAAGCACAAAAATAACCTTAAGTTGAGAAAATAAATAAGTAAATGGAACTCTTATAATGTAGAATGCACAAGAAAGATCATCTGAATTAAAAATTAAGTTTAAAAATTATGAATAAAATCCATATAAATTCTAAAATTCCCAAATAAATATTATTAATTACCAAATAATTATATTAAGTATAATATTTGAAAAAAATTAAAATAAATCATAAAAATACTAAAACCATAAAATTCTAAAAAACTGTCAAATTACTAAATAATTCATAAAAATAGATAAATCTTAAAGATAAGCAAAAAATACTAAAAAGTTATGTATGTATTTAAAATGTAAGTACTATATAAATAGATTCAATATACTACAGATAAATAGTTAAATAGTGAAGAATATAAATAGAAGTAATCCTGATAATATAAATAAATTTATTAAATTATAAATAAGATATAAATAATTGTTATCAATTTGTGCTAAATTTACAATAATTTAAATAAATTCTATACTTTAGTGGGAGATTGATTTGCTCTTTTTCATATTCATCAAATGTCTTCGTATTTTCTTTTGATTTTACCCAGTTTTCTTCTTTTCTTGTGTCTTTCTCTTTTTTCCTAGTTTTCTTCTTTCCTCATGCCTTTTTCTTTTGGGATTTCCTTGGATATGCATATGTTATAGAATAAATATATTAAATATAAATTTAAAATTATTTAAGTACAAAAATAACCTGAGAAGATAAATACGTAAATGGAACTCTTATAATGTAGTTTGCACAAGAAAGATCATCTGAATTAAAAATTAAGTTTAAAAATTATGAATAAAATTCATATAAATTATAAAATTCCCAAATAAATATAATTACAAAATAACTATATTAAGTATAATATTTGAAAAAACTAAAATAAATCATAAAAATACAAAAAAAATAAAATTCTAAAAAAATGTCAAATTACTAAATAAATCATAAAAATAGATAAATCCTAAAAGATAAATAATAAATACTAAAAAGTTATGTAAGTATTTAAAATATAAGTACTATATAAATAGATTCAATATAATACAGATAAATACTGAAGAATATAAATAGAGGTAATCCCGATAATATAAATAAATTTATTAAATTATAAATAAGATACAAATAATTCTTATCAATTTGTGCTAAATTTATAATAATTTAAATAAATCCTATACTTTCAAAAATATAAATAAATTCTGAAAAATTATAAATAAATAAGAAAAGTATGTAAGAATTCTAAAAAATAAAAATTAATTAAAAACTTACAATTAAGTCCTAAAAATTAGAAATAACTGGTAAAATATATATATATATACATATATATATATATATATATATATATATATATATATATATATATATATAAAACCTTTAGACAATAAAATAAATCCTTTAGAATATATTCGATTTAACGGGTCTGTAAACATACAAATAAAATAAAGAACAAAAATATAAAAATATCTTCAATTGAGTTCAAATATTATAAATAAAGTATAAATACACTCTAAAATTACAAAATTAATTTTGAAAAATCTAAAAAGTACGATAAATTCTTAAAATTATAATTAAAGTATTGAAAATAGAAATATATCCTATAATATACAAATATTTTATCAATAATCTAAGAAAAAAAGTACATTTCATGCATCTTACATTATTTGACCAACATGGTAAAATTAAATAAAATAAATATGAACTAGAATATGAAAATGGATAAGAATAACTATTCCAAATATTATGCACCTATTGGAATTCTAAATATATATTATAAAAACTAAAAAATAGAAATAAAGCTTAAAATAGTATTAATTTTAAAGACACTAATTTTAGTTTTCTTTTCGTATTCTAGGCTACATATATTTTTTTAGCATTTATCTTTAGTATTTTAAGAATCTATTGAATTTTTGAGGAATTTTATTGTATTTTATATAACCTTATGCAATTTAGATATCATGATTTTAGGATTAATTTCAAACTTTAAGATTAATTTGTATTTTTACCTATTTTTTGGCACTTTTATTTTTTATAGAATTCATTTATATTTTTTGGTGTAACAACAACGAAATGAAAGAAAATTTAATACTGAAAGAAAATTTAATATTTGAAATATTTTTGTAATTACTAATTAATATTTTTTGAATTCTAAAATGATTTTAATTTATCCGATATTGTTGTTGGATTTCATACTTATTTAGATAGTTGATAATGTATGTTTTAAACTTATTTTGAAATTGAATTTTAATTATAAAGTTAATAATCACCTAATAATATGATTATGCTCTCACTTGGTCAATAAGGGCAAATCATAGGCCCATACTAATGTCTCAAGAGGTCTACTCTCTTCAACTTACAGCAGAACTCTTTAAGCTAATCTTGGTCTGCTTCTTCATTGAACAAAAGTTAGGTGTTTTTTCCGGTGTCATCAAAGTCTTTCCTCTCCTTCGCGTAAAAGCAGAAATTTAGAAAAATAGTAATAGACTATTTTTTTAAAAGTATTCCGGGAATTTCATACTTGATTGTTCTTTTTTAAAAAATATAAGCAAAATATAAAAAGTACAATTATTTTGATAACAGTACAGCATATATAGAATTATAGATTATAGTATTAATGATCAACGATCATAATCAATTTTAGCTTAATCTATTTAATATAAGATGGGTAACTGCAGACGTAGTACAACCTCTCTATTCCAAGAAAGACCTGTAATACCCGTAATTTCGATTTCCGGTAATTTCTTTTTTTTCGGCGGAAGTCCGTTTTGACGACTCGCTCATGACCGTTTCGTCATTATGAGAATGATTAATTCTGAACTTTTTGTCATCCGAATTCGTTTCGGTGTCGTTTTGTTGAGTTCCGTGCTTTTTGGCGACTTTTCCGCACTTGAGTTCGATTCTTGCGAATCTCGTTCGAAACTGCTGTTTCGAGTTTCCCGTAAGTCCGTTTAACTTTGTTAGACCTGTTGTGAACTTCGGTTTGGTTATTCGATCACGTATCGTGATTTTCGGGCATTTTGGGCCATTTTGTAATTTACCCAAAGTTATGGGTATTCATATCTGTATTTGTTGTCTCGACCCTTTTCTTGGTCGCGTATGATTAATTATTGCATTATGTTTTCATTTCGGGTCGATGATGTTGTCCGCGAGCTTTTCGTCGTGTTCGTTCCGTACGTTTTTGGAAATCGAGTCGTCGGATCATGACGGCTGAGCACTGGCCGGACAAAGTGCGGGCACGGCCAAGGCCGGGCAATCGGTCGGGAAAGTACGGCAGAACCGGTGTAGCGACGCTTATCGGGCCGCCGGCCAGACGCTTATCGGGCCGAGTAATCGACTCGGGACGATCGGTAGTTAGCGACGCTATCGCCGGGCATTGCGCACGCTACGACCGGGCAGTAGCGCCACACGGCCGGAAGGTCGCGCACGCTTACCTGGCCGAGCCGTGAGGGGATGTGGGGGTTCTGATTGCGGCACGGGCCGAGAAGACGCTTAGCTCGGCAGCCTAGCGCACGCTAGTCCGGCCCAGTATAAATGTGACAGAGCAGCCTCATTTTCACTCGTTTTTCATTTCCTTTCCTTTCGATCCGCGGCTGGAGCTTCAGAGGAGGCGAATCCATGTTGTTGAACAACAAATCACGAAGTTCTTGAGTTCATATCATGGATTTATCATCCTATATCATCCTTTGATCCAGCGAATCAAGATAATCTTTCTTAGAACCCTATTTTCTTGAATTTTGGGGTTTTTGCGTTTTTGTCTGATTCGTTCCGTATTGTTGATTAATTCATGATGGGTATGATTAATCTTGGTAGTATTCTTGTGTTTAACATCATTTAATCCATTGTTCTTCGTCGAATCGAAGTGTATTTCTTGATTTCCTTCGAATCGACTTTTTGAGGGATTTGTTCTCGATCTCGTTTTCCATCCATTTTTGATGGATCGATTGTGGTTAAATGATGTTGTTAAACATATTCTATGAATTGTATATCCATATTTTGACTTGGAATTCCGTTTTCGTATTTTGTTGGGACGAATTGTGTTCTTGGCCGTTTTGGGGGGAAACACTTGAACTTTCGTCATTCGTTCTTTGAATTCAACGGCTTTAGGTCGTGCTATGGAATTCATTTTCATTTTTGTTATTGTCCTTCGTAGTTTATTATCGCGAGTTGGCTTTCGGTGGAGTCGGCGGGTTCGTAGTCGGTTCGTGCCAACCTACTTTGATCGATTCTCCGTGTTGTTCTTATTTGAGGCAAGTACCTTGTCCATACTTTTCTTGTTTTGTGGATATGATGATTGGTGATCGTCTTGGTATGTTTGTTTGTTTGTTTGAAATGAGTTTTCAAAAGATTCGGCTAGCCTCGTTAGAGGCTCACTTTCAAAACGCGTGTGTTTTGTAAATTGTGTGGGTTGTAAGTGACTATGTGAATCCTATGGATATGTTTGGTGTTGATGATGCACTTGGTATTTTCATGTGGACGTATATTGTTTCATTTCGGTGCATTGTGGTTCGACGTGGTGTTTTGCTAAGTGTTTGATGCCTCTGGGTGAATTGTTTGGATATCCTTGGTGTGATATGTTATTTGTGCATGATTGATTCGCTAGCCAGCTCGAGAGGGTCCTTCGAGGCCTCGAGTGGGATTCGTGGCTTCGTCCCGGTCCTAGGTGACGTGTGGTGCTTGATTATTTTGCTAGCCAGCTCGGGAGGGTCCTACGGGGCCTCGAGTGGGATTCGTGGCTTCGTCCAGGTCCTAGGCGATGCGAGTACGTGTGGATGTTTTGGGAATGTGTTTGCTCACCTCGGGAGGGTTCGACGGGGCCACGGAGGGAATTCCAATGGCTTTGACCTGTATTCACGAGTAAAACTTCACGAGTGCGTGTGTATGTTTTGTGAATGTGTTTGCTCACCTCGGGAGGGTTCGACGGGGCCACGGAGGGAATTCCAATGGCTTCGACCTGGATTTACGAGTGAAACTTCACGGGTGTGTGTGTGTACTTTATGTCCGTCGAGGACACGTGACGTGGGTTTTTAACCTTGTGAATTATGGTTGGTTTTATTTGTGAAAACAAAACCTTTGGGCTGTGACCCCCGTTGATTTCGAAATAGAAGGATTTGATAATCCTAAATTATTTTCTATTAAAACTCTCGATGGCATTTCAAACTGTTTTTTAAATTGTTTCCCTTGAATTGTGACCTTTCGGTTTTAGAATGTTTTACCAAACTCTTGCCTCGGGAAGTACTTTTGTTACGTTTGGATCTTTGAGGATTCCTGGTTATTATTGTTCTTAGAACTTGTATTGTATGGCTCGTATTTGCACTTTATTCTTGCATTAGCAAAACAATGGAGTTTTGCTAACCCCCGAGTATTCGGGGGGTGGATGTCTGTTTTTGCATTCAGGTTTGGGAGCATAACACAGGGTCGGCACGAAGGATGATGAAAGATGAACGATACTAATCACACGAGGATCCGTATGATGTCATTGGTTTAGTTGTATTTTATTTTCCGCTGCAGTATTCTTTGCCCGTTGTACGGGAGTATGTTGTATTCGACCCCTACGTGGGCTTGTATTGTAATCGAGTTGTATGTTTTATTGAAAGGCCAAATCGGTCTACTGAGTCATTTTAGCCTTAAAGGCATTGTCGAGATGTTTCATGTTGTTACTAGCCTGGTAGATCCTTGAGGAAAGGTTCTACGGCGTGTAATATCCCTGAGCGGATTGGGGGTGTTACATAAATGGTATCAGAGCTTAGGTTGTGGAAACCTAGGCTGTCGGGTTTAGTGGTGTCTGTTGAGTTTTGTCTCGTCGGATTTTGTCTGACTGAGTCTTGTCGCGACGCGTCGTCTGAGTTTGTTGGTCGTGATTAGTATCGTGGGCGATCATCATCTTCGTGCGACCTGTGGATGTAAGTCTCCTTCTTTGTGTTGTGCCTCGTGTGACACGAGCTATTTTTATGATTATTTGTTAAGTGACGGAATCCTCTTGTGGATTTTGATTTCTTGATATGTGGTTATTTGACCCTCATATCTCGTTCATATGAGGAGTAGTGTTACTGGATTGTGCATGTTGAATTGTATTTCTTTTATCCGTTGCGTGAGTTCTTTTGTAATAACTTTCGGTATTTTACCGACTGAGTTTTATTTCGAAAACCGATTCCCTTAACCGAGTTTTTGGCATTATGGCCTTGATCTTTTTGGCGAAATTCTTATGACGGTATTTAGTATTTTGTAAATGGCTTTTGTGAGTTTTTGAAATATTACCGTCATCGGCCTTCTTGGTGTTTTTGTAAATGGTTTTTAGCCTGGTGGGTTCCGGCGCGGGAGCCACGGCGCTATAATGTTCCGTGTAATTACCTAAATTTTTTGGGCATTCTAGCCAATTGAATTATTTTCGAAAACCTTGAGTATCTTAGAAAATAAATTTCGAGACGTACGTTTAAAATGAATTGTTTTCTCGTGGTACTTCCAAGGTGCCACAATATGTTTCAAATTCTTCTACCTCGAGGACCAAAATGTTTTGAGATATTTTCAATGTTTTAGAAACATTTTTTTTTTACTTAGACCCGAGGGTCGAATATTCTGAAAGTTTTTCACTAAGAAAAAGTGTCCTCATTTTTGTTTAAACGCAAGATGATTTTTAAAGTCTCGAAAATGATGTTTGTTCAACTTTTTGTAAAATGATACTCAAGATCAACTGGTGTTTCCAAACTGTTTTCAAAAGGTCGTTTTCGTTTTTAAAACCTATCATTCCTGTTTGCGGACCGAAAATGCATGTATGGTTTTCGAACTTTCGTTACGGTGTTAACCCCGATTTGTGATTGAATTGGTGGCGTGAGCGTTGAGTCGTTGCCACACATATGTTTTGTTAGCCCTTTATGGGAGGTGTGATGACAATCTTTAATGTTGTCATTTCATGGTGGCTTGCGTGTTATCGCACCCGTGTGAGCGGTTAGGACTTGATTTTGTATGATTGTGACATACGTGGTTGTTTCGTGATGTTTAGTAATTATATGCTGGTTATCGTTCGGGCCGTTGTAATCGTCGAATGATGCCGTGGTTGTTGTGATCTTAGTATATGTTGATATGTTATGCCAAGTTGGCATCTCCGGTTTGTTGTTTTGTGATGTTATGTTCCATTGTATCTAGCATTTGTATTTTTGGTATGCCGAGCCGAGGCATTTCAACCGTGATGTGCCGGGGGAATGTACGTGCAAACTATCCTTCTCGTCAGTAACGCGTTTCAAGTGCGGACTTGAGGGACACATAATTCAGTTTTGCGAATTGGCTACCGAGACTTTCGGAGTTCGCGCTTCAGCACAGATATCAGGATCGGCTCTGAGAGGCCCAGGGGAGATTTTTCTGTCGGTTGCTTTTTGTGTGGTTACCTTGTTTCCGTTGTGAGCTGCGGGGACGACATTTCTTTTATAAGAGTTCGGATGTAATACCCGTACTATTTTTTTTGACTTCTGCAGTTTCTCCTACTAAATTCTATCGACTTGCATGTGTTCGTCGATACTTTTTGAACTTGTTTGATGTCTCGGTTGTCATCGTTCGAACTGGTTGTGACCTTGTTTCAGATCGATCTGTTTATCATCGTGATTTTTCCGAGTTCGGTTCGATTCTTGTGAACCTTGTTTCGAAGTAACATCTTTCACTTTCTACCAGTTCTTTTAATGTCTGGAGTTGAAGTGGGGACTTCAGAGTCATTGTTCGGCTGTTGTCACTCAATCATTGTTTTTTCGATCATTGTTGTTCGATCGTTGTTACTCGATCATTGTTTTTTCGATCGTTGTTGTTCGATCATTGTTATTTGATCGTTGTTGTTCGATCATTATTATATGATCATTGTTGTTCGGTCGTTGTGGTTCGATCATTGATTGTTCAGATTTTGTTGACCCCGTTTCGTGATTGTTGAGCATTCAGACTCCTTCCTAATTTCCTTATGTTCGGGAAATTAGTCTCGTTTCGATCTTCCTACCCTTGGGCGGTGGAATTCTGTATTTGTTCAGCGTTTGGCTCGCGTTTTGATTGATGAACCATTGGATTGGTCAATCGAATTGATTTTCGTTCATTGTGTTTTGTGATTGTTCGGATAATCGACTTGATTGTACTATCTATTTGATGACGCTTGTCACTTGTTGATTTTATTATGTCTCTACCGATGGCGTTGTGTTAGTCGTCGTGGAGCGTGTTTTCACGCCGTATATTCCTTTGCGTTGCTCGTAACGTTTCGCCATTGGGCATAAGTTATGCACTTATTGTGTACCTCGTTGAGTTTTTCCTGGCGGGATATTTCTTCTCCCTACTTGTTTTAAGTTTCGGGACGAAACTTCTTTTAAGGAGGGTAGAATGTAATACCCGTAATTTCGATTTCCGGTAATTTCTTTTTTTCGATGGAAGTCCATTTTGATGACTCGCTCATGACCGCTTCGTCATTCCTAGAATGATTAATTCTGAACTTTTTGTCATCCGAGTTCGTTTCAGTGTCGTTTTGTTGAGTTCCGTGCTTTTTGGCGACTTTTCCGCACTTGAGTTCGATTCTTGCGTATCTCGTTCGAAACTGCTGTTTCGAGTTTCCCGTAAGTCCGTTTAACTTTGTTAGACGTGTTGTGAACTTCGGTTTGGTTATTCGATGACGTATCGTGATTTTCGGGCGTTTTGGGCCATTTTGTAATTTACCCAAAGTTATGGGTATCCGTATCTGTATTTGTTGTCTCGACCCTTTTCTTGGTCGTGTATGATTAATTATTGCATTATGTTTTTATTTCAGGTCGATGATGTTGTCCGCGAGATTTTCGTCGTGTTCGTTCCGTACGTTTTCGGAAATCGAGTCGTCGGATCATGACGGCTGAGCACTAGCCGGACAGGTGCGGCCGGCACGGTCGAGTCTTGGGCCGCCGCAAGCACGGCAGAACCGGCGTAGCGCACGCTATCGCCGGTAGGCTGCGCTTCTTCGGCAGTGTAGCGCCGCTTATCGGCCCGGCCAGTCTGTGCTCAGGTGGCGAGAGGGTTCTTGAGTACTGGACTCGGGGACGATCGGTAGTTAGCGCACGCCATCGGGCATTGCGCACGCTTCTGACCGGCGGTAAGCGCGCTTCTGGCCGAAAAGTCGCTGCGCTACCTAGCCGAGCCGCAGGGACAGTGGGGGTTACGGATTGCGGCACAGGCCGATAGCGCACGCTAGCTCGGCGACTAGCGCACGCTTTTCGGCGACCCTAGCGCCGCGCTAGTCCGGCCCAGTATAAATGTGACAGAGCAGCCTCATTTTCACTCGTTTTTCATTTCCTTTCCTTTCGATCCGCGGCTGGAACTTCGGAGGAGGCGAAGCCATGTTGTTGAACAACAAATCCACGAAGTTCTTGAGTTTAGATCATGGATTTATCATCCTATATCATCCTTTGATCCAGCGAATCAAGGTAATCTTTCTTAGAACCCTAGTTTCTTGAATTTTGGGGTTTTTGTGTTTTTGTCCGATTCGTTCTGTATTGTTGATTAATTCATGATGGGTATGATTAATCTTGGTAGTATTCATCATTTAATCTATTGTTCTTCGTTGAATTGAAGTGTATTTCTTGATTTCCTTCGAATCGACTTTTTGATGGATTTGTTCTCGATCTCGTTTTCCATCCATTTTTGATGGAGCGATTGTGGTTAAATGATGTTGTTAAACATATTCTATGGATTGTATATCCATATTTTGACTTGGAATTCCGTTTTCGTATTTTGTCGGGACGAATCGTGTTCTTGGCCGTTTTGGGGGGAAACACTTGAACTTTCGTCATTCGTTCTTTGAATTCAACGGCTTTAGGTCGTGCTATGGAATTCATTTTCGTTGTTCGGTGGAGTCGGCGAGTTCCTAGTCGGTTCATGCCAACCTACTTTGGTCGATTCTCCGTGTTGTTCTTATTCGAGGCAAGTACCTTGTCCATACTTTTCTTGTTTTGTGGATATGATGATTGGTGATCGTCTTGGTATGTTTGTTTGTTTGTTTGAAATGAGTTTTCAAAAGATTCTGCTAGCCTCGTTAGAGGCTCACTTTCATAACGCGTGTGTTTTGTAAATTATGTGGGTTGTAAGTGACTATGTGAATCCTATGGATATGTTTGGTGTTGATGATGCACTTGGTATTTGCATGTGGACGTATATTGTTTCATTTCGGTGCATTGTGGTTCGACGTGGTGTTTTGCTAAGTGTTTGATGCCTCTAGGTGAATTGTTTGGATATCCTTGGTGTGATATGTTATTTGTGCATGATTGATTCGCTAGCCAGCTCGGGAGGGTCCTTCGAGGCCTCGAGCAGGATTCGTGGCTTCGTCCCGGTCCTTAGGTGACGTGTGGTGCTTGATTATTTTGCTAGCCAGCTCGGGAGGGTCCTACGGGGCCTCGAGTGGGATTCGTGGCTTCGTCCCGGTCCTAGGCGATGCGAGTACGTGTGGATGTTTTGTGAATGTGTTTGCTCACATCGGGAGGGTTCGACGGGGCCACGGAGGGAATTCCAATGGCTTCGACCTGGATTCACGAGTAAAACTTCACGAGTGCGTGTGTATGTTTTGTGAATGTGTTTGCTCACCTCGGGAGGATTCGACAGGGCCACGGAGGGAATTCCAATGGCTTCGACCTGGATTCACGAGTGAAACTTCATGGGTGTGTGTGTGTGTACTTTATGTCCGTCGAGGACGCGTGACATGGGTTTTTAACCTTGTGAATTATGGTTGGTTTTATTTGTGAAAACAAAACCTTTGGGCTGTGACCCCCGTTGATTTCGAAATAGAAGGATTTTATAATCCTAAATTGTTTTCTATTAAAACTCTCGATGGCATTTCAAACTTTTATAAATTGTTTCCCTTGAATTGTGACCTTTCGGTTTTAGAATGTTTTACCAAACTCTTTCCTCGGGAAGTACTTTTGTTACGTTTGGATCTTTGAGGATTCCTGGTTATTATTGTTCTTAGAACTTGTATTGTATGGCTCGTATTTGCACTTTGTTCTTGCACTAGCAAAACAGTGGAGTTTTGCTAACCCCGAGTATTCGGGGGGTGGATGTCTGTTTTTGCATTCAGGTTTGGGAGCATAACACAGGGTCGGCACGAAGGATGATGAAAGATAAACGATACTAATCACACGAGGATCCGTATGATGTCATTGGTTTAGTTGTATTTTATTTTCCGCTGCAGTATTCTTTGCCCGTTGTACGGGAGTATGTTGTATTCGACCCCTGCATGGGCTTGTATTGTAATCGAGTTGTATGTTTTATTGAAAGGCCAAATCGGTCTACTGAGTCATTTTAGCCTTAAAGGCATTGTCGAGATGTTTCATGTTGTTACTAGCCTGGTAGATCCTTGAGGAAAGGTTCTACGGCGTGTAATATCCCTGAGCGGATTGGGGGTGTTACAAGACCCTTATCTTTTTCTCAGTCGCTTTTTTTTTTCACTTATTTTTTCTTTCTTTCTCTTTATCACCTTTTAACCACTTGTCTTTTCTATTTTGCTTATTTCCTGATCATTCGCATAGTCCTTCATTTCTCTGTAGGAGTTATTTCTGAAATATAGGTCTTTTCGGAGTCGACTGGACTCCGGACCGCGGCACAAACCCTCCGGACCGCGGCACTACACTTGGAAAAGGCATCCCCAGCCATTAGCACAGTCGGGCCGCGGCCCCCAGAAACCAACCAACAACTCGGCCGCGACTGTACTACAGGCCTCGGCCCCTGCCAGCCGGGTCGCGGCCCCCTGAGAAATCCTGACTGCCGATTTTTGAAGTGTGCCGCTGCACACCCTGCTCAGGCCGCGGCACCCAAAGTCAAAAGGGGCTGGGTTCCCTTCTTAAGCTGTGTTTCCTACGGGATTTCAACACTTCAACCCTACACATTTTTGAGAACACATCAAGAGAGAAACAAGAGAGAAAAGAAGGAGAGGAAAATACTTGTGTGATTTCCTGGAGGTATATCGATCGAATCGTCGTGATTTTGACAAGAGCTTGGTAGCTATTGGACAAACTTTTTCACCGTAATAGATCGAGGGTTTGAGTCCGGAAGTTCGGGTATTTCTTCGTTAGCTTTTTGTGTAAGCTATTTACGGTGTTTCCTTTTCTCGATCTTGTTGTTGTTGTATTCCAAATACTTGAAGAATTGTTATTACAAAGTATTTGAAGATTGTTGTTGTATACCTCTAGTTTGTACTAGGGACGATTGTGTATTGTGTATTGGTGTTAGTGGATTTAAGCGGCTTCGGTCCCGTGGTTTTTGCTCTCGTCTTGAGGGGTTTTCCACGCTAAAATTGTGTCTCGTTATTTATCATTTTTGGTATATCATTTGTATTAATTGTCGAGTTGTAATTGTTTGCTCTACTCGTCGGTAACCACGAAGTTACAATTGAAGATTGAGAAATTGTCAAACGAGGTTCCGCATTTTTCGTTGTGACGTTATATTGTCGGTTTTTCCCATCATTCTATTGGATAATAATCGTCTTCTTTTCAGCTCCGACTTGAAGGTTGTTTTTTTTGTATTTGTTATATAAGTTGTCACAGTTCATGCATCATCAAAACTTAATTTTACAACTGTTTCTATCAAAAAGTATAAGTTTGGAACCAGTAAACTAGATGCTGTTTTGCATACATGAATATGCTAGTAAATGAAGCGCTAGCTGTTATCTTCAAATCCAGTTAAACGGGAAAGTTTTTTCAAGAAAAAAAAAAGGTTGGACATGTTTCAAGCCATAATTGAATTCTATTCTATATACACAACTGAATATTGGAGTTTTATGCCCTTCAACTCGCGAAATGGATGCTTTTTCTCAACAATAATCTGCTCAATAAAGGTGAAACATAGATGTTGTACGACTAAAATATTGTTAAATACTCCCCCGTGAAGAGCATCTCCAACATCAACTACAAAATGGTGGTGATCACTATTTTTGTGTTAATACTTCTCCAACAATATATTTTTGAAATATCTATAGTGTTCTCCTATTTATAGTGTACTTTTATTCATTCCACCAACACTATTCTATCTTATTTGTATCATTGTTTATGTTGGAAACTTGTGTTCGGGAAAAACTTGCCGGTCGGAAACCAAATTACAACTCGAAATGAAAATACGGAATACAACTTTCAACTGGAGTACAACTCGAGACCAAATAGAAATACATGAAATAGAAATTACAGGTTTAGAAACTGAATTGAAATGACAAACAAAAAAGAAATAAAAAGACACAAAACCGTAAGCTATAGCCGAGTCGAGGAACCCTCTATCCGCAAGACGAAATACGCCCCGATAGTGCTCTCGGTTCTGACGTATCGCCTCCAAAGATAAAACGGCAACGTCTCGGAGGTAGTATCACCACACACCCACGAGCTCCAACGAACCGGAACGAGATGAGGACGAAGCTTTACAATGAACTAAGAACTGTATGCAGAGAAAACTTTTTGCTGTATGCTGGAGTATTTTCGAAAATTACATGTACTGATGCAGAGGGATGCATGTCTATTTATAGGCCATCTCACTCTGCATGGAATTAACACAGCCACTAATGGCTGTCATAATGCAGGCATTTATGTTGCATTATGCTCAGGAGTTTCGAAATTCAAATGTGTTGACTCAAAAAGTATTTTGATGATAATCTCATTCAAAACATTTAATAAAATCGATCTCAGCAAGCTGTTATATTAAAGGAGAAAATTGGTCTTAGCGCACGCTACATGGTTCAGAGTAGCGCACGCTATCGAGGCATGTATACGGACAAGTCAACTCAGCTGCAGTCTAGTCGGAACCTACCTGATGGATAGCGCACGCAAAAGCTTCACTATTTGCGTACGCTAAAATACCAATATTAGCGCACGCTATACCATATTATTAACGCACGCTATCGCATCTCAAGTCAGAGGACAGTGAAGTCTGGACAAGAAAGAGGACATAATTTGCGCACGCTACGTACTAAGATTTACGCACACTATTATCAAGAATCAGCGCACATTACATATAAAATCTTGCGCACGCTACCAGAAATATGTTTGGTAGTCCAGTAGCCACTGGACTCAAATGTGGATGCTCTTACGTACGTTACTCAGGCTAACGTACGTTATCTGGAAGTTGGTTAGCGCACGCAACATTATATACATTAGCGCACGCTAAATCAGTCAAAATTCTACCGTTGGATATTCTACTCGTTGGAACGAAGAAGTCAAAAAAGATCCATGAAATCTGGAAAAGCTGATATTAAATAATACTAGCGCACGCTATGCATAATTGCTAGCGCACACTAAGTACATTTTTAGCCATTGGAAAAGAGACGCTGGGGAGACAAACCAACACATTTCAAAGTCAAAGTTGAAGACATGTTGACCAAACGTTAGCGCACGTTACTTTGGAATGACTAGCGCACGCAAGCCACAGAATTTTACCATTGGAACAGTTTATTATGACCGTTCAGATCAGTCAAAGTCAGATGCCGTTTGCGCACGTTACGGAAGTGCTATTAGCGCACGCTAATAATGAAAATGTCAGAATTCAAAGAAGGACTGAAGCCTATAAATACCTATATCGTTTAGGTATCTCACACACAACTTCAAGCATTCAAGCATACAAACAATCAAAGCATTCTTGAGCTCAAATCTCTATCTATTACTACATTCTAAGTTGTGAAGAGAAAGATACAAAGAGTGAAACACCTTGTAATATTTATTATAATTTGTATTCTTTCATTTGGTTGTGAGTGTTGCATCACTCATACGAGAGCTTTAGAGAAACGAATCTAGAGTCACTAATCCGATGTTATTAGGATCTTTTATCCGGTACTATTAGGATTACACTCCAATATTCGTAAAGTGAGGATTATCTAGTTCCGATAGAACACTAGATAAACAAAGTTTATTTTGAGAGTGTTTGAGCTTGGACCAATAGAAGACAAGCGGTTGTAACGGTTGTTGTACTCGGACTGATCGAAGATGAGTCAAGTGTGTGGTTGTTCTTAAGCCAATATAAAAAGAAGTCGGAGAGAGGACGTAGGCAAGTTGCCGAACCTCTATAAATCTTTGAGTCTTTTACTTTCCGCACTATTTTTTTTATTCGCGAGAAAGTTCGATATTCCGCATTACCACTATTCAACCCCCCTTCTAGTGGTGAATTTATCTCTTCAGTTGGTATCAGAGCGGGTCTCTTTTTAAAGGTTTAACCACCTAAGGGAAAAAGATCCGCAAATGGCACTTCTTGGCCAAATCGAAGGAAATGCTCTCAACCGTCCTCCCTTCTTCGACGGTTCCAATTTCATGACATGGAAAAAGAAAATGGCTATATTCGTTCAAGCCTACGATATTGAAATTTGGAAAGTCATTGCACTTGGTCCGAAACTTGCCAAGAAAGAATATGGATCATTGAAAAGGTTCGACAAGTTCAACGACGAGGACTGGAGGAACACGCACATCAATTCACTTGCGCCCTTAATCCGGAAGAACTCAATAGGATATCTTCCTACGAAAGCGCAAAGGAAATTTGGGAAATCCTCGAAGTAACTCATGAGGGAACCACCCAAGTTAAGGAGACTAAGATCAACATGCTCCTTCATGACTACAAACTCTTCTCCATGAAGGACGAGGAAACGATCACCAATATGTTGGATCGATTCTCGGCTATAACCAATGGACTTGCATCATTCGGAAAGCCTATATAGCGACAAAGCCAAGAAAATTCTTCGCTCGTTGCCACGTGAATGGGATGCCACGGTTACCGCGATCATGGAGTCTAAAGATCTCAACAAACTCGAGTTTAGTGCCCTCATCGGGTCACTCATCAATTATGAGATCGTTCTCAAGTCTAGAGGTACCAAACCAAAGCCTCGTGAAAAGGTAGTCGCATTCAATGTTGATAGCGATGTTGAGGAAGATATTCCCGAGGATGAAGACGACGAGGAACTTGCTCTCTACGCTAAGAAATTTATAAGGTATAAAAATCTAATTCAAAGAAGGCGAAATTTCCTTGGTCGGGATGGTAAGTCAGAACAAAAGAAGAATAGCTATGTTCCTATAAAGAAGTTCGACAATAATTGTCGGAAATGCGGTCAAGCCGGTCACTATGCCAAGGATTGTCGAGGAGGCTCTTCAAAGCCTCAAATCGAAAGATTCAAAAAGAAGGAGGTTTTAATCGCGTCTTGGAGTGACGACGAGGAGGAGATTGAAAGATCTCTCTATGCTAATCTTGCATTTATGGCACTCGACTCCGAAAGCAATATCGAGGTAAGCTCTAAACTCAATGATGACGAATATGATAATTTCGATTTTTGCGATTCACAAGAAGACCATCATGACGATGAGCTATTAAGTGCATTTGAATCTTTAAACATAGAATACGACGAGATGGTTAAATTAAATATGTCCTTAAAGAGGAAAATAAAATCTTTAGAACTCGAAAAATCCTCTCTTCAAAACAAGGGCAAAACTATTGAACTCGACCACCCTATGCCTTGAAAAAGAAAACATTTTAAAAATTGAGTTGTCAAAAACTCAAAAGGAGTTGAAATACATTTTGAACAAATTTACTCTCGGAAACGAGAAATTCGAAAAGCTTTTATCTATTCAAAAATCCCCATTGCTAAAACACCGTCTTGGTTTCGATCCGTTTAAAAGGGAACAATCTCTTATCAACCTTGACAAAATAAAGAAAACCGAAACCGAGAACTCAAAAGCCCCTTTCAAACGAGTTCATGATGTTAATGTTCATTCAAAGTTGAGAACCATCAAGGTTAAACAAATATGGGTTCCTAAAGGGACAATTGTTCCAAATGCTATAAGTATAGTTAACTTTGGAGGACCCAAACGGGCTTGGGTACCGAAACAACCGAGAAATTCTATTTTTGTAGGTACCGGCACCAAAGAAAAGCAAGTGGTACATTGATAGCGGATGTTCAAGGCACATGTGCGGCTCCGAGGATTTGTTTGAAGACCTCGAATATCAAGAACAAGGACATGTGACCTTCGATGACAACCAAAAAAGAAAAATTAAGGGAATCGGCAAAGTCAGTAAGGAACCTTCTCCCTCTATCAACAAAGTTTTGTTTGTTGAAGGTTTGCATCATAATCTACTTAGAGTTTCACAACTTTGCGATGAAGGTTTTAAAATTCTCTTCGAACAAACGCATTGCACGGCATTTAGAAATAATAAAATCGCATTCATCGGTTTGAGATGTGGAAACATTTATATTGTTGATCTTAATGATAAAAGTTCATTCAATGAAAAATGTCTTATTACTTTGGATGATAATGCATATTTATGGCATCTAAAATTGGGGCATACATCCCTTCCCATCATTTCTATTTTATCAAGACACGATCTTGTCCGTGGTTTACCCAAACTCAAATTTGATCGAAAGCATTTGTGTGAATCATGCTTAAAAAGGAAACACACTCGAGAATCTTTCAAACCAAAATTCGAGGTTTCCACTAGCCGTATTCTTGAACTTGTGCATATGGATTTAATTGGACCATCTAGATATGTTAGTCTAAATGGTAAGTTTTATACTTTGGTCATTGTTGATGATTATTCCCGTTTTACTTGGGTTAGGTTTATTGCTCATAAAGATGACATATTTTCCGAGTTTTCCAAATGGTGTCGTTTGGTGCAAAATGAGAAAAATCTTTCTATAATTTCAATCCACACTGATCACGGAGGTGAAATTGATTGCACTCCGTTTGAGCTTTTATGTGACAAATATGGTATTAATCACAATTTTTCGGCTCCTAGAACACCTCAACAAAATGGGGTTATTGAAAGGAAAAATCGATCTTTGGAGGAAATGTCAAGGACTATGCTTAATGAATACTCTCTTCCACAATACTTTTGGACCGAAGCAATTTTTACGGCGTGTTATGTGATTAACCGTGTTCATGTTCGTAGAACTAACCTTAAAACTCCATATGAATTATGGAAGGGCAAAAATCCAAATATATCGTATTTTCATCCTTTTGGTTGCAATGTGTTTATCCTAAATAATGGTAAGGATAACTTGGGGAAATTTGATGCTAAATCCGATTCCGGTATATTTCTTGGTTATGCTACAAATAGCAAAGCATATCGTGTTTATAACATTAGAACAAATAAAGTTGAAGAATCCATTCATGTTAAATTCAATGATATGATCTCACCCCCGAGAAAGGTAGAATATTTTGATGATGCAGGTATTTTTCCGGACCCTCATCCCTCAAACGAAATGGAGAAAATTTCGGAAATTCAAAAGAAGACAATCGAGAGTCTATCAAAAGATTGGAGGAACATCAAAGACCATCCAAAAGATCTTGTGATTGGAAACATTGAAGATGGTGTTCAAACCCGAAGGAGAACCACCGAATATATAGCTCATTGTGCCTTCGTATCCGAAATAGTTCCCAAGAATATATCCGAGGCTCTTGATGATGAAAGTTGGGTGATGGCAATGCAAGAGGAGCTTGTACAATTCATGCACAATAATGTATGGAATTTAGTTCCCGCTCCTAAAGATAAAATAATTATCGGAACTAAATGGGTGCACAAAATCAAGAGTGACGAAGACGGTTACCCAATTCAAAATAAATCTCGTTTGGTCGCTCAAAGGTATAATCAAGAGGAAGGCCTTGATTACGAAGAAAGTTTTGCTCCCGTGGCTCGACTTGAAGCCATCCGTTTGTTATGTGCTTTTGCCGCCCACAAAAAGATCAAACTATTTCAAATGGATGTGAAAAGTGCATTCTTGAATGGCTACATTCAAGAAGAAGTCTATGTCAAGCAACCTCCCGGTTTTGAAGATCATCAATTTCCGGATCACGTCTACAAGCTCAACAAGGCACTCTATGGGTTGAAACAAGCACCCCGAGCATGGTATGATCGTTTAAATCAATTTTTAATTGTAAATGATTATAAAAGAGGTAAAGTCGATAATACCTTGTTTGTGAAAATATTGAATAATGATATACTTGTTTGCCAAATCTATGTTGATGACATTGTATTTGGAGCTACTAAGGAATCATTGTGCCAAGATTTCTCTAATCTTATGAAAGGAGAGTTCGAGATGTGTATGATGGGAAAATTAACATTCTTCCTTGGGCTTCAAATCAAGCAATGCGAAGATGGAATCTTTATTCATCAAACAAAATACTCAAACGATCTCCTAAAGAAGTTCAAAATGGAGAGCAGCAAGGTGATTTCAACGCCAATGTCCGTAGATCGCTAACCTTTATGATGAAAAAGATGAAAATGGCAAATCCGTAGATCAAAAATTATATCGAGGTATGATCGGATGTTTGTTATATTTGACTGCTTCTAGGCCAGACATAATATTTTCTACATGCTTACGTGCTCGATTCCAAGCTAATCCCAAGGAATCACATTTAATTGCTTGTAAACACATTTTTCGTTACTTGAAAGGGACTATCGGACTAGGTCTATGGTATCCCTCTTGCTTGGACTTTAATTTGATTGCATATAGTGACGCCGATTTCGGCGGATGCAAAATTGATAAAAAGAGACTAGTGGTACATGTCATTTCATCGGTTCATGCTTAATATCTTGGGGAAGTAAAAAGCAAACCAGTGTAGCGTTGTCTACAGCTGAGGCCGAATACGTTGCTGCAGGGAGCGCTTGTGCTCAGGTACTATGGATCAAAAATCAACTCCGCGACTACGTCATTTATTTTGAAAATACCCCTATATTATGTGATAATACTAGTGCTATAAACTTAAGCAAAAATCCTGTGTTGCATAGTATAACTAAGCATATAGACATTAGACATCACTTTCTACGCGATCATGTGCAAAAGAAAGATATCTGTTTAATTTTTGTCGGGACGAAAGATCAACTAGCTGATATCTTTACAAAACCTCTTCCTGAGGAATCATTTAATTCTATTCGTTTGCAACTTGGTATGGGACATCTAGACAATTTTTGAAATTTGTTTTCTACTCGAGAAATCAATATCTTTGAAACGTTCCATTCGCTAGCGCGTGCTAGCATTACCTATTTAACGCGCGCTAATCCCTTACCCCTGTACAAATTTCTTTCGATAGCGTATGCTAACCACACTGATATTGCGTGCGCTAACTAAAATTTCTTATTTTCGGCATCTGCTACTGTACAGTCCAGTAAACTTTCACTTCAATCCTAGCGTACGCTACCTTTCTTCCACAACGTACGCTAACGCATATATCTTCTGACCTATAAGTAGAATTCGACAGCAGATTTTCAGAACCCTAAATCCCTTTTCATCTCCGACGAACCCAAATCGCCGATTTCTGCTCAAAACCGAGAAATCCGACATAAATCTCTCATCCAATCATGTCAAGCAAGGGAAGACAACTCACGGAGAAGGCTTATAAAAGCACAAAACGTACCAGAGAACCAGAATACGATGCATCTCGTTTTGTGTCCTATATCGCTTTCAAAGTATTTTCAGAAATCCTACCTAAAGAACACTTAACCGATTGTTACTTCTTTAATTTCGGTAGTCTCGAACGAGCCAAGGTAAAAATCCATGAATTTTTGGAAGCCCTAGGCATAGCTCGGTTTGTTGAATGTAAAAAGATTATTTATCCTTCTTGTGTTCGGGAGTTTTATGCTAATCTTCATTTGGGAGACGGTGATGGTTCTTCTGGTGGATTCGTTCTCAATAGCTTGGTGAACGGAACTGTGGTGAAAATTTCGTCGGAAATCCTTCACGAGTTATTTGGATTGTCGAAGGACGACTTTGCTTGTAGTGGGAAGTCGATTGATGAAGAATCGGACGTATCCGAGAAAGAGATTGCCAACTTCTTGTGTTCGAAGGCTATCATCGAAGTTACCGATGAAGTGTTCGAAAACAACGACTTTGGTATAGATATCCGGTTGTTGTTGGCTGCACTCACTAAATGCTTGATGCCAAAGGTGAACACGCAACACAAGCTCGTCGGCGTTGACAAACACGTGGTGTACCGGGTGCTGAAAGACGACAAAGTGGATTTCACCGCAATTGTTTTGAATTGGATGAAGGCAAAATGAGACTCCTTTCGCTTGAAACATTATTCGACGAGAATGCGGAAGTCAGGGCTCCCATTCGGTTCCATTCTCACTGTGATCTTCCGTCATTTCCGCGTCGATCTGTCACGCGAGGCATCGGTTCTGGTGTCTCGAGGACACGAGATTAGCGATCTCACCCTCAAGGCAATGAACTATGTTGAAACATTTAATAGAGGTTGGGTGTTATTCTCGTATCTTCGGGAAGACGACCAAGTGCCGAAAGGGACGCGAATGTAATATCCGTAATTTTGATTTCCGATAATTTCTTTTTTTCCGACGGAAGTCCGTCTTGGCGACTCGCTCATGACCGTTTAGTCATTCTAAGAATGATTAATTCTACACTTTTTGACATCCGAGTTCGTTTCGGTGTCGTTTTGTTGAGTTCCGTGCTTCTTAGCGACTTTTCCGCACTTGAGTTCGATTCTTGCGAATCTCGTCTGAAACTGTTGTTTCGAGTTTCTCGTAAGTTAATTTAATGTTATTATTCATGTTGTGAGCTTTGGTTTGGTGTTTCAATTGTGTATCGTGTATTTCGGATATTTTGGGCCATTTTCGTAATTTTCCAAAGTTTGGGGTAATTACTTCTGTTGTCGAATTTCGACACTTTGGGTGGTCGGAATCGTGTGTTCTCTTAGCGCTTAGATTCGTCTTTGTGAGTACTTCGTAACCATATCTTTGATTCATACTCAGGTTCGAATTTCGGGGTCGTCCGGGCTATCGGAGTGGCCACGGTCGAGTCACGGCCGGAGCAGGGCCTGGCCTGGCCGAGTTACGGCCGTAAGGTGCCAGTTACGGCCGTACATGCTCGGCAGACTTGGCGGGATGAATGCCAGTTACGGCCGTAAGGCGTGATTGGGTACGGCCGTACGGGCGCTGGGCATCTTTCGGACGAAGGCCGGTTACGGCCGTAATGTGTGCCAGTTACGGTCGTAAGTGTCCGACAGGTGCTGGGCAGATTTTTTGACGAATGCCGGTTACGGACGTAAGGCCTACCGAGTATGGCCGTAAGGGCCGAGTTACGGCCGTGAGGCACTGCCGGTTACGGTCGTAACCCTACCGGCTATATATAGCCTGGGCTCGGCCAGACTTCGTTTTTTCTCATGTTTTCCTCGTTTTTGTGCAGCTGGCGACGGGAGATTGGGGAAATCAAGTTCTTGGCCGATTCTAATCAATTCCAAGTCATTTTGGAAGATTCTTGTTGATTATATCATCATCCAATCCGTGTTCTTCGTCGAATCAAAGTATATTTCTTGATTTTCCTACAAGTTGACTTTTTGGAGAATTTGTTCTTGATTTCGATTCTAGTCCGATTTTGATACATCGGTTGGTGTAGTATGATGTTATTAATCGTGTTCTATGGGTTGTATATCCATATTTCGAGTTTGTTCAACTCGATTAGTGATTCGAGTGTTCTTGGGAGTTATCGAACATTGAGTGTTCGATTAAATGTTCGAATGAGTTCCCTTCGTTAGTTTGTTGGGATTTCCATTGTTTTGGCCTTGATTCTCGTCGTAACCATGTGTTATTGTTCCTTTCGGAGGTTTATAGGTGTTTGAGTATTCCGATGTTGAATCTCGTTGGTGATTGATGATTCGTGTGGTGTTATTCTCGTAGTAATTGCAGTGCTATCGCGTTCTTGATAGTGCTCGGTAGTTCGGGGCCGTTCGACCGTATTTCATCCGTCTTCTTGTTGCGATTGTGGTTTCGAGGCAAGTACCTTGTCCATATAATTCTTTTTTTCTGAATATGATAATTGGTGATCGTCTTTATGTGTTTGTTTGATTGTTTGAAATGAGTTTTCAAAAGATTCGGCTAGCCTCGTTAAAGGCTCACTTTCAAAACGCGTGAGTTTTGTAAATTGTGTGGGTTGTAAGTGACTACGTGAATCCTTTGGGTATGTTTGGTGTTGATGTTGCGCTTGATAATGCGTGTGTACGTATATTGCTTCTTTTCGGTGCGTTATGGTTTGACGTGGTGTTTTGCTAAATGTTTGATGCCTCTTGACGAATTGTTTGGATATCCTTGGTGTGATATGTTACTTGTGCTTGATTATTTCGCGGCCAGCCCGGGAGGGTCCGACGGGGCCTCGGGTGGGATTCGTGGCTTCGTCCCGGTCCTAGGTGACGTGTGGTGCTTGATTATTTCGCGGCCATCTGGGGAGGGTCTGACGGGGCCTCGGGTGGGATTCGTGGCTTCATCCTGGTCCTAGGTGACGTGTGGTGCTTGGTGCGTGTGCATGTTTTGTGAATGTGTTTGCTCACCTCGGGAGGGTTCGACGGGGCCACAGAGGGAGTCCAATGGTTTCGCCCTGGATTCACGAGTGAAACTTCACAAATGCGTGTATATATTTTGTGAATGTGTTTGCTCACCTCGGGAGGGTTCGACGGGGCCACGGAGGGAGTCCAATGGTTTCGCCCTGGATTCAAGAGTGAAACTTCACGAGTGCGTGTGTATATTTTGTGAATGTGTTTGTTCACATCGGAAGGGTTCGACGGGGCCACGGAGGGAGTCCAATGGTTTCGCCCTGGATTCACGAGTGAAACTTCACGGGTGCGTGTGTATGTTTTATATCCGTCGAGGACGCATGACGTGAGTTTTAACATTGTGTATTGTTAGTGGTTTTCTATTTGCGAAAACAAAACCTTTGGGCTGTGACCCCTGTTGATTTTGTAAGGAGAAGGATTCGGTAATCCTAAATTGTTTTCTATTAAAACTCTCGATGGCATTTTAAACTGTTTTATAAATTATTTCCCTTTATTTGTGATCTTTCGGTTTTGGAATGTTTACCCAAACTCTTGCCTCGGGAAGTATTTTTCGTTACGTTTGGATCTTTGAGGATTCCTGGTTATTGTTATTCGTGGAATGTGGATTGTATGACTCGTATTTTGCACTTTGTATTTGTACTAGCGAAACAGTGGAGTTTTTCTAACCCCTGAGTATTCAGGGGGTGGATGTCTGTATTGCATTCAGGTTTTGGAGCATAGTACAGGGTCGGCATGAAGAATGATGAAAGATGAACAATACTAATCACACGAGGACCCGTTAGATGTTATATTGGTTTAATTGTATTTTATTTCCGCTGCAGTATTCTTTCCCCGTTGTACGGGAGTGTGTTGTATTCGACCCCTGCGTGGGCATGTATTGTAATTGAGTTGTATGTATTTATTGAAAGACCAAATCGGTCTACTGAGTCGTTTTAGCCTTAATGGCAACGTTGAGTTGTTCGAATATGTTACCAGCCTGGTAGAACCTTGAGGAGAGGTTCTACGGCATGTAATATTCCTGAGCGGATTGGGGGTGTTACATAAATGGTATCAGAGCTTAGGTTGTGGAAACCTAGGCTGTCGGGTCAGTGGTGTCTCTTGAGTTTTGTCTCGTCGGATTTTGTCTGACTAAGTCATGTCGCGACGTGTCATCTGAGTTGGTTGGTCGTCATTAGTATCGTGGGGCGATCATCACCTTCATGCGACCTGTGGATGTAAGTCTCCCTTCTTTGTATTGTACCTCGTGTGACACGAGCTATTTGTTTGATTTTGTATTAAGTGATGGAATCTTTACGTAGATTCTCGGTTTCGTGATGTGTTTATGTGATTCATGTTTCATTTATATGAGAAGTATTGTCATTATTTACGTCATTTTGACTGTGATATTTGACTGTTGTTTCCGGTAAAAGGCAGGCGTTGTCTTGATTTTGAGCGAGCTAATGCGTGTATTATGATTGTATGTAAGTGAATATTGTTACATGTGAGTTTTTAGGCATTCTAGCCTAATAGATTTTCGAAAACCTTGAGTATCTTAGAAATAAAATTCGATACGTACTTTTAAATGGATTGTATTTTCAAGGCGCCCAATAGCGCAACTATCTGTTTCAAAATTCTTCCACCTTGAGGACCAAAATATATTTTTTTTCTTTCCAGTAATTTTGGAAATGCTTTGCTTAGATCTGAGGGTCGAGTATTTTTGAAAGTTTTTCACTAAAAGAAAAGTGTCCTCATTTTTGTTCAAACGCAAGATGATTTTCAAAGTCTCGACAATGATGTTTGTTCAACTTTTTATAAAATGATATTCAAAGATCAACTGGTGTTGCCAAATTGTTTTCAAAAGGTGGTTTTCGTTTTTAAAACCCATCATTTCCTGCTTGTGGTCGGAGAAGGTGTGTATGATGTTGGTATTGTTGTTAGGGCATTAGCCCTCCGAATTGTGATTGAATTGGTGGTGTGAACGTTGAGTCGTTCGCCACGCATATGTTTTGTTAGCCCTTTGTGGGAGGTGTGATGATGATCTTTAATGTTGTCATGTCGTGGTGGCTTACGTGTTATCGCACCTGTGTGAGCTGTTAAAGCTTGGGTTTGTACGTTTGTGTACGTGTGTGATTGTTTCATGATGTTTGTAATTATGTGCTGGTTATTGTTCGGGCCTTTGAGGTCGCCGAACGATACCGTCGTTGATGTAGTGTTTGTGTGTGTATTACTTTACGATGGGAATCGTTGTATATGATATGTGTTATGATTCTTTGTTGTGCTGAGTTGGCATCTCCGCTATGTTGTTTTGCGACGTTATGCCCCATTGTATCTAGCATTTATATTTTTGGTATGCCGAGCCGAGGCGTTTCAACCGTGATGTGCCGAGGCATGCACGTATAATTTGTCCTTCTCGTCAGTAACGTGTTTCAAGTGCAGACTCGAGGGACACCGCATTCAGTTTTGCGAATTGGCTACCGAGACTTTCGGAGTTCGCGTTTCAACACAGTTATCAGAATCGGCTTTGAGAGACCTTTGAAGGATGTTTCTGTCGGTTTCTTGTTATGTTGTCACCTTGATTTCGTTGTTGTGAGTTTCGGGGACGACACTTCTTTTAGAAGAGGTCGAATATAATACCCGTATTATTTTCGGCTTCTGCATTTTCTCTTTCTCAATTCTATCGACACGCTCATGTTCGTTGATACCTTCTGAACTTGTTCTGTATTTCGGTTTCATCGTTCGAACGAGTTGTGATCTTGTTTTGAGTCGATCTGGTTATCGCTGTGACTTTTCTGAGTTCGGTTCGATTCTTGTGAACCTTGGAGTTATTGTTTGAATTTTATTGTTCTTCGTGATTCGAACATGATTGTTCGATTTTTGTTGTCTCGATCGTTGTAGTTCGATCGTTTGATGGTTTGGTTTTTGTTGATCTCGTATCGTGATTGTTGAACGTTCAGGCTCCTTCGTAATTCCCTTAAGTTCAGGAAATTAGTCTCGTTTTCGATCTTCCAACCCTTGGGCGGTGGAATTCCGTATTTGTTCAGCGATTGGCTCGCGTTTTGATTGATGTACCGTTGGGTTGGTCAATCATATTGATTTTCGTTCGTTGTGTTTTGTGATTGTTCGGATAATTGACTTGCTATATTATCCGATTGATGACGCTTGTCACTTGTTGGTTTTATTATGTTTCTACCGGTGGCGTTGTGTTGGTCGTCGTGGAGCGTGTTTTCACGCCGTATATTCCTTTGCGTTGCTTGTAACGTTTCACAGTTGGGTGTAAGTTACGCGTTTCTTGTGTATATCGTTGAGTTTTCCTGGCGGGATATTACTTCTCCCTACTTGTTTTAAGTTTCGGGACGAAACTTCTTTTAAGGAGGGTAGTGTGTAATACCCGTAATTTCGATTTCCAGTAATTTCTTTTTTTTTCAACAGAAGTTCATCTTGACGACTCGCTCGTGACTGTTTTGTCATTGTGAGAATGATTAATTCTAAACTTTTTGACATCCGAGTTCGTTTCGGTGTCGTTTTGTTGAGTTCCGTGCTTCTTAGCGACTTTTCCGCACTTGAGTTGCGAATCTCGTCCGGAACTATTTTTTCGAGTTTCTCGTAAGTTCATTTAATGTTATTATTCATGTTGCGAGCTTTGGTTTGGTGTTTCGATTGTGTATCGTGTATTTCGGACGTTTTGGGCCATTTTCGTAATTTCCCAAAGTTTGGGGTAATTAATTCCGTTGTCGAATTTCGACACTTTGGGTGGTCGGAATCGTGTGTTCTCTTATCGCTTAGATTCGGCTTTGCGAGCAATTCGTAACCATATCTTCGATTCATACTCAGGTTCGGATTTCGGGGTCGTCCGGGCCGTCGGAGTGGCCACGACCGAGTCACGGCCGGAGCAGGGCCTGGCCTGGCCGAGTTACGGCCGTAAGGTGCCAGTTACGGCCATACGTGCTCGACAGACTTGGCGGGACGAATGCCAGTTACGGCCGTAAGGCGTGATCGAGTACGACCGTATGGGCGCTGGGCATCGTCCGGACGAAGGCCGGTTACGATCGCAATGTGTGCGAGTTACGGCCGTAAGTGTCCGACATGTGCTAGGCAGATTTTTTGACGAATGCCGGTTACGGCCTTAAGGCCTGCCGAGTACGACCGTAAGGGCCGAGTTACGGCCGTAAGGCACTGCCGGTTACGGCCGTAACCCTGCCGGCTATATATAGCCTAGGCTCGGCCAAACTTTGTTTTTTCTCACCTTTTCCTTATTTTTGTGTGGCTGGCGACGGGAGATTGGGGAAATCGAGTTCTTGGCCGGTTCTAATCAATTCCAAGGCATTTTGGGAGATTCTTGTTGATTATATCATCATCCAATCCGTGTTCTTCGTCGAATCAAAGTATATTTCTTGATTTTCCTTCAAGTTGACTTTTTGGAGAATTTGTTCTTGATTTCGATTCTAGTCCGATTTTGATACATCGGTTGGTGTAGTATGATGTTATTAATCTTGTTCTATGGGTTGTATATCCATATTTCGAGTTTGTTCAACTCGATTAGTGATTCGAGTGTTCTTGGGAGTTATCGAACATTGAGTGTTCGATTAAATGTTCGAATGAGTTCCCTTCGTTAGTTTGTTGGGATTTCCATTGTTTTGGCCTTGATTCTCGTCGTAACCATGTGTTATTGTTCCTTTCGGAGGTTTATAGGTGTTCGAGGATTCCGATGTTGAATCTCGTTGGTGATTGATGATTCGTGTGGTGTTATTCACGTAGTAATTGCGGTGCTATCGCGTTCTTGATAGTGTTTGGGAGTTCGGGGACGTCCGACCGTATTTCATCCATCGTCTTGTTGCGATTGTGGTTTCGAGGCAAGTACCTTGTCCATACAATTCTTGTTTTGTGAAAATTATAATTGGTGATCGTCTTTATGTGTTTGTTTGATTGTTTGAAATGAGTTTTCAAAAGATTCGGCTAGCCTCGTTAAAGGATCACTTTCAAAACGCGTGTGTTTTGTAAATTGTGTGGGTTGTAAGTAACTACGTGAATCCTTTGGATATGTTTGGTGTTGATGTTGCGCTTGATAATGCGTTTGTACGTATATTGCTTCTTTTCGGTGCGTTATGGTTTGACGTGGTGTTTTGCTAAATGTTTGATGCCTCTTGACGAATTGTTTGGATATCCTTGGTGTGATATGTTACTTGTGCTTGATTATTTCGCGGCCAGCCCGGGAGGGTCCGACGGGGCCTCGGGTGGGATTCGTGGCTTCGTCCCGGTCCTAGGTGACGTGTGGTGCTTGATTATTTCGCGGCCATCCCGCGAGGGTCCGACGGGGCCTCGGGTGGGATTCGTGGCTTCGTCCCGGTCCTAGGTGACGTGTGGTGCTTAGTGCGTGTGTATGTTTTGTGAATGTGTTTGCTCACCTCGGGAGGGTTCGACGGGGCCACGGAGGGAGTCTAATGGTTTCGCCCTGGATTCACGAGTGAAACTTCACGAGTGCGTGTGTATGTTTGGTGAATGTGTTTGCTCACCTCGGGAGGGTTCGACGGGGCCATGGAGGGAGTCCAATGGTTTCGCCCTGGATTCACGAGTGAAACTTCACGAGTGCGTGTGTATGTTTGTGAATGTGTTTGCTCATCTCGGGAGGGTTCGACGGGGCCACGGAGGGAGCCCAATGGTTTCGCCCTGGATTCACGAGTGAAACTTCACGGGTGCATGTGTATGTTTTATGTCCGTCGAGGACGCGTGACGTGAGTTTTAAAATTGTGTATTGTTAGTGGTTTTCTATTTGCGAAAACAAAACCTTTGGGCTGTGACCCCTGTTGATTTTGGAAAGACAAGGATTCGGTAATCCTAAATTGTTTTCTATTAAAACTCTCGATGGCATTTTAAACTGTTTTATAAATTGTTTCCCTTTATTTGTGATCTTTCGGTTTTGGAATGTTTACCCAAACTCTTGCCTCGGGAAGTATTTTTCGTTACGTTTGGATCTTTGAGGACTCCTGGTTATTGTTGTTCGTGGAATATGGATTGTATGACTCGTATTTTGCACTTTGTATTTGTACTAGCAAAACAGTGGAGTTTTGCTAACCCCCGAGTATTCGGGGGGTGAATGTCTGTATTGCATTCAGGTTTTGGAGCATAGCATAGGGTCGGCATGAAGGATGATGAAAGATGAACGATACTAATCACACGAGGACCCGATAGATGTTATATTGGTTTAGTTGTATTTTATTTCCGCTGCAGTATTCTTTCCCCATTGTACCGGAGTGTGTTGTATTCGACCCCTGCGTGGGCATGTATTGTAATTGAGTTGTATGTATTTATTGAAAGACCAAATCGGTCTACTGAGTCTTTTTAGCCTTAAAGGCAACGTTGAGTTGTTCGAATTTGTTACCAGCCTGGTAGAACCTTGAGGAAAGATTCTACGGTGTGTAATATCCCTGAGTGGATTGGGGGTGTTACAGTGAACACCGACTCCGGCCGAACGTGTGCTCCATCGAGGACCTTACACACTTCGAGAATTACAAACCGGAACATTTGTTCGTCACCCTAAAACAAAAGGAAAATGACCAATGAAGGATTCAATCACCGAGGAAGAGGAGGGTGAGCTCATAGCCCGTATGCGTAGTATGGAAACCTCTCAAATGGAAATACGTGAATATGTCCGTTCTCTTCGTTCGGTAGTTAAGGGAGTTCACGGGCTACTCGAGGATTTTATCCGTTTCACTCATCCATCCTTTCCGCTCCCTTCCTCTTCATCTGACCAAGCATCCTAGTTCTAGGACTTTGATTCTCGTTGTAGCAAACTTTGTTTCATTTGTTTGTGATGCCTTGTGTCTTGATTGGTTATGTAATGCTTGCATTATTTCCCTTAATAAAATGCTCATTGAATTAGTTTCGCTGTGGTGTTTTGTTTTTGTTTTGTTTTGATAATATGTTCTCTACCATAATTTGTTAAATCTGCAACGATTCAGGGGGAGTTCCTTTTTGTTTCTGTCAAAAAGGGGGAGAAAACACTCCAAAAACAGAACATACTAACATATCGAACAAATCACTTTGATTCGAATTTCTTAAATGGTTTTTGCAGGAATATATTAAATGTTTTGACATCATCAAAAAGGGGGAGATTGTTGACTCAAAAAGTATTTTGATGATAATCTCATTCAAAACATTTAATAAAATCGATCTCAGCAAGCTGTTATATTGAAGGAGAAAACTGGTCTTAGCGCACGCTACATGGTTCAGAGTAGCGGTTGCTATCGAGGCATGTATACAGACAAGTCAACTCAACTGCAGTCTAGTCGGAACCTACCTGATGGATAGTGCACGCAAAAGCTTCACTATTTGCGTACGCTAAAATACCAATATTAGCGCACGCTATACCATATTATTAACGCATGCTATCGCATCTCAAGTCAGAGGACAGTGAAGTCTGGACAAGAAAGAGGACATAATTTGCGCATGCTACGTACTAAGATTTACGCACGCTATTATCAAGAATCAGCGCACGCTACATATAAAATCTTGCGCACGCTACCAGAAATATGTTTGGTAGTCCAGTAGCCACTGGACTCAAATGTGGAAGCTCTTACGTACGTTACTCAGGCTAACGTACATTATCTGGAAGTTGGTTAGCACATGCAACATTATACACATTAGCGCACGCTAAATCAGTTAAAATTCTACCGTTGGATATTCTACCCGTTGGAACGAAGAAGTCAAAAAAGATCCGTGAAATCTGGAAAAGCTGATATTAAATAATACTAGCGCACGCTATGCATAATTGCTAGCGCACGCTAAGTACATTTTTAGCCGTTGGAAAAGAGACGTTGGGGAGACAAACCAACACATTTGAAAGTCAAAGTTGAAGACCTATTGACCAAACATTAGCGCACGTTACTTTGGAATGACTAGCGCACACAAGCCACAGAATTTTACCATTGGAACAGTTTATTATGACCGTTCAGATCAGTCAAAGTCAGAGGCCATTTGCGCACGTTACGGAAGTGCTATTAGCGCATGCTAATAATGAAAATGTCAGAATTCAAAGAAGGACTGAAGCCTATAAATACCTATATCATTTAGGTATCTCACAGACAACTTCAAGCATTCAAGCATACAAGCAATCAAAGCATTCTTGAGCTCAAATCTCTATCTATTACTACATTCTAAGTTGTGAAGAGAAATATACAAAGAGTGAAACACCTTGTAATATTTATTATACTTTGTATTCTTTCATTTGGTTATGAGTGTTGCATCACTCATACGAGAGCTTTAGAGAAACGAATCTAGAGTCACTAATCCGGTGTTATTAGGATCTTTGATCCGGCATTATTAGGATTACACTCCAATATTCGTAAAGTGAGGATTATCTAGTTCCGATAGAACACTAGATAAACAAAGTTTATTTTGAGAGTGGTTGAGCTTTGACCAATAGAAGACAAGCGGTTGTAACGGTTGTTGTACTCGGACCGATCGAAGACGAGTCAAGTGTGTGGTTGTTCTTAAGCCAATAGAAAAAGAAGTCGGAGAGAGGACGTAGGTAAGTTTCCGAACCTCTACAAATCTTTGAGTGTTTTACTTTCCACACTATTTTCTTTTATTCGCGAGAAAGTTCGATATTCCGCATTACCACTATTCAACCCCCCTTCTAGTGGTAAATTTATCTCTTCAAAATGGGTAGAGCTTACATATTTCAAATCGCCCATTTAGTTCTCCTCATTACACCTGGGAGGTTACAACCGCGTTCTGTATGAATTTGAACAGTCAGGATGTACCTGGACTATGTTCAGCTCCTTAACCGCTCGATGAATCTACCTGGACATCCTTATGTGCACATACGAGCCCAAGTACATTGTTGAGCTAGTCCAAAAATTCTTTAGGCAAGCCAAGGTCTAGCCAAGGCTAAGCCCACGACCAGGCCCAAAGAACAGCCCAAACACCACCCAAACCAATTGCTTTGATCCAAGATCCAAGTCCAAGATCAAGACCAAGGTCCACGGTCCACGGCACGCAGCTCGCGACACGCGGCCGTAGTCGAGGCCGAGGCGAGGCGGGCAGGCGGCGGCACGCGCGTGTGCACGTGCGTGGGCTTTAAGCCCAACACATATTCCATTAATTATTACATGAATAATGGTAACTCCTTATATACTTGAATAATGATAGCTCATTCTTCAATGTGGGATAGCCATCCCTCATTTATTCACAATTAAGTGACAAACTTTAATTCACTATTGTCACTCATCGGGAATCGGTTTAGAGAAAGTGAATATACCATGATCATCTACTCGGAACGTAGATCAATCCTATGATATTTAATTTTACAAATAAAACTAAAATTATTAACAACTCCAATAATACCCCACATGAGTGAAAATAGCCCAAATGCAATGTACAGACACAATCTCAGTCCTCAAGAGGCATTAAAGTATACGGATAGGTAGTTCGTGGCTTTAAACCTTCCATAGTTAATACCATCGGGTACACAGGCAAATTAATGGCGTGATGCTTTGAACTATTCCCCCATGGCGTGCACCGAGATAATGGTGCTAACACTTGAACACCTCAACCTCATCCGTTCTCACGTTTTGTGTCCTTTGCGGGCCTTCGACACCTCTTTGGATTCATTAGTGTATGTCATGAAGCGGCCCCCGCTTCTCACTTATATAGGTGATTCTTTACCGAGTATCTAGCCATACTCAACCTCCTAGAGGTCTTTAGGAATCATTAAAAGTCATAGACTTAACCTCACCACTAGGCAAGCTTTCAACACTCAATTGCTATATAGGGAATAAACTTAGATGAGTATTTCACACGAACCCTCATAGCTTAGTTCTCCTATTGAACCAAGTTCTTGGGATCTCCAGTCATCTTGGTTGGGTTACCACTATGATAATTCTCAATTTGTGGATTTTAAACCCATTCCCTCTAGCAATTTATTCATTTGATCACGGTTTAACCTTTTGGTTAGCGGATCTGCTAGATTATTCAATGACCTCACGTAGTCAATAGAGATAATCCCATTTTTAATCGAATGTCTCATGGTATTATGGAGTCTTCGAATATGTCGAGACTTTCTATTATACACGTTACTTCTCGCCCTACCAATAGCAGCTTGGCTATCACAGTGAATCATCACTGCAGGCACTGGCTTTGACTAACATGGAATATCTTCTAGAAAGTTTCTGAGCCACTCGGCTTCTTCACCAGCTTTGTCCAAAGCTATGAATTCCGATTCCATGGTGGATCGGGCTATACACGTTTGTTTCACGGACTTCCACGAGACAGTTCCACTCCCAAATGGTAAACACGTTGTAATATCCGTATTTTTCTTTTCCCGGCACTTTCACGATTTTGTGTTTTTCCTATTTTGGTGGCTCGTGTGTAACTGTATGTGTATTTCGGGAATACTTATTTTCGGATTTATTTTACTCATTTCCGCAATTGTTGGCTTTTCTCTCGCTATTCGGTCGGATTCTCGTAGTTATTGTTTGGAACTGCCGTTTTGGGGTTGTCCTAAATCTATCGTATGTTATTATACGTGTTGTGAGCTTCTGTTTTTTGTTTTGATCGTGTTTCGTGTGTTTTAGGTGTATAAGTCGTTCTGCACCCGACTGCCTAGCGCACGCTATGGATGTTAGTTAGCGCGCGCTAGTATTCTTGTTAGCGCACGCTATGCTTGTTTTGTAGCGCGCGCTAGTGACTCGGGCAGAGCAGTGGCAGTAGTCTGCTTCTGCCCTCTACTCTCTGGAAGAGTTGTTCTAGTGCACGCTAGGGTGTTGTTTTAGCGCACGCTATCGTTGGGCTTAGCGCGCACAGAGTGGCCGGTAGTGCGCGCTAACCCGGCAGTCCAGTACTGGGCAGAATGTTTCTGGACTCGGCTGATGTCTAGGTAACGCATGTTATGGCTCGATAGCGCGTGCTATCAAAAGGCGGTTAGCACACGCTATTTCCTGATAGCGCACGCTAATAGTCCAGAACCGTAGTTTCTGGACTGGGTTTTTGACCGATAGCGCACGCTAACCTTGAAGGTTAGCACACACTAATAACTTTCTGGCTATAAAAACCAGAGAGTTGACCGGGGCAGCTCAATTCTCTTTCTCTTCTTTCCTTCTCCGAGAGTTAGACATTTTAGAGCATTTGGGAGCTTGGAATTGAGCGAGTATCATCATCCATCCAAGATTTTGAGTCCCTAACACCAATTTATCATCATCTAATCATCTTCTACCTATTGAATCAAGATAAATCTTCTAGAACCCTACTTTTGGGCAAATTGGGAGTTTTCGATTTTATTGTCCGATTTATTCCGTGTTGTTAATTAATTCATGATGAATATGATTAATCTTGTTGGTACTCTTGGTTTCCCTATATATTCATGGTATATTTCATGGTATTTACGTAATCGAGAGGGTTTGGTCGTGGTCTGCCCTCGTTGTTGTTCTTGTACGAGTATACATGAATCATAGGCGGGTTTTCGGGTGTATTCCATTTCCATATTCATTTAGAAATGGTTGTGATTGTATTCTTCGAATCATTAGGTTCAGTTTCACCGGTTCCTAGCGGTCGTGTTTGATTCTTCCTTTCCGTTCGTGTCACCGTATATTGATCGAGGCACGTATTCCTTAATGAACTTACACTCTTAACATGGTAGTTTTGCATGAGAATTTTGTGTGTGTGTGTATGTATGCTCACTACGGGTTAGATCTGACGGGGTCTCGGTAGGGGTCCACGGAGGGGTGGGTCCGCGAGCTTGCTTTTAACCACTACGGGTTCGATCCGACGGGGTCTCGGTAGGGTTTCACGGAGGGGTGGGTCCGCGGTTAATTGTGGTGCATTTTGCAAATGTGTTTTGGATTATTGGCGTTTCCAGAAATATGTGTTTCAAATGATGTTTTCTGAATTGCATGCTTTAACTAAATGTGTAAGATGTAAGTTGTTCATTTGGCCTACTTGTACTAGCGAAATTGCTAACCCCTTTGGGACCCGTTTTGTGGAAATTCGTTTTATGAATTTCAGGTCAGGTTCATCGGGACGAGCGGGCGCTGGACCAGTACGCGGATGACGTCCGTGCATGATGATTGTGCATGAGTGGTGTTTTGTTGTTTTCTGTATTTTGATGCGATTATCAACTTTTAAACTCATATAAGTACTCGAGTACTTAAAAGCTTTTGATTGTTTGGGTTGAAAGGTTTCATCTATTATATTTTCATTGGGTGTTTGCGATGTTTATTGACCGGTTGAACCAGGTAGATTATTATTGTTTTGCGTCTTTATGACGAGGTGTTATTATGTCGAATCCACGAGTCGTTGAGTGTGTTTGGCCATCTAGCCTGGTGGGTCCCATATAGGGATCCACGACACTGTAATATACCCCGAATATCTTGGGGGTGTTACAGAAAATGGTATCAGAGAAACTAGGTTTATGGATACCTAGGCTTGTCGGATTATTGGGTCTGGTTGTGTTTCGTTTTTCACATTGTCATCACACTGCCATGATTCTGGTACTTCCAGTGCCTGTAAGTTTTCCTTACTTTTTTCCTTATTTCCTTGTCTCGCACCTTCGATTCTTGATTCGCGATTGTCTTTCTTCTCGTACTTACCATCGAATTGCTTTTGCTACCTATTTAACATCAGTATGGATGCTGGAAGAGGCCGTAGTTGTGGTTATGGATGCGGCCGGGGACGTGGGGCAGCCGGTAAGGCGGCCACGTCATATTCTTCTGGAGCCGGTAGTACCGGTGACCGTCATATCCATGCTTCTACTCAAGATGGCGCCGACCTTGGTGTTGCGGCTGTCATGCAATAGATGGTGAACCAAATGGTGGCAATAGCTCAGGCGGTTCAGAACCCGAATCCGGCCCATGCTGCTCGGGGCGGAGCAGATCGTTGGCTTCAGGATGTCATCAAGATGCATCCCCCTCAGTTTTCGGGACCCTCAGACCCGATTGGCTGGGAAGGGTAGATCAAGAAGATATCCAAGGTCATTATTGACACCAATTGCCCCGAGGATCGCAAGGTCCCTATTGCCTAGTATTTTCTCACTGGGGATGCTACTGTCTGGTGGGAGGCCATTGAGCCCAGGGACCGCGTTCCTACATGGGATGAATTCAATGACCTGATAGAGACCGAATATTGTCCGTGGCCGGTCAAACATTCTCGAGTCCATGCCTTCTTTGATGCTCAGCCTCGGGATATCCCCGCTTCGCAGGCCATTGCTGATTACAATCGGGAGTTGGGCTTCATGAAGGCCCATGTTAGAGAGGAGAGCAACAAGATTTTCCACTTCTCCAAGCGAATGAAATTGTCAATTCGTGACTACATGTCTGGGCTCGTCTGCACCACCTTGAAGGATTATCAGAGTAGAGCCCTTGCTTACGATATGTCTGTGACTGCCAGTGAGGTGGCTCGTGAGAGCAAGAAGCAGAAGTCTGCCGAGAATTTTTCGGGCCACAAGGGTGGGGGTCAGCATAAATCTCAGTCTGCTAACTTTCCCGCTGGTGGTGGTCCAGCTTGTTCTACTGGGGCTTTACATGGAGCTACCAGTACTCCTCCTCGGGATGTGAAGTGTTTTAACTGTGGTCGACCGGGCCACAGTAGTCGTAATTATCCAAGCGCTTTGCTGACGTATAATCGGTGTGGCCAGCCAGGCCAGAAGGCTGCTTTTTGTGCTGTGAGAGAGAGAATTCTTGGTGCCAGGAATTTTATTCCAGCGCCTAGGGAACCAAGTGTGAATCAAGGGCCGTTTGCTTCTCAGTCTCTGCCGAGTGCCAGTCTAGGGAGAGGTTGGGGTCAGCCCGCTAGAGGGGGAGCTTCCAGTGTCGGATCCGCCCATCCGCGTGTTTATGAGATGAGGAGGGCCGATGACCCAGCCGCCACTGTTGCCACAGGTACCGTTCACATTCATTCGCATCCTGTCAGTGTGCTTTTTGATTCGGGTGCTACGCATTCATTCCTCTCTTTGGAATGTGTGCCGCCGTTTGGGTCTTGATTGTTTGTCGCCTTGTGGGCCTTTCATCGTTAAACTTCCTAGCAGTGATAGGATCGTTGGTGATCGGGAGATCCGAGATTGTTATGTGATTATTTGCGAGAGGGCTTGGCTCTCTAATCTTATTGTTGTGGGTATTGAGGGCGAGAATTTAATTGTCGGGGATGATTGGCTCGAGCGGCATGGTGCGATCATGAACCACCACACGAGAATAATCACTATGTTAGCCGAGGACGGCACCGATCACTCTTTCGCAGGGCGAAAGAGGGGAAACCAGAAGTTTGTTATTAACACTTTGAAGGCGATGAGACTCCTGCGGAAGGGGTGTACTGGTTATTGGTGCTACGCCTTGAAGGCGGAGAGTGATGGAGTCTATCTTTCATTGATTCCAGTTGTTAGTGAGTTTCCTGACGTCTTTCCTGACGAGTTACCGGGGTTGCCATCGGACCGTGAGGTAGAGTTTGCTATCGAGTTAGAGCCGGGTGCGGCTCCGATTTTGAAGGCACCGTATTGCATGGCCCCTTCAGAGATGGCTGAGTTGAAGAAGCAGTTGAGTGATCTCCTTGAGTCGGGGTATATTCGACCGAGCACTTCGCTTTGGGGCGCACCAGTTCTGTTTGTGCAGAAGAAGGATGGTTCGCTGCGTTTGTGTATCGACTATCGCGAGCTAAACAAGGTGACCATCAAGAACAAGTATCCCTTGCCGAGGATTGATGACTTGTTTGATCGGTTTCAGGGAGCTGCGGTATTCTCGAAAATCGATTTGAGATCGGGGTACTATCAGCTTCGGGTGAAGGAGTCCGATGTTCCAAAAACAGCCTTCCGGATGAGATACGGACATTACGAGTTTGTAGTTATGCCTTTCGGATTAACTAACGCACCGGTAATGTTCATGCAGTTGATGAACAAGGTCTTTATCGAGTATTTTGATAAGTATGTTGTAGTCTTCATTGACGATATCATTATTTATTTGAGGAACGAGGAGGAACACGCGCATCATCTGCGAGTAGTGTTAGACATTTTGAGGACCAAGTACCTCTATGCAAAGTTCTCGAAATGTGAGTTCTGGCTGAAGGAAGTGATGTTTTTGGGTCACGTGATTTCAGCCGAGGGAGTTTGTGTGGATCCGCAGAAGATCGAGGCATTATTGGATTGGGTACCACCTAAGAACGTGAAGGAGGTCCGTAGTTTCTTGGGTTTGGCGGGCTACTACCGTAGGTTCATCGAAGGTTTCTCAAAACTAGCTCGGCCACTTACACAGTTTCTCCAGAAATCCGAGACGTTCGTCTGGAATGACGAGAGACAGGCGAGTTTTGAGGAGCTGAAGAGGCGTTTGACTTCAGCCCCCATTTTAGCGTTGCCGTGTGGCAACAAGGGTTTTGCCGTTTACATCGATGCTTCAGGTCACGGTCTTAGGTGCGTATTGATGCAGCACGGCAAGACCATTGCGTATGCGTCAAGACAGTTAAGGCCGTACGAGCTCAACTAACCTACTCATAATTTGGAGTTAACAGCAGTTGTCTTTGCACTCAAGATTTGGCGTCACTATCTGTTTGGCTGCACATGTCAGATTTTTACCGATCATAAAAGTCTGAAGTATATTTTTACCCAGCGGGAGTTGAATATGAGTCAGAGGAGATGGTTGGAGTTGATTAAGGATTATGACCTCGAAATCTTTTATCATCCGGGCAAGGCAAACGCCGTGGCCGACGCCTTGAGTCGGAAACCGATTGCGTTGAGGACACTTGAGATTCTTACGTATCAATCTGAGCTTCAGCGGGTTCTGATCGATTTGGATGTTGAGATTTTATTGCCGGGAGAGGTCAGACAAATTTGCGCTTTATAAATTTTGTCGTCACTGGTCGATGAAATTAAACTGAAGCAGTTGGAGGATGTGATGATTACTCAAATCCGAGAGAATGTTCTTAAGGGAAAGTCTCCTGGGTTTGTGATTCACGAGGTTGGTGTGTTGAGATTCCAGAGTCGGCTTTGTGTACCGACCGATTTAGAATTGAGGCAGAGTATTTTGCGAGAGGCCCATGCTACACCTTACTCGGTTCATCCTGGTTCGAGTAAGATGTACAAGGACCTGAGGAGGAATTTTTGGTGGAATGACATGAAGGAGGAGGTCGCACGGTTCGTAGCGAGATGTTTGACTTGTCAGCAGGTCAAAATTGAGCATCAGCGACTGTCTGGATTACTACAGTCACCGTTCCGGAATGGAAATTGGAGGATATTTCGATGGACTTTGTCACGAGTTTGACGAGATCGAGATCGGGCATGAACATGGTTTGGGTGATTGTGGATCGTCTGACCAAGTCGGCACATTTTCTGGGCATCAAGGATACTTGGGGTCCGAAAAAGTTGGCTCGGGTGTTTATTGCGCAGATTGTGAGACTTCACGGTACTCCGAAGTCTATTGTTTTGGATCGGGATGGCCGTTTTGTATCACATTGGCAAGCGGTGCATAAGGCATTGGGTACTCGTTTGCGTCTGAGCACTTCTTTTCATCCTCAGTCGGATGGGCAGTCGGAGCGCACTATCCAGATATTTGAGGCTATGTTGCGCGCTTGTGCTCTCGATTGGAGCAGTAACTGGGATGAGCATTTACCGTTGATCGAGTTCACGTACAACAATAGTTGGCATGCGTCGATTCAAATGGCACCGTACGAGGCGCTTTATGGGAGGCGATGTTGATCTCCGATTTGTTGGAACTAGGTGCCGATTTGGTCGGGACCGAACCGGATATCGCTATGGAGACGAGGCGGAAGGTGGAATTGATTCGGGAAAGAATGTTGACTGCTCAAAGCCGGCAAGTCATATGCTGATGTCCATCGTCGACCTTTGGAATTCGAGGTGGGGGACAACGTTTTGCTAAAGGTGTCACCGACGAGGGGAGTTTTCCGCTTCGCGAAGAAGGGGAAGTTGAGCCCGAGATTTTATAGGACCCTTTTAGATTCTCGAGAGAGTCGGCGAGTTGGCATATCGGTTGGCGTTACCTCCAGCCTTGAGTCACGTTCATAGTGTTTTCCATGTTTCCTAATTAACAAAATATGTCCCAGATCCTAGTCACGTCATCGATTATGGTGAGATTGATATCACTAAGGATATTACTTTCGAGGAGCGTCCCTTGAGGATTTTGGAGCATCGTGAGAAGAGACTGAGGCATAAGACCATTCCCTTGGTCAAGGTGCAGTGGTCGAGGCATGGTGTCGAGGAGGCAACTTGGGAAACCGAGGATAGTATGCGTGCTAGGTACTCCGAGTTGTTATGTTTCTTAAGTTTCGGGACGAAACTTATTTTTAGAGGGGTAGAATGTAATATCCACATTTCTCTTTTCCCGGCACTTTCACAATTTTCTGTTTTTCTTATTTTGGTGGCTCGTGTGTAATCGTATGTGTATTTCGGGAACACTTATTTTCGGATTTATTTTACTCATTTCCACAATTGTTGGCTTTTCCGTCGATATTCAGTTCGATTCTCGTAGTTATTGTTTGGAACCGCCATTTTGGGGTTGCCGTAAATCTATCGTATGTTATTATGCATGTTGTGAGCTTCCGTTTGTTGTTTCGACCGTGTTTCGTGTGTTTCAGGTGTATAAGTCGTTCTGCACCCGACTTCCTAGCACACGCTATGGATGTTAGTTAGCGTGCGCTAGTATCCTTGTTAGCGCACGCTACGGTTGTTTTGTAGCGCGCGATAGTGACTCGGACAGAGCAGTGGCAGTAGTCTGCTTCTGCCCTCTGCTCTATGGAAGAGTAGTTCTAGCGCACGCTAGGGTGTTGTTCTAGCGCATGCTATCATTGGGGTTTGCGCGCGCAGAGTGGCCGGTAGCACGCGCTAACCCGACAGTCCAGTACCGGGCAGAATGTTTCTGGACTCGGCTGATGTCCAGGTAGCGCACGCTATGGCCCGATAGCCCACGCTATCAAAGGGCGGCTAGCGCACGCTAATGGTCTTGAACCGTAGGTTCTGGACAGGGTTTTTGACCGCTAGCGAAGGCTAACCTTGAAGGTTAGCGCACGCTAATAACTCTATAGCTATAAAAACCAGAGAGTTGACCGGGGCAGCTCATTTCTCTTCCTCTTCTTTCCTTCTCCGAGAGTTAGGCGATTTGGAGCATTTGGGAGCTTGGAATTGAGCGAGTATCATCATCCATCCAAGATTTTGAGTCTCTAACACCAATTTATCATCATCTAATCATCTTCTACCTATTGAATCAAGGTAAATCATCTAGAACCCTACTTTTGGGCAGATTGGGAGTTTTCGATTTTATTGTCCGATTCGTTCCGTGTTCTTGATTAATTCATGATGAATATAATTAATCTTTTTGGTACTCTTGATTTCCCTAAGGATTCATGGTATATTTCGTGGTATTTGCGTAATCGAGAGGGTTTGGTTGTGGTCCACCCTCGTTGTTGTTCTTGTACGAGTATACATGAATCATAGGCGGGTTTTCGGGTGTATTCCATTTCTGTATTCGTTTAGAAATGGTTGTGATTGTATTCTTCGAATCGTTAGGTTCGGTTTCGTCGGTTCCTAGCGGTCATGTTTGATTCTTCTTTTCCGTTCGTGTCACCATCTATTGATCGAGGCAAGTATTCCTTAATGAACTCTTAACACGGTAGTTTTGCATGAGAATTGTGTGTGTGTGTGTATGCTCACTACGGGTTAGATCCGACCGGGTCTCGGTAGGGGTCCACGGAGGGGTGGGTCCGCGAGCTTGATTTTAACCACTACGGGTTAGATCCGATGGGGTCTCGGTAGGGGTCCACGAAGGGGTGGCACTACCAATATCGGGGGTTTAGCCGACGACTTAAAGTCGTCGGCTAAAGGTCAATGTCGTCAGCTAATCCCCCAGTCGTCGGCTAAAAAACCGTCGGCCGATATTTGTCGGGCAAGGTTTAGCCGACGACTTAGTCGTCGGCTAAAGTTCAAAGTTTAGCCGACCACTACGACAATGTCGTCGGCTAAAACCTGTTTATTAAAAAAAAAGACACTTTAGCCGACGACTTTTTTAAATGTCGTCGGCTAAAACCTGTTTATATAAAAAAAAAAAGACACTTTAGCCGACGATGGTTTTAAATGTCGTCGGCTAAAACTTTTTTTTAAAAAAATAATTTACTTTAGTCGACGACCTTTGGAAAGTCGTCGGATAAAACCTAATATGAAAAAAAAAATTAATTCAGATTTTGGGATCCCAAAACCTGTATTTTTTGCACCTGCAATTTTTATACACCAGCTCCCATTATCAACAACAATCAACGCGCAACACATTCAACTAATACCATCAATAATATGCCCAACATTATATGCAACACAACGCACAACACATTCAAGAACATTAATTTCATCAATATACTAGTAGCGTCAACAAAATCACTTACACAATTCTAACACAAATATAAATATACAAGAGTACTACAACACAACTACAATCCACTACCAAAATCATCTAAATGTCGAAATGTAGTAGTAGAAGGATTACCACCATCCCCTAGATCCTCGTCACGAGGCTATGAAGATGGGGTCTGTCCGAAGAGAGAAGGCGGTGGAGCAGGTGCCTGCAGTCCATCCTGAGTAATGGTCTGAGTCAGCGTCATCATGTAGTCCATCATGGCCTGTTGCTGTCTCTGGAAACTCTCTAACCGCGACTCAGTCCTCTGCTCGCTCTCATGTAACCGCGTCTGAGTCCTCCTTTCATTCTCAGCTCGGAGCTCCCTCTCCACCCTCAACTGCTCCTCGAGATAGGCAGTCCGTGCATCCCGTCCGCGAGGGCGCTGGAAGCCGGGGGTATCTTTCAATACACGGTGACCCTCGGCTCCCATCATCTTAGTGCGGTACCGACTACCTCTAGGAGGGTAGACGGTACCCCACACCCTAGCGCGAACATAAGGATCGACCTGATCGATCTGTCCAATGGCAGAATCCAGGTCGGTCTCCGCTAAGTCCGGATACAGCTCCCGAGCAATCTCAGAAAGCATTCTCTGAGACTCCTCCCGCACACGCTCCCAAGTTAATATGAAAATAAATATATCAATATCAATAAAAGTATGATACAAAGGCATTTATTTTATTACCAAAATAAAATAAAAAAAGACTTATATGCTCCTTGGGACGGTTCGGATATGCTTTCTGAGTCACGTAGGCAAATGCGTCCAACGAATCAGAAGAAATGGCCTCGTGCGTAACTCTGGCTAACGACCGGGAACCCAGACTGTGATGGTCAGTCAGACCAGCACGATTGGTCGTGTTGTCAAGCTAGTCGCCTTCAAAAAAATATTATTAAGAATCGAGTTTATATTTAGAATTCAAAAAAACTAAAAACTGAAATATTATTAATTTTTATTAAATACTAGCAGTTTTTTTAATAAATAAAATACAATATTCAGATTTTTATTTTTTTATGGAAAATAATATTCTAGTTTTTATTTTTATTAAAACAATTTATAAATAATATCCAGAGTTTATAATTTTTTTATTTCCACTTTTGAATAAAAAATTCCAATTTTTTAAGATTAATAATATTCTAGAATTTAAAAAAAAATACCTGAAGTTCCGATTTTTTCTAATTTAAAAAAATCGGAACTTCAAGTATTTTTTAAATTTTGAAACATTAATTTAAAAAAATCGAGTTTATATTTAGAATTCAAAAAAAATAAAAACTGAAAAAAAAAGAATGAAATGAGGGTATTTTAGTCATACCATGAACTCCGGGTCGCGAAAATGGGCGTGTAGCCACTTCCATTCGTACTCCAGGAACTTGAATTCTTCCGGGGTAGCCTCTCGGTATCACCTCAGTCATCTGAACATGTGCATCTCATTTTTTCAAGATTTGTACCTACAACACACGTTGCACAACATATATTATTCGCAAGAAAAAAAATTACGCAAACAATGTAGATACAAAATAAATTAAAATGACTTACTTGGTAGACTGCACCTCGTCACACCAAGTACGTAGTAGAGAGTCGGGAATGACAGACCACACCTATGAACAGCATAAATACGCAATAATTTAAAAACATCACATATTGCATTTTGAAGAACTACGTGTTGATTGAAAAACACTTATTAAATATTTATTAACTTACCGACATAGCATTGTTCAAAGCATCTTTCACGCACTGCGGCACGTCCCCCCAATCGGGCCACAAAACGGGGACTCTATCCCGAATGAAAAAGCCAACATTACGTCTATATGACGCCGTAGCGTCAGAAGACATCACTGGCCGGCCGTGTCTGTCTAGAGGAATCTCGTAACGGCCATGCTTACTTACGTACGAGTCGAGCGCCAGACCCTTTGCTGGGCCACGAGTCTTCTTCTTTTTCTTCTCCTCCTCGACTACATTTTTCCCCTTCTCCTTCTCCCTCTCTATCTCCTCGTACAATTTCGTCTTCGAAACCCGACAACTCCGCCAACTCATGTTGTCTGGCCAAGACTCGTAGACATATGCCTCGTTAGGGCTAATCAATTGAACGGGAACTCGGACTCCCGTCTCATCGACCTCTGGAATAGTCGGAACCATCGGAGGCATGAATAGAGTCGGCGATGGACCGTGGGGCACCACGGACGAGGAACTCCATACATCTCCTGGTGTGTGAGGGCTAGACATGGGTCGGTGGATGGGAGGCATACGAGTCTCTGTCTGCGAGGGGGTCGACCGTGGTGTCTGAAAGGATAAACGCCGCGCTAGTGCAGCGGGCTCATCTGTCGCTCTAAAAAAATCATCAGCGTTCATGCCGGTAGCTTCTAGTATCTGGCGGTCACGAACGCTACTCTGAGATATGTATAGTGTAGCGTGATCCGCCTTACTAGAGGCTGCCGAACTTCCCCCCAAATCGGGAGTGGTCGACTTTGTCGACTTCTTCCCCAACGCTTTCTTTATTCTATCCATAATCTAAACAAATTCATCAAATACACAACTCAACACAACAGTAATTATCAATGCCATACCACGTTAATCTTTCGATTAACGTCGGCTATACAATTCCTTCCGCCTCAAACAAATTCATCAAATATTTCATCCTAAATCATTAAACAATTTACCTGATTCATCAAATAATCTGAACAAATTCATCAAATTTACAACTCAACACAACAGTAATTATCAATGCCATACCACGTTAATCTTTCGATTAACGCCGGCTATACAATCCCTTCCTCCTCAAAAAAATCATCAAATTCACAACTCATTAAATAAAAAATATTGAAAATACTAAATTCATCAAATATTGCATCACAACTCATTAAACAATTTACCTAATTCATCACATAATCTAAACAAATTCATCAAACAAATATAATAAATTCATCAAACAAAATAAAAAAAAAAAAGGAAAAGGGTTACCTGTCGGGAGGCGGTCGGATGGCAGGCGGAGGGCGTCGGGCCGGCAGCGGGACGAGGGCTGTAGTACAGGCGGCGGGACGGCGGCCGGGCGGGCGACGGTTGGATGACGGGGGTTGGGGGCTGGGTGACGGGCGGCGGGACGGGGCTAGGTGACGGGCGGCTGTTGGACGGGCGGTTGGGTGACGGGGGATGGGGGCGATCGGGCTGCAGTTGGGTGAGGGAAGGAGAAAATAATACTAGAAAGAAGGAGAAAACATATAAAATGTAGGGGGTTTAGCCGACGACAAGATCTACGTCGTCGGCTAAAGTGTTTTAAAAAAATATATTATACTTTAGCCGACGACTTTCCAATAGTCGTCGGCTAAAGCCCAAGTATGACACGGGCCGTGTAGTCTAACACGGTCGGGTCAGGCATACAGTCTGTTTCACTTTTTGGGCAGGTTCGACACGGGCCGTGTCATTTGACACGGTCGGTGGTTTAGCCGATGAGAATATCTATGTCGTCGGCTAAAGTATACCATTTTTTTTTTAAAAAACTTTAGCCGACGGCTTAGATATTGTCGTTGGCTAAATCCCCTACCGTGTAAAATGACACGGGCCGTGTCGCACCTGCCCAGAAAGTGAAAACAGACTGTATGCGTGACCCGACCGTGTTAGACTACACGGCCCGTGTCATAGTTGGGGTTTAGCCGACGACTATATTTCCAGTCGTCGGCTGAAGTATAATATATATTTTTTAAAACACTTTAGCCGATGACGTAGATCTTTTCGTCGGCTAAACCCCCCGATTTTTTAATAATATTATTAATATTATATTAATGTTTTGATTATTATTATTACTATTTTTTTAATTATATTTAATATATGAAAATATACATCTAATAAATTTATGGCTCATAGTTTGAGTCATCACTACAGTCTGTCTCATTACCTGAGTTGATATCCGACAACATATGCCTCAAGTCGTCCACATTATCGTCATCAGAATTTTTAAGTAATTCGTTTGTATCAACGTCAACGTACCCGCGAGCATCACCATGGAGTCGGACGACTCGTCCTTCAGGAACATTATTCATTTTAATTGTCACCTCGCACCATATCGCATGACAAGTTGATGTCTTTCCAGTACTGAACTTCTGGACAATTGAGCAATATCCACCAATGTGCAATTCGTGACTCGTACGGGTCTAATTGTCTTCCTGGAAACCTCCCATAGACGTCAACCTCAGTGGATATGATAGAAAGATTGAATTGTATTTTATCTGCTGGAATAGAGCGGGAAGGGGGCTCGAAGGTGCCCAAATACAACTGTATGCGTAATACACTCCGACGCAAGATAAGATTCTGCAATGCATCCTTCCGGTGTAGACTTATTGGCCACGGAGTCTTTGTAATCACCGAGTTGCCTGTAATATTGTCATTGTGTTAGAAATCATACTTAATTTGACAATATATATATATAGGTAACATAATTTTGTATGATATATATATATGTATATCATACAAAATTATGTTACCTTTCAACCGGGTACATCCACGTGTAGTGCACTGGACCAGTGACCAATAACTGCCGCGGAAGGTGGATCATGAGGTGAGGCATGAGGTCAAAAAGGTTTGGAGGAAATATTCGCTCAAACTTGCACAAGATATAGATGATCTCATCTTACATTTTACACAAATCAGGTCTCTTCACTTCTCTCGTACATAATTTCTGGAAAAATCTTGACAATGCAACACACGGCTCGACCACATGTTTTGGTAAATACGGTCGAATTAATACCGGAAATAGGCGTTGGAGTAGGATATGACAATCATGACTCTTCAAACCAGTTAACTTGTTCTCCTTGAAATTAACGCATCTTCCTATATTTCCAGCATACCCGGTAGGATACCTAGCAGTCTTTATCCACCAAAATATCTCAGCTCTCTGCTCGGCAGTGATGGTGTAAGCTGCCTTAGGCATTTTTTGTTTTCCCTTGACTGTTTTCAACCACAAATGTTTTCTTATGCTCATTTCTTCCAAACCATTGCGTGCTTTTGGCCCGTCTTTGGTCTTTCCATCCCAACATAAGGTTGTCCCAACCACACTTTCGCAAACATTCTTTTCAATGTACATGACATCCAAGAAGTTACTTATCAGTAACTTGGACCAGTAAGGCAATTCCCAGAATATAATTTTGTGCGACCAATACTTATACCTATCGGGCCTTTCAGGGGTTGCTGCAATCACATCAGGATGGTTGCTAGGCTGACCAAAATCATACTCATTAAGAATCGATAGTATTTCATCACCTGTCCACTGTCGTGGTGGCTCTACAGTGCCATCAAATGCTGCAGCATCCATACAACACTCATGTTCCCTCTCAAGCCATACCCGATGACGCATTCGGATAATTTTCCTACAGTGGTACCTAGCACAATCTGCATTCAAACACACTGGATAACCTCTATATCCGCTAATAACAGATCCAGACAGCATTCCATATACAGGAAAATCACTAATAATGCCAATACACATGACGTGCAAGTAGAACATCTCGGACGAATAACTGTCGTACGTGGGATGACCTTGCTCCCACAACAATTTCAGCTCCTCTATCAAAGGTCTCATATACACATCGATACACTTTCCCGGATATCCCGGCCCCGGGACTAACAAGGTCAACATATTATACTCCTTCCACATACACATCCACGGAGGAAGATTGTAAGGAATCACTACAATAGGCCATATGGTATATGAAAGACTCATGTTACCAAAAGGGTTGAAACCATCAAATGCAATCCCGAGCCTCACATTTTGGATATCTGAAGAAAAATTCGGATACTCCCTATCTATATGCTTCCACGCCTCTCTATCCGAAGGGTGTATCATAGTATCCCTGTCATTAGTGCGCGGCTCGACATGCCATCTCATTGCTTTTGCCGTGTGAGGAGACATAAAAAGCCGTTCCAACCTGTCCTTCAGTGGAAAATACCAAAGTACCTTCACCGGTTTCTCTTTTCCAGAAGGAGTGATCCTATATCTCTCTGTATCACATACAGGATATCTCGTGAGGTCTTCATTAGGATGCCCCCAGAATAGAACACAATCATACATGCAGACGTGGATCTTAATGTAGGAAAGACCAAGATCTTTCAAAATTCGTCTCATGTTTGTATATGTATTAGGAAGATGATGACCCTGTGGAAGCATATTACTCATAAGCTCCAAGTAATCATCCACAGACTTGATGGATGATCTGTTTTCCACCTTTAATCTCATCATTTCCATGACACAATCAAGAACAGTCATGTTACACCCTGGGTAGAGAGGGGTCTGTTGGAGTTGAATTAGCTTGTTGTACCTGTCAAGCCCAGCAGTATTGCAAGGCAATGGTCTACGGGGTCGTAGGATTGGCTCAGTTAGTATAAACGTCTCGGAAAAACCAAACACATCATCAATCAACCCCCTCTTCGGATCGGTGAACCCGTCGTTACCACTAAATTGTCCGTGATCATACAGAATAACAGAATTCGGTGCTTCACCGTGGTATATCCAACATGTATATTTACTCCAAAAACCATTCTTCTTTAGGTGTTCCCAGACCTCATCAAATGACAAACGATACATATCACTGCGACATCTACATTTATTACACGGACAACAGTGCAACGTATTACCACTGTCGTGCTCTTTTACAAATCTCATAAACTACTTCATCCCATCCATTACACTTGGATCCCATTTTCGTAACCCAATCCAACTCTTGTCCATCCTGAAAATGTATAAATTTTCCAATATTAATCCAACTAACTATTATTGTTCAAATTATAAATGAAATCACAACAAATAATTAATCAAAATGATTATCATCATTAAACTTAATCGTTATACATAAAAGCTTTCGAATGTACAACATGAATAATACAAAGTTTTGAAATCACAATGAAAAATACAATAAAATACCTACCTTAATCGAAATGGTGATTATTACAACCGGTAGAAACCTTCGTCACTCCAGCTAGCACAACTCAAAGTAGCAACACAAACTCAAAAAATACACAAAGGGATTTCCAAGAACCGGGTTGATCTTTTTCGCAAGGTTGCAATACTCAAAGTAGCAACTCACAAGCTTTTTTCGGGAATAACTGACAGGGTCGGGAATAGAAAGGTGCTCTTTAGCGGGGAGAGGGGCAAGATTGGGTTGGTGTTCCGAAAACTATATATAATTTTTACTTGGAGGTTTAGCCGACGACTTGATCTAGGTCGTCGGCTAAACCCCATTTTTTTTCGAAAGGGGTTACCCGACGACCTAGATCTTTCCATCGGCTAAAACATTTTTTTTGGGGAAAGGGTTTAGCCGACGACCCAGATCAAGTCGTCGGCTAAAACTTTTTTTTTTTCAGAAAAGGGTTTAGCCGACGACCCAGATCAAGTCGTCGGCTAAAATGTCTTTTTTTTCGTCGGCTAAACAATCTCAAGAGTCGTCGACTAAACCTCTTTAATATAGCCGACGACTATGTTTCACTATAGCCGACGACCTAGATCAAGTCGTCGGCTAAAACTGTTTAGCCGACGGCAACATGAGTCGTCGGCTAAAGTGGAAAGTTTAGCCGATGACACTTTAAAGTCGTCCGCTGTTTTTTTACGGGTCGTCGGCTAAAGTGTTAATTTTGGTAGTGTGGGTCTGTGGTTAATTGTGGTGCATTTTGCAAATGTGTTTTGGATTATTGGCGTTTCCGGAAATGTGTGTTTCAAATGATATTTTGTGAATTACATGCTTTAACTAAATGTGTAAGATGTAAGTTGTTCATTTGACCTACTTGTACTAGCGTAATTGCTAACCCCTTTGGGGACTCGTTTTGGAGAAATTCGTTTTATGAATTTCAGGTCAGGTTCATCGGGACGAGCGAGCGCTGGACCAGTACGCGGATGACGGCTGTGCGTGATGATTGTGCATGAGTGGTGTTATGTTGTTTTCTGTCTTTTGATGCGATTATCAACTTGTAAAATCATAGAAGTACTCGAGTACTTAGGAGCTTTTGATTGTTCGGGTTGAACGGTTTCATCTATTATATTTTCATTGGGTGTTTGCGATGTTTATTGACCAGTTGAACCGGGTGGATTATTATTATTTTGCGTCTTTATGACGAGGTGTTATTATGTTGAATCCACGAGTCATTGAGTGTGTTTGGCCACCTAGCCTGGTGGGTCCCATGTAGGGATCCACGGCGCTGTAATATACCTCGAATATCCTGGGGGTCTTACACACATAACCACTTGTAGAAAATGAACTATTCGTATCGGATATCCAATTCGCATCACAGTACCCTTCAAGTACTCAGGGGTATCTCGAATAGTGTAACCCAAGGTTTTGAGTATATTTTAAGTACATCAAAACTCTAACGAGAGCTTTCCAATGCTTTTTGCTTGGATTGCTCGTGTAACGACTCAATTTGTTCACAGCGCAAGCTAAATCGGGTCGAGTGCAATTTGTAAGATACATTAAACACCTAATGTCTCGCGCATATTCTTCTTGTTCAACGGGCTCCCCTTGATTTTTGCTCAAGTGATCATTCAACTCTATTGGGGTCTTAGCCGGCAAGCCATCAAAAGCATTAAACTTCTTGGGAACTTTCTCGGCATAGTGAGATTGTGTCAAGATGATTCCATCAGATTTTCTCAAAATTTTTATTCCAAGAATCACATCGGCTAGCCTCATGTCTTTCATGTCAGAATTTCTTTTTAACATGTTCTTAGTGACGTTAATCACTTGTATATTGCTAACCCATGATTAACATGTCATCTATATAAAAAGACACACATTAACATAGCCATTATTAGTGTTCTTAATATAAACAAATTTATCGCACTCGTTTATTTTAAAACCATTTGATAACATTACATTATCAAATTTGAAGTGCCACTGTAGTGGATCTTCTCTCAATCCATATAGAGACTTAACCAATTTGCAGACCTTTTTCTCTTGTCCAAGTACTACAAACCCTTCAGGTTGTTCCATATAGATCTCTTCATCTATATCCTTGGATTACCCTGCCCCCGCAAACCAGCTCTTTTTCAGCAAGAGTACCGTTCAGAAAAGCAGTCTTAATATCCATTTGATGAATCTCAAGATCGTGCAAATCAGCAATCACGAGAATCACTCGAATAGATGTAATTCTCGTTACAGGTGAATAGGTATCAAAAAAATCGTACCCTTCCTTCTGCTTGAAACCTTTGTCTACTAAACGAGCTTTATACTTATCAATTGACCCAGCAGCCTTTTACTTTCTTTTAAGGATCCATTTTCATCCTAAGGGCTTACAACCTTCAGGTAAATCAACCACAACCCAAGTTTGGTTTTGTAAAATTGAGTCAATTTTGGTTCTTCATCCAACATGAATGCTATGTAGTCAGGTCCAAATGTCTTTGGTTTCCTAACCCTACTACCACGTCTCGGTTCTACCTCTTCCAGATTAGTTCTCGATCACTTATGTGATTTTGGATCTACATCCATGGGTTTTGAACTTGTTTCTTCATTTTCAACTCTATTGCTAGAATTGTTCTCAACTTTATCATTGTCCTTACAAGGAAGTTTTCAAAGAATACAGCATTCCTTGATTCAATTGTTGTTCCCATAGTCATTTATGGTACTTCTGACTTGTGGATAACAAACCGATAGGCACTACTGTTCAGTGCATACCCAATAAAGATACAATCGACCGTCTTAGGACCGATTTTAACTTGTTTAGGTAGAGGCACCTCAACCTTCGCCAAACACCCCCACACTCTGAGATATTTGTATGAAGGTTTTCTACCTTTCCACAACTCATAACGAGTAACATCCTTACCTTTGCGTGGAATATTGTTCAATATGTAGTTGGCTGTCAAGACAGCTTCTCCCCACATGTTCTGGGGTAACCCTGAACTAATAAATAAGGCATTCATCATATCTTTAAGTGTTCGATTCTTATGTTCAGCAACGCCATTAGATTGTGGTGGATATGGAGCTGTTGTTTGATGAATTATACCACTTGCGTTGCATAATTCCTCAAACAGGGCTACATATTCGCCACCTCTATCGCTCCAAACCATCTTAATACGACAGCCTAATTGATTCTCGGCTTTATTCTTGAAGTTCTTAAATGCTTCAATAGCCTCATCTTTACTTCTCAAAAGATAAAGATATATCGTGTGCAGTCATCGATAAAAGTAATAAAGTACTTCTTACCACCTCTAGTTTGCACAAACTTTAAATCACACACGTCTGTATGAATTAATTCACGGGGCTTCGTGTTCTGTTTTACCGAATGAAATGGAAGTTTCGTCATTTTTGCTTCAACACAAATCTCACATTTGTTTTGAGTATTGACTTCATTTAATTTTAGAAATCTAAGTTTACTAATCTTTTTATAGCATTTAGATTCACATGTCCTAATCTACAATGCCATAAATCAGAACACTCAGTCAAATAAGAGGAAGCAGTAGCACTTTTATTAGCATTTGCAGACTTGGTTACATGGCGTATAGCTAAAGCATTGAGTTTAAAGAGTCCCTCCGTGAGGTAACCCTTACCAAGAAACCTATCAAACTTTTTTATGATAATTCTATCTGACTCAAACACTAGTTTAAACCCCTTATTAACTAGTATACAGCCCGAGATCAAGTTCTTCCTCATATTCGGAACATGAAGCACATTCTTCAAGGTGAGTGTCTGTTCGGACATAAGTTTGAGGTCCACTTCTCCAACTTCGATAATCTCAGATGAAGCTGGATTCCCCATGTTGAGCTTCCTCCCCTCAACAGCTTGATAGTCCTTAAACTGGCTGCTATCGGCACCAACATGGGCGATCGCACCAGTGTCGACGTACCAACCACCTTGGTTCTCAACGTGGTTGACCTACTCAGTGACCACAACAGCAAGGTCATCCTCTTTCCATTTGCCGTTAATATTGGCGATGTTGGCAACATGTTTCTTCTTTTTGTTGGCCTTCGTCTTTCGGCAGTCGTTCGCCGCGTGCCCATGTTTGCCACAGTTGAAGCAATCGCCATCAAACTTTTTGGTTGGTTATTTCCCTTTGTTCTTGTTTTGGACATTTGGGTGAGATCGTTTATTGGAGGGACCACGTTGCTCCAACAGATTGGCCGTAGCATCGATCAGACCTTTTGGTTTATGATCATTCTTGCGCTCGTGGGACTCGATGTGCAATTTCACAATCAAGTCTTCAAGAGTCATATCCTTTCGCTTGTGCTTGAGGTAGCTCTTTAAGTCTTTCCAACTGGGGGGCAACTTCTCGATCACAGTTGCAATAGTGAAAGCGTCCAACAGGACCCTTCCCTTGGCATAGAAATCATGAATGATGAGTTGGAACTCTTGCACTTGTTCCATGATTGGCCTTGAGTCAACCATCTTGTAGTCCAAATACTTGGTGACTACAAACTTCTTTGTACCTGCATCATCACTATGGTACTTCTTTTCAAGTGCATCCCACATCTCTTTTGATGTATTTACAACAGAGTATACATTGTACAAACTATCCTCTAAAGAATTCAGAATAAAGTTTTTACAAAGATAGTCTTCATTGTGCCAGTTGTCATAGGCAGCTCGGACTGTGAAACTAGTCTCTTGAGCACTTGGTGCCGGTGGCGCATCTTCCTTAAGGAAGTTTGCAAAGCCTAGTGTTGTCAAATAGAACAATATCTTTTGTTGCCACCATTTAAAGTCGGCTCCACCAAACTTTGGCGGCTTCTCGGCGGTAGGCATCATCCTAGGCCCTGAGGATGTTCCCAAAAATAAACCACTCATGTTGAACCCATAGGCTCCAACACTAGATCCTAACATGGATCCTACGGTACCACTAAAGTGGAACCAACGGTGACACTCGAAGTGGATCCACCGGTAGTCAGAAAGGGGTTCGAAAACACCTATGGAATTGTTTATAAGGTAGTTGAGCTCATCATATTTGACATAGTTGCAGCAAAGGAGTTTGCCATAGTCGAGGCGGCGGTCGCGGAGGCAGTGGTAGCAGCGGTGTTCGAGTCAGTGAAAGCGGTAGTCAACATCTCTAGTTGTTGAATTTAGTAGGGACACCAAGTAAAATATTTCGTCTTACGCTTGTTGGAAACTTGTGTTCGAGAAAAACTTTCCGGTCGAAAACCAAATTACAACTTGAAATGAAAATACGGAATACAACTTTAAACTGAAATACAACTCAAGGTAGAACAGAAATACACGAAATAGAAATTACAGGTTTAGAAACTGAATTAAAATGAAAAACAAAAAAGAAATAAAAAGACACAAAACCGTAAGATATAGCCGAGTCGAGGAATCCTCTATCCGTAAGACGAAGTACGCCCTGGTAGTGCTCTCGGTTCTGACGTATCGCCTCCAAATATAAAACGGCAATGTCTCGGAGGTAGTAGCACCAGACACCCACGAGCTCCGACGAACCGAAACGAGATGACGAAAAAGCTTTACAATGAACTAAGAACTATAGGCATAGAAAACTTTTTGCTGTATGCTGGAGTATTTTCGAAAATTACATGTACTGATGCAGAGGGATGCATGCCTATTTATAGGCCATCTCACTCTGCAGGGAATTAACACAGCCACTAATGGCTATCATAATGCAGGCATTTATGCTGCATTATGCTCAAGAGTTTCGAAATTCAAATAAGCAGAGGTTACAGATTTATAATCGCCCATTTACTCCTCCTCATTACACCTGGGAGATTACAGCCGCGTTCTGACTGAATTTGAACAGTCAGGATGTACCTGGACTGTATTCAGCTCCTTAACCGCTCGAGGAATATACCTGGACATCCTTATATGCACATACGAGCCCTACTACATTGTTGAGCTAGTCCAAAATTTCTTTAGGGAAGCCCAGGTCTAGCCGAAGGCCAAGCCCACGACCAGGCCCAAAGAATAGCCCAAAGACCAATTGCCAAGATCCAAGTCCAAGATCAAGGCCAAGGCCAAGGCCAAGGCCAAGGTCCAAGGTCCAAGGTCCACAGCACGCGGCTCGCGGCACGTAGCCGCGGTCGATGCCGAGGAGAGGCGGGCGGGCGGCGGCGCGCGTGTGTGCGCGCGCGTGGGCTTTAAGCCCATACACATGTTCTATTAATTATTACTGAATAATGGTAACTCCTTATATACTTGAATAATGATAGCTCATTATTCAATGTGGGATAGCCATCCCTCATTTATTCACAATTAAGTGACAAACTTTAATTCACTATTTCTCACTCACCGGGAATCGGTTTAGAGAAAGTAAATATACCACGATCATCTACTCAGAACGTAGATCGATTCTATGATATTTAATTTTACATAATAAAATTAAAATCATTAACGATTCCAACAATCCCCCACATGAGTGAAAATAGCCCAAATACAATATACAGACACAATCTCAGTCCTCAAGAGGCGTTAAAGTATAAGGATAGGTAGTTCGTGGCTTTGAACCTTCTATAGTTAATACCATCGGGTACACAGGCGGATTAGTGGCGTGATGCTTTGAACTATTCCCCCACGGCGTGCACCAAGACAATGGTGCTAACACTTGAACACCTCAACCTCATCCGTTATCACGTTTTGTGTCCTTTGCGGGCCTTGGACACCTCTTTGGATTCATATGTGTATGTCATAAAGTGGCCCCCACTTCTCACTTATATGGATGATTATTTACCGAGTATCTTGCCATACTCAACCTCCTAGAGGTCTTTAGGAATCATTAAAAGTCATAGACTTAACCTCACCACTAGGCAAGCTTTCAACACTCAATTGCTCTATAGGGAATAAACTTAAATGAGTGTTTCACATGAACTCTCATAGCTTAGTTCTCCCATTGAACCAAGTTCTTGGTATCTCCAGTCATCTTGGTTGGGTTATCACTATGATAATTCTCAATTTGTGGATTTTAAACCCATTCCCTCTAGCAATTTATTCATTTGATCACAATTTAACCTTTTGGTTAGCGGATCCACTAGATTATCCAATGACCTCACATAGTCAATAGAGACAATCCCATTTTTGATCAAACGTCTCATGGTATTATGACGTCGTCGAATATGTCGAGACTTTCCATTATACACGTTACTTCTCGCCCTACCAATAGCAGCTTGGCTATCATAGTGAATCATCACTGCAGGCACTGGCTTTGACCAACATGGAATATCTTCTAGAAAGTTTCTGAGCCACTCGGCTTCTTCACCATCTTTGTCTAAAGCAATGAATTCCGATTCCATGGTGGATCGGACTATATATGTTCGTTTCGCAGAATTCCACGAGACAGTTCCACCCCAAATGGTAAACACGTAACCACTTGTAGAAAATGAACTTTTTGTATCGGATATTCAATTCGCATCACAGTACCCTTCAAGTACCCGGGGGTATCTCGAATAGTGTAACCCAAGATTTTGAGTATACTTTAAGTACCTCAAAACTCTAACGAGATCTTTCCAATGCTCTTTGCTTGGATTGCTCGTGTAATGACTTAATTTGTTCACAGCGCAAGCTAAATCGGGTCGAGTGCAATTTGTAAGATACATTAAACACCCAATGACTCGTGCATATTCTTCTTGTGCAACGGGCTCCCCTCGATTTTTGCTCAAGTGATCATTCAACTCTATTGGGGTCTTAGCCGGCAAGCTATCAAAAGCATTAAACTTTTTGCTAACTTTCTCGGCATAGTGAGATTGTGTGAAGATGATTCCAACAGATTTTCTCAAAATTTTCATTCCAAGAATCACATCGGCTAGCCCCATGTCTTCCATGTCAAAATTTCTTTTTAACATGTTCTTAGTGTCGTTAATCACTTGTATATTGCTACCCATAATTAACATGTCATCTATATAAAGATACACAATAACATAGCCGTTATTAGTGTTCTTAATATAAACACATTTATCACACTAGTTTATTTTAAAACCATTTGATTACATTACATTATCAAATTTCAAGTGCCACTATAGTGGAGCTTGTTTCAATCTATATAGAGACTTAACCAGTTTGCAGACCTTTTTCTCTTGTCCAAGTACTACAAACCCTTCAGGTTGTTCCATATAGATCTCTTCATCCAGACCGTTCAGAAAAGCAGTCTTAACATCCATTTGATGAATCTCAAGATCGTGCAAAGCAGCAATCGCGAGAAACACTCGAATAGATGTAATTTCTATATTATTGTATATCACTGGCATTGTGATTTGGTATATAGAATAATAGTCCTTGCATTTGAGAGCGAACATTCTACTCCTTATGGAGATAATGAGATAGGCACTAGAAGTGTTTAGAGCTCGAATGCTTAATTAGTTCGCAAGTCGATAAAACTTAATTGGGCAGTAAGTTTAGACAAGACTTGTATAACGTGTACTTTGACATGTAGAGTGTTTGTCTTCACTAACAGTTAGTGGGAGCACACGTTATAGGTATACTAATAGGATTAGTATACTCGAATACGACTCAACTCGATTCGGTCACATGGAAATCACTCAGGGATTGTCAATGATTAAATCGAAAGATTGTGATAGGTATACGTGGACCTTTGACTTGAGGTTTCAGTAGGAGATGTGCTTGTGAAATTAAGTTAGTCATTAGAGTAGTTCTATCCAATCGCCAGTTGGTGGGTCAACCTCGAAATGCAACTTAGTGGCAAGTAGCAGTCTCTACTGAATACCAAGATAGGATTCTTTCTCCTATTAGTGAGCAGGTAAATATCCTATGCGGTTAATGGCAAATGAGATCATAAGTCTTTGGCCAAAGCAGTTAGAGCTAGTTGTATTTGATACACGAGAGCTCGATGATCTCGATTTGTATTAAAAAATGCATGGAGTCAAGATACAATAGGGTTTAACTTTACCGTGACCCTAATACTTGACCGGGACATATGATTGAAGGGTTTATACGTATACGGTATTCATAACTATTGGTTTTGGAATAATCCTAATTATTTGTTCTCAGTCGGGTTACAATGTGAGCCACGGGACTGGCTAGGTGTTACTCACACTCTTTGGATCCTCCCATTGCTAACTGAGACGAACCTACAGAGTCGCGCACTCAGGATAAACGACGGAATATTTTGAGCTTATTTCTCTCTTGGTTAATATTGAACATTGGATGTCTAAATTAATTTATTGGATAAATTAATTTAGTCTCTTGAATTAAAATAACTTACTTGGTAATTAAATTTAATTCATAATAATTCTTAGAGAATTTATATTTAATATAATTAATTAGATTAATTAATTGTATTATTTTTTAAACGAACCAAGGTTTATCTATCGGACTAGATACACGAGGGTCCGTTTCACGGACCGAAATGAACCAACACCAAAATATCTCATCTTAGCTGCCCCACATACCTTTCATCATTGTGATGAAATATCAAGTTTGTTTTTATGCCATTTTGATATGATGTGTGTGGTTTTAATTAATTTATTTAATGAATTAATTATGATTGAATTATGAGATGATGAGTGTGTTGTGTATTATATATTAACCATCATCTTTCACCAAAAATGCTGAAGAAGGGCTGCCATTGACGTAGCAAGAAGAGAGAAAAAGAAGAAAATATTTTTTCTTTATTTTTCATACTTGAATACAAAGTGTATTCTTGAATGAAAAATTATTTTCATACACTTTGAGTGTTAATAAATATAGTAAGCTTCTCCTTTCAACTTCTAGCCGTGTTCTTGGAGAACAAGACGATAGGAGTATTTTTCGATCATCTATCCGACGCGTGATACGTAAAGGCACGGTGCTTTCGGTGCTCGGGAATTTCTAAAAGCTCGTTCGATTGGATTTGTTTTCGTGCTCGAAATCAAGAAGATATTATCAAAGGTCTACGAGGGTATGATCTCATAATTTTATCTTCATTATTTTATATTAGTTTATACGATGCTTGATCGATCTATTTTTCGGGTTTCGTTTTTTTTTGTTGGACCTGTTTATTTTCCGCTGCGTAACTCGTTTTTAATCACCGAATCCCAACAGTGGTATTGGAGCGAGATCTATGCGATCGTATATTCGATATTTACATTTGGAATGCTTGGCTATTTTTTTTATGATTTAAAATCATAATTGCTTTAATTGTCAATGTTTAATTGTTCATCTAAAAATTATTTTTCATAATTTTATGTTACAATATAAATCTATTTTATTTTTTTGAAAAACTGATTTAATTGTGTAATATAAAAATTTAAAAAATATTATTTTTAGATTCGGGACAAAAAAACGAGTCGGAAAAATGGCTGGACCCGTGACGGCTGCCAGAGGTCATTGGTCAATTTGGGCGACCTACGAGCCGCGGGCTTGGCCCGGGCCTTATTTTTTCCGACTCCGTTTTTATATTTCGTTCTGTAAATTAATTTCCCGCAAATTAAATTGGATTTGATTTGACTAAAATATAATTATGGTAATTTTGTTTTCAAGGGAATTAATTTAATGAAATATTTATTTTGTCCGAAACAAATTAAAATTAACGGTTACATGAATTAATTGTATTAATTCTAATTGATGGATTAATTTTTATTGATTAGATCAATTTTTAGATTAATCATTATTGCCATTTATTTTAATGTAATTGTTGCATTACTTTTGAATGGGGATGTAGTTCATGGACCTAGTTTTGAATCATTTGTTTTGTTCGATTGGGTTGTAAGGACCTTTTTGAGCCTATTTATTTTACTAGAAAATTTGTATAGAATGCAATTTTTCAAATGTAAAATTTATATGTAATGACGAAGACCGGAGGAAGATCCGTTCGAGAAGACGAAGATTCAAGACCGAAGACATGTAATTAGATTACGATATTTTTTTGTTCTAGGAACGGTCCATGAACTGCATGTTGTTAGTTTTAGGTTATGTTTGTTTTCATATTGTATGACAAACAAACAAACCGACAAACCGCGCTTATAAACGGATTAATGTGCAAAGTGTAACATATAATCCCGTTAATACTCCCACTTACAAACACTAAGTTATAAAGGTTACGAGGTTTCCTACCCTCCGTCAAACTCATGGAAAATTAAAATCTAAACTGGAATATTATTCTTCCGAATATGTCGGGGTAATATTTTGGGAAAAATTGACAAATTCCTAGAGTGTATTAGATGCCTTTGGTTGTGACAAATCAAACCCCTATAAACCGTATGGGTTGTCGGGTAAGATTCAATTGTCAGACTAATAAGAGTTGACGGTTTAAACTTAGATAGTTCAGCGAGCCATAGAAACCGAATGGGTTGAGGGCAAGTGAACTAGGGGTAAAAGAAGATCGAATCATCCATTAGATGGGTTGGTGTTAGACACCACTTTATAAAGAATAATAGAATAGAAACCGTATGGGTTGCCCTCTATTAAACTTTGTAAAGAAATCGATCACCACTATAAAGTCACTCAAGACTTCCGAATTTAACATGGGAGTGTGTAAATGCGGATAAAATAGTGGGAGCCGAGTTACGAATAAAGAAAGTTCTTAAATTCTTTACTCGGATCATAATTAAACAATCACTAACGAATCTTAAATTATTCTCTGCAGTTAACAAAACTCTCAATATGACAATGAACCCACTCGCTATACTACTTGAAAAGAACGTCCTGACTGGTTCACACTATGTGGATTGACTTCGGACCTTGAGGATTGTCCTAACTATGGAAATGCTGGGATACGTCTTGGAGGTGGACATTCCAGCGGTTCCTGCAAGAACCCGAGCCAATCAGGAAGATGTCGATGCCCATGAGAAATGGGTAAAAGACGACATAAGAGTGTGAGGGTACATGTTAGGCTCAATGATCAATGAGCTTCAACGTGCCCATGAAAAGATGACATCTTCGAGAGCCATCTTAGCGCACCTAGATGAGCTCTATGGAGAGCATAGCCAAACTGCTAGATATGAGATATCAAAGTAATTATTCGGCGCCAGGATGAAGGAAGGAGAGAGGGTTGGGGACCATGCCCTCAAGATGATCTCAATGATTGAGAGATTGGAAGCTCTTGATTTTCAGATGCATGCATCTCTCCAAACTAACCTTATCCTGCAGTCACTTCCTGACTCCTTTTCCCAATTTGTCATAAACTTCAACTGCAATGATATTACATGTACCTTAGCTGGGCTAATGAACAAACTGACGACTGCCTAGTTTCAGATGAAGACAAAGGGAAAGGAAGCTGCACTTGTGATTTCTTCTAGAGCTTGGAAGTCCAATAATAAGAAGAAAAAGAACAAGAAGCAGTTAGGTCCAATATCCAAGATCGACAAGGGAAAGGGCAAGGCCCCAACGGTTCAAAAGAGCAAGGGGGCCAAAAAAATGGATGTATGCCTCAAATGCGGTGAGCTAGGCCACTGGAAGAGATACTGTTCAAAGATTGACCGTAATGCGCCTTCAGGTACGGAACTACTGGTTTTAGAAACAAATTGTTCTGTAACTGTATATTCTACTTCTTGGATACTTGATTCTGGTGCGAGTTCTCACATTGTACAATGAATCAGGATCTGGAACGAAGTAGGAAGCTGGATTTAGAGGAGGTGATGGTCACCGTCGGAAGTGGGCATAGTGTCGAGGCTTCTGATATCGGATCCCTTATGTTGGATTTAGAATCTGGTTTTGTTCTTACTTTAGATGATGTACTTGTTTTGCCCAAGGGGCACAAGAATATTGTATCAATTCCGGTCATGGACCGAAAAGGATTTCACTTCTTTATTGGAGATGGTTCCTGTCGTACTTATTTCAGAAATAAATTGGTTGGTACTGCTACATTATTAAATGGTTTATACCATTTGGATCTAAAGAATAAAACAATTGTGAACACTATAACTAGGAAGTGTGGTAAGGATGAAACGAACCAAGCACTTAAGTGGCATATTAGACTTGGTCATATTGGTCAGACCAATGTTCATAAAATGGAGAAAGATGGGCTTACGGGTCCATTGGGATCAGATCCCTATCCAACTTGTGAATCTTGCCTTCAAGGCAAAATGACTAAGTTACCCTTCGCAGGGACTTTTGAAAGAGCTGCTGAAAAACTTGGACTGGTCCATACAGACGTCTGTGGCCCTTTTGAAGTGGCACGAGATGGCTTTCAGTATTTCATTACATTCACTGAGTATGGATTCGTGTACTTAATGAAACATAAGTCTGAAGCTTTTGATAAATTCAAGGAATTTAAAGCCCTAGTTGAAAATCAAGCAGGTACCCGTGTTAAGACTTTTCGGTCAGACCGAGGTGGTGAGTACATGAGTACCAAATTTGATGAGTTCTTAAAAGAACTAGGAATAGTATCACAATTCACTCCTCCAGCTACTCCACAATTAAATGGTGTATCAGAAAGAAGGAACCGAACCTTGTTGGACATAGTTCGCTCCATGCTTAACTATATTGATCTACCTATTTATCTGTGGGGTTACGTGCTCCTTACAGCTGTGTATATCTTGAACAGATGTCCTTCCAAATCCATTCCCAGGACTCCACATGAGATGTGGAGAGGTAGGAAACCAAGTCTTAATCACATTAGAATTTGGGGATGCCCTGCTTATGTCAAGAAGACTAAAGTAGATAAATTGGAAGCTAGGTCTGTGAAAGGTCGTTTCATAGGATATCTAGGGGATTCCATGGGATATCTATTCTATATGCACGAAGATCATAGGATCATCGTTGCTATACAAACACACTTCTTGGAAGATCAGTTTATTCAGGAAGGAGGGGCAGGTAGAAATACTTCTGTGGAAGAAATAAAAGAAACAGCAAATGAGACACCTATGCAAGATATTAGAACCGAACCTTCTAAAATACAAACACAACCTCGCAAGTCTAGTAGAATTTCTCAATCACCTGAGAGGTATGGCTATCTGCATCAATAGGAACTGGGTGTCCATGAGTTGACAGAAAGTAGTCAAGAGAATGGTCCCTCTACATACGACCAAGCGATGGTAGATGTTGACTCCGCCAAGTGGCAAGAAGCTATGGTAGCTGAGATAGACTCAATGTATGCTAATCAGGTCTGGACTTTAGTAGATCCTCTTAAAGGCATAGTGCCTATTGGAAACAAATGGATCGATAAAAGAAAGACTGATGGAGATGGCAAGGTTGATACCTATAAGGACAGACTTGTGGCAAAGGGTTATTCCCAAAGAGAAGGAATCGATTACTTCAAGACCTTCTCGCCTGTAGCTATGATTAAGTCTATTAGCATGATGCTTGCCATAGCAGCCCACTTAGATTATGAAATATGGCAAATGGATGTGAAAACAGTATTCCTAAATAGATTCCTCGAGGAGGAGATTTACATGGAACAGCCTAATGGATTCATATCTCAAACCAATATTCATAAAGTATGTAAACTTCAGCGTGCCATTTATGGACTGAAGCAAGTATCGCGGAGTTGGAATCTTCGTTTTAACGAGACATTCAAAGAGTTTAATTTTGTCCAAAATGAAGAGGAGCCCTGTATTTACAAGAAGGTTAGTGGGAGCAAAATTGCGTTCTTAATACTATATGTAGATGACATTCTACTTATAGGAAACGATCTAGGAATGCTCAGTTCTGTGAAAGCTTGGCATTCTAAAGAGTTCTCAATGAAAGACTTGGGAGAAGCTACCTATATTCGGGGTATTCGTCTCTACCGGGATAGAGCGAAAAGAATGTTAGGTCTTTCCCAAGCCCTCTACATAGAAAAGATCCTGAAGCAATCTAGGATGGAAGATTCTAAAAGAGGGTTTCTACCTATGCAACATGGTGCAAAACTTTCCTTAGAGATGTGTCCTCAAAGTGAGGAAGATAGAAAGGAAATGAGCAAGGTACCTTATGCTTCGACAGTAGGTAGCCTTATGTATGCAATGATTTGCACTAGACCGGACATTACCTATATTGTGAGCGTCAGTAAGTCGATTTCAGTCAAATCCAGGGCAGGAACATTGGACTATTGTAAAGAACATTCTTAAGTACCTAAGGAGGACTAAAGACTTGGTTCTTACATACGGCAGTGGAGAACTTAGAGTGATGGGTTATACAGACTCAAATTATTCGGGGGACATGGATGCTCAGATGTCCACATCAAGGTATATCTTTACTCTGAATGGTGGGGCAATTTCTTGGAGAAGTGCCAAGCAAAGTTTGACTACTATATCTACATGTCAAGCCGAGTATCAGGCAGTCACGTAGGCTGTTAAAGAAGCTTTTTGGATAAAGAAGTTCACTGAGGAACTTCAAGTGGTTCCTAACGCAGAGAAGCCCGTGACACTATTTTGTGACAACGATGGAGCTGTTGCACAGGATAAGGAGCCTAGGGCTCACCACAACACCAAACATATTGTGAGAAAATATCATTTTGTTAGAGAAATGGTTCGAGATGGAAATGTTATACTGCAGAGAGTAGACACAGCAAATAACGTTGCTGATCCGCTTACCAAGCCACTATCTCAGAAGGTCTTAGAGAGACATCTGGAGAGTATGGGCATTAGATACCATAGTTTGTGGCATTGAGTGCAAGTGGGAGATTGTTAGGAATATGCCCTCGAATGCCACTCAGAGGATGAGAGAGTGAGAGCAATTGTATTGTAATTATGAATTATATTTAATAAGGCAATTATTATTTCTATATTATTGTATATCACTGGCATTGTGATTTGGTATATTTCTAATAGTCCTTGCATTTGAGAGCGAATATTCTACTCCTTATGGAGATAAGGAGATAGACACTAGAAGTGTTTAGAGCTCGAATGCTTAACTAGTTCGCAAGTCGATAAAACTTAACTGGGCAGTAAGTTTAGACAAGACTTGTATAACATGTACTTTGACATGTAGAGTGTCTGTCTTCACTAACAGTTAGTGGGAGAACATGTTATATGTATGCTAATGGGATTAGTATACTCGAACACGACTCAACTCGATTCGGAGTCTAGATACAGTAGGGTTTAACTTCACCATGACCCTAATACTTGACCGGGACATATGATTAAAGCGTTTATATGTATACGGTATTCATAACTATTGGTTTTGGAATAATCCTAATTATTTGTTCTTAGTTGGGTTATAATGTGAGCCACGGGACTGGATAGGTGTTACTCACACTCTTTGAATCCTCCCATTGCTAACTGAGACGAAGCTACAGAGTCGCGCACTCAGGATAGACGACGGAATATTTTGAGCTTATTTCTCTCTTGGTTAATATTGGACATTGGATGTCTAAATTAATTTATTGGATAAATTAATTCGGTCTCTTGAATTAAAATAAATTACTTGGTAATTAAATTTAATTCATAATAATTCTTAGAGAATTTATATTTAATATAATTAATTAGATTAATTAATTGTATTATTTTTTAAACGAACCAAGGTTTATCTATCGGACTAGATACACGAGGGTCCGTTTCACGGATCGAAACGAACCAACACCAAAATATCTCATCTTAGCTGCCCCACACTCCTTTCATCATTGTGATGAAGTATCAAGTTTGTATTTATGCCATGTTGATATGATGTGTGAGGTTTTAATTAATTTATTTAATGAATTAATTATGGTTGAATTATGAGATGATGAGTGTGTTGTGTATTATATATTAACCATCATATTTCACCAAAAATGATGAATAAGGGCTTCCATTGACGTAGCAAGAAGAGAGAAATAGAAGAAAATAAGTTTTCTTCATTTTTCATACTTGAATACAAAGTGTATTCTTGAATGAAAAATTATTTTCATACACTTTGAGTGTTAATAAATATAGTAAGCTTCTCCTTTCAACTTCTAGCCGTGTTCTTGGAGAACAAGACGATAGGAGTATTTTTCGGTCATCTATCCGACGCGTGATACGTAGAGGCATGGTGCTTTCGGTGCTTGGGAATTTCTAAAAGCTCGTTCGATTGCATTTGTGTTCGTGCTCGAAATCAAGAAGATATTAAAGGTCTACGAGGGTATAATCTCATAATTTTATCTTCGATATTTTATATTCGTTTATACGATGCTTGATCGATCCGTTTTTGGGGTTTGGGTTTTTTTTCGATTGGACCTGTTTATTTTCCGTTGCGTAACTCGTTTTTAATCACCGAATTCCAACAGTTTCTTCATCCAATATGAATGCTATGTAGTTAGTCCAAATATCTTTGGTGTCCTAACCCTACTACCACGTCTCGGTTCTACCTCTTCCAGATTAGTTCTCGATTGCTTACGTGACTTTGGATCTACATCCACGGGTTTTGATCTTGTTTCCTCATTTTCAACTCTATTGATATAATTGTTCTCAACTTTATCATTGTCCTTACAAGGATATATGTTTTCAAAGAATACAACACTACTTGATTCAATTGTTGTTCCCACAGTAATTTCTGGTACTTCTGACTTGTGGATAACAAACCGATAGGCACTACTGTTCAGTGCATACCCAATAAAGATACAATCGACCGTCTTAGGACCGATTTTAACTTGTTTAAGTAGAGGCACCTCAACCTTCACCAAACACCCCCACACTTTAAGATATTTATATGAAGGTTTTCTACCTCTCCACAACTCATAACGAGTAACATCCTTACCTTTGCGTGGAATCTTGTTCAATATGTAGTTGGCTGTCAAGATAGCTTCCCCCCACATGTCCTGGGGCAACTCTGAACTAATCAATAAGGCATTCATCATATCTTTAAGTGTTCGATTCTTACGTTCAGCAACGCCATTAGATTGTGGTGCATATGGAGCTGTTGATTGATGAATTATACCACTAGCGTTGCATAATTCCTCAAATGGTGCTACATATTCGCCACCTCTATCGCTTCAAACCATCTTAATACAGCAGCCTAATTGATTCTCGGCTTCATTCTTGAAGTTCTTAAAGGCTTCAATAGCCTCATCTTTACTTCTCAAAAGATAAATATATATCGTGTGCAGTCATCGATAAAAGTGATAAAGTACTTCTTACCACCTCTAGTTTGCACAAACTTTAAATCACACATGTCTGTGTGAATTAATTCAAGGGGTTTTATGTTCCGTTTTACCGAATGAAACGGAAGTTTCGTCATTTTTGCTTCAACACAAATCTCACATTTGTTTTGAGTATTGACTTCATTTAATTTTAGTAAATCTAAGTTTACTAATCTTTTTATAGCATTTAGATTAACATGTCCTAATCTATAATGCCATAAATCAGAACACTCAGTCAAATAAGAGGAAGCAGTACGGGGACTAAAAAAAGCGAATCAAAGCGCCACGAGCACTTTTATTAGCATTTGCAGACTTGGTTACATGGCGTATAGCCAAAGCATTGAGTTTAAAGAGTCCCTCCGTAAGGTAACCCTTACCAAGAAACCTATCAAACTTTTTTATGATAATTCAATCTGTCTCAAACACTAGTTTAAAACCCTTATTAACTAGTATAGAGCCCTAGATCAAGTTCTTCCACATATACGGAACATGAAGCACATTCGTCAAGGTTAGTGTCTGCCAGGACGTAAGTTTGAGGTCCACTTCTCCAACTCCGATAATCTCAGATGAAGCTGGATTCTCTATGTTGAGATTCATCCCCTCAACAGCTTGATAATTCTTAAACTGGCTCCTATCAGCACCAATGTGGGCGGTCGCCAGAGGCGGACCCGTGTGAAGCACGGTGGTGCAAGTGCACCACCAAATTTTTTGGGTCAAAACCAAAACAACGTCGTTTTGTGTAAAATAAAACTACGTCGTTTTGGGACGCAATTAAAACACTACTACCCCATTAATCCTCATGTCTTTCTTCCTAGACTGTGACTTTACTTTACCCCTTCTCTTCTCTTGAACCAAACCATCCGCCGCCGCCACTCGCCCGCCCCTTCCTCCTCCAGCCCGACTTTCCGCCCGCCTCTCTCTCGCCCGCTTCTCCTGAAAGTTTCCGCCCGCCTCTCTCGCCCGCCAAGTCCAACCTCCTGCCGCCGCTGCCGCCCCGCCCGTCCCCTTCCTCCTCCTCCAGGCACTGGCCGCCCGCGGCCCGCCTGCGACAAGGTATGCTAAAGATTTTTTTTCCTGGCTTGTTGTTGGGTTTTTCTCCTGAGAAATTGGACCGAGCAAACATGGTCTTTATTACCTGATAGTTTACTGTACGAACATCTTGATGTTGGGTTCTTGAAGAAAGATATTGTTCTCTCGGATTCATTAGCAAAGGCTCTGGGTGTAGAGGATTATGGACCAAAAACATTACTTAGGGTCATCTCTTCACTGTGCCATTCAGATAGTGGGTTAAAGTCAATGGGCTTGAGTTGGTTATCTTCTTGGCTCAGCGCTATCTATGTGATGTCGTCTCAGTTTCTTATGCAAACTTCATCAAGTGATATTACTGAATCCGATTTCATACTTAACCTTAAGAAAACTCTATTTATCCCTCTTTTCAGATGGTAAATAAAGCTCACTGGATGAGCATAGTTTCCGGTGGCTCTAAAATATGAACAATAGAAGTATCATAATGTCATTATGTTTCTTATAAATCTTGAGGTATTGGAAATATGAAATATGAAATCTTCCCGGACTGATACGCTGCCGGAGCCGGATATACTTCTTGTAGTCTTATGGTTTTTCAATTAACATTTGTTTGTTTTTGTATTTATTTAGGATGAAAAGATACTTTGAAGTGCGTCCCAAATTCAAAGGTAGTTCAAGTGGTTCGGTAATTGAAGATCCATCGGGAGCTCAACATTCAAATGATACGCAAATTGCCGTTCCATCAAACTTTGCTAATGAGAGAGAAAAAAATGTTGAATTGGAAACTTTGAAAGCCAACCCCGGACGTAGAAACCAATTTCAGAATATCATCCAGACATTCAAAATGAGGTAAGAAAAGCTTACCTAAAAAAAGGTCCCAATCAACCTCGCAATTTTACATTTCCTTGGACAAAGTATGGTGATAAGAGGCATCGATTTAATGTGAATTGGTTTAATAAATATAATTAGCTTGAGTATAGTGAATCTGCTGACCGTGCATATTGTTTGTCGTTTTATTTGTTTAAAAATGTGTCAGATTATGGTGGTGATCACTTTGTTGGGCTTGGGTTTGATATCTGGAATAATCCTTCAAGAATTGGTAGTCATGCATGCTAATTCTACCAATGGTTCTCATGGTGATTGTGTGCACATGGGTCATGATCTTATGAATCCAAATCAAAGTATTGGGGCTTCCTTAGTAAAACAAACTCATAAAAAAAATCTTGATTATAAAATCTGTGTGTCTACATCTCTTCTAGCTACTAAATATCTTGTTTAGTGTTTTAGATTTGCAGTTGCAGGAGCTTAATGCTAGGTTTGATGTGGAGAACACCGAACTTCTATATTGTGTTGCATGTTTGAGTCCTTCGTTGCAGCTTTTGATGAGGATAAATTGTTGAGGATGATTGAATTATATCCTAATGATTTTTTGGAATTTCCCGAAGTGATTGTTCGAAATCAGCTTCAAAATTTTATTAAAGATGTTCGATGCGATCCAGAATTCTCCGAGTTGAAAGGACTTCTATATCTTTGTAGAAAACTTGTGGAAATAAATAAGTGCACAACATATCATGTGGTGTATAATCTTGTGAAGTTAGCGTTGATTTTACCCGTAGCAACTGCAAGTGTTGAACGAGTCTTCTCAGCTATGAAGTATGTGAAGAGTGAGTTATGTAGTAAGATGGGTGATCAATGGTTAAATGATCGTCTTGTAACATTTATAGAAAGAGGTGTACTTAAAACTATTAGTAATGATGTTATTTTAGCACATTTTCAGGAAATGGACGGTAAATGTAGGCGATATTCTTTGTAAATGTACGGATCCTTTGTTATTACTATGACTTTCTTTATATATTATTTGTTATCTTTAATGTAATTTTAATATATATTTTATCGTTCAATATTTTTTTTTCGTGGGACGATCGGTGCACCAGTGGTTTTTCGATCCTGGATCCGCCTATGGCGGTCGCACCGATGTCGACGTACCAACTACCTTGGTTCTCAACATGGTTAACCTCCTCGGTGACCAAAACAACAAGGTCATCCTCTTTCCATTCGCCGTTAATCTCGGCGATGTTGGCAACATGTTTCTTCATTTTGTTGGCCTTCGGCTTCCTACAGTCCTTCGCCGCGTGCCCATGTTTGCCACAGTTGAAGCAATCACCATCAAACTTTTTGGCTGGTTGCTTCCCTTTGTTCTTGTTTTAGACACTTGGGCAAGCTCGTTTATTGGATGGACCGCCTTGCTCTAACACATTGGCCTTAGCATCGATCAGACCTTTTGGTTTATGATCATTCTTGCGCATGTCTGACTCGATGTTCAATTTCACAATCAAGTCTTCAAGAGTCATATCCTTTCGCTTGTGCTTGAGGTAGCTCTTGAAGTCTTTCCAACTGGGGGGCAACTTCTCGATCACAGTTGCAACAGTGAAAGCATCCGACAGGACCATTCCCTCGGCATTGAAATCATGAATGATGAGTTGGAACTCTTGCACTTGTTCCATGATTGGCCTTGAGTCAACTATATTGTAGTCCAAATACTTGGTGACTACAAACTTCTTTGTACCTGCATCATCACTACGGTACTTCTTTTCAAGTGCATCCCACATCTCTTTTGATGTGTTTACAACAGAGTATACATTGTACAAACTATCCTCTAAAGAATTCAGAATAAAGTTTTTACAAAGAGAGTCTCCATTGTGCCAGTTGTCATAGGCAGCTCGGACTGTGAAACTAGTCTCTTGAGCACTTGGTGCCGGTGGCGCATCTTCCTTAAGGAAGTTTGCAAAGCCCAGTGTTTTCAAATAGAACAACATCTTTTGTTGCTACCTTTTAAAGTCGGCTCCACCAAACTTTGGCGGCTTTTCGGCGGTAGGCATCATCCTAGGCCCCGAGGTATAACACCCCCAAGATATTCATGGTATATTACAGCGCCGTGGATCCCTACATGGAACCCACCAGGCTAGGTGACCAAACACACTCATCGACTCGCGAATTCAACACAATAACATCTCGTCATAATGACGTAAAACAATAATAATCCACCGGATTCAACCGGTCAAACAACATTACAAACACTCAATGAAAATATAATGGGACGTAACAGTTCAATACGAACAACCGAAAGCTCCTAAGTACTCAAGTACTTCTATTAGTTTACAAGATGACAATCGATCAAAAGACAGAAATAAATAAAACACTACTCTTGCACAATCATCACGCACGACCGTCATCCACGTTTGGTCCAGCGCCCGCTCGTCCCGATGAACCTGACCTGAAATTCATAAAACGAATTTCCCCAAGACGGGTCCCTCAAAGGGGTTAGCAACTACGCTAATACAAGTAGGCTAAATGAACAACTTACATCTTACATATATATATATATTCAATGCATGCAATCACGAAATCACAATTCAAAAGTACTCATTTCTGGAAATGCCATAAGCCAAAACATATTTGTAAAATGCACCACAATTAACAGCAGACCCATGCCTCTGTGGACCCCTACCGAGACCCTGTCAGATCTAACCCGTAGTGGTTAAAAGCAAGCTCGCGGACCCACGCCTATGTGGACCCCTACCTAGACCCCGTCGGATCTAACCCGTAGTGAGCATACACACACACCCAATTCCTCATGCAAAACTACCATGTTAAGAGTGTAAATTCATTAAGGTTACTTGCCTCGATTGAACGACGACGAGAAATGGAAAAGATTATGACCACGGATCGTGAGGAACCGAACACCGAACCTAGACGATTCGAAGAACACAATCACAACTATTTCTAAATGAGTATGGAAAAGGAATACACCTGGAAACCCACCTACGATTCGTGTATATTCGTACAAAACAACAATGAGGGCGGATCGCAACTGAACCCTCTCGATTACACAAATAACACGAAACACACCATGAATTCGTAGGGAAAACAAGAATACCAACAAGATTAATCATACCCATCATGGATTAATCAACAACACAGAACGAAACAGACAATAAATCGAAAATCCCCAATTTCCCCAAAAGTAGGGTTCAAAGAGATTTTTACCTCGATTTGAAGATGAAAAACGGATGATTAGTGATAGGTTGATGATATGATGATCGAATACACTTCTACAATGAAGCTTGAGTGAAAATCGGATGAACCCTAGGCCTCAAGGTCGCTCCCGTCGCGAAGAGAAGAGAGAAAGGAGAAAAATGAAGAAAAATCGGCCGCTGCCAGTATAAATACTGGTAGGTGTTACGGCCGTAACATCACTAACATACGGCCGTAACATAAGAACATTACGGTCGTAACGTGCCCGACTTATGGCCGTAACTGGCCCTGGGGAAAGATCTGAACAATCCAACGAAGCTCACTTACGGCCGTACAACAACATGGTTACGGCCGTAACATATATTACGGCCATATCTAACGAACATTACGCCCGTAAGTGCTCACTGGACCAAAAGCTGGAAAAAAACGAAGTTAGGATACGGTCGTGCAAGGAAGAACTTACGGCCGTAACTGATGAGCATTACGGCCGTAACAGCTCTCTTACGGCCGTAATGTACCTCTGGCAGCAGGCCAGAGATGCACGACGTTACAACGAAGGTCGATTGGAGGGTACAAAGATGTACTAACGAATACATTCACAATGAGTTCGACGCAGAAACTAAAACGCTTAAATGAAATTCCGACTACCTGAGGGTTCGGAAACGACAAGGATAGTAATTACCCCATAACTTTGGGAAATTACAAAACAGCCCAAAATACCCGAAACACACAATATATGATCGAAACAACAAACGAAAGCTCACAACATGCATAACAACATGAGACGGATCTGTGACAACCCCGAAACGGCGGTTCCGAACAACAGTTACGAGAATCGAATGAAACAGAGACGGAAATGACATTAAACACGGAATCGAGTAAAACAAGTCCGAACAAGCTCGGATGACAAAAAGTCTAATATTAAATATTCTCGAAATATCAATATGGTTACAAGCGAGTCGCTAAAAATGAAAAATACACCAAAAATAAAAATACCGAGAAAGAAAAATGCGTATTACACGAGGTTGTTCCCAAAAATGAACCACTCGTGTTGAACCCGTAGGCTCCACACTAGATCCTAACATGGATCCTATGGTATCACTAAAAGTGGAACCAAAGGTGCCACTCAAGGTGGATCCACCGGTAGTCAGAAAGGGGGGGTTCGAAAACACCCATGGAATTGTTACTGAGGTAGTTGAGCTCATCATATTTGACATAGTTGCAGCAAAGGTGTTTGCCATGGTCGAGGCGGAGGTTGCGGAGGCAGTGGTAGCAGCGGTGTTCGAGTCGGTGGAAGCGGTAGTCTACATCTCCAGTTGTTGAATTTAGTAGAGACAGCAAGTAAAATATTTCGTCTTGCGCTTGTTGGAAACTTGTGTTCGGGGAAAACTTGCCGATCGGAAACCAAATTCAACTCGAAATGAAAATATGGAATACAACTTTAAACTGGATTACAACTCGAGACAAAATATAAATACACGAAACAGAAATTACAGGTTTGGAAACTGAATTGAAATGACAAACAAAAAAGAAATAAAAAGACACAAAACCGTAAGCTATAGCCGAGTCGAGGAATCCTCTATCCGTAAGACGAAATACGCCCCGGTAGTACTATTGGTTCTGACGTATCGCCTCCAAAGATAAAACGGCAACATCTCGGAGGTAGTAGCACCACACACCCACGAGCTCCGACGAACCGGAACGAGATGAGGACGAAGCTTTACAATGAACTAAGAACTGTATGCAGAGAAAACTTTGTGCTGTATGCTGAGAAAACTTTGTGCTGTATGCTGGAGTATTTTCGAAAATTACATGTATTGATGCAGAGGGATGCATGCCTATTTATAGGCTATCTCACTCTGTAGGGAATTAACACAACCACTAATGGCTGTCATAATGCAGGTATTTATGCTGCATTATGCTTAGGAGTTTCGAAATTCAAATGGGGAGAGGTTACAGATTTCAAATCGCCCATTTACTCTTCCTCATTACACTTGGGAGGTTACAGCCGCGTTCTGGCTGAATTCGAACAGTCAGGATGTACCTGGACTATATTCAGCTCCTTAACCGCTCGAGGAATGTACCTGGACATCCTTATATGCACATACGAGTCCAACTACATTGTTGAGCTAGTCCAAAAATTCTTTAGGCAAGTCAAGGTCTAGCCCACGACCAGGCCCAAAGACCAATTGCCAAGATTCAAGTCCACGTCCAAGTCCAAGGCCAAGGCCAAGGTGTAATATCCGCAATTTCGAATTTCGGTAATTTTATTTTTTTCGGCGGAAGTCCATTTTGACGACTCTCTCATGACCGTTTCGTCATTCCAAGAATGATTAATTCTGCACTTTTTGTCATCCGAGTTCGTTTCGGTATCGTTCTGTTGAGTTCCGAGCTTTTTAGCGACTTTTCCGCACTTGAGTTCGATTCTTGCAAATCTCGTCCGAAACTGTTGTTTCGAGTTTCTCGTAAGTTCATTTAATGTTATTATTCATGTTTCGATCTTTGGTTCGGTGTTTCAATCGTGTATCGTGATTTCCGGGCGCTTTGGGCCATTTTTGTAATTTTTCAAAGTTTGGGGTAATTACTTCCCTTGTCGAATTCCGACACTTCGGGTGGTCGGAATCGTGTGTTCTCTTAGCGCTTGGATTCGTCTTTGCGAGTACTTCATAACTGTATCTTCGGTTTTTACTCAGGTTCGGGTTTCGGGGTCGTCCGGGCAGTCGGAGTGGCCACGACCGAGTCACGGCCGGAGCAGGGCCTGGCCTGGCCGAGTTACGGCCGTAAGGTGCCGGTTACGGCCGTAAGTGTGATCGGGTACGGCCGTACGGGCGCTGGGCATATTCCGGACGAAGGCCGGTTACGGCCGTAATGTGTGCCAGTTACGGCCGTAAGTGCCCGACAGTTGCTGGACTGATTTTTGACGAATGCCGGTTACGGCCGTAAGGCCTGCCGAGTATGGCCGTAAGGGCCGAGTTACGGCCGTAAGGCACTGCCGGTTACGGCCGTAACCCTGCCGGCTATATATGGCCTGGGCTCGGCCAGACTTCATTTTTACTCGATTTTTCTCCTTCTTTCGGCGGCTGGCGACGGGTGCGAAGGGAAATGGAGTTCTTGGTCGATCCCATTCAATTCCAAGATGTTTTGGAAGATCCTTGTTGATTATATCATCATCCAATCCGTGTATTTCGTCGAATCAAGGTATATTTCTCGATTTTCCTTCAAGTTGACTTTTCGGAGAATTTGTTCTTGATTTCAATTCTAGCCCGATTTTGATACATCAGTTGGTGTATTATGATGTTATTAATCATGTTCTATGGGTTGTATATACATATATCGAGTTTGTTTAACTCGATTGATGATTCGAGTGTTCTTGGGAATTATTGAACATTTAGTGTTCGATTAAATGTCCCAATGAGTTTCCCTTCGATAGTTTGTTGGGATTTCCGTTGTTTTGGCCTTGATTCTCGTCGTAACCATGTGTTATTGTTCCTTCCGGAGGTTTATAGGTGTTCGAGGATTCCGATGTTGAATCCCGTTTGGTGATTGATGATTCGTGTGGTGTTATTCTCGTAATACTCGTGGTGCTATCGCGTTCTTGATATTGTTCGGGGGTTCGGGGCGATTCGACCGCGTCCTATCCGTCGTCTTGTTGCGATCGTGATTTTGAGGCAAGTACCTTGCCCATACTTTTCTCGTTTTATGGATATGATGATCGGTGGTCGTCTTGATGTGTTTGTTTGGTTATTTGAAATGAAGTTTCAAAAGATTTCGGTTTGGCCTCGTTAAAGTCTCTCTTTCAAAACGCGTGTGTGTTTTGTGAACGTTGTATTTTGGGGATTGATTATGATTTGATTATTTTGAACATTGGAGGCTTTGATGATATCCTTGTTGTTTAAAAGTTATGGAATCGTGTATTCCTTATTTAATCTTGTTATTGTGTTTTGAAGAGTTTGATAATGGTGTCGAGTTTGTGGCCATCTCTAGTGAGTATTCTTAATGAACTTACATTCTTAGCATATTAGTATTGCATGAGTAACGTGTGTGTGTGTATGCTCACTATGGGTTAGATCCGACGGGGTCTCGGTAGGGGTCCACGGAGGGGTGGATCCGCGAGCTTGCTTTTAACCACTATGGGTTAGATCCGACGGGGTCTCGGTAGGGGTCCACAGAGGGGTGGATCCGCGGTTAATTGTGGTGCATCTTGCATATGTGTTTCGATATTAGCATTTCCGGAAATGAGTGCTTTTGAACGGTTTTCATGATTGCATGCATTGACTAAGTGTGTAAGAGGTAAGTTGTTCGTTTGGCTTACTTGGCTAGGATGGCACTAGGGTATTTTGTTGTTTGTTTTAAATCCTTTATTTGTGGATTTTGATGTTGGGAGACGAACCTTGTGGTCGTTCTTGTGTACTGTGAGTTGATGAGATTTGGGGCTAAAATCCCAATGGTTTTGTAAAAGTCATTTTACGGATTTGGGGCTAAAATCCCAACGGTTTGGTAAATGTCATTTTTCGGAAAGTAAACCTTTGCGGCGGTGACCCCTTTTGTCTTTTGGATTTTGAAAAGTGGGATTTGATAATCCTAAGTTGTTTTCTATTAAAACTCTCGACGGCATTCTAAACCATTTTATAAATCATTTCCATTGATTTATGATATTTCGATTTTGAAATGTTTTCTCAAACTCTTGCCTCGGGAAATACTTTTCGTTTCGTTTGGATCTTTGAGGATTCCTGGTTATTGTCATTCGTGGAATGTGAATTGTATGGCTCGTATTTGCACTTTGTTCTTGCACTAGCAAAACAGTGGAGTTTTGCTAACCCCCGAGTATTCGGGGGATGGATGTCTGTTTTTGCATTCAGGTTTTGGAGCATAACACAGGGTCGGCCCGAAGGATGATGAAAGATGATCGATACTAATCACATGAGGAACCGTACTTTGTTTATTGGTTCAGTTGTACTCTATTTTTCCGCTGCTATATTTTCCTGTTGTACGGGTGTGGTTGTATTTTGACCCCTGCGTGGGCATGAGTTGTATTTGAGTTGTATGTATTTGTTGAAAGACCAAATCGGTCTACTGAGTCATTTTTAGCCTTAAAGGCATGGTTGAGTTGTTAAATGTCGTTACCAGCCTGGTAGATCCTTGAGGAAAGGTTCTACGGCGTGTAATATCCCTGTGCGGATTGGGGGTGTTACATAAATGGTATCGGAGCTTAGGTTGAGGAAACCTAGGCTGTCGGGTCAAGTCGTGTTGTTTGAGTCTTGTTTCGTCGGATTTTATCTGATTGAGTCGTGTCGCGACGCGTCGTTTGAGTTTGTTGGTCGTGATTAGTATCGTGGGGCGATCATCATCTTCGTGCGACCTGTGGAAGTAAGTCTCCCTTCTTTGTGTTGTGCCTCGTGTGACACGAGCTATTTTTATGATTATTTGTTAAGTGGTGAAATCCTTATGTGGATTTTGATTTCACGATTTGTATTTAGTCAACTCTCGTATTTGGTTTATACGAGGAGTGTCGTCGCTGCTGATGTCTTTTTACTATTGTTTTTGCCCGTTACTGATGATTTTTCGAATCGATTTGCTCGTTTTACAAGTTCTCTTGTGGAAGCTTTGTACTTATACGCGTACGACTTGTTCACTAGTCAGTATGGGAGGGTCCTTAGAGGCCTCGAATGGGGTCAGTGGTTTTGTTCTGAATGTGGTATTTTTTTCGTTTATTTCCGTTTAAAGACATGTACTGTTTTGATTTTAAACGTTTTGATGCGTGTACTAGGAGTTGTTTTAGTGAACGTCGATATGTGTGAGTTTTGGGCATTCTGGCCTATTGGATTTTTGAAAACCTTGAGTATCTTGGAAAAATAAATTTCGAGACATACTTTTCAAATGAATTGTTTTCTCGCGGTACTTCTAAGGTGCCACAATCTGTTTCAAAATTCTTCTACCTCGAGGACCAAAATGTTTTGAGATATTTTCAATGTTTTATAAACACTTTTACTTAGACCCGAGGGTCGAATATTCTGAAAGCTTTTCACTAAAAGAAAGTGTCCTCATTTTTATCAAATGCGAAATGGTTCTCCAATGTCTCGATAACGATGTTTCACGTTTGTACTTTTTGAAAGGTGATATTCAAGATCAACCGGTGTTCTTCTAAATTATTTTCAAAATGAGGTTTTCGTTTTTAAAACCTATCCATTCCCGTTTGAGGGCTGGGTATGTATGTAGGATGTTTGCATTTTCATTTTGATGCTTGCTCCCGAGTATGATCGAGTTGGCGGCGTGAGCGTTAAGTTGCTTTCCACACATTTGTTGTGTTAGCCCCCTGTGAGAGGCGGGATGTTGGTGTTGAATGTTGTCGCCTCGTGGTGATTTCTGCGTTGTCGCGCATGTGCGAGCTCTTAGAGCTTGGTTTGGTATGACCGTGTGCATCGGTGATGGTTCCGTTATGTGTCGGTTGTTTAATGTCTTGTTACCTTGCTCCTGTTTTTGTGAATTTCGTGGATGAGGTCGGAGGTAATACCCGTATGTATTTTCTCTTTCTCCAGTCTATCGATTCGATCATGTTCGTTGAAACTTTATGAAATTGTTCTGTATTTCGGTTTCATCGTCCGAACGAACTGTGATCTTGCTGTGGGTCGATCTGGTTATCGTTGTGACTTTTTCGAGTTTGGTTCGATTCTTGTGAACCTTGTTCGGAAGTGACATCATTTGGTTCTATTAGTTCTTTTATTCGAAGTGGATCGGATTTGGAACTCTTGTGTTTTCGACTCTGTCGACTCATTATGTTCGTTGACATTTCTGAGCTTGTCCTGCCCCTTGCTTTTGTTGATCGAACGAGTGTGGTATTGTTTCGGAATAACTCATTTGTCGTTGTGACTTTTCAATCGCTATTCCCTTTCCTGTGGATCTTATGGGAATGCATGTCTTGTAGTTCTCACCAGATCATCCTGGGAGTTGTTGTTTGAATTTTATTATCCTTCGTGTTTCGGACATGATTGTTCGATCTTTGTTGTCTCGATCGTTTGCTTGTTCGGTTTTTGTTCTTGTTTCGTGATTGTTGAGCATTCAGCCTCCTTCCTAATTCCCTTAAGTTGGGAAATTAGTCTCGTTTTCGATCTTCCAACCCTTGGGCGGTGGGATTCCGTAATTGTTCAGCGATTGGCTCGCGTTTTGATTGATGTATCGTTGGGTCGGTCAATCTTATTGATTTTCGTTCGTTGTGTTTTGTGATTGTTCGGATAATTGACTTGACTATATTATCCGTTTGATGACGCTTGTCATTTGTTGGTTTTATTATATTCCTAGCGGCGACGTTGTGTTGGTCGTCGTGGAGCGTGTTTTCACGCCGTATGTCTCTTTGCGTTTCTTGCAGCATTTCGCCGTCGGGCGCGAGTTTTCAGTTTTTGCGTATCTCGTCGAGTTTTCCTGGCAGGGGATATTGCTACTCCCTACTTATTTTAAGTTTCGGGACGAAACTTCAAGGAGGGTAGAATGTAATATCCGCAATTTCGAATTTCGGTAATTTTCTTTTTTTCGGCGGAAGTCCGTTTTGACGACTCGCTCATGACCATTTAGTCATTCCGAGAATGATTAATTCTGCACTTTTTGTCATCCGAGTTCGTTTCGATATCGTTTTGTTGAGTTCCGAGCTTTTTAGCGACTTTTCCGCACTTGAGTTCGATTCTTGCGAATCTCGTCCGAAACTGTTGTTTCGAGTTTCTCGTAAGTTCATTTAATGTTATTATTCATGTTGCGAGCTTTGGTTCGGTGTTTCGATCGTGTATCGTGATTTCCGGGCGCTTTGGGCCATTTTTGTAATTTCCCAAAGTTTGGGGTAATTACTTCCGTTGTCGAATTCCGACACTTCGGGTGGTCGGAATCGTGTGTTCTCTTAGCGCTTGGATTCATCTTTGTGAGTACTTCGTAACCGTATCTTCGGTTTTTACTCAGGTTCGGGTTTCGGGGTCGTCCGGGCCGTCGGAGTGGCCACGGCCGAGTCACGGCCGGAGCAGGGCCTGGCCTGGCCGAGTTACGGCCGTAAGGTGCCGGTTATAGCCGTAATGTGTGCCAGTTACGGCCGTAAGTGTGATCGGGTACGTCCGTACGAGCGCTGGGCATCTTCCGGACGAAGGCCGGTTACGGCCGTAATGTGTGCCAGTTACGGCCGTAAGTGCCGGCGATTCTTTGGTGATTTTTGACGAATGCCGGTTACGGCCGTAAGGCCTGCCGAGTACGGCCGTAAGGGCCGAGTTACGGCCGTAAGGCACTGCCGGTTACGGCCGTAACCCTGCCGGCTATATATGGCCTGGGCTCGGCCACACTTCATTTTTACTCGATTTTTCTCCTTCTTTCGGCGGCTGGCGACGGGTGCGAAGGGAAATGGAGTTCTTGGTCGATCCTACTCAATTCCAAGATGTTTTGGAAGATCCTTGTTGATTATATCATCATCCAATCCGTGTATTTCGTTGAATCAAGGTATATTTCTCGATTTTCCTTCAAGTTGACTTTTCTGAGAATTTGTTCTTGATTTCGATTCTAGCCCGATTTTGATACATCGGTTGGTGTAGTATGATGTTATTAATCGTGTTCTATGGGTTGTATATCCATATATCGAGTTTGTTTAACTCGATTGACGATTCGAGTGTTCTTGGGAATTATTGAACATTTAGTGTTCGATTAAATGTCCCAATGAGTTTCCCTTCGATAGTTTGTTGGGATTTCCGTTGTTTTGGCCTTGATTCTCGTCGTAACCATGTGTTATTGTTCCTTCCGGAGGTTTATAGGTGTTCGAGGATTCCGATGTTGAATCCCATTTGGTGATTGATGATTCATGTGGTGTTATTCTCGTAATACTCGTGGTGCTATCGCGTTCTTGATATTGTTCGGGGGTTCGGGGCTATTCGACCGCGTCCTATCCGTCGTCTTGTTGCGATCGTGATTTCGAGGCAAGTACCTTGCCCATACTTTTCTCGTTTTATGGATATGATGATCGGTGGTCGTCTTGATGTGTTTGTTTGGTTATTTGAAATGAAGTTTCAAAAGATTTCGGTTTGGCCTCGTTAAAAGCTCTCATTCAAAACGCGTGTGTGTTTTGTGAACGTTGTGTTTTGGGGATTGATTATGATTTGATTATTTTGAACGTTGGAGGCTTTGATGATATCCTTGTTGTTTAAAAGTTATGGAATCGTGTATTCCGTATTTAATCTTGTTATTGTGTTTTGAAGAGTTTGATAATGGTGTCGAGTTTGTGGCCATCTCTAGTGAGTATTCTTAATGAACTTACATTCTTAGCATATTAGTATTGCATGAGTAACGTGTGTGTGTATGCTCACTATGGGTTAGATCCGACGGGGTCTCGGTAGGGGTCCGCGGAGGGGTGGATCCGCGAGCTTGCTTTTAACCACTATGGGTTAGATCCGACGGGGTCTCGGTAGGGGTCCACGGAGGGGTGGATCCGCGGTTAATTGTGGTGCATCTTGCAAATGTGTTTCGATATTAGCATTTCCGGAAATGAGTACTTTTGAACGGTTTTCATGATTGCATGCATTGACTAAGTGTGTAAGAGGTAAGTTGTTCGTTTGGCTTACTTGGCTAGGATGGCACTAGGGTATTTTGTTGTTTGTTTTAAATCCTTTATTTGTGGATTTTGATGTTGGGAGACGAACCTTGTGGTCGTTCTTGTGTACTGTGAGTTGATGAGATTTGGGGCTAAAATCCCAATGGTTTTGTAAAAGTCATTTTACGGATTTGGGGCTAAAATCCCAACGGTTTGGTAAATGTCATTTTTCGGAAAGTAAACCTTTGCGGCGGTGACCCCTTTTGTCTTTTGGATTTTGAAAAGTGGGATTTGATAATCCTAAGTTGTTTTCTATTAAAACTCTCGATGGCATTCTAAACCATTTTATAAATCATTTCCATTGATTTATGATATTTCGATTTTGAAATGTTTTCTCAAACTCTTGCCTCGGGAAATACTTTTCGTTTCGTTTGGATCTTTGAGGATTCCTGGTTATTGTCATTCGTGGAATGTGAATTGTATGGCTCGTATTTGCACTTTGTTCTTGCACTAGCAAAAAAGTGGAGTTTTGCTAACCCCCGAGTATTCGGGGGGTGGATGTATATTTTTGCATTCAGGTTTTGGAGCATAACACAGGGTCGGCACGAAGGATGATGAAAGATGATCGATACTAATCACATGAGGAACCGTACTTTGTTTATTGGTTCAGTTGTATTCTATTTTTCCGCTGCTATATTTTCTCGTTGTACGGGTGTGGTTGTATTTTGACCCCTGCGTGGGCATGAGTTGTATTTGAGTTGTATGTATTTGTTGAAAGACCAAATCGGTCTACTGAGTCATTTTTAGCCTTAAAGGCATGGTTGAGTTGTTAAATGTCGTTACCAGCCTGGTAGATCCTTGAGGAAAGGTTCTACGGCGTGTAATATCCCTGTGCGGATTGGGGGTGTTACACAAGGTCCCCGGTCCGCGGCTCGCGGCTCTCGGCCGAGGTGAGGCGGGCGGCGGCGGCGCGCGCGTATGCGCGCGTGTGGGCTTTAAGCCCATACACATGTGCCATTAGTTATTACATGAATAATGGCAACTCCTTATATACTTGAATAATGATAGCATATTATTCAATGTGGGATAGACATCCCTCATTTATTCACAATTAATTGACAAACTTTATAAATTCACTATTTCTCACTCACAGGGAATCGGTTTAGAGAAAGTGAATATACCACGATCATCTACTCGGAACGTAGATCGCTCATATGATATTTAATTTTACAAAATAAAATTAAAATCATTAACGATTCCAACAGTTTATTCATGTGTGTATATATATATATATATATTACTTTTAGCTATAGCTTTATTAAATTATATTTATGCACATAAATTTGGAGTAATTATTTGTTGCTCAATATAGAAATTAAAAGCCTAACTATTTTGATGCTTAAAAATATATTTATTGAATATTTGTGATAATATTCTCCTAATATATAATTTTATAATATATTATAATTGTTTGCATTAATTCAGCGAATTTGAATACATTTAAAGTTTATTATTAGTTAATGGAGATAAAATACATTTATATTTATACATAATATTAAGAATAGAAAAAGAATATAATAGAATATCTATTTTTACTGTATTTTTGTGCAAACTGTTGGGGAAGCATTGCTAAATTCTGTATTTTTGTGTAAGTTGTTGGAGATGCATTATTGATTTTCTATATTTTTGTGAAAATTGTTGGAGATGCAGTACTAATTTCTGATCATTTGTTGAATAATTACAAAATAGTAACAATTAGAGTATCTCTAATTACATATAAGTCTAAAAATCAAATTAATTTTGAAATGACCAAACACATTCATGTTAGGTACTTATATTGTAAATTGCAAATGTGACCCTAGTTTATAACTAATTTTATTTTACCTCAAAATTATGTTTTATTTTATAACGTCATCTTATTTATTCTATATTTATATTTATTCTTGACTCTGTTTTTATTTTCTTTGAAAATAATAGGTTTTTGTAAAATATTTTTGTTGAACAAAACAGAAACAAAATAAAATAAAATAGTATTTTTCTTTCAAAATAGTATCTTTTTTAAAATATTCTTCTTAACCGAAAACAGAAAAACAGAAAAGGATAAAATTAAAAATAAATGGAATTTTTTTTCTATTTTTGTTTTACTTTAAAATAATATGTTTTTCGAAATTTTTTTATTAACCGGAAATAAAAACAGAAAAAATAAAGTAAAAAAATACTTTTTTCTGCTTTATTTTTCTTTTAAATAATCTGTTTTTTTTAAAAAATTATTAACCATAAATAAAAATAGAAAAAAATAAATTCAAAACGGAATTTTTTTTCAGTTTTTATTTTTCTTTTAAAAGAATCTGGTTTTTACATTTTTTTTATTACGCGGACATAAAAACAGAAAAAAGTAAAGTAAAAAAAGAATATTGTCTTTTTGTGTTTTTGCTTTTTTAAGATAAATAACCGGAAATGCAAACAGAAAAAACAAAATAAAGAAAAAGAATACTTTTTTTCTATTTTTATTTTATTTTAAAATAATGTGCTTTTTAAAAAAAATATTTTATCTGTTCTTATTTTTCTTTCAAATAATAGTTTTTTTTAAATAATGAGATTTTATTTAACTTATTCTTTAATGTTAAAAATAAATGATAAATATCATTAGAAGATAACACTATAAGAATAAACGTCAAAGACTTCGGATAATATCTGAAGTAAAAACGTTATAATTACTGAAGTCTATGTTCGTGTAGTAAAAGGTATACTTTAGACTTCGCTTTTTATGCGAAATCTAATATCCTAATAACCGAAGTCTATCTCGGTTTTTTTTTCTAATTATGATCCAAATGTGGGGGTAAGTGAAGTAAAAGGATGCCTTTAACTTCGATTAGTTTATAATTGGCGTAGTAAATAAAGAACTTTTTACTTTAGTTATTGTATAATATATATTAGTATTTTCTGCAGTAATATATATTAATATTTCACATTTCAATCTAAAATTCATTGTCAAAATCTACATTCAACTATAACTAACCATCAACCACAAGAGCTCAATAATATAATGTTGTTACCCAAAATATTATCCGGAGATGATATGCTGGAATGGACGAGTAACAAATAAAATGCGAGAGCACGTCCGTGGGGTAGTAAATAACACAAGATTTGCCGGGGTTGTTAGTCCCGGGCTTGAATGCTCTCGCGAGATATTATTAATAAGAATACTTGGGAGTACAAATATTAATGTTAGAGTACAATTAAAATGAGTGTAAAGACCCTAGTTATCTTAGCTCTTGAGTGCTGAAGATTGTCGGAAGAACTAGAGATGATGCTCTATGAGATCTTGTAACAACGATGGAGTGCTAAGTTCTTTTGCTGAATGTCTGAGCTTTTGAACTTGTGAATCTCTTCAAATCTGAATTGTAGGGAGTTCTCGTTTCTGCCGACCGTTTTTTGGTTAAGAGGTTCTGAGAGGGAAATCCTAGATAGATTCAAGAGAAAGCCCAGAGGAGAAGAAAAAGCCTCTTTCCAAATGCTGGAAGTTCTCTATCTATAGGACTGGGAGTCGCTGGGCGATCGCCTCTGCTGTATTATAATAAGCGGGTGATCGTCTTTAGTACATGGATTGGTCTCCTTAAAGTCCGCAGCAGCTGCTGGCAGCCGGATGTGCGAACCAATGAGAGGCCAACACGCGTCTATGTCGCTGTCTTGGGAGGCCCCACCTAGGACCTTTCGGCGGGTCTGTCGGTAGGTGAGGCCGTCCTTGTCACTGACAGCTGCTGATGGGCTGGAGTCAACGATCTGTATTCTGTGGCGCCATTCGCGGATATGCACATGGGTCCTTTCTCCGTGATCCAGTCTTCGTTGACTTGACGGATGATGGCCTTATACATGGCATAGGACGGTCGTCCTGGGTCGGGCACCAGGGTCGATCGCTAGGTGCCAAAAGGCGATCGCCCCGGACGTCGATCGCTCGGTACCTGATCTCGGTCTGGAATCTTCGCTTTGGCAAGTCTGCCTTGGATTTATTTGATGCTGTCTTTGGTCGCTCGGCCCTCATACCGATCGCCGTCGAGGTGTATAAATCGCCGCACAACAATTGCCCCCCATCTCGCTCCGATGTTTGAGACGTGGGGTGAGGTGGTTCTACTGGTGATTGCTTAACTTAGACGAGTGACTCAGCATTTTACGGAATCGAAGATCGTCTTTGAACAGACCGGTTTTGAATTTGGACGACCTGGTCGATCGCTGAAATGAGCAGGAAATGACAGTGGTTGTGGAAATGTCATTGGGGCACGTGTCGGGTTCCTGTTGGGGGAGTCCGAAGGTTTTGTAGGGTTGTCCTTTGGTGTGCCTTCGAAACAACGTGAATCGCGGGATTCGAGGACAGCATTAAACGCTGCCTATCTGTGTAACACCCCCAATCCACTCAGGGATATTACACGCCGTAGACCCTCTCCTCGAGGATCTACCAGGCTGATAACTAAAATCAAACATCTAACCATCGCCTTTAAGGCTAAAATGACTCAGTAGACCAATTTGGTCTTTCAATAATAACATACAACTCAAATCCAAACACATACCCACGCAGGGGTCAAAATATAATAAACTCCCGTACAAGCGGGAAAAGATACTGCAGCGGAAAAGAAAATACAACTAGACCAATACGACATCAACGGATCCTCGTGTGATTAGTATCGTTCATCTTTCATCATCCTTCGTGCCGGCCCTGTGTTATGCTCCCAAACCTGAATGCAAAAATAGACATCCACCCCCGAATACTCGGGGGTTAGCAAAACTCCACTGTTTTGCTAGTGCAAGAAGAAAGTGCAAATACGAGCCATACAATTCACATTCCACGAATAACAATAACCAGGAATCCTCAAAGATCCAAACGAAACGAAAAGTGCTTCCCGAGGCAAAAGTTTGAGAAAAATATTCCCAAAACCAAAAGATCACAATTAAAGGGAAACAATTTATAAAACAGTTTAAAATGCCATCGAGAGTTTGAATAGAAAACAATTTAGGATTACCGAATTCTTATCTTTCCAAAAATCAACAGGATCACAGCCCAAAGGTTTTGTTTTCGCAAATAGAAAACCGACAACAGTTCACAAGGTCAAAACCCAAGTCACGTGAATCAATACCAACTCGTGAAGTTTTTACTCATGAATCCCGGACTCAACCCATTGGAATTCCCGCCGTGGCCCCGTCGAACCAACCCACGGTGAGTAAAATACGTTCACTAAATAAACACCAACCTGTGAAATTTTTACTCGTGAATCCCGGACTCAACCCATTTGAATTCCCGCCGTGGCCCCGTCGAACCAACCCACGGTGAGTAAAATACGTTCACTAAATAAACACCAACCTGTGAAATTTTTACTCGTGAATCCTGGACTCAACCCATTGGAATTCCCGCCGTGGCCCCTTCGAACCAACTCACGGTGAGTAAAATACATTCACTAAATAAACACCAACCTGTGAAGTTTTACTCGTGAATCCCGAACTCAACCCATTGGAATTCCCGCCGTGGCCCCGTCGAACCAACCCACGGTGAGTAAAATACGTTCACTAAATAAACACCAACCTGTGAAGTTTTTACTCGTGAATCCAGGACTCAACCCATTGGAATTCCCGCCGTGGCCCCGTCGAACCAACCCACGGTGAGTAAAATACATTCACCACTCGTGAATCCAGGGCGCAACCCATTGGAATTCTCGTCGTGGCCCCGTCGAACCAACCCACGGTGAGTGAAGTAATCATGCAAAAATAACATATCACACCAAGCATCGCGTTGGGAATAGGGTAATACCATTAATCCCGCCCGAGGCCTCGAAGGACCCTCCCGAGGTGGCTAGCAAAACAAATCATACACATAGCATAATGCAACAAAGATATCCAAACAATTCATTCAGAGGTATCAAACACTTAGCAAAACACCTCATCAAACCACAACGCACCAAAATGAAATAATATATGTCCACACGCAATACCAAGTGCAACATCAACACCGAACATATCCATAGAAATCACATAGTCATTTACAAACTACACCATTCACAAAACACACGCGTTTTGAAAGTGAGCCTTTAACAAGACTAGCCAAATCTTTTGAAAACTCGTTTCAAATAACCAAACAAACACTTTGAGACGGTCACCAATCATTATATCCACGAAACAAGAAAAGTATGGACAAGGTACTTGCCTCGAATAACCACAACGCGGAGAATCGACCGAAGTAGGTTGGCACAAACCGACTACGAACCCGCCGACTCCATCGATCACCAACTCGCGGTCATAAACTACGAAGGACATTAACAATAATGAAATGAATTCCATAACACGACTCAAAGACGTTGAATTCAAAGAACGAATGACGAAAGTTCAAGTGTTTTCCCCAAAACGGCCAAGAACACGATTCGTCCCGACAAAACACGAAAACGGAATTCCAAGTCGAAATATGGATATACAATCCATAGAATATGTTTAACAACATCATTTAACCACAATCTATCCAACAGAAACGGATGGAAAACGAGATCGAGAACAAATCCCCCAAAAAGTCGATTCGAAGGAAATCAAGAAATATACTTCGATTCGACGAAGAACAATGGATTAAATGATGTTGAACACAAGAATACTACCAAGATTAATCATACCCAACATGAATTAATCAACAATACGGAACGAATCAGACAAAAATGCAAAAAACCCAAAATTTCTCAAAATAGGGTTCTAGGAAATCTCACCTGATTCGCTGGATCGAAGGATGTTATAGGATGATTGATCAATGATATAACCTCAAGAACTTCATGGATTTGTTGTTAAACAACATGGCTTCGCCTCCTCCGAAGATCCAGCCGCGGATCGAAAGGAAAGGAAATGAAAAATGAATGAAAATGCGGCTGCTCTGTCACATTTATACTGGGCCGGACTAGCGTGCGCTAGGCTGCCGAGCTAGCGTGCGCTATCGGCCCAGGCCGCAATCCAGAACCCCCACTGTCCTACTGACTAGGCCAGGTAGCGTGCGCAACCTTACGGCCGTAGCGTGCGCTAACTGCCGATCGTCCCCGAGTCGAGTACTCCAGTAACCCATCTGCCCAGCCCGATAGCGTACGCTGGGCCGGCCGATAGCGTGCGCTACACCTGCTGGTTAGCGCGCGCAGCCTTCCGGACGTAGCGTGCGCTACACCGGTTCCTGCCGTGCCTGCCCGGCCAGTGCCCAGCACTTCCGACCGTGCATGCCGCACCTGTCCGGCCAGTGCTCAGCCGTCATGATCCGACGACTCGATTTCCGAAAACGTACGGAACGAACACGACGAAAAGCTCGCGAATAACATCATCGACCCAAAATGAAAACATAATGCAATAATTAATCATACGCGACCAAGAAAAGGGTCGAGACAACAAATACAGATACGGATACCCATAACTTTGGGGAAATTACAAAATGGCCCAAAACACCCGAAAATCACGATACGTGATCGAACAACCAAACCGAAGTTCACAACACGTTTAACAAAGTTAAACGGACTTATGGGAAACTCTAAACAGTAGTTTCGAACTAGATTCGCAAGAATCGAACTCAAGTGCGGAAAAGTCGCTAAAAAGCACGGAACTCAACAAAACGACACCGAAACGAACTCGGATGTCAAAAAGTGTAGAATTAATCATTCTCAGAATGACAAAACGGTCATGAGCGAGTCGTCAAAACGGACTTCCGCCAAAAAAAGAAATTACCGGAAATCGAAATTACGGGTATTACATTCTACTCTCCTTAAAAGAAGTTTCGTCCCGAAACTTAAAACAAGTAGGGAGAAGAAATATCCCGCCAGGAAAAACTCAACGAGATACACAAGAAGCGTGTAACTTATGCCCAACGGCGAAACATTACAAACAACGCAAAGGAATATACGGCGTGAAAATGCGTTTCACGACGACCAACACAACGCCACCGGTAGAAACATAATAAAACCAACAAGTGACAAGAGTCATCAAACAGATAGTACAATCAAGTCGATTATCCGAACAGTCACAAAACACACGAACGAAAATCAATAGGATTGACCAACCCAACGGTTCATCAATCAAAACGCGAGCCAAATGCTGAACAAATACGGAATTCCACCGCCTAAGGGTTGGAAGATCGAAAACGAGACTAATTTCCCGAACTTAAAGGAATTACGAAGGAGCCTGAATGCTAAACAATCACGAAACGAGAACAAGAACCGAACAAACAAACGATCGAGACAACAAAAATCGAACAATCATATCCGAAACACGAAGGATAATAAAACTCAAACAACAACTCCAAGGTTCACAAGAATCGAACCGAACTCGGAAAAGTCACAGCGACAAACGAGTTATTCCTAAATAATACCACACTCGTTCGATCAACAAAAACAAGGGGCAAGACAAGCTCAGAAAATGTCAACGAACATAAATGAGTCGACAGAGTCGAAAATACTGGAGTTCAAAATCCGATCCACTTCGAATAAAAGAACTTAATTTCTGAAGTTCGAAACAACAAGGTAAGGAAATAACATAACATACAACTGATAGACCACGCCCCTCAGTAACTCCTCGGAGTCGATCTTGATATCAATGCTCAAGTCCGTGCCTCAGAAGGCTCGGTAATCAACTCACAAAACTGAACATGATGTCCCTCGAGTCCGCACTTGAAACGCGTCACAGGCGAGGAAGGACAAATTGCACGTACATTCCCCCGGCACATCACGGTTGAAATGCCTCGGCTCGGCATACCGAAAATACAGATGCTAGATACAATGGAACATAACACCACAAAACAACATACCGGAGATGCCAACTCAGCATAACATATCAACACATACAAAAATCACAACAACAACGGCATCATTCGACGATTACAACGGCCCGAACGATAGCCAGCATACAATCACAAACATCATGAAACAATCACCCATGTGCATAAACGCACAAAAATCCAAGCTTTAACAACTCACACTCGTGCGACAACACGCAAATCACGAGGCGATAAACAGTAAACACTAGTTCACACCTCTCACAGAGAGCTAGTACAACAAATGCGTGGCAACGCCTCGACGTTCATGCCACCAATTCGATCATACTCGGGAGCAAACATCATAACGACAATGCGAACATCATACATACATACCCAGCCCTCAAACAGGAATGGATAGGTTTTAAAAACGAAAACCTCCTTTTGAAAATAATTTAGAAAAACATTGGTTGATCTTGAGTATCACCTTTCAAAAAAAAGTACAAACGTGAAACATCGTTATCGAGAATTTGGAGAACCATTTCGCATTTGATAAAAATGAGGACACTTTCTCTTTTAGTGAAAAATTTTCAGAATATTCGACTTTCTAAAACATTGAAAATATCTCAAAACATTTTGGTCTTCGAGGTAGAAGAATTTTGAAACATATTGTGGCACCTTGGATGTACCACGAGAAAATAGTTCATTTTAAAAGTACGTCTCGAAATTTATTTTCTAAGATACTCAAGGTTTTCAAAGATAATTCAATGGGCTATAATGTCCAAAAAATTTCAGGTAAATACACGGAACAATATAGCGCTGTGGGTCCCGCGCCGGAACCCGCCAGGATAAAAACCATTTACAAAATTGCCAAAAAGGCCGATGACGGTAATATTTCAAAAACTTACAAAAGCCATTTACAAAATATTAAATACCATCATAAAAATTTCGCCAAAACGATCAAGGCTATAATGCCACAAACTCAGTTAAGGGAATCGGTTTTCGAAATAGAACTCAGTCGGTAAAATACCGAAAGCCATTACAAAAGAACTCACGCAGCGGATAAAAGAAATAAAGTCAAACATGCACAATCCAGTAACACTACTCCTCATATGAACGAAATATGAGGGTCAAATAACCACATATCACGAAATCAAAATCCATAAGAGGATTCCATCACTTAACGAGTAATTATACAAATAGCTCGTGTCACACGAGGCACAACACAAAGAGAGGAGACTTACATCCACAGGTCGCACGAAGATGATGATCGCCCACGATACTAATCACGACCAACAAACTCAGACGACGCATCGCGACACGACTCAATCAGATAAGATCCGACGAGACAAAACTCAACAGACACCACTAGACCCGACAGCCTAGGTTTCCACAACTTAAGCTCCGATACCATTTATGTAACACCCCCAATCCACTCAGGGATATTACACGTCGTAGACCCTCTCTTCGAGGATTTACCAGGCTGATAACTAAAATCAAACATCTAAACATTGCCTTTAAGGCTAAAATGACTCAGTAGACCGATTTGGTCTTTCAATAATAACATACAACTCAAATCCAAACACATACCCACACAGGGGTCAAAATACAATAAACTCCCGTACAACGGGGAAAAGATACTGCATCGGAAAAGAAAATACAACTAGACTAATACTACATCAAAGGATCCTCGTGTGATTAGTATCGTTCATCTTTCATCATCCTTCGTGCCGGCCCTGTGTTATGCTCCCAAACCTGAATGCAAAAACAGACATCCACCCCCGAATACTCGGGGGTTAGCAAAACTCCACTGTTTTGCTAGTGCAAGAACAAAGTGGAAATACGAGCCATACAATTCACATTCCACGAATAACAATAACCAGGAATCCTCAAAGATCCAAACGAAACGAAAAGTACTTCCCGAGGCAAAAGTTTGAGAAAAATATTCCCAAAACCAAAAGATCACAATTAAAGGGAAACAATTTATAAAACAGTTTAAAATGCCATCGAGAGTTTGAATAGAAAACAATTTAGGATTACCGAATACTTATCTTTCCAAAAATCAACAGGGTCACAGCCCAAAGGTTTTGTTTTCACAAATAGAAAATCGACAACAGTTCACAGGGCCAAAACCCAAGTCACGTGAATCAATACCAACTCGTGAAGTTTTTACTCATGAATCCCGGACTCAACCCAATGGAATTCCCGCTGTGGCCCCGTAGAACCAACCCACGGTGAGTAAAATACGTTCACTAAATAAACACCAACCTGTGAAGTTTTTACTCGTGAATCCCAGACTCAACCCATTGGAATTCCCGCCGTGGCCCCATCGAACCAACCCACGGTGAGTAAAATACGTTCACTAAATAAACACCAACCTGTGAAGTTTTTACTCGTGAATCCCGGAATCAACCCATTGGAATTCCCGCCGTAGCCCCGTCGAACCAACCCACGGTGAGTAAAATACGTTCACTAAATAAACACCAACCTGTGAAGTTTTTACTCGTGAATCCCGGACTCAACCCATTGGAATTCCCGCCGTGGCCCCGTCGAACCAACCCACGGTGAGTAAAATACGTTCACTAAATAAACACCAACCTGTGAAGTTTTTACTCGTGAATCCCGGACTCAACCCATTGGAATTCCCGCCGTGGCACCGTCGAACCAACCCACGGTGAGTAAAATATGTTCACTAAATAAACACCAACTTGTGAAGTTTTTACTCGTGAATCCCGGACTCAACCCATTGGAATTCCCACCATGGCCCCGTCGAACCAACCTACGGTGAGTAAAATACATTCACCACTCGTGAATCCAGGGCGCAACCCATTGGAATTCCCGTCGTGGCCCCGTCGAACCAACCCACGGTGAGTGAAGTAATCATGCACAAATAACATATCACACCAAGAATCTCCTTGGGAACAGGGTAATACCATTGATCCCGCCCGAGGCCTCAAAGGACCCTCCCAAGCTGGCTAGCAAAACAAATCACACACATAGCACAATGCAACAAATATATCCAAACAATTCATTCAGAGGTATCAAACACTTAGTAAAACACCTCGTCAAACCACAACGCACCAAAATGAAATAATATACGTCCACACGCAATACCAAGTGCAACATCAACACCGAACATATCCATAGAAATCACATAGTCATTTACAAACTACACCATTCACAAAACACACGCATTTTGAAAGTGAGCCTTTAACAAGGCTAGCCAAATCTTTTTAAAACTCGTTTCAAATAACCAAACAAACACTTTGAGACGGTCACCAATCATCATATCCACGAAACAAGAAAAGTATGGACAAGGTACTTGCCTCGAATAACCACAACGTGGAGAATCGACTGAAGTAGTTTGGCACGAACCGACTACGAACCCGCCGACTCCATCGATCGCCAACTCGCGGTCATAAACTACGAAGGACAATAACAACAATGAAATAAATTCCATAACACGACTCAAAGCCGTTGAATTCAAAGAACGAATGACGAAAGTTCAAGTGTTTTCCCCAAAACGGCCAAGAACACGATTCGTCCCGATAAAACACGAAAACGGAATTCCAAGTCGAAATATGGATATACAATCCATATAATATGTTTAACAACATCATTTAACCAGAATTTATCCAACAAAAACAGATGGAAAACGAGATCGAGAACAAATCCCCCAAAAAGTCGATTCGAAGGAAATCAAGAAATATACTTAGATTCGACGAAGAACAATGGATTAAATGATGTTGAACACAAGAATACTACCAAGATTAATCATACCCAACATGAATTAATCAACAATACGGAACGAATCGGACAAAAACGCAAAACCCCCAAAATTTCTCAAAATAGGGTTCTAGGAAATCTCACCTTGGTTCGCTGGATCGAAGGATGTTATAGGATGATTGATCAATGATATAACCTCAAGAACTTCATGGATTTGTTGTTAAACAACATGGTTTCGCCTCCTCCGAAGATCCAGCCGCGGATCGAAAGGAAAGGAAATGAAAAACGAATGAAAATGCGACTCCTCTGTCACATTTATACTGGGCCGGACTAGCGTGCGCTAGGCTGCCGAGCTAGCGTGCGCTATCGGCCCAGGCCGCAATCCAGAACCCCCACTGTCCTACTGACTCGGCCAGGTAGCGTGCGCAACCTTTCGGCCGTAGCGCACGCTACCTGCTGGTCGTAGCGTGCGCAATGCCCGACAGTAGTGTGCGCTAACTGCCGATCGTCCCCGAGTCGAGTACTCCAGTAACCCCTCTGCCCAGCCCGATAGCGTACGCTGGGCCGGCCGATAGCGTGCGCTACACCTGCCGGTTAGCGCGCGCAGCCTTCCGGACATAGTGTGCGCTACGCCGGTTCCTGCCGTGCCTGCCCGGCCAGTGCCCAGCACTTCCGACCATGCCTGCCGCACCTGTCCGGCCAGTGCTCAGCCGTCATGATCCGACGACTCGATTTCCGAAAACGTACGGAACGAACACGACGAAAAGCTCGCGGACAACATCATCGACCCGAAATGAAAACATAATACAATAATTAATCATACGCAACCAAGAAAAGGGTCGAGACAATAAATACAAATACGGATACCCATAACTTTGGGTAAATTACAAAATGGCCCAAAACACCCGAAAATCACGATACGTGATCGAACAACCAAACCGAAGTTCACAACACGTTTAACAAAGTTAAACGGACTTATGGGAAACTCGAAACAGTAGTTTCGAACGAGATTCGCAAGAATCGAACTCAAGTGCGGAAAAGTCGCTAAAAAGCACGGAACTCAACAAAACAACACCGAAACGAACTCGGATGTCAAAAAGTGTAGAATTAATCATTCTCAGAATGACGAAACGGTCATGAGCGAGTCGTCAAAACGGACTTCCGCCGAAAAAAAAAAGAAATTACCGGAAATCGAAATTACGGGTATTACAATCTGACGGTGCACTTCGACCCTCGAGATTCTCCTTAATTGCACGGAAGCCCCCGCCTTCTCCTATAAAAAGGGCTGGGGTTACAAGGTTAAAAACCTTATGCGCTTCTGCCTGATGAGAAGACATAGCCTATTTCTCTTGAAGCTCTGTGTCACGATCGTCGTTCGACTCAGACCTTAGGTAAGAACAAAAATTCCTTCTCCCCCCTTTCTTTGAATATGTCCGTAGGAAGATCAGATGAGTACGAGTTGGGTAGTACTTCTGCTGCCGGGGCTTTGACCGCCCGAGATGAACCTTCTGCGGAATTTCATGTTGACACCGCCGTCGAAGCCATCCGTGCCGGGATTGAGCACGTGGAGATCGAGGAACTTTTTAATGAGGCCGACGCGGCCAAGATGGTGGAGGCCGATCGGATCCGTTCACTGAAACGGGACGGCGCGATCGGCAAAGCCTTCACAGATTTTGCCGATCTCATGGAGAGATTGGCCGACCCTCTTCTCAAATTTAACTTCAATGATTATTAGATCGCCCATCCTTATGAACCTGTAAGGAGGACGTTGTACCGGGCTGACCGCCGCTCTCCGTGGACCCTTGGCCAGATCGGGAGGTCGGCGACTAGGAAGGATCTGGACCGTTGGAGGGCGAGGTTCCATGTTTCTTCTGATGTCAGCCTCCACGTGTCTGCCGGGAACGAGCGAGCCTATCAACCTCCCGAGGGTATGGTCGCCGTCAACGAGGCGATAATGGAGGCTGGACTGCGATTCCCACTGCCGTTCGCTGTCTCCTATCTGTTGACTGCCTGGAACGTGACGCCGCTTCAATTGACGCCGAACACCTGGCTGCAAATCATTTGCACCTTCACTCTGTTTGGCGGCCATCGGTTATATCGTCTTCCTTTGCTGCTGGAGATGAACCATCTCTTTAAGTTGACGGCTCAGAAAGGCACGGTTGGTGGCTATCATATCCAAGGTCGCTTGGGCCGGGTGATTTTTGGATTCCCGAATAAAGTGAGGGGCGACCCGTCAAAATGGTTCTAGGTTGGCGGTGCTTGGAAATCGGCAACGAGCGACAATCCGGCCGACGAGTTGGATATTCCCACTGGCTTTCGGGAGAGGAGTCCGAGTAAGGATTTAGACTCTCCCTTTGTTCGGATATTTTCTGAACTGATCTGATTTTAGTCTTCTTTTTGCAGGTGTCATTGTTCCGGCAGCAGGCGACCTTGCTTTTGACTTTGCAATCGTCTGGGAGAATATACAGAGTCTTCCTGACGACCGTTTAAACGCCCGCCAAATTAACAACTAAGCCTGCTGGTTGGCAGCTCGACTGTTTCGCTACCCTCGGCATCTAAAGGTTCCAGGTACGAACTTTTGCGATCCTCTTTGATATGCCGATCGACTCGACTGAGGAAGATTACTAACTTCGTCGTTTGTTTTCTATTGCAGAAGTTCGTTTTCCTTGCTTCCCAGAGCCTCCTGCTGCGATTGCCATGTCTAATCCGGGGGTTATGAATTATCTCCGCCAAGTAAAAAAGGGGAGCCGAGCTCTTTCTGCTCTGCCGCGACCGACCCCGGAGGCAAGACCTCTCTAGGAGCCTATCGTCGAAGGGCAGGAACCTCGGGAGGAGGAGCAATTTCGGCTTATCCGTAAGAAGCGAAGGACCGTGGAGTCCTCGGCCCCTGCCACTGCAGACGAGACGCCGATCTCTGTGCCACCGATTTCCGCGATTCCCCCGGTGGAGGGGTCCACGCCATCCTCGACTCTTCTTCACTCCACGGCGACTGCTGAGGCCGAGACTTCGCGTGGCAATCCGTTCTTCGGCCATGACCCAGAGAAGGTTGAGAGGTAAGCCTGGTAGTTTTGCTAAGTTATGAAACTTGTGTAGGAAACACACTTAACTCTTTTGTCATTTGTGCAGGATCCGCCATTCAAACCCGAGTTGCTCGCCGATGGTGCTGGACTTTCTGTCGAGCAAAGCTCCTCGCGAGGTCAGCGATATCCCATCTTATGTTGCTCGGGCCACTGCTTCCCTCATGAAGGCCTGGACGACCGACCTGGATGCGATCGCGCGCCGACGATCTGCTGATGCGATGCAGGCTACCTTCGCGCTGGCCCTCCAGACGACGACGATGGTTGCCCAGGCCGTGCGGGACTATGAGGGGCGACCGTCCACTATCTGTCTCCATGCAGACCTCGAATCCGCACGGAGACAAGTGTAATATCCGCATTTTTCTTTCCCCTTGTATTTTTTTTTTGGTGTATTTCTCAGTCGTAGTGACCCTCATGTACCTTATAGTGTATTTTTCGCGTCATCTATTAATCTGATTCTCGTTATTGTTGTGCGGAACCGCTGTTTCGGGGTTGCCGTGGATCCATTCTATGTTTTGATGCGTCTTGAGATGTTCCGTTTGATGTTTCGTTTATATTCCGGTGTTTTGGACCGTTTATATTTCATACCTAGCGCACGCTATCTTTTCTGCATAGCACACGCTAGATGTCCCTTAGTAGCGCATGCTACGACTGCTTCGTAGCGCGTGCAAGAGAGCAAGCCCTGGGAGTGGCAGTGCTATTTCCAGCCGTCTGGACTGGCGTATTAGCGTACGCTACGTAGACTAGCGCACGCTAATGTCGGGAGGCTAGCGCACGCTGAGATACCCGGTAGCGTGCGCTAGCGTGAGTGTCCAGTACTGGACAGTTTACTACTGAACTCGGTCAGGTGCCAGGTAGCGCACACTACGCTTATATGGTAGCGCACGCTAACGGGTTAGGTGAGTAGTGGCTAGTTAACTTTTAGACTCGGCTGATGTCCAGGTAGCGCACGCTATTGGTCGATAGCGCACGCTACCGAGAGGTTATTAGCGCACGCTACGTTTCGAGTAGCGCATGCTAACGGTCAGAAGTCTGGCTACTGGACTGGGACGGTAACTGGATGGCCTATAGTTTTGTCCCGTTAGCGCACACTAACCTTGAGGATTAGCGCGCGCTAACACTCCCTGGCTATATAAACCAGGGAGTTGACCCAGATGAACGTATTACGTTCATTTCTTCTCCTCCCCGTGGCTTAGAGCTCCTTTGGCGATTTCTTCTTCCAATCATCTCATCCAACATCCTTGAGTTCTTGGTGTATTATAACAACATCAACACGAATCTTTCATCCTAATCCAAGGTAAAATCTCTTAGAACCCTACTTTTAGATAAATTGGGGGTTTTGGGATTTTCATCCGATTCGTTCCGTTTTGTTGGTGGATTCATGATGAATATGGTTAATCTTGTCAATATCATTAGTTTTCCTACGGATTCATGGTATATTTTCATGGTTTTGCGAAATCGAGAGGGTTTGGTTGTGGTCCGCCCTCGTTGCTATTTTTGTACGAATATACATGAATCGTAGGCGGGTTTGCGGGTGTATTCCATTTCTGTATTCGTCTAGAGTTTGTTGTGATTATGTTCTTCGAATCGTTAGGTTCGGTTCCGTTGATTTCTAGCGTTCGTCGGTGATTATCCTTTCCGTTCGTTGCGTCATAAATTATTCAAGGCAAGTAATTCTTGGAAACCTTTATGCTTAACGTGAAATGGTAATGTATATTGTGTGTGCTTTACTCACCTCGGGAGGGTCCGACGGGGCCTCGAGGGAATCTATGGCTTCGTCCTGGATTCATAAGTTTGTTTCGCTAGCCAGCTCGGGAGGGTCCTTAGAGGCCTCGAGTGGGATTCGTGGCTTCATCCCGGTCCTAGGTGATGTGTGGTGCTTGATTTGTTTTATGAAGTTGGCCAGCTCGGGAGGGTCCTTAGAAGCCTGAGTGGGATTCGTGGCTTCGTCCCGGTCCTAGACAAATTAATTTTGACTGTTTGTTTCCGGAAAAGACATGTCTGGTTTTGGTTTTTGAAATGATATTGGCGCATGTACTATGAAATGTGTAAGCGATTGGTTTGCCTTGATTACTTGTTTTAGCGTAATTGCTAACCCCTTTGGGGACCCGTTTTGGGGAAATTCTTGTTATGGATTTCAGGTTATGATTATCCGGACGAGCGAGCACTGGGACAGTACGAGGATGTTGGCCAGGGTCGTTGACATGTGCATTTGTGTGTTCTTATTTCTTTTGGTCATTTCGATATGGTTGTTTCCACAATTATAAACTTATAGATTGTACTCGCGAGTACTTAGGCTTTTCATTTCAAACTCCGTATTGTATTACTTTAAATTGTTACATTGTCGGATGATGCTTATTTCGCCAGTTGCTCCGGGCGTATCCTTATATGTCATATTGTTTAAATGTGTGTCCTCGCTAACCGAGATGGTTAGTCGAGTGGTGTTTTCTTGTTGTAGCCTGATGGGTCCCGTGTAGGGGTCCACAGCGCTGTAATATACTCCGAATATCTCCGGGTGTTACAGAAAATGGTATCGGAGCCCTAGGTTTATGGATACCTAGGCTTGTCGGTTATTTGGGTCTAGTCGTGTTTTGTTTTGCACAGTGTCACACCGCTACCAGCATCTCGGTACTTCCAGTGTTCGTAAGTTTCCTTACTCGATTCTTTACTTTCTCGTACTGTATTCCGTTTCTTGAACTGTGGTTATTCTCCCTCTTTTGCTTATCATCGTATTTGCTTTTTCCTCCCTTACTCATCCTCGATATACGTCTGTTATCTCTTAACACCAGTATGGATGCCGGAGGAAGCCGTGGTCGTGGTCGTGGTCGTGGTCGTGGATGCGGCCGAGGACGTGGGGCAGCCGGTGGGGCGGCCACGTCGCATTCTTCGAGGCCGCGATGCGGCGACCGTCACAGTCATGCTTCTTCTCAAGAGCGCGCCGATCTTGGTATTGCGGCTGTTATGCAGCAAATGGTTAACCAGATGGCGGCGATAGCTCAGGTGGTTCAGAATCCGGATCCGACCCATGCTAATCGGGGTGGAGCGGACCGTTGGCTCCAAGATGTCATCAAGATGCATCATCAGTTTTCGGGAGCATAAGACCCGATCGGCTGGGAGGGGTGGATCAAGGAGATATCTAAGGTCTTCGTTGCCACCAACTGTCCCGAGGATCGTAAGGTCCCTATTGCCCAGTACTTTCTCACTGGGGATGCTACGGATTGGTGGGAGGCCGTTGGGCCCAAAGACCATGTTGCTTCGTGGGCCGAATTTCAGGAATTGATGGAGACCGAATATTGTCCGTGGCCGGTCAGACAGGCTCGAGTGCATGCTTTCTATGATGCTCAACCACGGGATATTCCCGTATCCTAAGCTATTGCCGATTTTAACAAGGATTTGGGCTATGTGAAGACCCAAGTTGTCGAAGAGAGCGACAAAATTTTCCATTTTTCCAGGAGGATGAAACTGTCCATTCGGGACTATATGTCTGGGCTCATCTGTACTAATTTGAAGGATTATCAGAGTCGAGATCTTGCTTATGATATGTCGGTGACGGTTAGTGCGGCGGTCTGAGAGAGTAAGAAGCAGAAATCTGCTGGGGATTTCTCGGGTTACAAGGGTGGAAGTCAGTAGAAATCTCAACCTGCAAACATTTCTACGGGTGGTTCGGCTCGTTTCTCTGGGAGTTTCCGAAGTGCCGCCAGAACCTTCGTCCGGGACCCCAGATACTTTAACTGTGGCAAGCCAGGCCACGTGAATCGGGATTGTCCTCGTCCAACTTTGACTTGTCATACTTGTGGTCAGTCGGGCCACAAGGCTTCTTTTTGCGAGAATCTCAGACAGTTTCGCGATGCCCGTTCTTCTCACACAGCACCTATGGAGCCGAGTGTTAACCCGGGCTCATTAGCTCCGCCGCCACCGCCGAGTGCCGGCCGAGGTAGGGGTCGGGTTCAGCCCACTAGAGGAGGAGCTTCCAGTGTCGGCTCTGCCCAACCGCGTATCTACGAGATGAGGAGGGCCGACGATCTAGCAGCTACTGTGGCGACATGTACCGTTCATATCCATTCCCATCCTGTCAGTGTGCTTTTTGATTCGGGTGCTACGCATTCATTCATTTCTCTAGAGTGTGTACGCCGTTTGAGTCTCGACTGCTTGTCACCTTGCGAGCCTTTCATCATTAAACTTCCTAGCGGTAATAGAATTGTCAGTGATCGAGAAGTCCGGGACTGTTCTGTGTTTATTTGTGAGAGGGATTGGCTCTCTAATCTTATTGTCGTGGGTATCGAGGGTGAGGATTTAATTCTCGGGGATGATTGGCTCGAGCGGCATGGTGCAATCATGAACTACCGCCCGAGGATCATTACCATGCTAGCCGAGGACGACACTGAACATTATTTCGCGGGGCGAAAGAGAAACCAGAAACTCGTTATTAACGCCTTGAAGGCGATGAGACTCCTGCGGAAAGGGTGTACTGGTTTTTGGTGCTATGCCTTGAAGGCGGAGGATGGTGGAGTCGAGCTTTCGTCGATTCCAGTTGTTAGTGAGTTTCCTGATGTGTTTCCTGACGAGTTGCCGGGATTGCCACCGGATCGTGAGGTTGAGTTTTCTATAGAGTTAAAGCCGCGCGACTCCGATTTCGAAGGCACCGTATCGCATGACACCTTCAGAGATGGCCGAGTTAAAGAAGCAGTTGAGTGAGCTTCTTGAGTCGGGGTATATTCGGCCGAGTGCCTCGCCTTGGGGCGCACCAGTCCTGTTTGTGCGAAAGAAGGATGGCTCACTACGTTTGTGTATCGACTATCGCGAACTAAACAAAGTGACCATCAAGAACAAGTATCCTTTGTCGAGGATTGATGACTTGTTCGATCAGTTGCAGGGAGCTGCGGTATTCTCGAAGATTGATTTGAGATCAGGGTACTACCAACTCCGGGTGAAGGAGTTCGATGTGCCTAAAACAGCTTTTCGGACGAGATACGGACATTATGAGTTCGTAGTTATGCCTTTCGGGTTAACCAATACGCCGGCGGTTGATAGGTGGTAATTTTACCACATTTTTCTAGGATTTTATACTAGGTTTTTATCTCGTTTCGTGATTAATGTGCTCGTATTTGGCTTATTTATGATTAGTCGAGCCGTATTACGCGTTTGGGTTGGTTTTAGTGTGTTTGCAGGTTTTTAGAGCCAAAAGGACCCAAAACGAGACAAAGGACCGAGAGTCGAGTCAAACGGACGGAAGAAACGGATTTTTGCAAAAGTCAGACCACCTATCGGGCCAGCCTATCGGCCGATAGGTGCGTCCGATAGGTGTTCCGAGCCCTATCGAGTGAAGTCGACCGATAGCCCCGGCCGATAGGCTGCTCTGCGGGTTCTAGAGTTTTGACAGATTGTGACTCTTTTGGATAGATTTTGTTTCCTAGATTAGTTCTAATCGGGAGTTTAACTCCCATAGGCTATATACACCTCCTTCTAGACCTAGTTTAGGATCTTTTATCATCTTTAGCACACTTTTACGTTTTTTTTGCAATTTTAATTCCTTTGATACTAGAACTTTTTGCAAAGCAGCAATTATTATTGTTTTTCTACTTTTTCGGAGATTGAAGACTCAGAGTTCATCCGGAAGGATTGTAATCTCTCTTTTCATATTAATAATATGTATTCTCCATCTATTTCTTGTTTAATTTCAATTATGTCTAGCTAAATCCATTGATTGATTCTAGGGTTAGTAATTTTAATTGATGTTCACATGATGTCCCTTTGATTACCTTTTTACCTTTCATCCTAGGCTTATGATCAAGATGTGTTAAATCTCATGCTAGATTAAAGGGCCCTTAATCGATGCATGTTAGCTAATTAATTTTGCCCGGAAGGATTAATTAATTAGTGGAAATACTTGATGCACAATATGATTTGATCTTAAGACTTGAGTGGAGTAAGATAAATCATAGATAAATAAGTTGACGCTTTTTAAGTGATTTAAATTCTTTGAGCCTTGCGGGAAAAGGGTTTAAATTAACTATCTTTCTAGGTTGCCTTGATCGGAATTCTAGATCGGCTGAGTGATTATTTCTAGGATTGAATTAAAATTTTGGGAAAAGGAATCAAGTGAATGGATTGTGTGAACTCAATTAGACGATACTACCCTAGGATCAATTAGCTTTCAACTTGTGATTTTATCTTGCTAATTTGCTTTATTTGCTTGATTTAGATAATTCACTTTATTTTGCTCTCTTTGCATAATACTTGGAATTCTTATCTTATTGTTCTAGATTTTTTATTTTTAGGATTAATTGTTATTTAATTTTTATTTATCGATTTTTGAAGTTAGATAATTAGAAACAAACCAAATTTTCGGATTCCTAAATAGCAGTCAAATTTTGAGTAGAGTTACTTCCTTTATTTTCGACATATCAATTCCCTTGGGTTCGACACCTTGGAAATACTTCGAGGTTTTACAAATTTTAAAATTGATCGGATTTGAAAACCATACTACGCGAATTTCATTGATCAATTTTTGGCGCCGTTGCCGGGGAATTGATAGAAAACTTAAAGGGATAATTCGAAAAAGAAGAGATTGTTACTTTAGGTTGTATACTATTATTATTAATATTCGATCTCGTTTCCTCACATCTTGTTTTCTCTTCCTTGTAGGCGGTGCATGATCACAAGATCCCAAGGAAAGGACTTATTTCCTTTGGATCCGGAAATCGAGAAGTCTTTGAGGAGGAAGATGTAAGAAGCGAGAACCGAGACTATTTCTATACCTATCGTTGATACCATGGCCGGCATTGTTGACCCACCACTAGAACTCGCTCGTCCCGAGAAGATCCCTTTGAATGCCCGCTTTCGACCGAAGCTGGACGATTATCAAGAAGGAGGTTGGGGGACGATTGATGCCAACAACTTCGAGCTTAAGCCGTCCCTCATCGCTACGGTGAAGTCTCAAACATACGGAGGAGGAGTTAATGAAGATCCAAACGCTCATCTTGAGTCGGTTTTGGACATATGTGCCACCATCAAGCAAAACGGAGTGCCTCCGGATGTCATTAAGCTCCGCCTATTTCGGTTCTCCTTAGAAGACGATGCGCTAGATTGGTACAAGAGCCTAGATCGGAAGGAAATTGGTACTTGGAGAGAGATGACTCGGTTGTTCTTAGCACAGTTCTATCCTCCCTCGAAGGTGCAAAAACAAATCAACGGTATCTTGCAATTCGAGCAATATGAGGATGAATACTTATACGAGGCATGGATCCGATTTAAGAAGCTACTTCGCAAATGCCCACATCATGGAATTGACAAGGAGGAAATCTACATTCGGTTTTATCGGGGTTTGACGAGGAAGGCTAGAAGAGAGTTGGACTATTCCTCGAAAGGGGGATTTCTTGCTAACGATTATGAAGGGGCCAAGAATCTCATCGAGCTAGCGGTCAACAATGATTACGAGGAGGTGACCGATAGGAATATGACGAGAAGAAAGGTCCCATCCGGTGACGAGGACGCCTACGGTGATTTGAAGGCGAAATTTGAAAGACAACAAAAAGAGCTTGAGATGCTAAGAAAGAAGACTTTGGGAGTCAATGCAGTTTTTGAAGAGCTAAACGAGCCTATTGCAATTGAGGAGGATGTAAATTACGTGCAAGGAGGAAACTTCCGGCAAGGGGGGAATAGGGGGAACTATTATCCGAACAATCGAAACCACCCTAATTTCTCCTATGCCAACCCGAACAATGCTCTTCAGCCACCACCGGGATTTAACGTGAAAAATGGGGTTATTCAAGAGCCGATTGCTAAGACACCGATGGAAGAGATGTTGGAACGGTTAGAGGCGAGTCAAAAAGATTTTATTTATAAAGCAGACAAGAGGTTCGGGGCTCTCGAGCATAGTGTGACATCTATTGGAAACTCGGTGATAGCCTTGACAAAGCGGATGTCGATGGTGGAGACCCAAATGGGTCAAATGGCGAACGCCAAGCCGAATTCATAAGCCGGGCCATTTTCCGAGCGATCTGAGACCAACCCGAAGACGCAACAATGCAACGCAATCGAGCTTCGGAGTGGGACAAGGTACGGTAATCATGGGGCTGAAGTTGAGGAATCTAGAAACGAGGATGTACTAGAAACAGGAGCCGAGAACGAGAAGGAAGATGAAGCGGCGAACTATCGGCCAAGACTATCGGCCGATAGGCCACCCGATACCTGCATGAATTCTAGAAATTGAGCCGATCGACCCCCTATCGGTCGAAAGGCTCCTTTAGGTTCGAATGTGAAGGATTTTGAGGTAAAAGCTCCATTTCCACAGCGATTGGCCAAGTCGAGATATGATGAAAAGCTTCAACGGTTTATCGACATGTTTCAAAAGGTGAATATCAACATTCCACTTCTAGACGCTTTGAGAGACATGCCGGGGTACGTTAAATTCTTGAAAGACGCTGTGGCAAGCAAGAGGAAGTTTGCGAAGTTTGAAACAATAAATTTGACAGAGGAGTGTAGCGCTATCATTCAAAACAAGCTCCCGCTCAAGCAGAAGGATCCGGGACATTTTACTTTGACATGCATGATTGGCGACCAAACGTTCCGTAATGTGTTGTGTGATCTCGGGGCAAGCATCAATCTTATGCCTCTATCCATATTTAAGAGGTTGAAGATTGGGGAGATGAAGCCGACTACCATTTCTCTACTCATGGCGGACCGGTCGATCTCTTATCCGAGGGGAGTTGTGGAGGATGTGTTCGTTAGAGTCCAACACTTAGTCTTCCCGGCCGATTTCGTAATTCTTGATATGCCCGAGGACGAGAATCAACCATTGATCTTTGGGAGACCGTTTCTAGCGACGGGGAGAGCACTTATCAACGTCCAAGAGGGTGATCTTACCTTCCGGGTTAATGATCAAAATCTGAAAATTTCCATCTATGACGCGATGAAGAAGCCCGAGGATGCGCCCGAGGAATGTTATGCAATTGAGTCTATTATGCCGCCCCCGACCGACTTGTTGGAGCATTGCATTTCACAATCCATTTACTCACATTCCGATGTTGAAGAAATTTCCGAGGATTTGCCAAAGTATGTTCGAATGTTGGAGGCGAACGAGTTTCGATCTAATGAGAGGGACGTATGCTATCTTGATGTCAACAAACCCGTTCAAGGGGGAGTTGTCGCTGAGGACCGATCGATCGAGGTGCCGAAGTTAGAACTTAAGCCGTTGCCGGATCACTTCCAATATTGCTTCTTGGGCGAGAACGAGTCCTATCCTGTGATAGTTTCTTCTTCTCTCGGACCTACTAACTTGGAGAAGCTATTACGGGTGCTGCGAAAACACAAAGGGGCGATTGGATGGACGATTTCGGACATTAAGGGAATAAGCCCTTCTATTTGTATGCACCGGATTTTCCTAGAAGACGATCATAAGCCGGGGGTGCAACCGCAACGAAGATTAAATCCGGCAATGCAAGAGGTTGTGAGAAAAGAGGTGCTCAAATTGTTAGATGCCGGGATGATATATGCGATTTCCGATAGTGAGTGGGTGAGTCCTACTCAAGTCGTCTCTAAGAAAGGGGGTATGACCGTGATCAAGGACGAGAAAGATGAATTAATCGCGACAAGGCTAGTCACGGGATGGAGAGTTTGTATCGACTACCGGCTACTTAATGCGGCGACGAGGAAGGATCATTTTCCACTTCCATTTATTGATCAAATGCTAGATCATTTGGCCGGACACGAGTATTATTGCTTTTTGGATGGGTATTCGGGGTACAATCAAATTGCTATCGCTCCGGAAGACCAACACAAGACCGCTTTCACGTGCCCTTATGGGGTATTAAACTAGGAGGATGCCGTTTGGCTTGTGCAACGCACCCGCAACTTTTCAAAGGTGCATGATGGCCATCTTTCACGGATTAGTCAAGAACATAATGGAGGTATTTATGGATGATTTTTCAGTTTTTGGTTCATCTTTCGACCATTGCTTGAAAAATTTATCTTTGGTACTTGCCCGGTGTGAGGAGACGAACCTTGTTCTAAATTGGGAGAAATGTCACTTCATGGTGCAAGAGGGAGTAGTGCTGGGGCATAAAGTATCTTTGGAAGGATTGGAGGTTGATCGAGCGAAGGTGGTTGCTATCGAGAAATTACCGCTTCCAACCAATGTTAAATCGATCTGAAGCTTCCTAGGCCATGCGGGGTTCTATAGACGGTTCATTAAGGATTTCTCAAAAATCACGAAGCCGTTATGTTCCTTGCTCGAGAAAGACGTGAAATTTGAGTTTGATGATGATTGCTTGAGGGTGTTTGAGACATTGAAACGAGCCTTAATTTCGACGCCGGTCTTGATCACTCCGGATTGGGGTGCACCATTCGAGTTGATGTGCGACGCGAGCGATTGGGCCGTTGGGGCCGTTTTGGGTCAAAAACGGGATAAGCTTTTCCGGGTAATTTATTATGCGAGTAAGACGATGGATTCGGCCCAAATGAACTACACCACGGTGGAAAAAGAGTTGCTCGATGTGGTCTATGCATTCGACAAATTCCGACCTTACCTAGTGGGCACTCACACTATTGTTCATACCGATCACGCAGCGATTCGCTATCTATTTGCCAAGAAGGATTCGAAGCCGAGATTAGTGAGATGGATACTCCTTCTACAAGATTTCGACATGGATATTCGGGATAGGAAGGGGTGCGAGAATGCTGTTGCCGATCACCTTTCCCGTCTCGAGAAGCCGGATGAGGGAGAAGATTCGAGGGTCGAAATAAAGGAGAACTTTCCGAACGAGCATATCCTAGCCTTGGCCGACGATACACCATGGTACGCGGACTATGTTAATTTCCTTGCTATCAAGCATGTTCCAACGGGTCTTTCTTCTCATCAAAGAAAGAAATTCTTCCATGACGTTAAATTCTACTATTGGGAAGACCCTATTCTTTATTGGAGGTGCGCGGACGGGATTATTCGCATGTGTGTTCGACAAAGCGAATGGCAAAGGATAATTGAAGAATGCCATAGTGCACCGAGTGGGGGTCATTTTGCAGTGAATCGAACGGCCATGAAGGTGTACCAATGTGGCTTCTATTGGCCTTCTATTCATAAAGATTGCCAAGCTTTTGTGAAACATTGCGATAGATGCCAACGATTGGGGAACATAGCAAAAAGAGACGAGATGCCGCAGCACGCTATTATGGAAGTAGAGTTGTTTGACGTATGGGGTATCGATTTTATGGGTCCGTTTGCAAAATCACGAGGCTATTCGTATATTTTACTTGCGGTCGACTACGTGTCGAGATGGGTTGAGGCGATGCCGATGATTACGAACGATTCGAAAGTGGTGATTAAATTTCTTAATAAGAACATTTTGACTCGTTTCGGGACTCCATGAGCTTTGTTGAGTGACGGGGGGAGCCACTTTAATAATAGGTGGTTAGGAACCCTTCTTGCAAAATATGGAGTTAAACATAAGATTACGTCCGCCTATCATCCGCAAGCTAATGGACAAGCCGAGCTCGCCAATCGGGAGATCAAACAAATTTTAGAGAAGACGGTCACGAACAAGAAGGACTGGGCAAAATATCTAGATGATGCACTTTGGGCTTATCGGACCGCGTATAAGACTCCAATTGGAATGTCTCCATACCAGCTCGTCTTTGGGAAATCCTGTCATTTACCGGTGGAGCTGGAAATTAAAGCGTATTGGGCCACTAGACGGATTAATTTCGAATTTCTTGAGGCTAGTGGATCGAGAAGAGAGAAGCTGCTGGAAATCTACGAGTGGAGAAACGAGGCTTTCGAAAATGCGAGGATTTACAAGGAAAGAGCGAAAAAGTTTCACGATGATCGCATTCGGAAGAAGGACTTCATCCCGGGAGACGAAGTGCTCGTTTTCAATTCTTGGCTTCGTCTATTTCCGGGGAAGTTGATGTCGAAGTGGACTGGTCCATACACCGTCTTTCAAGTAAATCAAAACGGATCATGTGTCGTGATGAAAGAAGATGGGAACAAGTTTATTGTGAACGGACATCGGATGAAGCACTATTTCAAGCCGTTGCACCACGAATAGAAGTATGTTACTTACCTCGAAGACCCGGAATGAATGAGGTATCGTCTAGCTAAAGACGTTAAACGTAGCACTTGTTGGGAGGTAACCCAACGTATGTATATTAGTTCGTTTTATTCGTTCGTTTTCGATTGTTCGTTTGCGTGATTTTTGTAGTTTCTAGTTTCGTAGTAGCTTTGTTAGTTTTGTTAAGTTCTAATCCATGCACGCCGAGTTTTGGATACTTGCAGGTCTTTAATCGCCATATCCAAGCGAAAACGGGACCAAGTATGCGAAATAGAAAAGTTGAAATTTTTTTTTTCCGGGTGCCTATCGGGCGAGCCTATCGGCCGATAGGCCCGGCCGATAGGCTGAGGAAAATTGAAAAAATTAAATGTTACAAGCAGTGGTCGATAGGCAGACCCTATCGACCGATAGGTCCCGCCCGATAGGCCAGGCCGATAGGACATACCCGGTCCAGTATCCGCTTCGACCCGGTTGATTAATAACCCCTTTTAAACACCTTAACCACCCGTTTTTCTCACACACACACACCTATCGGCCGATAAGAAAACAAGGGGCGATTTTCTCTACCGTTCTTCCTTCAAAATTCGATCAAGGTACTTAATTTCGACACTTAATCCTCTTGTTTTTCAATTCTATACATGTTTTGAAGCACTTTGACGAATTCTTTTTGGAGTTTTGATGAAATTCGAATTGGGGATCCACTTTTGGGGGGCTTTTGTTAGAATTTGATGTTCTGTGAATTTTATGCCCAATTGTTGATAGAATCTTGATGGAAACATGATATCTATGCTTGATTGTTCATGGGTACTTCGAATTGGGGGATTAATTGATGAAATTGAACGAATTTTGAAAAAAAAAAACCCAAATTGGAAGAACCCTAATTTCGAATTTGTTGAAATTGGGTAAATTTGTTGAATTGAATTGTTAATTGGGATTGATATGAGTTGAATTGTTGATGATGATTCGAATTTTGAATGAATTAGATTGGATTGGAGAGAATTTGTCCTAATATGATCGTAGTGTGTAGTTTTGTTATTGTGGGTTGTGATTTTGATCCTTTGAATATGAAATGGGGGAGTCGAAGTTTGGGGGAGGTTGTGTGATTTGTTGATCGTAGTATATGGCGGTCGGGTCTATGATTTTGATGTTTATTGGACATTATAGGGCTCTTAGTTGATATTGTGAGATTATTGGATTATGTCGACACTCGTTGAATGTTTGCATTATGAGTTGCTTATTGGATATTGATTGGATGGTTGTTTTGTAGGAACTTTGAAATGGCTGGAAATCAAAGCAAGAAGTCGAAGCCGTGTAAGGCCGGAAAGTCTAAGGCAACCACAAAGAAGGAAAGGGCTCCGACGAAGGTAGTGCCGGCTATTCAGATCCCGGCTGCGCTTGACCCGAAGAAGTTCAAGCTAAGATTGACTGGATCTGAGTCTAAAAGAAGGTGGTCGCACCTTATCGGAATGCCACACAAGCATTGCCGATTTTTGCATGAGGAGACGGCTCGGGGTATGGGGATATACGATGATATTATGTTACTAGCGAGACAGTGCGGGTTTGAGCACATTTTTCGGGCAAACTATCTCGCTTACCACGTGCTCACCGTGGAGTTTCTGTCCACACTTGAGGTTTTTAGGGAGCACGGGACTCCGGCATATATTTGCTTCAACCTCGACGACACAGAAAGGGAGCTCTCGGCCGACGAAGTTAACGTCATTATCAACGGGGCTGAGGATGGGTCATTCCATCAGGGCGATCATGCCAAAGAAAACATAGAGCTGTGGTCCACGATGATTTACCCCAGGGAGGAGACGCTTCTCATTTATAATCCGACGTATGCCAAGGCCTCCTCGATCAGGAACCCAGTTCTCCGTTATGTCCACCGTCTGTTCACCTCGACGATTTTGAGCCGTACCGACTCGGGAATGTGCTTGTCCACTGATCTTCACCTTTTACGGTCGGCCTTGAACGGTAGGCGGAAGCACGCTGGATGTTTTCTGATTGAGCACATGGAGAAACAAGCCGGTGGCCAAGGGAAGCAGAGGATTGGGATTGGGGCGTTCGTGACCCCTATCGCGGAGCATCTCGGGGTGCGCATTAGAGGAGAGCCGGTGTCCCGAGACATCTATTTGGATAAACCGGCACTGCAGAGGCAAGAGATGCTTGCCTTCACCGAGGGGTTCGACTGGAAATTGCACGGTCGGAACAAAACCGTGTCCCTCTTCCGACTCCCTTCTCCGACCTTGACCTCTGTGATGGGTGACGCGTCCGATGTATATGAGAGGTGGAGTATGAGCTCCGAGGCTCATTTGGCACTTATCCGACCGTTGGATGCGTCTCGTAAGAGGCAACGCCGGGAGGTGACCATTGATGAGCCGTTCTTGGAGGGAGCCGAGGAGGAGCTGGATGATATACCCGAGGGGGGTAGCCGTGACGAGATTCCCACCGGTGGAGGTAGTAGTTTTCAGATGAGAGCTCCGGATTTTGAGGCTTTTGAGTCGAGATTTTTTTAGAGAGAGAGAGAGATGCACGAAGAGAGTATGCAGGCGCAAGACAATTATCATTTGGCGAGTATGCGTTCTTTGACAACCGAGTTTGGTTCTTTGGGAACTCGGCTGGGCGAGGTTGAGACTCGGGTGGGTGTTGTTGCCACTCGGGTCAATCAGTTGTACGAGCTCGTGGAGAAACGAGCCGAAGAGGACAGAGTGTGGCGACAAGAGGAGATTGCTTGGAGGGAGCAAGAGAGGAAGAGGCAGGAAGATAGGTGGGCCCAGGAGGACCACTACAACCGAATGGTACACGAGATGTACCACTTTGCTCCTTTCCCCGATTCACATGCCCGCTATGATCCGAGCTCGCCGACAAACCCGCCATTTCCGCCACAGTGATCAGGTACTCCGTTAACAAAGCCACTCTTTTCTCTTTTCAAACTTATTCCTCCTTTGGGATGCGAAATAAGTTTGGGGGGGGGGAGGAGAAGTGCGGCTTTGTTAATTTCGGCACGTGTGAGTACCTTGTATGCCTTGTATCACTATTTCCTTGTGTTGGTGCCCGTTGTTTTTATTTGTGCTTCTCATATTGGTGTTGCGTGGATTTGGCTTTTGTTGCTTAGTTTTTAGATTTTTATGTTCATTTTCGTTTGGTGTGTTTGCTAGTTTCTATTTTTTAGGTCGTAGTAGTTTTTTGCTTTCGTGTTTGCTTTTATTTGCTTTTCGTTGTTTGCTTTGATGCCTTGCTTGGGTAAATAGTTTTTTTTTTTTAGATTTTGGTCTAGACTGAGCATGTCCCTAGGCCATAGACATAAATTTGTTCGTGAAAAAATTGGCCGATGATATTAAAACTTGTTTTTCGTGAAAACTTTTTTCGGTATTATGCTTGGGACTTTGGCCGAGTCTTGCATTGTGGGTAATTCTAAGTCTAGTTTTAGTAATTCGGGAAATCGTTTGTTTAGCCATGAGGATCTTTGAGCCTTTGGTGCATGCTAATGCCTATGAATTGTTGAGAGATCATGTAGTGCATTGTACTTCTAGAACTTGCCTTGGTTCTTAGTTGAGGCCACACATGTATGCGTAGATTAGGAGATGATATTAGGCCGTCTCTTGTTTTAGCCGATTTTCCCAAACACTAACCTTTACATATTTATCCTTTGCTACCCCATTTGAGCTTTTATTAGCCTTTTATTCATAGCCGGTGATAGGGGGAAATGGAGGGTATTTATGGGAATCCTTAGTTGAAGTTGGTGTAGGTGAAATTGGTGGTTTGTCGTTTGATATTTATAGAGATGTTTTAGACCCCATTTTATGAACCGAGTATCCCTATAGACTCTATGATGTGTGAGAAGTCGATAGTAGAAAAAGCGAAACATTATCAAATCATGTTGTCGACTGAAAAAATAATAATAATAATAATATGAAGAAGAAAATGATAAAATGGCAAAGTGAGTCACTTGGCCTAATAGAGTATAATGGGATCGCTCGGGCATACATTAAAAAGTACTTGGGGTCGAGAAAAATAAAAAGGTTGGGATTTGATTGCATGATGGATTGGTGATTGAGTTAGGTAGCCGTGTATGATTGCAAAGAGTTGGGTGGTTTGAATACACGTTTGAGTCACTTAGCCAAATTTTCCTACCTTAACCAAAAGCCTACGTTACAACCTTTGAAAGTCCTATTTGATTTTAGTCTATGCATACAAATTAGTGGTGGAGACGATAGATAAGAGGCAAGCCTATGGTAAGACATTGCATTTGCATTGGATTTGAGTGATGCCTTGGCATAATTTGCCTAGACATACTTGTCTATTTCTTTGGAGAGAATGAGCGATCACTTAAAAATCATCTTACCTTAGGTTTTGTGAGGGTTTCCCGGTTTGCTAGAGCTTGCTTGATTTTATTTATCTTTGTCTGATTTGTACTAAGAGTCGTTTGTATAATATTGTTCATTGTGATTGCGAAAAACTTTGAGGCCGAATAATTTGACGTGATCTAGTTTGTGTCTATGTGCCGTGTCCTTGTTTTTTTTTTATTGGTTCTTTTCTTTCTTTCTTTCTTTTTCTTTTCTTTTTGTTGTTCGGGACGAACAATGCTCAAGTTTGGGGGGGTTTGATAGGTGGTAATTTTACCACATTTTTCTAGGATTTTATACTAGGTTTTTATCTCGTTTCGTGATTAATGTGCTCGTATTTGGCTTATTTATGATTAGTCGAGCCGTATTACGCGTTTGGGTTGGTTTTAGTGTGTTTGCGAGGTTTTAGAGCCAAAAGGACCCAAAAGCGAGACAAAGGACCGAGAGGCGAGTCAAACGGACGGAAGAAAGCGGATTTTTGCAAAAGTCGGACCACCTATCGGGCGGCTATCGGCCGATAGGTGCGTCCGATAGGTGTTAGAGCCCTATCGAGTGAAGTCGACCGATAGACCCGGCCGATAGTGCTCATGAGTTCTAGAGTTTTGACAGATTGTGACTCTTTTGGATAGATTTTGTTTCCTAGATTAGTTCTAATCGGGAGTTTAACTCGCATAGGCTATATACACCTCCTTCTAGACCTAGTTTAGGATCTTTTATCATCTTTAGCACACTTTTACGTTTTTTTTTGCAATTTTAATTCCTTTGATACTAGAACTTTTTGCAAAGCAGCAATTATTATTGTTTTTCTACTTTTTCGGAGATTGAAGACTCAGAGTTCATCCGGAAGGGTTGTAATCTCTCTTTTCATATTAATAATATGTATTCTCCATCTATTTCTTGTTTAATTTCAATTATGTCTAGCTAAATCCATTGATTGATTCTAGGGTTAGTAATTTTAATTGATGTTCACATGATGTCCCTTTGATTACCTTTTACCTTTCATCTAGGCTTGTGATCAAGATGTGTTAAATCTCATGCTAGATTAAAGGGCCCTTAATCGATGCATGTTAGCTAATTAATTTTGCCGGAAGGATTAATTAATTAGTGGAAATACTTGATGCACAATATGATTTGATCTTAAGACTTGAGTGGAGTAAGATAAATCATAGATAAATAAGTTGACGCTTTTTAAGTGATTTAAATTCTTTGAGCCTTGCGGGAAAAGGGTTTAAATTAACTATCTTTCTAGGTTGCCTTGATCGGAATTCTAGATCGGCTGAGTGATTATTTCTAGGATTGAATTAAAATTTGGGGAAAAGGAATCAAGTGAATGGATTGTGTGAACTCAATTAGACGATACTACCCTAGGATCAATTAGCTTTCAACTAGTGATTTTATCTTGCTAATTTGCTTTATTTGCTTGATTTAGATAATTCACTTTATTTTGCTCTCTTTGCATAATACTTGGAATTCTTATCTTATTGTTCTAGATTTTTTTAGTTTTAGGATTAATTGTTATTTAATTTTTATTTTTCAATTTTTGAAGTTAGATAATTAGAAACAAACCAAATTTTCGGATTCCTAAATAGCAGTCAAATTTTGAGTAGAGTTACTTCCTTTATTTTCGACATATCAATTTCCTTGGGTTCGACACCTTGGAAATACTTCGAGGTTTTACAAATTTTAAAATTGATCGGATTTGAAAACCATACTACGCGAATTTCAGCGATCAGCGGTGTTCATGCAGTTGATGAACAAAGTCTTTATCGAGTATTTGGATAAGTGTGTTGTCGTCTTCATTGACGATATTCTTATTTATTCGAGGAACGAGGAAGAGCATGCCCATCATTTGCGGATAGTGTTGGACATTTTGAGGACCGAGCAACTCTATGCGAAGTTCTCGAAATGTGAATTCTGGCTGAGTGAAGTGATATTTTTGGGTCACGTGATTTCAGTCGAGGGAGTTCGTGTGGATCCGCAGAAAATTGAGGCAGTGTTGGATTGGGCACCGCCCACGAATGTGAAGGAGGTCCGTAGTTTCTTGGGTTTGGCTGGCTACTACCGTAGGTTTGTCGAGGGTTTCTCAAAACTAGCTCGGCCACTTACACAGTTGCTCCAGAAATCTGAGAAGTTCATCTGGAATGATGAGAGGCAGTTGAGTTTCGAGGAACTGAAGAAGCGTTTGACCTCAGCCCCGGTTTTGGCATTGCCATGTGGCAACGAGGGTTTTGCCGTTTGCAGTGATGATTCGGGTCAGGGTCTTGGGTGCGTATTGATGCAGCACGGCAAAACCATCGCATATGCATCGAGACAGTTGAGGTCGTATGAGCTTAACTACCCTACTCATGATTTGGAGTTAGCGGCAGTTGTTTTTGCGCTCAAGATTTGGCGTCACTACCTTTTCGGCTCTGCATGTCAGATTTTTACCGATCATAAAAGTCTGAAATACATATTTACTCAGCAGGAGTTGAATATGAGGCAGAGGAGGTGGTTAGAGCTGATTAAGGATTATGACCTCGAAATCCTTTATCATCCGGGCAAGGCGAATGTCGTGGCCGACGCCTTGAGTCGGAAACCGATTGCATTGCGAACGCTTGAGGTCCTTACGTCTCAGTATGAGCTTCGGTGGGCTTTGATCAAGTTAGATGTTGAGGTTTTGTTGCCTGGAGCTGTCGGGCAACTATGTGCTTTAGAGATTTCGTCGTCTTTGATCGATGAAATTAAGCTGAAGCAATTAGAGGATCCGATGATTACTCAAATCCGAGAGAACGTACTTAAGGAAAAGTCTCCTGGGTTTGTGATTCATGAGGATAGTGTTTTGCGATTCCAGAGTCGGCTTTGTGTACCGAACGACTCAGAGCTGAAACAGAGTATTTTGCGTGAGGCCTATGCTACACCTTACTCCGTTCATCCTGGTTCGAGTAAGATGTACAAGGACTTGAGGAGGAATTTCTGGTGGAATGATATGAAGGAAGAGGTCGTGCAGTTTGTAGCGAGATGTTTGACTTGTCAGCAGGTCAAAATCGAGCATCAACGACCGGCTGGGTTATTGCAGTCACTTCCCATTCTGGAATGCAAATGGGAAGATATATCGATGGATTTCGTTATGAGTTTGCCGAGATCGAGGTCGGGCATGAATATGGTTTGGGTGATTGTTGATCGTCTGACCAAATCGGCACATTTTCTAGGCATCAAGGACACTTGGGGCCCGGAGAAGTTAGCACATGTGTTTATCACGCAGATTGTGAGGCTTCACGGTACTCCGAAGTCTATTGTTTCGGATCGTGATGGCCGTTTTGTATCGCACTTTTGGCAGGCAGTGCATAAGGCGTTGGGTACTTGTTTGCGTTTGAGTACCTCCTTTCATCCCCAGTCAGATGGACAGTCGGAACGCACTATCCAGACATTCGAGGATATGTTGCGTGCTTGTGCTCTCGATTGGAGTAGTGACTAGGAGGAGCATTTGTCATTAATCGAATTCACGTACAACAATAGTTGGCACGCGTCGATTCGGATGGCACCGTGTGAGGCGCTCTACGGGCGGCGTTGTCGATCGCCGATTTGTTGGAATGAGGCGTCCGATTTGGTCGGGACCGAACCGGATGTCGTTTTAGAGACGAGGCGGAAGATAGAATTAATTTGGCACCGGATGTTGACTGCCCAGAGTCGACAGAAGTCATATACCGATGTCCGTCATCGACCTTTAGAATACGAGGTGGGAGACCACGTTTTGCTGAAGGTGTCGCCGACGAGAGGAGTTTTCCGTTTCGGGAAGAAGGGGAAGTTGAGTCCGAGATTTATTGGACCCTTCGAGATTCTCAAGCGAGTCTATGGGTTAGCATACCGTTTGGCGTTACCCCCGGCCTTGAGTCCTGTTCATAGCGTTTTTCATGTTTCCCAGTTGAGGAAATATATCCCAGATCCTAGTCACGTCATCAATTATGGTGAGATTGACGTCGTCGAGGATATTACTTTTGAGGAGCGTCCTTTGAAGATTTTAGAGCATCGGGAGAAACGACTGAGGCATAAGACCATCCCTTTGGTCAAGGTGCAGTGGTCGAGACACGGTGTCGAGGAGGCAACTTGGGAAACCGAGGATAGCATGCGTGCTAGGTATCCTGAGTTGTTTGTTTCTTAAGTTTCGGGACGAAACTTATCTTTAGAGGGGTAGAATGTAATATCCGCATTTTTCTTTCCCCTTATATTTTCTTTTTCGGTGTATTTCTTGGTCGTAGTGACCCTCATGTACCTTATAGTGTATTTTTCCCGTCATCTATTGATCTGATTCTCGTTATTGTTGTGCGGAACCGCTGTTTCGGGGTTGCCGTGGATCCATTCTATGTTTTGATGCGTCTTGAGATGTTCCGTTTGATGTTTCGTTTATATTCCGATGTTTTGGACCGTTTATATTTCGTACCTAGCGCACGCTATCTATTCTGCATAGCACACGCTAGATGTCCCTTAGTAGCGCACGCTACGACTGCTTCGTAGCGCGTGCAAGAGAGCAAGCCCTGGGAGTGGCGGTGCTATTTCCAGCCTTCTGGACTGGCGTATTAGCGTACACTACATAGACTAGCGCACGCTAATGTCGGGAGGCTAGTGCACGCTGAGATACCCGGTAGCGTGCGCTAGCGTGAGTGTCCAGTACTGGATAGTTTACTACTGAACTCGGTCAGGTGCCAGGTAGCGCACGCTACGCTTGTATGGTAGCGCACGCTAATGGGTCAGGTGAGTAGTGGGCAGTTAACTTTTGGACTCAGCTGATGTCCAGGTAGCACACGCTATTGGTCGATAGCGCGCGCTACCGAGAGGTTATTAGCGCACGCTACGTTTCGAGTAGCGCACGCTAACGGTCAGAAGTCTGGCTACTGGACTGGGACGCTAACTGGATGGCCTATAGTTTTGTCCCGTTAGCGCACGCTAACCTTGAGGATTAGCGCGCGCTACACTCCCTGGCTATATAAACCACGGAGTTGACCCAGATGAACGTATTACGTTCATTTCTTCTCCTCCCCGCGGCTTAGAGCTCCTTTGGCGATTTTGGGCGATTCTTGGCGGTTTCTTCTTCCAATCATCTCATCCAACATCTTCCTTGAGTTCTTGGTGTATTATAACAACATCAACACGAATCTTTCATCCTAATCCAAGGTAAAATCTCTTAGAACCCTACTTTTAGATAAATTGGGGGTTTTGGGATTTTCGTCCGATTCGTTCCGTTTTGTTGGTGGATTCATGATGAATATGGTTAATCTTGTCAATATCATTAGTTTTCCTACGGATTCATGGTATATTTTCATGGTTTTGCGAAATGAAGAGGGTTTGGTTGTGGTCCGCCCTCGTTGCTATTTTTGTACGAATATACATGAATCGTAGGCAGGTTTGCGGGTGTAATCCATTTCCGTATTCGTATAGAGTTGGTTGTGATTATGTTCTTCAAATCGTTAGGTTCGGTTCCGTTGATTTCTAGTGTTCGTCGGTGATTATCCTTTCCGTTCGTTGCGTCATCAATTATTCAAGGCAAGTAATTCTTGGAAACCTTTATGCTTAACGTGAAATGGTAATGTATATTGTGTGTGCTTTACTCACCTCGGGAGGGTCCGATGGGGCCTCGAGGGAATCTATGGCTTTGTCCTGGATTCATGAGTTTGTTTCGCTAGCCAGCTCGGGAGGGTCCTTAGAGGCCTCGAGTGGGATTCGTGGCTTCGTCCCGGTCCTAGGTGACGTGTGGTGCTTGATTATTTTTATGAATGTGGCCAGCTCAGGAGGGTCCTTAGAGGCCTCGAGTGGGATTCGTGGCTTCGTCCCGGTCCTAGGCAAATTAATTGTGACTGTTTGTTTCCGGAAAAGACATGTCTGGTTTTGGTTTTTGAAATGATATTGGTGCATGTACTATGAAATGTGTAAGCGATTGGTTTGCCTTGATTACTTGTACTAGCATAATTACTAACCCCTTTGGGGACCCGTTTTGGGGAAATTCTTGTTATGGATTTCAGATTATGATTATCCAGACGAGCGAGCACCGGGACAGTACAAGGATGTTGGCCAGGGTCGTTGACATGTGCATTTGGGTCTTCTTATTTCTTTTGTTCATTTCGATATGGTTGTTTCCAGAATTATAAACTTATAGATTGTACTCGCGAGTACTTAGGCTTTTCATTTCAAACTCCGTATTGTATTACTTTAAATTGTTACATTGTCGGATGATGCTTATTTCGCCGGTTGCTCCGGGCATATCCTTATATGTCATATTGTTTAAATGTGTGTCCTCGCTAACCGAGATGGTTAGTCGAGTGGTGTTTTCTTGTTGTAGCCTGGTGGGTCCCGTGTAGGGGTCCACGGCGCTGTAATATACTCCGAATATCTCGGGGTGTTACAACAAGTCATTGAATTTGGCGATCGGCTCGCGTCCATGGAGAAGAGCTCCGCGGGCGTGAGCAGCGGCGAGGATGTTGGCCAAGACACGGGCGCGGCGGCCGAATGCGGGACCAAATGACAGAAGCTCGCAGGTCGCACGCGGCCGTGCAGAAGGAGGCCGACTAGCTGAAGGTGACCGTTGACCATCTGACCAGCGAGCTTGCATCCTCGAGGGAAGGGGAGGCCGCTAAAACTGCCGACCTTGAGGGCGCTAACCAAACGGTCGCATATTTGAAGGGAAAGCTGAAGGCAATTGAGGCCGATCCCTTCGTTAACGTGGAGTACGTCAGCGAATTTGCCTATTACATGGCTTATGCTGACGCCATCCGCGCCGCTAAGAAGGGAGGGCTTGAGGTCGGCCTTTTGGCTGAAAATTTCAAAGCCTATGCGCTGGAGCATCCTTTGCAGCCTGACTTCACTGTGCCGATCCTCGACCTTTCCGTGGATCTCGGGATTGACTTGATCTGGTACCCGCTGCCGGACAACCTTGTTCATCCAGGTGCCTCGGAGGATGGGGGTTCAGAGCCTGCAGCTGGCGATGGAACGGGCGCCGATCCTTGAGTTTTTTCTGCTTTTTTTACTTGTAATTTTCGTAGCTTTCGTTGTACTTCTGCCTTCGGGCGACCGTGATTGTACTTTTGCATTCCAAGTAATGAAATGAATATTTGCTTCTCTGTTTTCTTGCTTGAATGATTGTCTTTCTGAGTCTTTAGCATGACTATATGCAAGTGTTAGAGAAATGATCGTTGTGTGTACAGCTCCAAGTGAATTGATAAACTCATATTGATAACTTTTACAACAAAGTCGATCGCTGCACATACATCTGAAAAATGCCGATCTCCGTATGTAATTGGATAGGGACGATCGTGGTATATATAGCTCTGCTCTTCCCCCTTGTTTTTGTTTACTTAGTGAAAGTAAGGGGACGAAAATAAATCATTGAGTGAGCGGTCTTTGATTTTGCAGATTTCTTGAGGAAGGCCGACCATCCCGGCCTATAGGAACTGTGCACGATCGTGGAGTTCGATAGAACCGACCTCCACAACCATGTCTTGTGCGCGAGCAACATTCCATCTGATGGCCAACTTCTCGCGACTCACTTAATTGTGAGGGTCCTCCGTAGGCTGCGCCCGCCTCATATTTAAACGAAGGGCGTGTGGTCTTGGTCTGGAGGAGTCCTTTCGCGAGGCGTCGCCGGATAAATCGACTCCATGACTGCAGGTTGTTAGCACTTTTATACCTCGAACCGTCATGTTAGATGGCAATCCTCGACGGTATACGTTGTGACGGGGGGATGGACGCGTCGCATTGTCTGGATCCACCATGTTAGGTGATGGACCTTTGAGGGCGGGCGAACGTGTCCACAGATCTCTATTGGAGGGCCCTTCGGCTACGCCCGCCTTGTATTTAAATGAAGGGCAAGCGATCGCTGCCCAAAGGGACCTTGTACGGACACAGAATGGTTCCATCGTCCTCCACAGCCATGTCAACACTCTTCTACCTCGGACCGTCATGTCAAATGACGATCCTCGTCGGTATACGTTGTGTAAGGGGAGGCGATCGCTTGCCTAGGTTCTTCATGTTGATGACGAACTTTAGAGGGCGAGCAAGTCATCCTCTGATTTGTGGAGGGTCTTTCGGCTACGCCCACCTCGTATTTAAACGAAGGGCGAGCGAACGCTGCCCAAAGAAATCTTGCATGGACGGATCGTCGGTTTCATCGACCTTCACGACCATGGCGGCACTTTTCTACCTCGGACCATCACGTTAGTTAGCGATCCTCGACGGTATACGTTGTGCTAGGGGAGGCAATCGCTGCCTAGGCCCATCATGTTAAATGACGAACTTTAGAGGGCGAACGAGTCATCCTCTTTTTCGAAGCGTTGCTCAGGCAGTAGCCTTTGGTTTGACATGGTGTGAATCGGGGAAAGACTTCCAAAGTCCCCACCTCTTGATTGAAGCATATAGATCTGGCCGCCGAGGTTGATCGAGGGGTCAACTCGTATGAGCTTTCCAGCCTGTCGCGTTCGACTCTGGCGACTGTATCGGGAGATTTATGGGGCTCCGGCTAAGCCAATAAACTGTCCATCTTGCCATCCTCGAACAATCTCCAGAGTTGTCTGAGGAGGTCGCGGCATTGGTTGGTGTTGTGACCGGGACTCTTGTGGTAAGCACAATATTTATTGTGGTCCAGATGACCGTTGTCCCTTATTGCCTTTAGCTTGCTTAGCGGTTCGCGCCCCTTGATGGCATAAAAAATGTGGGCCGGAGTTCGGTTGAACTTGTGGAGGAGATGGGCTTACACATCCTCGAAGGCCTTGGAATCACCGGGTGGCTTGGCGACCGCCTTGTTAATTTTGACGATCGCCGTCTTTCGGACGGGAGGCGGCGTCCCCTCGCCTAGGCGGAGGGTGAGCAGCCTCTGTTTGGCCAGAAAATCGGCAGCCTTAGCGTGGAAGATCGCGTAGGTCGGGGGGATGTCCTTTGTGAGGTGCCTAAACATGGGTGAATGACCATAGAATCCCCCCAGGACCGAGTAGATAGTGAGCTCGTCGATGATGGGTTCGCCGGTGAGGACTATTTCATCCACTCGGTCGATGTAATCTGCATCGGATTCGTCTTCCCCCTGCCTGATTTTCATCTTGCGGTGGGGGCCTTCTGGTCTGGCGACCTTGGCGGCGAAGTATGATGTGAAGTCACTCGCCAGTTTCTCAAAGGAAATGATTGATCGCGGTGGTAGTGAGACGTACCATCTATGGGCCAGCTCGCCCAACGTTAATGGGAATATTCGGCACCTGGTCGCATCTGATGCCCCACATTTGGTCATGTAAATCCGGAACTTGCTTAGGTAAGTCTCGGGGTCCGATCTCCCTTCATACATAGGCGTTTTGGGAGGAGCGATCCTTGGTTGCACGGGGGCAAGCTCGATGTGGACCGCGAGTGGCTGAGTCGGTCTGATGATCTTTATACTGGCGTTTGCCCCAGTTTCCATGAACGCTTTCATCTCGTCGATCTGGCGTTGCATAGCGGCCATCACCGCAGCCTGGCTGCTCACGGCTAGCTGCTTGGAGCGGGAGCCGAGGCGATTAAGCACTGATCCCCTAGCTCCACTGTCGATGATGTCCTTGCCGCGTGGCTCGACTCTTCAGCGGATGAGGGCCAAACGGTTGTCCTGTATTTGGTTGGGAGTTGGGTATGCCGAACTCCTGGTGACGGACTCGGATTCCGTCGTCTCATGGTTGGGGCCAGAATGCCCCGGTCGCCATGATGAATCGCTTCCTAAGCGGCTGAAGACGGAACCATCCCGCCTCGCGAGAGCCTTTTCTCGCGAATCGGGGCTTTCTGACGATCGCTCGACTAGTAACCCCTTGAGCTTCCATTTGCCCGCGCGGCGGATGGCTGAGGGGGTTATAGCGGGCACCGCGCATGCTCTCCGTTGCTCCCTTAGGATGTCCATAGCCTCCTCGATCTATTCCGCGGTTTGGAACTGGTCGAGCGAAAGGCTGGGGCCGTCCCTCAGGTGCGGGATCGAGAGTCTCGCGTCGCTGCGGCTACCCTCTGCCGTAGGCTGGGGCTCGGATTGAGCCGGAATATGACGTCCAGCAGTTCTAAGAGCGGCTCTCTTCGCTGTGGTGGCAGATGCCATTATTCTGAAGGTTTTTCTTTGAAGAACAGTGAGTGTTTCTTCAAGTATATGCCCCGGAGAACAGTGAGTGTTCTTCGAGACGGTCGGAATGAAAATGAAGGTTAAGATCCCCTTCCTCGAGCGCCAATTGTTGTTACCCAAAATATTATCTGGAGATAATATGCTGGAATGGACGAGTAACAAACAAAATGCGAGAGCACGTCCATGGGATAGTAAATAACACAAGATTTGTCGGGGTTGTTAGTCCTGGGCTTAAATGCTCTCGCGAGATATTATTAATACGAATACTTGGGAGTACAAATATTAATATTAGAGTACAATTACAATGAGTGTAAAGACCCTAGTTATCTTAGCTCTTGAGTGCTGAAGATTGCCGGAAGAACCAGAGATGATGCTCTGTGAGTTCTTGTAACAATGATGGAGTGCTAAGTTCTTTTGCTGAATGTCTGAGCTTCTGAACTTGTGAATCTCTTCAAATCTGAACTGTAGGGAGTTCTCGTTTCTGCCGACCGTCTTTTGGTTAAGAGGTTCTGAGAGGGAAATCCTAGATAGATTCAAGAGAAAGCCCAGAGGAGAAGAAAAAGCCTCTTTCCAAATGCTTGAAGTTCTCTATTTATAGGACTGGGAGTCGATGGGCGATTGCCTCTGCTGTATTATAATAAGCGGGTGATCGTCTTCAGCACATGGGTTGGTCTCCTTAAAGTCCACAGCAACTACTGGCAGCCGGATGTGCGAATCAATAAGAGGCTAACACGCGTCTATGTCGCTGTCTTGGGAGGCCCCACCTAGGACCTTTCGGCGGGTCTGTCGGTAGGTGAGACCGTCCTTGTCACTGACAGCTGCTGATGGGCTGGAGTCAACGATCCGTATTCTGTGGCGCCATTTGCGGATCTGCACATGGGTCCTTGCTCCGTGATCCAGTCTTCGTAGACTTGACGGACGATGGCCTTGTACATGGCATAGGACGGTCATCCTGGGTCGGGCACCAGAGTCGATCGCTAGGTGCCAAAAGGCGATCGCCCCGGACGTCAATCGCTCGGTACCTAATCTCGGTCTGGACTCTTCATTTTGGCAAGTTTGCCTTGGATTTATTTGATGCTGTCTTTGGTCGCTCGGCCCTCATACCAATCGTCGTCGAAGCGTATAAATCCCCGTACAACATATAAGAACCAACAATTTCATATCATCCCATCTTGAAAAAAATAACATGCGTTCCAACCAATTCAAAACCAGATACATATCATAACAAAGACAAAGAATGTGCAATAAGATTCTATCTATTTCATCATGAACACCACAAATATGACAAAAAGGATTAAAAAAGATCATATACTTCAAAACGACAAAGTCTCTCTTCAGCACATCATTGCTTTTGATCATACGATCATACTTCTTGTTCATTAAATCATCTTCTCATCAACTTTCTTCTTCAAATCTTCAACATAGGCACGTGAAACAAACAAATCCACATAATCACTTTGTTGCTGGTTTAACAAATCTTCTTCCCCAATAAAGAAATTACAAGGTTTTGCCTGAAAGCCAAAATTATATTACCAACTAAAACATATTAGCATAATGTGTCGTAACACATACTACAACATTATTATCAAACAGTCAAAAATAACTTCTACAAAGTGTGTGAACCATAGAAATATTATGATCGACACAATCCAAAATTTCGGCAGCACATTGATCGATTAAAGTGCGTAACTTTCGATTTCTCTAATATGTAAATATATCACCACACAATAACAATTCTAGTGATACATAAAAAAACATAATGCTAGCCATCAAACCAAATTACTACAGCTAGAGACGGTCAAGAAAGACACCTTCCAAACAAATTTCGTGCTGCAATTGTTAGAGGTGCATTATTTGAAAATCCGATACAATAAATAGGCAATAATAGACTAGTTCCTATGTCAAGTAGACAAAAGACAAAATACTGCCGAAATTATGGAAATAATACACCTGATCACAGATGTCCAGTAGTCACTTAAAGATGCAAAAGACAAAATTATGGAAATAATTGCTACACTATTTGTATTTTAACTTGCAATGGTGAACTCCGAAATCTACCCAACAAAAGAAAGTTTCAAGGCTAAGAAAAGTAACCTTTGAAATGGTTAAGGCGGGACTCCATTGTTGCTTCAAGATATCAAGGCAAATACTGCCGTTGCTGTTTATGTTTGGGTAGAAAACTTTTGTCCTGAAAAATAAAAAACACAGCCGGAAAAAAAAATTAATACATACACAAAACAAGAATTACGTTTAACATACGAATGGTTGGTATAGGGACACAAGGCTATAGAGCATACTGGAATTTATAAGGAAATTTCGCAACAAAAGTCTTAACAACTATAAGAACAACATAAAGTTAAACTTAAGAGAGAGTTCACGAAATAAACATAAAAAAGAACCAAAACATTCAAGATGGATTACTGCTTCAAACTTAAGATGGTGGAACCAAATCTTGGAGTAGGAGCATTGCCTTGTGCTGTTATTTGCTTCAAATCACACTCTTAACAATCCCAGGGCATTACCTATTTTGAAGGTTCTAATTGCTTCAAACGGTGGAAGTTGATGGAGATAACAATGGCGATAGATAGAGGTTCGTCATTAGCTTAAACAAGGTACCAATGGAGATATATGTCTGCGGGACGAAACGAAAGAACAAAAAAACAGCATGCAGAAGGTATAAGAGAGATAGCAATAATATTGGGTGACAATGACATAAAACTCGAAGAACTCCAACTACCCTTATTAGAATTGTGTATGCAGTAGAATTAAATAATTCCCATATAAACATACATATTCTTTTTTCGTCAACTATAAAACTAGAAGGGCTTCTGGAGTCTCTGGACTACTCTTCCCCATATAATTTTCCACATAAAATAACTGATATTTGTCTTTGAATCCAAACTGCATTTCTTGAAAAGTATCTTTCCATTTCAATGTGTACCAACGGGTAAATAAATTACGAACCGAGATGGGAACTGGTGATGCCCTGCACTTCTTAATTAGGGTTACACTGTAGAAACCCAAGGTTAGATTTTAGTAAGCACATATAAATACATCAAAACAAAGCTGTAAACAAATACATAACAAAATCTGATGCAAAAATTCATGTGCCCTTTAACTCCAACAACAAAAGCATGATATAAAAATCTGATGCAAAAACCAAGAGCTTGTAGCTCAAGTGGTACAACCGAACCCTTCTAAAGGGTTTCGACTGTACCTTTCAGTTACTTAGTTATTATATTCCTCTCCCTTCAACTCCACTATAACTATATATAAAAAAAATGATGCAAGAAAGAGCTACAGTATCAAGTTCAACAGCATGGGGTTTAGATACTTCTTTTGTAGATTATAAGTTGGAAAATGCAACAAATTTAGGACTAATTATAAGGGCTGTCTTGAGGAACCATTATCGTTGCTTGCCAGTGGAACATATCTTCAGCAACAGGTCCTGCCAATGTCAATAGAACAAAATCAATGCAGCCATTCTTATTGCGTTGTCATCGGTTGTAATTTGTATATGGACAGTTGTGCATCAAACCATATAACTGAAAATGCCAACTTGTGCTAATAGAAATAAAAAATTATAGTAACCCTGCTTGATTTTGGTAAACATTTATAAATCAATGCTATTCGCAGACGTCTTATTCTTTGTGCATCGATGTGAATGTGCGGGTCCACGAGCAAAATAATTGACTCATAATGAGAAAGATCTTTTATCCAAAACCTCAATATAGCACTTTCGGTTCAAAAATCTATTGTCATTGAACTTCAGTACAGTCATATATTAATGCCAAAAACAAAACACATAAATCATGTACTGGCGCTGCACGAAGTAGGGGGTCTCTCTGCAAATCTTTCGGTTCCTTGATGATCCTTTTCGATGCCATCGTACAAATCCACAAAAAAAGCTTCCGATCTGTTGATTTTTAGTTTCCTTTTTCCAGGACCAAAGACGCTAAAGAGGAAAAAGATAGATGAGGAGATAAGATGTATAAGGTATATATGAAGTTATGAACCTATATACGTATTGCATCCGTATATGTATATAGAGTAACTGGTAAGTGCTACACACACCTTATCGATATCAAACGTGTTTGATTTTGTTTCTTTATTTTTTTTTATACCGAGGTTCCAAACTTACATCTGATTAGTCCTCGGGATAACATCACCGGCCCCACAGTACTGCCACCAGTTAAATCGCGAGATGTGTATCCGGCTCCCAAATTCTTAAATATCCTCAACTACTGCGCACGAGGAGTCGTTCCCCAAGTGTTTGCTCCATGCTGGACCCCCTCAAATCCAACCGCAGGGTCCCACGGAGATCTGACCTCCCACACTGCCGCTTGAAGCCCTCAATATTTAATTGTTCCACCAGCATACCCCGGAGGGCTAGGGTCTCTTCTTTAGTTATGGATTAAAGAGTCATAAACCCTTGAAAATTCTTGTCCTCGGAGGGAGCCGAACGGTGTAATAAGGGTTTTATACCCGACATTTTTAGTTTAATTCAATCTAGCCCTTAAGTTCCAGAACTTACGATTTTTAACCCCACTCAGTGAACCTTAAAATATTAATTCTCGATCTCACGACATACACTTCGCTATTGTAATTTTTTTTTGGTAAAAAATAAAATTTTACACTTTTTACTTCAGTAATTATCAAATTAGCGAAGTCTTTGTAACTTAAAATTTCTAACTAACTCCTGATTTTTTGTTTGGTACCATTTACTGAAGTCTATGTAAGTTTTTTACTTCAGTAAATTGAAAAGCGAAGTTGTTGTTCGTTTTTACTTCGCTAATATACATTACCGAAGTGAGACATACCGAAATCTTTGATGTTTATTCTACTGGTGTAAAGAGACTAGGTTGAATTAGGACAAATATGAGGATACTAATTTCACCCTTTGGTCAATATAAAAATGAAAAATATGATATATATATATATATATGTAATTATTAAATTAATGGTACTCGGATGCAATTAGAACATTTAACAGGAGTGTTAGATGAAAATTCCCCTAAATTATAAACATGAAATCGTGACTAATTTATCCATATTCAAAGAGTATATATCCTAAATAAATCCCCATATATTTTTCTTGATAATTAAACTACCTCAAATAAAAGATGAAAGAGACTTAAATAAATAGTATGAAATATTATTGAGGAATGTGCAAAATTGTATTAAATAAAAGTAGGGTACCGTTGGTATAAGTACGTAGAGGACTTGCATTTTATAACAACCAAAAATTTAAAAGGATTTAACATTACTGAATAGAGTCAGTAGTATATTGTTTAATCATTTGACAATACTTTTGAACAATCATTTTCGTTTTTAACAAATCAGCATAGAACTCAAGCTAGCGAACTAAATCTCATAATTCAGGACAATTTTTCTGTGTTTTTCATGACTAATATATAATAATATATTATTATTGTTGACGTCTGATTTGGTCAACGTCACGTGTACTGACCGGGACAAATGGGTCGAAGACACGTAGAAAATAACAAATAAAGTGGAAGATATTTGATCACTAAATTTTTATTAATGACCTTTCGATAGCTTAGAGCCGAGCGTAATAATGTGCGCCGGTCTATACAATTTGCTTGTTAATTACAAGTCTTTTTTATTCGTTTTGAGTCTCTCTTTTTATCTATTTTTTCCTCTCCCCAAAAGTCCTGTTCTTGGGCTTTCTCCTGGCATATATATAGGTGTTTTCAGTCATTCATGAGAGGACAATAGGAAGATTGAGATGAATATGCTGATGACATTTGTCACGATGAGGGTGACTCCTTTGACACGTGTCATCTGCTTAAGTGTGCCTTGTGTAGGGATATGACAGCTCTCGCTTACTGTCCTGTCTGCCTGTTCCTTGGGCTTTCGATATTTATCTGTTATGACCGACAATGAGGTCGGCCCTTGAGCCTCCTGCTACTCTGGTCGGCCTTATTCGTGGTTAAGGAGCGTTTTAAATGCGAGTGCCTCGGCCTTTACGTGGGATTAGTCGGCTCTAAGGTCTCTGCCGGTCCGGTTCTTTGTGCGAACAGAAGCGATCAAGTTTATGACCGGTTCGGCTCGGGATCGCTCGGCCGTTGCCCGGCGCTTAGGTGGACGCCAAGGCGGATCGACTACCAACAAGGGCCCCGAGTCCGTGGTCGTGCGGGTTGGCCCGTCTTGGAATCGTCTCGCATTGAGGTCGGTCCGATTTGGCGGTGGATAAGATCCTTTGAAGGGTCATATCTTTGAGAGTCGCGTCGATTTGACTTCGGGATCTCCAAGAGTCATAACGAGGGGACGCGTGGCGGGATGTAATTCGTCGCGGTGTCTCACGCGTTCTTAATTTTCGCGATGATTATGAATCGCTGCTTTAGCATTTAATACCCCTGTCTCCTCCTATAAATATAGAGTGTCTTCTTTTTCATTGCTTCCTTCGCCGTTTCTTTGAGAGAGATCTTTTTCCGGCAATTTTTCTTCTTTTCGGGTTTCGCAGACTTTCCTGGTAAGCTTGCTCTTCCTCCTCTTTTTCCTTATCTTACGATGTCGGAGCGGAGGAATACGGCGGAGGAGGCGGTTGTATCCCCAGACCGCACGGGAGTGGCAGATTTGTCGATAGGTGATGCTCCCGTTGACTGGAGCGATGAGAATGGAGGCGAGGTCGCCACCTCCACTGAGCTCGGTTGATGAGTGGGAACCGGGCGTGATGGACGCCGAGGCTGTTGAAGATCTGGTGGAGGCCATGTCTGGCGAAGGTGGGGGGCAATCTTCTCAGGCGGCCGATCAGGAGGACAAGGCCGAGTAGACTTTTTTATTTTATTCCATGTATGGCCTGCGTGCCACTTTTCCTTGATTTCTTTTGTATGGAGCTTATTTTGAGTGAATAAGATCTTTTTATGGCCTTTGTTGCTTTTTTGTGTTTGGGCCCTATTGGTCAGACCGCCGTTTTCTTAGGATGGACCGGTCTTTTGGCGAGGCGAGCTCGGACTTTTAGTGCAGGTGGACCGGTCTCATAGGAGTGCCGAGGCGAGCTCGGACTTTCGGTCGGGTGGACCGGTCTTATGAGGTGCCGAGGCGAGCTCGGACTTTCGGTCTGGGTGGACCGGTCTTATGAGGTGCCGAGGCGAGCTCGGACTTTCGTCTTGGTGGACCGGTCTTATAAGGTGCCGGGGCGAGCTCGGACTTTCAGTGCCGGATGGACCGGTCTTATAAAGTGCCGAGGCGAGCTCGGACTTTCAGTGCCGGATGGACCGGTCTTATAAGGTGCCGAGGCGAGCTCGGACTTTCAGTGCCGGATGGACCGGTCTTATAAAGTGCCGAGGCGAGCTCGGACTTTCAGTGCCGGATGAACCGGTCTTATAAGGTGCCGAGGCGAGCTCGGACTTTCAGTGCCGGACGGACCGGTCTTATGAGGTGCCGGGTGGACCGGTCTTTTGAGGTGCCGAGGCGAGCTCGGACTTTCAGTGCCGGGTGGACCGGTCTTATAAGGTGCCGAGGCGAGCTCGGACTTTCAGTGCCGGATGGACCGGTCTTATAAAGTGCCGAGGCGAGCTCGGACTTTCAGTGCCGGATGGACCGGTCTTATAAGGTGCCGAGGCGAGTTCGGACTTTCAGTGCCGGATGGACCGGTCTTATAAAGTGCCGAGGCGAGCTCGGACTTTCAGTGCCGGATGGACCGGTCTTATAAGGTGCCGAGGCGAGCTCGGACTTTCAGTGCCGGACGGACCGGTCTTATAAGGTGCCGAGGCGAGCTCGGACTTTGATCTTGCAGGTGGACCGGTCTTATAAGGTGCCGAGGCGAGCTCGGACTTCGATCTTGGATGGACCGGTCTTATAAAGTGCCGAGGCGAGCTCGGACTTTCGGATCTTGAGTGGACCGGTCTTATAAGGTGCCGAGGCGAGCTCGGACTTTCGATGCGGATGGACCGGTCTTATAAAGTGCCGAGGCGAGCTCGGACTTTCAGTGCCGGATGGACCGGTCTTATAAGGTGCCGAGGCGAGCTCGGACTTTCAGTGCCGGATGGACCGGTCTTATAAAGTGCCGAGGCGAGCTCGGACTTTCAGTGCCGGATGGACCGGTCTTATGAGGTGCCGAGGCGAGCTCGGACTTTCAGTGCCGGATGGACCGGTCTTATAAAGTGCCGAGGCGAGCTCGGACTTTCAGTGCCGGATGGACCGGTCTTATAAGGTGCCGAGGCGAGCTCGGACTTTCAGTGCCGGATGGACCGGTCTTATAAAGTGCCGAGGCGAGCTCGGACTTTCAGTGCCGGATGGACCGGTCTTATGAGGTGCCGAGGCGAGCTCGGACTTTCAGTGCCGGGTGGACCGGTCTTTCGGGGTGCCGAGGCGAACTCGGTCTTATAGTGCCGGAGGAGCCGGTCATTCGAGGTGCCGAGGCGAACTCGGTCTTATAGTGCCGGAGGAGCCGGTCATTCGAGGTGCCGAGGCGAACTCGGTCTTATAGTGCCGGAGGAGCCGGTCATTCGAGGTGCCGAGGCGAACTCGGTCTTATAGTGCCGGAGGAGCCGGTCATTCGAGGTGCCGAGGCGGACTCGGTCTTATAGTGCCGGAGGAGCCGGTCATTTGAGGTGCCGAGGCGAACTCGGTCTTATAGTGCCGGAGGAGCCGGTCATTCGAGGTGCCGAGGCGAACTCGGTCTTATTGTGCGGTTTGAGCAGGTCTTTAGATGTGACGTGGCGGACTCGGTCTTATAGTGCCGGAGGAGCCGGTCATTTGAGGTGCCGAGGCGGACTCGGTCTTACAGTGCCGGAGGAGCCGGTCATTCGAGTCTTGAGGCGAACTCGGTCTTATAGTGTATTTGTTTTAGGCGAACATAACATCGAATTTTATTGATTGTACCTTCATGGCATTCAACAAATGAATGGATCCTTGGTCATTTACATATTCTAGCTAGCAACCTCCATTCTGACGGGCTTTATTACTTGGATTCAGGAGGTCCCGTGTCGGGCCCCAGTGCTCATTTAATAATGAGATCATTGGCACAGAATTGATGATCCCGGGTGTTTTGTAGAATACGTTCCGCCTTTACGGGCGACGAGGTCCAGTTCTCGGGGTCATATTGACCTTGTTTTTGAAACGAACTCTCTGTGGGTGTATCCCGATTTCGGCCAGGGTCATCGTAGAACGCACAGGATTCTTCTTGGGTCGGCCGTTGCGGTATTGTCGGTGACTCGGTCGTAGGGCCCCTCTCTTTTTCTGATTTTCCTCGGCTCATTTTAGTTTCTTGGTATTTTCCACTTTCCGCGGCTTTTTCATCACTTTGAGTTTTGAGCTTCGCCGGTGGCCTCCTAACGACCGCTGGTCGGGTGATTATGGGGAAAACTCCTTTATGGATTACTTTTGCTTTGACTTCCAATTTCCTGGTAAGGGCCGCCGCTGCTTTTCTGACACATGGCTCAATACTTGGAGACGTTTTCGGTAGCTGGCCCATTACCGTCCGGATTACCAGGACCCTCGCGGGTGGATGGGAATTCCGAAGGAGTTTTCAGATGTTGCAGTGTATGTTGACTGCAACTTTAATTTGAAGGACACGAGGACTCTTTGAGACCTTCTCTGGAATTTTGAGCGACGCTCAATATCCTTCAAATTATGACCTCTAAGGGGTCAGCCGAGTCGAACAGGAGCCCGTGGTCACAATGGCTCCTGTGCTTTCAACTTCATATTACGATGATTCCTATGCTTTCGACTTGTAGTTACGATGATTCCTATGCTTTCATCTTACCATCCCTTGGTGGGTGTGGTTATTTCCGGATGAACGCAAGGTGTGTCAAAGTGCTCCGCCAGCAGATTGTTTTTCAAAACATCTGCGCGCTGATTGTAGCTTGGCTCAAAGTCGTGTCCGTCATGTGCACACTAAGAATGGTCCGATACGTTCACGCATGATAGAGAACTCCTTAGCGTATACACCTCATACTGGTGTCCTCTATTGTGTGACGGGCCCTTTGGACGGGCCTGATGGTAACTCGTCACTTGTGGTTAGAGACGGGGAACCTTATACTTATCAAGAAATATTTTAAAGAAAAGCATAAGATTGGCTCGCAATATGAACGAGAAAAGCATATGTGGCTTGCGATATGAACGAGAAAAGCATATGTGGCTGTTAACCACAAGGTCGAAGGTTCAAGCCCTCCTTCTAGCGCCATTCTGTTGACGTCTGATTTGGTCAACGTCACGTGTACTGACCGGGACAAATGGGTCGAAGACACGTAGAAAATAACAAATAAAGTTTGATCACTAAATTTTTATTAATGACCTTTCGATAGCTTAGAGCCGAGCGTAATAATGTGCGCCGGTCTATACAATTTGCTTGTTAATTACAAGTCTTTTTTATTCGTTTTGAGTCTCTCTTTTTATCTATTTTTTCCTCTCCCCAAAAGTCCTGTTCTTGGGCTTTCTCCTGGCATATATATAGGTGTTTTCAGCCATTCATGAGAGGAAAATAGGAAGATTGAGATGAATATGCTGATGACATTTGTCACGATGAGGGTGACTCCTTTGACACGTGTCATCTGCTTAAGTGTGCCTTGTGTAGGGATATGACAGCTCTCGCTTACTGTCCTGTCTGCCTGTTCCTTGGGCTTTCGATATTTATCTGTTATGACGGACAATGAGGTCGGCCCTTGAGCCTCCTGCTACTCTGGTCGGCCTTATTCGTGGTTAAGGAGCGTTTTCGTACAGAGTCTGCTCGGCCTTTCTGGTCCGGATTCCGGGTCGGCTCTAAGGTCTCTGTCCGGTCCGGTTCTTTGTGCGAACCCGAGAAACGATCAAGTTTATGACCGGTTCGGCTCCGGGATCGGCTCGGCCGTTCACGCCAAGCGCTTAGGTGGACGCCAAGGCGGATCGACTACCAACAAGGGCCCCCGAGTCCAGGGTCGTGCCGGGTTGGTCGATGCTGGAATCGTCTCAGATTGAGGTCGGTCCGATTTGGCGGTGGATAAGATCCTTTGAAGGGTCATATCTTTGAGAGTCGCGTCGATTTGACTTCGGGATCTCCAAGAGTCATAACGAGGGGGACGCGTGGCGGGATGTAATTCGTCGCGGTGTCTCACGCGTTCTTAATTTTCGCGATGATTATGAATCGCTGCTTTAGCATTTAATACCCCTGTCTCCTCCTATAAATATAGAGTGTCTTCTTTTTCATTGCTTCCTTCGCCGTTTTTACTGCAGAGAGAGATCTTTTTCCGGCAATTTTTCTTCTTTTCGGGTTTCGCAGACTTTCCTGGCCACGGCCGGGCACGAGCTGATGAGCTTCATGGATGCTTATTCTGGTTACAACCAGATTCCAATGCACCCCGCAGATGAGGAAAATACCTCCTTCTACTCGGCCCGCGGCTTATACTGCTACCGGATGATGCCTTTCGGGCTCAAGAATGCCGGCGCGACATATCAACGCCTGGTAAATAAAATGTTCAGTAGCTTGATAGGTCATACTGAGATCTTTTTCCGGCAATTTTTCTTCTAGCGCCATTCTGTTGACGTCTGATTTGGTCAACGTCACGTGTACTGACCGGGACAAATGGGTCGAAGACACGTAGAAAATAACAAATAAAGTGGAAGATATTTGATCACTAAATTTTTATTAATGACCTTTCGATAGCTTAGAGCCGAGCGTAATAATGTGCGCCGGTCTATACAATTTGCTTGTTAATTACAAGTCTTTTTTATTCGTTTTGAGTCTCTCTTTTTATCTATTTTTTCCTCTCCCAAAAGTCCTGTTCTTGGGCTTTCTCCTGGCATATATATAGGTGTTTTCAGCCATTCATGAGAGGACAATAGGAAGATTGAGATGAATATGCTGATGACATTTGTCACGATGAGGGTGACTCCTTTGACACGTGTCATCTGCTTAAGTGTGCCTTGTGTAGGGATATGACAGCTCTCGCTTACTGTCCTGTCTGCCTGTTCCTTGGGCTTTCGATATTTATCTGTTATGACCGACAATGAGGTCGGCCCTTGAGCCTCCTGCTACTCTGGTCGGCCTTATTCGTGGTTAAGGAGCGTTTTCGTACAGGGTCTGCTCGGCCTTTCTGGTCCGGATTCCGGGTCGGCTCTAAGGTCTCTGCCCGGTCCGGTTCTTTGTGCGAACCCGAGAAACAATCAAGTTTATGACCGGTTCGGCTCCGGGATCGGCTCGGCCGTTCGGCTGCCCGAAGCGCTTAGGTGGACGCCAAGGCGGATCGACTACCAACAATTGTTTTTTCTCTAAACTAATTAATTAATTAATTAAAAGACAAATGTATGAAATTTTAGAAAAATAAGAACGAAAATATGAAAAACTCCACGTACCCAAAGGATTTGAAATACGATGGTACACACATACATATATATATATATATATATATGTATATATATATAGAGACCGACTTCCTAATTTGATGTACAAGGTACAAGAAATTATACATGTAATATCTGCATTTTTCCTTTTTTCGGTATTTTTATTTTTGGTGTATTTTTCATTTTTAGTGACTTTCTTCTAACTGTAGGAGTATTTTGAGAATATTTAATACTAGACTTTTCATCATCCGAGCTTGTTTCGAACTTGTTTTACTCAATTCCATGTTGGAGGTCACTTTTGTCGTCGTTGGGTTCAATTCTCGCAATCATTGTTTGGAACTGCCGTTTTGGGGTTTTCGCAAATCCATTTCATATTATTATGGATGTTGTGAACTTTTATTGGTGTTTCAATCAAGTATCGTGTTGGGTCATTCCGTAATATTTCAAAGTTTTGGGTTCCATTGCGTTTATTCTCTTTTCGGGCCATTTGATGTTACCGCTGTGTTGGGACCGACGGTGTTTGGCGTGAAGTCACCATGCGAGGGTTCGTGATAGCTCGTTCAGACCTTTAAATGGTCGGGACTATGCGTCGATCAAGTGTATCATATTTGTGGGTCGTTTTTCATCACTTTTGGGCTCAAACAGTGTGTGTCGCGGCACAGGGGATTGTGCGCCGCGGCACAGCCCTTGCAAGACTTGAGCCTGGGGCGGCTGTACTGCGCGCCGCAGCCCATGGCGTTTCGTGCCGTGGCACGGCTTAGAAAATCTACTCTAAATTTCCAGCCGCGGGCAGCGGCACACTCAACCTGCGCCGCGGCACGCGGGTCAGTCAGCCTATATGTCAGCAGGTTTTTGGGAGAGGATTTCATTTCCTCTCCTTTCTTCTTCATCCTCTCGGTTTAGGCAATTTGGGCACCTTCAATCTTGGAGAGATCATCCACCTCGAGTTCTTGGTGTAAATTTTTGACTTCTACTTGAGTTCTTCATCCTAATCCAAGGTAATCTCCTAGAACCCTATTTTTGGGAAATTTAGGGGTTTTTTGAGTTTTTGTCCGATTCGTTCCGTATTGTTGATTGATCCATGATGTATATGATTAATCTTGTTGGTATTCTTGTTTTCCCTACGAATTCATGGTGTATTTCGTGGTATTGGTGTAATCGAGAGGGTTTGGTTGCGATCCACCCTCGTTGTTGTTTTGTACGAATATACATGAATCGTAGGTGGGTTTTCGGGTGTATTCCATTTTTGTATTTGTTTAGAAATGGTTGTGATTGTATTATTCGAATCATTAGGTTCGGTTTCTTCGGTTCCTTGCGGTCGTGTTTGATTTCCTTTCGTTCGTGTCGTCGTCAATTACTCAAGGCAAGTATTTTTAGAAACTTTTGTGCTTAACATGAAATGGTGATGTATTTGTGTGTACTTTGCTCACCTCGGGAGGGTCTGACGGGGCCTCGAGGGAATCCAATGGTTTAGCCCTGGATTCACGAGTTTGATTCGCTAGCCAGCTCGGGAGGGTCCTTAGAGGCCTCGAGTGGGATCAGTGGTATAACCCCGGTCGTAGGCGATGCCTATGCGTGATTTGTTTTATGATATGGCCAGCTCAGGAGGGTCCTTAGAGGCCTCGAATGGGACCAGTGGTATAGCCCCGGTCCTAGGCAAATTGATTAGTAGACTGTTTGTTTTCCGGAAAAGACATGTCTGGTTTTGGTTTTGAAAAAAATTGATGCATGTGCGATGAAATGGGTAAGCGAATGGTTTGCCTTGATTACTTGTACTAGCATAATTGCTAACCCCTTTGGGTGTAATATCCGCATTTTTATTTTCCCAGCACTTTCATGATTTTGTGTTTTTCTTGTTTTGGTGGCTCGTGTGTAACCGTATGGGTATTTCGTGAATACTTATTTTCGGACTTACTCAATTCCGCATTTGTTGGCCTTTCCATCTCTATTCATTCCGATTCTCGAAATTGTTGTTTAGAACCGCCGTTTTGGGGTTTCCGTAAACCTATCGTATGTTATTATGCATGTTGTGAGCTTCCGTTTGATGTTTCGATCGCGTTTTGTGCGTTTCGGGTGTTTGAGCCGTTTTACACCGGCTGCCTAGCGCACGCTATTGATGTTAGTTAGCGCGCGCTAGTATCCTTTGGTAGCGCACGGTACGCTTATTTTGTAGCGCGCGCTAGTGACTCGGGCATAGCAGTGGCAGTAGTCTGTTTCTGCCCTCTGCTCTCTGGAAGAGTAGCTTAGCGCATGCTAAGATATTATTCTTGCGCATGCTATCGTTTGGGCTTAGCGCGAGCAGAGTGTCCGGTAGCACGCGCTAATCCGGCAGTCCAGTACTGGGCAGAATGTTTCTGGACTCGGCTGATATTCAGGTAGCGCACGCTAATGGCCCGATAGCGCGCGCTATCGAGAGGTGGTTAGCACACGTTATTTCCTGGTAGCGCACGCTAACGGTCCAGAACCGTAGGTTCTGGACTAGTTTTTGGCTGGATAGCGCACGCTAATCATGATGGTTAGCGCACGCTAATAACCCTTTGGCCATAAAAACCAGAGAGTTGACTGGAACAGCCCAATTTCCTCATTTCTCTCCTTCTTCCACGGCCGAGCGACTCCAAAGGCGATTTGGGGCGATTTTCTTCTTCCAATCACTCCAGAGATCCTTTTGCTTGAGTTCTTAGTGTAGATTAACATCATCCACTTATGTTCTTCATCCTAAATCCAAGGTAATCACCTAGAACCCTATTTTGGGGAGATTTGGGGGGTTTCGAGTTTTCGTCCGATTATTTCCGTATCGTTGATTAATTTATGATGTCTATGATTAATCTTAGTAGTATTCATTTGATTCCTATGAAATTTTGGAGATTTTCGGTGTGTTCTTGAAATCGAGAGGGTTTGGGGTTGTTGTCCACCCTCGTCGATTTTGTCGTATGAAATTATATCATTCATAGGTGGGTTTCCGGTTGTTTTCCGTTACCGTTGTTTTTTCTAGTTGTTGTAATCATGTTTGACGAATCGTCTAGCTCGGTGTTCGGTTTCTCGCAACTGCAGTCGTAATCTTTCCAGTTTCTCGTCGTCGTTTAATTGAGGCAAGTATTCCTTAATGTACTTACATTCTTAACGTGGTAGTTTTGCATGAGAAATTGTGTGTGTGTGTATGCTCACTACGGGTTAGATCCGACGGGGTCTCGGTAGGGGTCTACAGAGGCATGGGTCCGCGATCTTGCTTTTAACCACTACAGGTTAGATCCGACGGGGTCTCGATAGGGGTCCACAGAGGCGTGGGTCCGCGGTTAATTGTGGTGCATTTTACAAATGTGTTTTGGCTTATGACGTTTCCGGAAATGAGTACTTTTGAACTGTGATTTCGTGATTGCATGCATTGACTATATATGTAAGATGTAAGTTGTTCATTTGGCCTACTTGTACTAGCGTAATTGCTAACCCCTTTGGGGGACCCATTTTGGGGAAATTCGTTTTATGAATTTCAGGTCAGGTTCATCGGGACGAGCGGGCGCTGGACCAGTACGAGGATGACGGCCGTGCGTGATGATTGTGCATGAGTGGTGTATTATTATTTTTTGTCTTTTGATCGATTGTCAACTTGTAAACTAATAGAAGTACTCGAGTACTTAGGAGCTTTTGATTGTTCGGACTGAACTGTTTCATCCATTATATTTTCATTGGGTGGTTGTGATGTTGTTCGACCGGTTGAACCGGGTGGATTATTATTTTTTTGCGTCTTTATGACGAGGTTTTATTTGTTGAATCCGCGAGTCGATGAGTGTGTTTGGTCACCTAGCCTGGTGGGTCCCATGTAGGGATCCACGGGGCTGTAATACACCTTGAATATCTCGGGGGTGTTACAGAAAATGGTATCGGAGCACTAGGTTTATGGATACCTAGGCTTCTTGGTTATTTGGGTCTAGTAGTGTTTTGTTTTGCACACCGTCACACCGCTGCCAGCATTTCGGTACTACCAGTGCTCGTAAGTTTTCCTTACCAAATTTCTTGTTTTCTCGTACCGTATTTCCATTTCTTGAACTGTGGATGTTTTCCTCTCTTACTTATCATCGAGTTGCTTTTGCCACCTTTTAACACCAGTATGGATGTTGGAAGAGGGCGTGGTCGTGGTCGTGGACGCGGTCGGGGACGTGGGGCAACCGGTGAGGTGGCCACGTCGCATTCTTCGAGAGCCGGCAGCACCGGTGACCGTCATAGGGATGCTACTACTCAGGATGGCGCCGATCTTGGTGTTGCAGCGGTGATGCAATAAATGGTGAACCAAATGGCTGCGATAGCTCAGGCGGTTTAAAACTGACTCCGGCCCACGCTACTCGGGGCGGAGCACATCGTTGGCTTTAGGGTGTCATCAAAGATGCATCCTCCTCAGTTTTCGGGGGCTTCAGACCCGGTCGGCTGGGAGGGGTGGATCAAGGAGATATCCAAAGTATTTGTCGCCACCAACTGTCCTGAGGATCGCAAGGTCCCTATTGCCCAATACTTTCTCACTGGGGACGCTACTGATTTGTGGGAGGCGGTTGAGCCTAATGACCATGCTACTTTATGGGTGGAATTCAAGGACCTGATAGAGACCAAATATTCCTCGTGGACAGTTAGACAGACTCGAGTCCATGCCTTTTATGATGCTCAACCACGGGATATTCCTGTTTCTCAAGCTGTTGCCGATTTCAACTGGGAGTTGGGCTTTGTGAAGGCCCAAGTTATAGAGGAAAGCGACAATTTTCTACTTTTCCAGACGGATGAAACTTTCGATTCGTGACTACATGTCTGTGATCGTCTGCACCACCTTGAAGGACTATCAGAGTAGAGCTCTTGCATATGATATGTCCGTGACGGCCAGTGAGGCGGCTCGTGAAAGCAAGAAGCAAAAGTCCGTGGGAAATTTTTCGGGTCACAAGGGTGGAGGTCAACAGAAATCTCAGTCTGCAAATATTCCTGCGGGCGGTTCGGCTCGTTTCTCTGGGAGTTTTCGAGGTACTGCCAGAGCCTCCGTTCGTGATATCATATGCTTTAAGTATGGCAAGTCGGGCCATAAGAATCGGGAGTGTCTTCGTTCGCAGTTGACTTGTCATATGTGGTCAGTCGGGCCACAAGGCTTTCTTTTGTGAGTGGGTAGGACAGATTCTCGGTGCCCAGGCTTCTTTTCCAGCGCCTAGGGAGCCGAGTGTGAACCAGGGCTCGTTTACTTTGCAGTCTCCGCCGAGTACCGGTCGAGGGAGAGGTCGGGGTCAGCCCGTTAAAGGGGGAGCTTCCAGTATCGGCTCCGCCCATCCGCGTGTCTATGAGATGAGGAGGGTCGATGATCCAGCGGCCACTGTGGCGACAGGTACCGTTCACATCCATTCTCATCCTGTCAGTGTGCTTTTTGATTCGGGTGCTACACATTCATTTATCTCTCTGGAGTGTACGCCGTTTGAGTCTTGACTGCTTATCATGTTACGAGCCTTTCATCATTGAACTCCCTAGCAGTGATAGAATCGTTGGTGATCGAGAGGTCTGAGACTGTTCCGTGTTTATTTGTGAGAGGGCTTGGCTCTCTAATCTTATTGTTGTGAGTATTGAGGGTGAGGATTTGATTCTCGGGGATGATTGGCTCGAGCGGCACGGTGCAATCATGAACTACCACACGAGGATCATCACCGTGTTATCCGAGGATGGCACTGAGCACTCTTTTACGGGGTGAAAGATGGGAAACCAGAAGTTCGTAATTAACGCCTTGAAGGCGATGAGACTCCTACGGAAGAGGTGTACTGGTTATTGGTGTTACTCCTTGGAGGCGAAGAGTGGTGGAGTCGAGATTTCATCGATTCCAGTCATTGGTAAGTTTCATGATGTTTTTCCTGACGAGTTACCAGGGTTGCCACCGGACCGTGAGGTTGAATTCTCCATAGAGTTAGAGCTGGGTGCGGCTACGATTTCGAAGGCGCCGTATCGCATGATACCTTCAGAGATGGATGAGTTGAAGAAGCAGTTGAGTGAGCTTCTTGAGTCGGGATATATCCGACCGAGCACTTTGCCTTGGGGCTCACCGGTTCTGTTTGTGTGGAAGAAGGATGGTTCGCTGCGTTTATGTATCGACTATCACGAGCTAAATAAGGTAACCATTAAGAACAAGTATCTATTGCCGAGGATTGATGACTTGTTTGATCAGTTGCGGGAGCTGCGGTATTCTCGAAGATCGACTTGAAATCCAGGTACTATCAGCTTCGGATGAAAGAGTCTGATATTTCGGAAACAGCCTTTCAGAAGAGATACAAACATTACGAGTTTGTAGTTATGCCCTTCGAGTTAACTAATGCGCTGGCAATGTTCATGCAATTGATGAACAAGGTCTTTATCGAGTATTTGGATAAGTGTGTCGTCGTCTTCATTGACGATATCCTAATTTATTTGAAGAACAAGAAGGAGCATGTCCATCATCTGCGTGTGGTGTTGGACATTTTGAGGACCGAGCGACTTTATGCGAAGTTCTCGAAATGTGAGTTATGGCTGAAAGAAGTAATGTTTCTGGGTCACGTGATTTCATCCGAGGGGGTCCATGTGGATCCACAGAAGATTGAGGCAGTGTTGGATTGGGTGCCGTCTAAGAACGTGAAAAAGGTCCGTAGTTTATTGGGTTTGGCTGGCTACTACCGTAGGTTCGTCGAGGGGTTTTCGAAACTAGCTCGGCCACTTACACAGTTGCTCCAGAAATCCGAGAAGTTCATCTGGAATGACGAGAGGCAGTCGAGTTTTGAGGAGCTGAAGAGGCATTTGACTTCAGCCCCGATTTTGGCGTTGCCGTGTGGCAATGAGGGTTTTGCTGTTTATAGTGATGCTTCGGGTCAGGGTCTTGGGTGCGTGTTGATTCAGCACGACAAGACTATTGCGTTTGCGTCGAGATAGTTGAGGTCGTATGAGATTAACTACCCTACTCATGATTTGGAGTTACCGGCGGTTGTTTTTGCGCTCAAGATTTGGCGTCACTATCTTTTTGGCTCTACATGTCATATTTTTACCAATCATAAAAGTCTGAAGTACATATTTACTCAGCGGGAGTTGAATATCAGACAGAGAAGGTGGTTAGAGTTGATTAAGGATTATGATATCGAAATCCTGTATCATCTGGGTAAGGCGAACGTCGTGGCCGATACCTTGAGTCGGAAACCGATTTCGTTGCGGACGCTTGAGATCCTTATGTCTCAATATGAGATTCAGCGGGTTTTGATCGGGTTAGGTGTTGAGATTTCATTGGCGGGAGCTGTCGGACAACTTTGCGCTTTGGAGATTTCATCGTCTCTGTTCGATGAAATTAAACTGAAGCAGTTGGGGGTCCGATGATTACTCAAATCCAAGAGAATGTTCTTAAAGGAAAGTCTCCTGGGTTTGTGACTCATGAAGATAGTGTATTGAGATTCCAGAGTCGACTTTGTGTACCGAATGTCTCAGAGCTGAGGCAGGATATTTTGCGTGAGGCCCATTCTACGCCTTACTCCGTTCATCCTGGTTCGAGTAAGATGTACAAGGACCTTAGGAGGAACTTTTGGTGGAATGATATGAAGGAGGAGGTCGCACGATTTGTAGCGAGATGTTTGACTTGTCAACAGGTCAAAATCGAGCATCAGCGACCGGCTGGGTTATTGCAGTCGCTTCCCATTTCGGAATGGAAATAGAAAGATATTTCGATGGACTTCATCACGAGCTTGCCGAGATCTAGATCAGGCATGAAGATGGTTTGGGTGATTGTGGACCGTCTGACCAATTCAGCACATTTTCTGGGCATCAAGGATACTTGGGGTCCGGAGAAATTAGCCCGTGTGTTTATTGCGCAGATTATGAGCCTTCACGGTACTCCGAAGTCTATTGTTTCGGATCGGGATGGCCGTTTTGTATCGCATTTTTGGCAGGCGGTGCATAAGGCATTCGGTACTCGCTTGCATATGAGTACCTCTTTTCATCCTCAGTCAGATGGACAGTCGGAATGCACTATCCAGACGTTCGAGGATATATTGCGTGCATGTGCTCTTGACTGGAGCAGTGACTGGGAGGAACATTTGCCATTGATCGAGTTCACGTACAACAATAGTTGGCACGCGTCGATTCGCATGGCACCGTATGAGGCACTCCATGGGTGGCATTGTCGATCACTGATTTGTTGGAATGAGGCGTCCGATTTGGTCGGGACCGAACTGAATATCGCTTTAGAGACGAGGCGGAAGGTGGAATTGATTCCGGAGAGGATGTTGACTGCTCAGAGCCACAGAAGTCATATGCCGACGTCCATCGTCGACCTTTGGAATTCGAGGTGGGAGACCACTTTTTGCTGAAAGTGTCGCCGACGAGGGTAGTTTTCCGCTTCGGGAAGAAAGGAAAGTTGATTCCGAGATTTATTGGGCCTTTCGAGATTCTCGAGAGAGCCGGCGAGTTGGCTTACCGTTTGGCGTTGCCCCTGGCTTTGAGCCATGTTCATAGCGTTTTCCATGTTTCCCAACTGAGGAAATATGTTCCGGATCCTAGTCACGTCATCGACTATGGTGAGATTGATATCACCGAGGATATTACTTTCGAAGAGCGTCCCTTGAGAATTTTGGAGCACCGTGAGAAACGACTGAGGCATAAGACCATCCTTTGGTCAAAGTGCAGTGGTCGAGACATGGTGTAGAGGAGGCAACTTGGGAAACCGAGGATAGAATGCGTGCTAGGCACCCCGAGTTGTTTGTTTCTTAAGTTTCGGGACGAAACTTGTTTTTAGAGGAGGAGAATGTAATATCTGCGTTTTTCCTTTTTCCGCTATTTTCATTTTTGGTGTATTTTTCGTTTTTAGTGACTCGCTTGTAACTGTAGGAGTATTTTGAGAATATTTAATACTAGAATTTTCATCATCCGAGCTTGTTTCGAACTTGTTTTACTCAATTCCGTGTTGGATGTCACTTTTGTCGCCGTTGGGTTCAATTCTCCTAATCATTGTTTGGAACCGCCGTTTTGGGGTTTCCGCAAATCCATTTCATGTTATTATAGATGTTGTGAACTTTTATTGGTGTTTCAATCGAGTATCGTGTTGGGTTATTCCGTAATATTCCAAAGTTTTGGGTTCTATTGCGTTTATTCTCTTTCCGGGCTATTTGATGTTACTGTTGTGTTGGGACTGACGGTGTTTAGCATGAAGTCACCATGCAAGGGTTCGTGATAGCTCGTTCAGGCCTTTAAATGGTTGGGACTATGCGTCGATCAAGTGTATCATGTTTGTGGGTCGGTTTTCATCATTTTCGGGCTCAAACAGTGTGCGCCGCGGCACAACCCTTGCAAGACTTGAGCCTAGGGCGGCTGTAGTGCGCGCCGCGGCCCATGGCGTTCCGTGCCGCGACACAGCTCAGAAAATCTGCTCTCAATTTCCAACCGTGGGCCGCGGCACACTCAACCTGCGCCGCGGCACGCGGGTCAGTCAGCCTATATGTCAGCAGGTTTTTGGGAGAGGATTTCATTTCCTCTCCTTTCTTCTTTTTCCTCTCCGTTTAGGCGATTTAGGGGCGAATTTTGGGCCATTTGGGCACCTTCAATCTTGGAGAGATCATCCACCTCGAGTTCTTGGTGTAAATTATCGACTTCTACTTGAGTTATTCATCCTAATCCAAGGTAATCTCCTTGAACCCTATTTTTGGGAAATTTTAGGGGTTTTTCAGTCTTTGTCCGATTCGTTCCGTATTTTTGATTAATCCATGATGTATATGATTAATCTTGTTGGTATTCTTGTTTTCCCTACGAATTCATGGTGTATTTCGTGGTATTAGTGTAATCGAGAGGGTTTGATTGCGATCCACCCTCGTTGTTGTTTTGTACGAATATACATGAATCGTAAGCGGGTTTTCGGTTCTATTTCCGTATTTGTTTAGAAATGATTGTGATTGTATTATTCGAATCGTTAGGTTCGGTTTCGTCGGTTCCTAGCGGTCGTGTTTGATTTCCTTCCGTTCGTGTCGTCGTCAATTACTCAAGGCAAGTATTTTTGGAAACCTTTGTGCTTCACATGAAATGGTGATGTATTTATGTGTGCTTTGTTCACCTCGGGAGGGTCCGATAGGGCCTCGAGGGAATCCAATGGTTTAGCCCTGGATTCACGAGTTTGATTCGCTAGCCAGCTCGGGAGGGTCCGTAGAGGCCCCGAGTGGGATCAATGGTATAGCCCCGGTCATAGGCGATGCGTGTGCATTATTTGTTTTATGATCTGGTCAGCTCGGGAGGATCCTTAGAGGCCTCGAGTGGGACCAGTGGTATAGCCCCGGTCCTAGGCAAATTGATTATTAGACTGTTTGTTTTCCGGAAAAGACATGTCTGGTTTTGGTTTTGAAATGAATTGATGCATGTACTATGAAATGTGTAAGCGAATGGCTTGCCTTGATTACTTGTACTAGCGTAATTTCTAACCCCTTTGGGGACCCGTTTTGGGGAAATTTTGTCATGTATTTTAGGTTATGTTCAGCCGGACGAGCGGAAGCTGGGACAGTATGAGGATGCTGGTTAGGGTCTTTGATATGTGCATTTGAGTCCCTTTATTTCCGTTGTCCTTTTCGATTTGGTTGTTGTCTAATTTATAAACTTATAGATTGTACTCGCGAGTACTTAGGCATTTTCTTTCGGATTGTAGTTTGTATAATTGGAAGTTACTATGTTTGTCGGTTGATGTTTGTTTCGCCGGTTGTACCGGGCATGCTATTTGATTTTCATCTTGATGGTGTGAGTTTCCTCGTGGTAATTCGTGTCTAGCCTGGTGGGTCCCATGTAGGGGTCCACGGCACTGTAATACACCTTGAATATCTCAGGGGTGTTACAATACATAGGCAGTAAAATAATTTATGTGGGAGAAACAGATTGGTACAAAAATAAAATAGTCTAAGTTCAAAAATATCTTAATAATGTTGAGAAGTACAAAAAATTATGGACAAGTATAAAAATGTATGAAATTTTTTAGAAAAATAAAAACAAAAATATGGAAAACTCCACGTACCCAAATGATTTGAAATACGACGGTACACGCGAACACACACACACACACAAAAACATATATATATATATTGATATCAAGTACTGTTTATATTATTATTATTATTGTTACACTGTTTTATATATATAGATAAGGTCGTAGTAAGTCGTTAATCAGAGAGTGGAATGTGGACGGATCATTTGTCAATCCAAAAGGCATCACGACAAACTCATAGTGACCCGAATGTGTACGGAACGCGGTCTTGGGAATATATTCCGGAGCAACTCGTATTTGATGATACCCGGAACGAATATCCAACTTGCTAAACCACCTTGCCCCGCTCAGCTCATCCAACATCTCGTAAATACCAGGATAGGATATTTATCTGGAACTGTATGTTTATTTAATTTCCGATAATCCATACAGAATCTCCAACTCCCATCTTTCTGCCGAACCAACAGGACGGGGCTCGAAAACGGGCTCGAACTGGGCTGAATTATCCCCGCCACTAACATCTCCTGCACCAATCGTTCCATCTCGTCCTTAGCCGTGTGGCTGTACCGATAAGGGCGAACCGAAATGGGCAAGACTTCTGGCTGCAGAGGGATACGATGGTCCACTCCCCTCTGAGGGGGCAGCCCATTAGCCGTCTGCATAACCGAAGGAAACTCGGCTGCCATACTCCAAAATAAAGAATCCCCGCCTTTCGTCTCTCTTTCCTCAACTTCGTCCCCAAGCTCCGTGCCCCAAATCCACCATCCTCCCTCTATATCCCGTGCCTTTCGTAGACTACCTACTGAGATTTCACAGTGGATCAAAGAAGGCTCCCCGTGAAGGCACAACTCTCGGCTCTGATGGTCGAACTTCATCGTCATGTTTCGCCAGTTGGCCTTTACATCACCAAGAGTTTCCAACCATGAGACTCCCAATATCACATCCACCCCTCCTAGCAGAAATACATAACAATCTACTAAGAACTCTGCGTGATTTAGGGATAACTTTAAATCACAACACACCCACTCGATCCTCACTTTCCGACCATCACCCAGCCGTACTACCGAAGAGCCACTCTGATTCACTATTATCCCCAATCGTGCAGCCATGTTGGGCGACATAAAACAATGGCTGGCACCGCTGTCGATCATTACTCGTGCCTCCTTCCCTAAAATTTCCTCTTTTAGCTTCATGGTTCATGGTCCATCAATACCCCTGGCCGTCACATGTGACAATTCCAGAATCTAGAGTTGTGGTTCTTCCGGTACCACGCTAAATTCATCCGCTGACGGCTGCTCCTCCGAATCAGTTGGTATAGGAGGGTCATCATCCGGCTCCAGAATGACAACAACCTAGACGGATTTATCAACACACTTATAACCTGTAAAATACCTCTTATGACAGCGATATCACTCTCATTTATCCCATTTTTCCATAAACTCCTTCTGTGTCATTTGCCGTGGTGGGCGCGTTTGCATTTGATTCACCAAAACTGACATGGTACTATTACCGCGGTACCCCGAGGACACCCGATTGTTGCCTCCGGGAGCGGGCTGTATTGACCTGATAGAGCTGCGGGGCCCGGCGTGTTAGGAGTATGCCCTCGAATGCCACTCAGAGGATGTTGAGTGAGGGCATTGTACTTGTTATTATGTAAATCATTATCATAAGGCAATTGTATGTTTCTTTATTTACTAGCAGTCACTGGTGTTCCTGACTCGTAAATAATAATATATATATATATATAGGGGTGGGTTATGGAGTGAAATGGTATAAATGTAAGAAATAGGAATGATTGTAAGCCATTAATTCTTGGAGATTAATGACCCAGATTTCGTTCTGGTGTGCTAACACGGGAAACTAGGAGTGCTAACGAATTTAATCATTGGGGGTACCAATGTAATTTGACTAATTTATCTTATGAGAAGTTACTAAAATCATGGGAAGTTACTATATTCATGGGATTTCATATTTTAGGTTAATATCTATTTTTATGGGATTTCATATTTTTTAGTCGTTCAAATATTTTATATTTTTGGTGTATTTATTTTTATTTTTTTAAAAACTAACATTATCTTTTTTTTCTATTTGATTTTTATTTTAAAAAATTGGAACTGTTGTGCTAACCATTTATTTTGCGTGTGCTGCAAATTGGAAAGCAGAGTGCGGTTCTGGTTATATTCCAATTATGTGATTTTTTTGTTATGCTTTATTGTGTACAATACAGTCAATTTTGATACAATGTATTGTGCTTTATTTTTCTGGAAGATAAATAATCATACTCGTTTTCAAGTATAGGTACAAAATGATTTTCGCGTCATTTACTAAAAAAATACAATAAATACAATAAGACTCCATTTGTAAATCCCATAAACTGCTATGCAAGCATTACATACCATATATGCTAGTATTACCTATTAAATGTGCTAATACAAATAACATTTTAATGCTAAACTCGTACTATTAAAACATTAACAGAAATAAAATGTATTAACAATGCAAAATTTTACAGATTTAAGTGCTAACTATCACACAAATGACATCACAATAATTATCAAAATAATATTATCAAAGGTGCTAAAATTTGGAAAGAGATAAGAAGTGGGATATGAAATCCCATGATTGTAGGAAATACCAAACATAAAATCTGTATAATTACAAAAATATCCCCTCAAAAATATTCCGCGTAGCACACTTAGGCTAACTCTTTAGCACAATGTGCACAAATCGCAGCCATTAATCACCAAAGATCAAGGGCCCAGAATCATTCTTATTTCTTACGGAAAAAAGCTTTCCTACCTGAACCTATCCCTATATATATATATATATATATAGAGAGAGAGAGAGAGAGAGAGAGAGAGAGAGATATATATACTAGTCCGTGTATTTGAGAGCAAAAAATTTCACTCTTTATTGGATAAGGGAAATGGCACTTGAAAGATTTATGGCTCAAATACTTAATCATTCGCAAGTTTATGAAACTTGATTGGGCGTTAAGTTTATGTGAAGACTTGTATAACGTGTTCTTTGACTTGGAGAGTGCCTGTCGAACACTAATGCTTAGTTGGAGCACACGTTATAGGTATGCTAATTAGATTAGTATACTCGAACCGACTCACCCTAGATTCGTCACACGGATTTCACTCCGGGACTGTCAATGACAGAATCGAAAGGTTGTGATAGGTATTCGTGAACCTTCGACTTGAGGATTTAGTAGGGATGTGCTTGTGACGTTAAGATTTTCATTAGAGTAGTTCGACCCAGAAAAACGGAAGGTGTGGGTCAACCTCGACGTGCATCTTGACGGACAAGTAGCAGGTTTTACTAAATACCAAGATAGGATTCTTTCTCCCGTTAGTGAACGGGTTATATGTCCTATGCGATCATTGACAGATGAGATCAGAAGTCTTTGGCCAAAGCATTGGAGCTAATTGTATTGGATACACGAGAACTCGATGATTTCGATTTGCATTAACTCATGCATAGTGTCAAGTGCAGATAGGGTTTGACTGACCATGACCCTATAACTTGATCGGGACATTTGAAAGAATGGTTTATACATATACTAGTATTCACGACAGAATGGTTTTTGAATGATCCCAATCATTCTCAGTTGGGGCACAGTGTAGGCCGCCAGGCTGGCTAGGTGGTGCTACTACTCTTTGGTTCCTCCTATTACTAACTGAGATGGACCTATCGAGTCGCGCAATAGGATTAACGACGGAATGAATCGAGCTTATTCTCTCTTTATTAATATTAGATATTGGATATCTAATTTATTGGACATTGGTTGTGTAATTAATTTTGGAATATTGGATGTCTAAATTAATTTATTGGAAATTAATTTACGGCCCAATGAATTAAATTAATTACTGGGTGATTAATTTAATTCATAGATATAATTATTTCTTGGAGAAATTAATTATATTATTTTGTATTTGGTATGATTAATTAATTGGATTTATTAATTGATATAAATACATCGGAACGGATTGGAGTTTATCTGATTGGACTCACGGGAGTCCGAAATCAACCGAATTCATCCAGTTTTTCTAGGGGCCGCCCCCCACCTACTCCCTCCTCTCTTGGTCTTTGTCTCCACCTTAATAGGTGGGACACCAAAGATATTAAGGATTTTGATATCTCATTTAATAAAGGATAGGCGACTTTGGTGAAAGGATGAAGAATAAATTGTGAAGAATTCATTTCTCTTCCAAGACTTTGATACTCACGGTTCTTAGCAAGAAGAGAGAGAGAAAATTGTTTTTCTACTCTTCATTACTTATTCTTTAATTCATCATTTTATTTCTAAGAGAAATATTGAGAGAAATTATTTGATAAATATACTTGGAGTGTATTAATCAAAATATATAGCTTCATCATCCTATTCTAGCCGTAACCTTGAAGGTTAATAGGGTGGTTGTTATTCCGGTCGACTTCCGGCGCGTTGCAAGTATAGACACGGTGCTTCGGTGCTCGGGATTTCAAAAGCTTGGCGAATCAGATTCGTGAGGAAGATCACCTAAAGCTTGGGGAATCGCATTTGTGAAGAACACCATTCAATCAACGGACTTCAAGGGTATGATTTCAGATCTTTCTTTGTTTCGTTTTATATTCGTATATACATAGCTTGATCGATCCTCTTATGGGATTCAGATCGAATTAGATTCGTATTTTTCTTCCGTTGCACCTACGTTTTAGGCACTGAATCCCAACACGGCATAGCGGTCGGTCTGCCCTGCCCCGACCCTCGGGTAAGAATTCGAACTTCCTGCACTAGTGAATGACTTTTGAGGTGCCAAACTTGCTGCCCTGTCTACCCCTCCTACTGCACTGATATCGCGTTCGATTTCTCATGCCAAGTGGATTGTCTCAAAAAGGTCTTGTGCATCCTTCGAACGAATTCTCAATCTTATCTTGTCTTTCAAGCCGTGGAGAAACATCCCAAGACAGTAATTGTCTTTGATGCCCGGAATAAGTACCAACCGTGATATAAACAAATCTGCATACTCGCTCACTGTTCCCGTCTGACGGGTATATAACAGTGATTCAAAATGGTTTGCCATAGAATCCTCACCATATTGTCGAAACAACTCGTGTTTCAATTTCGCCCATGTTATATTCGGAAATTTTGTCCACGTCCATTGGAACCAATGCAAGGCTCCTCCTTCCATGGCAACTAGGGAAACACCAACTTTACTCGCCTTCGATGTGCCGTGGAGATAAAAATAATGCTCAGCCCTGGATATCCACCCTTCTGGGTTGGAACCATCAAAACCGGGCATAGAAACCCGGTTACCCGCATCCACCACGTCCGATGAGATCAGGCCGGCATCCTCCTCCTCCCGCTGCCGTGCGCCCGTAATCGCCATTGCAAAGCTGCGACCGACCCGTCGAAAGAACCCGACCCGCCTTCGATTGACTGCCCATTTACCCGCGCTAACTCCACCAATAGGACGATAATACCATCCAGCTTCGCTGCCACGGATCCCACCTCAGCAGTTAATTCCTCGCTCCTCTTCTCTATCGCAACAATTCTGTTCTCGGAATCCATGCGAGTTGATGATCGTGTATTAGGCATCCACGCTCACCGCACCAAATTGATAGAGTAAAGAAGAATTATTCAATGAATTGATATGAAAGATTAGATAGATAGACAATCAGGAGATCTCTCCTGTCCAAGCACAAAGTGCCGAATCAATGGACTATGGCTTTCAATAATCAATCCTCCTACAACTTACTCATATATATATATATATATATATATATATATATATATATATATATATATATATACCCACACAGGGGCATAATAATGAATAATGACTTAATAACTTAATAATAATAATAATATAATAAGTAGTCTAATAATAAAATAACCCTTATGACTCCAAATCTGCGCCCGCGGCCCGTGCAACCCGCGGCCCTCTACGGCGGATGTAAACCCGATCCGTAACACATTGTGACGAGACCATTTAATTAAAAAAAAATATCAACACACACACACACCCATAAGGGTAACTGCTGTCCTTATTGAATTGAAGAGAATTGAATGGGTTAAAAATGAGGGTAGCGTGTGAATGAGTGGAAGAGCAGTTATTGTCCCCTCTCACTTTTTGACCAAATCCATAATAAATTGAGGGTCACAATCACATTTATATGTCATTTGCTAGTAAGCGATTGTGACCGTTAAACGATCGTAAACATTTTATTTAGTGCAATACATATTCCAAATTAAAAAACAACAATACACAAACAATAGACCACCTAATAGACTACTTAAAGGGGCATGCTGTATGATCATCTATACGACATCGAAAATTTTTTTGGAGCTCGTTTACGACCACTTGAACTCTCCCCGATGGCGACCCCATGTTGTCTCGTAGTTTCTTTGTCAACGGACGTTGGAATTCAAGTATTTCTAGGCCTTCCGACCTGAGGCACTCTAACAGGTGGCAAAATATCGATTGAAGCAATTCATTGAGGGATTGACCAGTCTTCTCGATAAGGAACCCGATTAACAAGATTCAAATATGTCTCGAAAAGAGTGGTCCTCTTGTAGAAATAGTCGACGTAGTTGTTAATATTCTCTTACTTTCTCCGGAGTTAGTGAAACAAAAGCTAAATTAGTAAAATTTATTAACAAAAAAATTAAAAACAGACAATTGACTTACAAAAATTGCTGCAACAGCATGGGAGCAACGTATCAAGTCCAAGTCAAACTCCCGACACACGCATGTTCGACGGCTGAGATCAACATTTATGCTGTTTTTACCATCAAAAACATTGAAAACCGAACTTGTAGTGGGCATAGCAGTGTAGTATCTCTCTTTATCGATGTCGTTGTTCAATTTTTTACGAGCCCCCTTTGAGATGAAGTCCGTTGAATTCATGGCTTCTTGTCGTCTTTCATCAAACCATTATTCAACCACAAGTCTTATTGCCTCCAAGCACGAGCAAATAGGAAGCGTCCGTGCCCAACGCAATTTATTATTTAACGATTCCACAGCATTTGATATGAGGGAATTGTATCGTCTTATACGGCACAAACAACGAGCCCATATCTAACGTCCAACATTCATTAGCTCTTGATACGCCTCAGGTTTTGCAGCTTCAATGCTTCCCAGTGCTTTCTCGTGCACATATGTCCGATATGCATATGTAGCCTTGTGAAACAACATGGTGATGGGCTTTCCGAAAGTGACCATCCCTTTCAACAGATGGTAGTAGCAAAGACCGTGTGGTACACCGAGATACACTGTCCTGACTGTATAATCAATACTCGCATGTGGATATGATATAATGACCATATTTGTTTGATGGCCGAATGCACTCTTTACATGTTCGAGGAACGAAACCCAAGATATATTATTTTTAACTGTGCTAATTCGCCAAGCTAGTGGTACAACGCCCTCGTTGGCGTCCTTCGCCACCGCAACGATTAGAGTACCAAAATTTTCCCCTTCAAGTGCATACCATCAATAATCATTATTGGACGAAGAGATGATTTCCATGCTTCAATACAAGCCGATAAAGCATCGAATACTTGTTCGAAGTGACCATCACCACTGATACTGAAATCAATTACGGAACCCGGATTTGCCTTTCTTAACATGTATAGATATCTAGGAAGCATCTTGAAAGAGTCTGTGTATCCATCATAGATTCTCTCCAACCCTCGATTGTGTGCTTGTAGACAAATGTCGTAAGATGTATTTATTCCATGACCGTCACGCAGAAATATTCCTTGTTGCCCCAGGCGCAATAATTTTACCCTCAGCTCTCATTCTATGTGCAAAGTGAGTTGCAATTACCTTCGAACTCACCTTTCTCGAATTGAACTTGTGAATATACCAATAATTTCGCTGAAACCTAGCACACAGACTGAAGTAACAATCATCCGCATACTTGCACGTGAAATAAATTTCATCCTTCGTTGATCTAGCAATAGCAAATTTCGCTTTTTGTTTCATGTGCCACAAACCTACAACAAGAATAAGAATGTCTATGCTGTAGAAAATGTCGTGGAGACCGAGATCCCCTTTAGGTTGTAACACCCCCAATCCAATCGGGAATATGACAATACCCTAAACCCTCTCCATGAGGATCTACCAGGCTAGATACCGAAACAAGGCATCACATTAATGCCAACATGCCTAAATAACAATTCCATAGACCGATTTGGTCTTTCATCAATAAAGTATAATTTAAATTTCATATACATCTCTACTACAAAACTCATACCCGCACAGGAGTCAAAAACAACAACACTCCTATACGACGGGAGAACACTGCAGTAGAAAGAAAAATACAATTCGACCAATAATACCAAGTACTAGTCTTCATATGAGTAGTATCGTTTATCTTCCATCATTCTTTGTATCGGTCCCATGGATTACTCCTCAAGAATCTGCATGTACCTGAATGCAATAACAGGCATCTACCCCACGATTACTCGGGGGTTAGCAAACTAGAATTTTGCTAGTGCAAGTATAAAGTGCAAATACGAGCTATACACATCATATTCGAAGAATATAATAATCCTAAATAATTAACCAATCAAACACAAAGAAGGACTTCCTGAGATATTTCATTTAAGGAAAATAATCTGAAACCATGAAAGGCAGTAATCGATCAAGTAAATAATTATAAAGCGTTTAACATATCTCGGAAGTTTTTAGAGGAAAACACTTAGGATTAAAGAGTCCCAATCTTTTCAAAAATCACTTAGGGTCACAGCCCCAATGATTTATTCAGTTATCGACGACTAGAATATAATCACGAATTTTAGAGGCCCCATCCGACCCTATCTGGCATCAGACAAATACAATTCGTACTCATCAATCAACAAACTCCAGAGGCTCCATCCGACCCTACCTGGCATCACACAAATATAGTTCGTACTCATCAAGTAACGATCTCTAGAGGCCCCGTCGGACCCTACCTGGTTACACACAAATACAGTTCGTACTCATCAAAAAACGAACTCTAGAGGCCCCGTCATACCCTACCTGGTACACACATATACTGTTCGTACTCATCAAGTAACGAACTCCGAAGGCCTCGTCGGACCCTACCTGGTTCCACACAATAACACAACAATCCACAACACATATCAACAACACCACATTCACATACCACGAGGAGATATACTTCTCGAATGACACTGAATAGCACCACATCCTTACAAGGGAGTCAGCAAATATTACAACACAACATTACGCACCCACCAAACAAATGCACATTCTAACATATAACCCTTACAAGGGAAGTGAGCTTTTTTAACCACACAACATGAAGCCAATGTTAGGAGTATGACCTCGAATGCCACTCAGAAGATGTTGAGTGAGGGAATTGTACTTGTTATTATGTAAATCATTATCATAAGGCAATTGTTTGTTTCTTTATTTACTGGTAGTCACTGGTATTCCTGACTCGTAAATATATATATAGAAACTAGTCCGTGTCTTTGAGAGCAAAACATTCCACTCCTTATTGGATAAGGGGATCGGCACTGGAAAGGTTATGGCTCAAATACTTAATCATTCGCAAGTCGATGAAACTTGACTGGGCGTTAAGTTTATGTGAAGACTTGTATGACGTGTTCTTTGACTTGGAGAGTGCCTGTCGAACACTAATGCTTAGTGGGAGCACACATTATAGGTATGCTAATTAGATTAGTATACTCGAACCGACTCACCCTCGATTCGTCACATGGATTTCACTCCGGGACTGTCAATGACGGAATCGAAAGGTTGTGATAGGTATTCGTGAACCTTCGACTTGAGGATTTAGTAGGGATGTGCTTGTGACGTTAAGATTTTCATTAAAGTAGTTCGACCCAAAAAACCATAAGGTGGGGATCAACCTCGACATGTATCTTGACGGGCAAGTAGTAGGTCCTACTGAATGCCAAGATAGAATTCTTTCTCGTGTTAGTGAACATGTTATATGTCTTATGTGGTTATTGGCATATGAGATCATATGTCTTTGGCCAAAGCATTGGAGCTAGTTGTATTGGTTACACGAGAGCTCAGTGATCTCTATTTGCATTAACTCATGCATAACGTCAAGTATAGGATTGATGACGGAATGAATCGAGCTAATTCTCTCTTTATAAATATTAGATATTGGATATCTAATTTATTGGGATATTGGATGTCTAAAATAATTTATTAGATAAATTAATTTACGGCCTAATGAATTAAATAAATTATTGGGTGATTAATTTATTTCACAAATATGATTATTTCTTGGAGAAATTAATTATATTATATTGTATTTTATATAATTAATTGATTGGATTAATTTATTGATATAAATACATCAGAACGGAATTAGAGTTGATCTGTTTGGACTCACGGGAGTTCAAAACAAACTGAACTCTTGGACCAACTCTTGATTCTTGACCACTACACCTCACGGTTTATGCAATAGAGAAAAGAGAGAGAACCATTTCTCCAAGTCTTCTTCTTCTTCTTCATTTGTTCTTGAGTTTTTCTTGGAGAAAAATCGAGATTATTGTGAGATATAGATTAAACACTTGGAGTGTTGTAATCTTGATTAGAAAGCTTCCATCACTTGATTCTAGCCGTAACCTTGGAGGTTAATTGGGTGATCGTCATTCCGATCGTTTCTCCGGCGCGTGGCAAGTAGAGACGCGGTACTTTCGGCATTGCATCATCCAAGAGCTTGGAGCGGATTGGATTCGTGGATAGCGTTTAAAGCTTGGAGAATCATCTTCAAGAAGTACATCATTTAAGCAACGGAGTACGAGGGTATGATTCCTTACCATCCTTGTTTCCGTTTTATATTCGTATATACGTAGCTTGATCGATCCTCGTAGGGATTCAGATCGAATTAATTTTCGTTTTACTGCTTCCGTTGGGCCTTCGTTTTAGGCACCGAATCCCAACAGTGGTATCAGAGCGTAGGTCTTGCGATCGTATATACTATATTTAGCATTTGGAATGTTTGATTGGATGTTCTTATGATTTAGAATCATAATCGTATTAATCGTTGATTTTCTATTGTTAATCTAAAAATTAATTTTTCATGATTTTATGTTATAATATAAATCTATTTTTCTTTTGAAAATTGATTTAAATATGTAATATAAAGATTAGAAAAATATTATTTTTGGAATCGGGGCGAAAAATGAGTCGAAAACATAAACGGACCCGACAGCTTGGAGCTGTCCGGGCACTGCCATGCGGTCCCATTCTGTGCGCCGCGGTCTGGCCATGTACCGGACATGCTCGGTAGCCTACCGAATGCTGCCAGGCAGTGGCCGCGATTCAGGCCGGCCTAGCTCGGCAGCCTGCTGGGCAGTGCCCCGGGCTTGGCCCGGTCGTGTTTTTCGACCCCATTTTTTATATTTCGTTCGATAATTAATTTCCCACAAATTAAATTGGATTTAATTTGACTGAGATATTATTATGGTAATTTTATTCTTAGGGGAATTAATTTAATGAAATATTTTCTCGTCCAAAACAAGTTATAATTAACGGTTGTTTGATTAATTTGATTAATTCGTTTGGATGGATTAATTTATATTGATTGGATCAATATTTAGATTAATTATGAATGCCATTTAGTTAATGTGTTTGATGCATTATTTTTGAATGGTGATGTGGTTCCTGGACTTAGTTTTGAATCGTTCGGTTTTATTCTATTGGGTTGTAAAGGCCGTTTTGAGCCTATTTATTTTACTAGAAATATTTGTATCTAGGATGCAATTTTTCAATGTAAAATTTATATGTAATGACGAAGACCGGAGGAAGATCCATTTGAGAAGACGAAGATTCAAGACCGAAGACATGTAATTAGATTACGGAGTTTTTGATTCTAGGAACGGTCCATGAACTACATGTTAGTAGCAACTAGGTTGTGAATGTTTATTCATATGGTATGAATGCACAAACGCGCTTAAATGAATTAATGTGCAAAGTGTAACATTAATGGCGAAAATTCTCCAACGACAAATTATTAAGTTTAAAAGGTTTCAAGGTTTTCCTTCCCTCCATCGAGCTTTCGGAAAACTGAAATCCAAACCGGATGTGCTATGCTTCCGAGTTATTGGGGTATTCGTTCGGGGAGGATAGATAAATCACTAGGAGCACATTGGATGCCTTCAGTTGGAGCAAATTTTATCCCTAGAAACCTGAGAGGTTGCTAGATAAGATTTAATTGTGAAACTGATTTGCGTCGATGGTATAAACTTAACTTGTTCACGAACCATAGAAACCGTATAGGTTGAGGGGAGTGAACAAGGGGAAAAAGAAGATCGAATCATCCATTAGATGGGTTGGTGTTGGACACCACTTTATGAAAATTAATAGACTATAAACCTGTTCGGTTGCCCTCTATTAAAATTTATAAAGAACTCGATCACCACTATGAAGTAGAGCGAACGATACTTCTAGATTTTACATGAGAGTGTGTTATTCCGATAAAAAAAGTGGGACCTGGGTTAAAGAATAGATAGGACCTTAATTTTATACTCAGATCATAATTGAACGAGCTACTAATTAATCTGTCGTACATAATGCAGACATAACTCTCAATATAACAATGAACCCACTCGCAATTCTTCTCGAAAAGAACACCTTAATCGGACCTAACTTTGTGGATTGGCTCCGCAATATGATGATAGCCCTCAGTATAGAGGCATTGGGATACATCTTGGAGACGGACATTCCGGCGCCTCCGGTGTGAACAAGAGCCAATCAGGAAGAGATTGAAAACCATGAAAAGTTGGTTAAGGATGACGTAAAAGTCCATGCTTATATGATGGCTTCTATGTCTAATGAGCTTCAAAGAGCTCATAAGAAAATGACTTATGCTAGGAGGATTTTATCTCACTTAACCGAGCTTTATGGTGAGCACAGTCGAATTGCTAGATATGAGATATCCAAGCAACTGTTCGGTGCAAGGATGAAGGAAGGTGATAAGGTTGGGGACCACGTCCTCAAAATGATATCTGTGATCGAGAGATTGGAGGCTCTTGATTTTAAGATAGATACTTCTCTGCAGACCGACCTTATCCTACAGTCTCTCCCTGATTCCTTCTCACAGTTTGTAATGAATTTCAACTGCAGTGAGATTGCATGCAACTTAGCAGGGTTGATGAACAAACTCGTGACCGTTCAGTCTCATATGAAGACTCCACGGATGAAGGAGTCTTCCCTTGTGATTTCTTTAGGACCTCGGAGGTCTAAGAATAAGAAGAAAAAGACCAAGAAGCAGACGGGACCACAAGTCAAGGACCTTAAGGGTAAGGGCAAGGCCCCGATGGTTCCAAAGAGCAAGAAGAAGAAGGACGCTTGTCTCAAATGTGGTGATCTGGGCCACTGGGCTAGAGATTGTCCGATTCTTCATGGCGCTTCAGGTACAAAACTTTTAGTTTTGGAAACAAATTGTTCTGTTACTGTATTTTCTACTTCTTGGATACTGGATTCAGGTGCTATTTCTCATATTTGTACCATGAATCAGGATTTGGAATAAAGTAGGAAGCTTGGAGCTGGGGAAGTAATGATTACTGTCGGAAGTGGGCATAGTGTCGAGGCAACTGACATAGGATCACTTCTTTTGGGTTTAGAATCTGGTTTTGTTTTGACTTTAGAATATGTACTTGTTTTGCCTAAGGGGCATAAAAACATCGTATCCATTCCGGTCATGGATCGGAAAGGCTTTTCATTTTTCATTGGTGATTGTTCCTGCAGAATTTATTTTAGAAATAAACTAGTGGGCACTACTACATTGTTGAATGAACTATATCATCTAAACCTTAGTAACAAAGTCGTTGTGAATATTATGACTAGGAAGCGTGATAGGGATGAAACTAATCAAGTTTTGAAATGACATCTGAGACTTGGTCATGTTGGTCATACCAAGGTTTACAAATGAAAATAGGTGGACTTAGGGGTCCATTGGGATCGGTTCCCTTTCCTACTTGTGAATCTTGCCTTAAAGGCAAAATGACTAAGTCCCCCTTCACGTGGACTTTTGAAAGAGCCACTGATAAACTAGTATTAATCCATACCGACGTGTGTGGTGCTTTGGAAGCAACATGTGACAGATATCAATACTTCATTATGTTTACAAATGATCATACTAGGTATGGTTACGAATACTTAATGAAACATAAATCTAAGGCCTTTGAAAAATTCCAGGTATTTAAGGCCCTAGTCGAAAAACAAACTGGTAATCATATCAAAGCACTTCGGTCGGACCGAGATGGTGAGTATATGAGTGCGGAGTTTGACGAGTTCCTAAAGAAACATGTAATAGTATCACAACTAACACCTCCAGGTACTCCTCAGTTAAATTGTGTGTCATAAAGAAGGAACCGGACCTTGTTGAACATGGTCCGTTCTATGCTGGGCTATACCGATTTACCTGTGGGGGTATGCACTCCAGACTGCTGCTTATATCTTGAACAGATGTCCTTCCAAATCTGTTCCTAAAACTCCACATGAGATGTGGGAAGGCAGGAAACGAAGTCTTAATCACATTAGGATTTGGGGATGTCCCGCTTATGTCAAGAAGACTAAGGTGGACAAGTTGGAAGCGAGGTCCGTGAAGGGACGTTTCATTGGATTCCCATCTGGGATGATGGGTTATCTATTATACATGCCCGAAGATCGAAAGATCATTGTTGCTTTGCAAGCACACTTCCTGGAAGATAAGTTCATTCAGGAAGGCGGAGCAGGTAGAAGTATTTCTTTGGAAGAATACGATGAAACTCCTCAGGAGACACCTGTTCAAGAAATTGGAACCGAACCTTCTGAAACACAAGCACAACTACCTCATAGGTATAGTAGGGTGTCTCATTTACCTAAGAGATATGGCCTTGTGCACCTGGAGGAGCTGGGTCTCCATGAGGTTCCAAGTGATAGCCAAGAGACCGACCCAACGACCTATGACCAAGCGATGGTGGATGTAGACTCCGCGAAATGGCGTGAAGCTATGGAAGCTGAGATAGACTCGATGTATGTCAATCAGGTCTGGACTCTAGTAGACCGCCCCGAGGGCATAGTGCCTATTGGGAACAAGTGGATTTACAAGAGAAAGACCGATGGTGATGGCAAGGTTGACGTCTATAAGGCAAGGCTTGTGGCAAAGGGTTATACCCAAAAGGAAGGGATCGATTACCACGATACCTTCTCGCCCGTAGCTATGATCAAGTCTATTCACATGATGCTTTCTATAGCTCCCTACCACGATTATGATATATGGCAAATGGACGTAAAGACGGCTTTCCTAAATGGATTCCTCGAGGAGAAAATCTATATGGAGCACCCTAAAGGCATTGTGTCCGAGGTCCATATTCAGAAAGTGTGCAAGCTTCAGCATTCCATTTATGGACTGAAGTAAGCTTCACGTAGTTGGACCCTTCGTTTTGAAGAGGCAGTCAAAGAGTTTGACTTCGTGAAAAATGAAGAGGAAGCTTGTGTATACAAAAGGGTTAGTGGGAACAAGATCGCATTCTTAGTACTATATGTAGATGACATTCTACTAATAGGAAATGATGTGGGAATGCTCAGTTCTGTGAAAGATTCGATTTCGAGTAATTTCTCCATGAAAGACTTGGAAGAGGCAACTCATATCCTTGGTATTTGGATCTACCGGGATAGAGCGAAGAGAACGATAGGTCTTTCCCAAGCCCTCTATATAGATAAGATCTTAAAGTGATTTAAGATGGACGATTCTAAAAGAGGGTTCCTGCCAATGCGACATGGAATAAAACTCTCCTTGAATATGTGTCCTCAAAGTAAGGAACAATGAAAGGAAATGAGTAATATACCATATGCTTCGGCCGTGGGTAGCCTTATGTATACTATGTTGTGTACGAGACCTGACAATATTGCACATGTGAGCGTGGTAAGTAGGTTTCAGGCAAACCCAGGTAGGGAACATTGGACTGCCGTAAAGAACGTTCAAGTACCTAAGAAGGACTAGAGATATGGTTCTGATGTATGGCGGTGGAGAACTGAATGTGGTGGGATTCACTGATTCGGACTTCCAAGGATAAAAAGGCAATTCGTTGTCTACTTCTGGCTACATATTTACTCTTAATGAAGGAGCAGTATCTTGGCATAGCTCCAAGCAAAGCGCGACTGATGATTCCACCTATCAGGATGAGTATCAAGCAGTCTCGGAGGCTTCCAAGGAAGGGTTCTAGATTAAGAAGTTTCTGGGAGAACTTCAAGTGATACCATGTGTTGAGCTGCCTGTTCCACTGTACGGAGACAACGATGGAGCTGTAGCGCAGGCCAAGGAGCCGAGGATTCACAACAGTACCAAACACATTGAGAGGAAGTATCATCTCGTAAGAAAATTTATTCGCAAGGGATACATTGTACTGCATAGAGTAGACTCAGCCGAAAATATCGCTGATCCACTGACCAAACCACTTTCTCAGACTAGCTTGGAGCGTCATCTGGAGAACATGGCTATTAGATACCATAGTGTGTGGCATTGAGTGCAAGTGGGAGATTTTTAGGAGTATGCTTTCGAATGCCACTCAGAGGATGTTGAGTGAGGGTATTGTACTTGTTATTATGTAAATCATTATCATAAGGCAATTGTTTGTTTCTTTATTTACTGGTAGTCACTGGTATTCCTGACTCGTTTATATATATATATATATATATATATATATATATATATATATATATTTTGAGAGCAAAACATTACACTCCTTATTAGATAAGGGGATCGGCACTGGAAAGGTTATGGCTCAAGTACTTAATCGTTCGCAAGTCGATAAAACATGACTGGGCGTTAAGTTTACGTGAAGACTTGTATGACGTGTTCTTTGACTAGGAGAGTGCATATGGAACATTAATGGTTAGTGGGAGCAAACGTTATAGGTATGCTAATTAGATTATTATACTCGAACCGAATCACCCTCGATTCGTCACACGAATTTCACTATGGGACTGTCAATGACGGAATCGAAAGGTTGTGATAGGTATTCGTGAACCTTCGACTTGAGGATTTAGTAGGGATGTGCTTGTGACGTTAAGATTTTTATTAGAGTAGTTCGACCCAGAAAACCAGAAGGTGGGGGTCAAACTCGACATGCATCTTGACGGGCAAGTAGCAGGTTCTACTGAATGCCAAGATAGAATTTTTTTCTCCTGTTAGTGAACAGGTTATATGTCCTATGCGGTTATTGGCAGATGAGATCATAAGTCTTTGGCCAAAGCATTGGAGCTAGTTGTATTGGATACACGAGAGCTCAGTGACCTCGATTTGCATTAACTCATGCATAGCATCAAGTACAGATAGGGTTTGACTGACCGTGACCCTATAACTTGATCGGGACATTTCAAAGAAGGGTTTATACGTATACTGGTATTCACGACAGAAATGGTTCTTGAATGATCCCAATCATTCGTTCTCAGTTGGGGTACAGTGTAGGCCGCCAGGCTGGCTAGGTGGTGTACTACTCTTTGGTTCCTCGCATTGGTAACTGAGATGGACCTACCGAGTCGCGCAACAGGATTGACGACGGAATGAATCGAGCTAATTCTCTCTTTTTAAATATTAGATATTGGATATCTAATTTATTGGGACATTGAATGTCTAAATTAATTTATTGGATAAATTAATTTACGGCATAATAAATTAAATAAATTATTGGGTGATTAATTTAATTGATAGATATAATTATTTCCTGGAGAAATTAATTATATTATATTGTATTTGATATAATTAATTAATTGAATTAAATAATTGATATAATTACATCAGAACGGAATTGGAGTTTATCTGTTTGGTCTCACGGGAGTCCGAAACGAACCAAACTCGTCCGATTCCTTCTAGATGGCCGCCCCCTTCCACTCACCTTCCCCTTAGTTTTTGTCTCCATTTTTATAATGGAAGACCAAAGACTTAAGAGATATGGTATCTCTTATAATATGGAAAAGGTGATTTGATTGGTTGGGGGTGAAGAATAAAATGAAGACCAACTCTTGATTCTTGACCACTACACCTCACGGTTTATGCAAGAGAGAAAGGAGAAAGAAACATTTCTCCAAGTCGTCTTCTTCTTCTTCTTCATTTGTTCTTGAGTTTTTCTTGGAGAAAAATCAAGAGATTATTTGAGAGATATAGATTAAACACTTGGAGTGTTGTAATCTTGATTAGAAAGCTTCCATCACTTGATTCTAGCCGTAACCTTGGGGGTTAATTGGGTGATCGTCATTTCGATCGTTTCTCCGGCGCGTGGAAAGTAGAGACGCAGTGCTTTCGGCATTGGATCATCCAAGAGCTTGGAGCGGATTGGATTCGTGGATAGCGTTTAAAGCTTAGAGAATCATCTTCAAGAAGTACACCATTTAATCAACGGATTACGAGGGTATGATTCCTTATCTTCCTTGTTTTCGTTTTATATTCGTATATACGTAGCTTGATCGATCCTCGTAGGGATTCGGATCGAATTAATTTTCGTTTTACCGCTTCCGCTGGGCCTTCGTTTTAGGCACCAAATCCCAAGAGTCAATGTATTTCAATTTACAACCACAATACAACATATCCATAAAACTCATTATTTCCAAAGCACACAAGCGTTTTGAAAGAAAGCCGTTATTCGAAAATATATTGATTCTTTCAAAAGTTCATTATAAGCACCCAAGTATGCACACATAGTCTATTATCAATTATAATATCCATGGAACACGAAATGTATGGCCAAGATACTTACCTCGAATAGTCGCAAGCATGGGAAACCGATCGTAATAAGTCGGAACGAATCATCTATGAATCCTATGACTCCACCAAGCACCAACACGCGATAATTACTATGGAAAATAATAACAACGATGAGAATAAATATCCTTACACAACGTAAATCCGCTGCACCAAATAAACAAACAAAAGTTCAAGGGTTTCCCTCAAAACGTCAAGAACACAAATTGACCCGGCAATTCATGAAGAACGGAATTCAAACCATGGATTATGATTAACTAGACTAGATACAAATTATGGAACCAACAATATTGGATTAGAATTTTGAAATCAAGAAAAACACCAAATATTTACGAAATAGGGTTCTCGGATGATTTCCTCGATTCAAAAGGGAAAAGGATGATTTGATGTTGTTACTCCACACCAAGACCTTGATGATTATGTTTTAGGATGCAAGATTGGTGAACTTTCATGAAGAATCGCCCCAAAATCGTCTCATGAACTCTGCCCGTCGCGAGAGGAAAGAAAAGAGCAGAAACTGCTCCGAAAACCCGCAGCTCGGGTCTTTAAAATGAAACCTTCTTACGGCCGTAATAGTATGGCCATTAAGACCGTAACTCACTGGCCATTACGGCCGTAACATATTGCAGGTTACGACCGTAACCTACATTCTGGCAGCAGATTCCATTCTGCTGTCCGATCAGTCCCGAACGACCTCAAAATGCGATGACTCGGAAAACTCGACGTAACACTTAAAAAGGATTCTCAACAAAGAACGAAAGCGCTAAACAAACATGCGATTCCAAGAACTCAAAGGTAGGTAAAAACGAGTACGTAAACGAATACCCAAAACTTAGGGAAATTATGAAACGGCCCAAATATCCGAAAAGTCGCGATACAAGATCGAATAACAATTATGAAGTTCACAACACGAACACAATTATCAAATGAACTTGTTGGAACAACAAATTGATAGTTTCGAGCAAGATTCACAAGAATCGAACCCCAAATGCAAAAAAGTCGTAATAATATGCCGATTAGTCCAAAACAATATCAAAAGTCGCTCGAATGACAAAAAGTACAGAACAAAACATGTCCAAAATGTGTCAATGAACACAAGCGAGTCACTAGAATCGAAAAGTACAGAAATGAAAAAGTACGTGTATTACATTCTACCCCACTAAAAATAAGTTTCGTCCCGAAACTTAAAACGAACCACAACATAAAAACAACCAAAAGCAAGAAACTATATCATCAAGGATCTCTACGAGCTGGTCTTGACACTAGCATCGAAGCCTGAATAGCAATTGTACCAGATACTATCTCACAGTACTGAACTCGATACCCCTTGTGTCCACAATATAACAAGTCACCGGCGGCTTCTTACAATTCGCACGCTCGTGGCCCAGAACATTATTGTTAAAGCATATAGGCAAGTTACCAATAGTTAATGATACCGACTTGGATCTCTTAGATCTTCCTAATGACCTAGAAGGCTCCATAACCGATTGATGCGAGGGTTGAGGTTTAGGAACCCGATTTTCTTACTTCCCAACGAATCACCAGAAGTCTTCTGTTTCTTTGTCACAGTTGTAGGCTCTATCGATAATAAAGTCATCTCGAAAGCCAAGGCTCGATCTTGTTAATCCTTCAAAGTGGTACACATAAAAGGAGCCATACACTGTCGAACATGAGGTTTCATATGCATATCGAAATAACGAACTTTATCCGCCTCACTTTTCACTTGATCCCGAACATAACACAGCTGCCGATTATAATAGACTATAGCCTGTTATATCGACACATCCTGGGGCGTAGCCTAGAAAAGCTCAACAATCCTATGCTCTCGAATAGGCGACGGACAATATTCGGGCTCCATTGCAGTCTTGAATTCAATCCAAGTAGCTTTATGATCACTAGGCACTACGGCCTCCCACCAGTCTGCAGCTTCTTTGTCGAAAAGGTACTGAGCAATGGGTATCCTCCTCTTATCATGAAACCTACAGCATTGAACGTTCTTCCCAACTAGAATAGCCAATTCTCCCAACCTATCCAATCAGAGGAACCCGCAAAACGAGGTGGAGGCATCTTCATAACGGATCGTAGCCACTCACTAGCTTTATTATTCCCATCTGGAGGTTCATTCTGTTGCACATTCTGATTCGTCTGTGCCAATTGAGTCGCCACCTGCTCAAGAATAGTGGCGGATTCCACATTAACATTACCTCCAGTCGTTTACCTCGGATCACGCGACTAGTTATCCCGACCATCTATATTGGACGGATTAGTGCTCGACAACGAACAAGTCACCTCAATACGCTCCTGACCACTACCTCGGCCTCGGCCTCTCGGCATTCTAAACAGACAATCGCTCAGTACCATGAAACACAACATCACAAAATAATATACCAAGGTGCCAACTCAGCACAACACATCGCAAACAGTATATCAAAATGCCAACTTAGCACAACACTTCAACATAAGGCAACGGGTATCAACACGAAAAAAATATCCATTTCGGATAATTATATGAATACAAGAGCTACAAATGTAATGAATGGAACTTACAGTCGTAACCAAATAATCACATAACCATTTCAACAGGAAACTTACGACCATTACCGATTCGAACACGATCGTAACACTACACATCATGGTAACCAATCATTGATCACACTCTTTTTAAACTCCACAAGGTATTTGTTTAAATACTATTGTTTGAAAATCGCTGAGTTTGTATATTTTCCCGAAATAAAAATTGAAAATACTTTTGATAACTAGGGTTGTTTTTTGAAAATAATTTCAAAACAACATTCTGAAAGATCAACTTCTTTAGGAATAACCTCATCAAGATAACCAAGTTATCACGTATCTTTATCACAAGTGACAACACATAGGGTAACCACATGTTACCATGCAACATCATAATTAACAATAGACAAGGTAACCCGAGGTCATGCTCCTTAGCACCGACCCCCAGAGGTTCTTCCGAACCGTTCCTAGGTGGGAAACCACTCATACTCGCACAGAATACTTCCACAGACCAACATTCACATCGGAATAAGAACCACATATCAATTTTCACATCAAAATAACATCATACGAGTCACAAGCAAATTCAAACCACGCAACACGGAAATTGGGTACTCATCCAAAATTCATCATCAAGAACGGTAATATGACAAACATACCACAACGGCTTGACACTACACAGTTCAACTCTAGCCTGTCACTTTAAGCAAAAATCCACAACCCCCTTCACGATGCACTTAACGCGCGCTAGGTATAAAATTAGCGTTCGTTAGTTAGTCTGCTCGCGTGCACTAACTCAATTCAATCCACACTTCCGTCCAGGTTCGTTAGCGTGAGCTAAGGATGACATTAGCATGTGATAATTGACTCTTCTCAGAAACCAAGTCCAAAATCTTAAAATTTAAGCCGAGTAAGATTTTTCATCTTTCACTATTTATTTTTTTGAAAATGAAAAACACATTTTTGCTTTAAAATACAAAAGTTTTATGGTGTGAAAGATTTTTAAAATTGTGTACCAGAGTCATTTGAAAATAAAACGATACATTAAAATAATTACCAAAATCCTTTTAAACATGACAAAAGATCAACGACAGTAACATTTTACAAAATGTACAAAATACTTTAAAGCACAACTTTCAATTACCGTCGTAAGATTTCATTGGAAGTTACAAAGCCGGCTCTCTAAGAGTTTAAACAACTTTTTTTCTAAAATCCGCACTTGCAACAATCAATAAACACAAGATATAAAAAAAGAGGCTTACATCCACAGGTCGCACAAAGATGATGACTGCACCACGATACTAATCACGACCGACACCTCGAATGATGCATCACGACACAACCCAGTTAGACACAATCCGACAAGACAAGACTCAACAATACAGGATTTGACCCAACAACCTAGGTTTCCACAACTTAAGCTCCGATACCATATTCTGTAACACCCCCAATCCACTCGGTAATATTACAGCGCCGCAAACCCTCTCCATGAGGATCTACCACGCTAGATACCGAAACAAGGCATCACATTAATGCCAACATGGCTAAATTAACAATTCTGTAGACCGATTTGGTCTTCATCAATAATGTACAATTTAAACTTCATATATATCTCTGCTACAAAACTCATACCCGCACAGGGGTTAAAAGACAGCAACACTCCGATATGACGGGAGAACACTACAGCGGAAAGAAAAATACAATTCGACCAATAATACCAAGTACTAGTCTTCATGTGATTAATATCATTTATCTTACATCATTCTTCATACTAATCCCATGGTTTGCTCCTCAAGAACCTGCATATACCTGAATGTAATAACAGGCATCCACCCCCCGATTACTCGGGGTTAGCAAACTGGAATTTTGCTAGTGCAAGTATAAAGTGCAAATACGAGTCATACACATCATATTCCAAGAATATAATAATCCTGAATAATCAACCAATCAATCACAATGAAAGACTTCCGGAGATATTTCACTTGAGCAAAATAATCTGAAACCATGAAAGGCAATAATCGAGCAAGTAAACAATTGTAAAGCATTTAATAGATCTCGGTAGTTTTTAGAGGAAAACATTTAAGATTAAAGAGTCCCTATCTTTTCAAAAATCACTTAGGATCACAGCCCCAATAATCTATTCAGTTCTCGATGACTAAAATAAAATCACGAGTCATGAAATCCGACAACAAAATATTATACATACTCATCAAATAATGAATTCCAGAGGCCTCATCCGACCCTACCTGGCATTACACAAATACAGTTCGTACTCATCAAGTGACGAACTCCAAAGGCCCCGTCGGACCCTACCTGGTTCCACACAAATATAGTTCGCACTCATCAAGTAACGAACTGCAGAGGCCCCGTCCGACCCTACCTGATACACACATATACTGTTCGTACTCATCAAGTAACGAACTCTAGAGGCCTCGTCGGACCGTACCTGGTTCCACACAACAACACAACAATCCACAATGCATATCAACAACACCACATTCACATACCACGAGGAGATATACTTCTCGAACGACACTGAATAGCACCACCTCCTTCCAAGGGAGTCGGCAAATATTACAACACAACATTACGCACCCACCAAACAAATACACATTCTAACATAAAACCCTTACAAGGGAAGAGAGCTTTTATAACCACACAATATAAAGCCAATATATTTCAATTTACAACCACAATACAAAATATCCATAAAACTCATTTATTTCCAAAGCACACAAGCATTTTGAAAGAAAGCCGTTATTCGAAAATATATTGATTCTTTCAAAAGTTCATTATAAGCACCCAAGTAAACACACATAGTCGTCTATTATCAATTATTATATCCATGGAACACGAAATGTATGGGCAAGATACTTACCTCGAATAGTCGCAAGCACGGGAAACCGATCGTAGTAAGTCGGCACGAATCGTCTATGAATCCTCCGACTCTGCCAAGCACCAACACGCGATAATTACTATGAAAAATAATAACAACGATGAGAATAAATCTCCTTACACATTGTAAATCCGCTGCACCACGAACAAAAGTTCAAGGGTATCCCTCAAAACGTCAAGAACATAAATCGACCCCGCAATTCATGAAAAACGGAATTCAACCATGGATTATGATCAACAAGACTATATATAAATGATGGAACCAACAATCTTGGATTAGAATTTTGAAATCAAGAAAAACCACAAATATTCCCGAAATAGGGTTCTAGGATGATTACCTCAATTCAAAAGGGAAAAGGATGATTTGATGTTGTTACTCCACACCAAGACCTTGATTATTACGGTATAGAATGCAAGATTGGTGAACTTTCATGAAGAATTGCCCCAAAATCGCCTGAAGAACTCTGCCCGTCGCGGGAGGAAAGAAAAGAGCAGAAACTGCTCTGAAAACCCACAGCTCGGGTCTTTAAAACGAAACCTTCTTACGGACATAACAGTACGGCCATTACGGTTGTAACTCACTGGCCATTACGGCCGTAACATATTGCAGATTACGGCCGTAACCTATATTTTGGCAGCAGATTCCATTCCGCTATCCGATCAGTCCCGAACAACCTCAAAATGCGACGACTCGAAATATTCGACGTAACGCTTATAAAGGATTCTCAACAACGAACGAAAGTGCTAAACAAACATGCAATTCCAAAAACCCGAAGGTGGGTAAAAACGAGCACGTAAGCGTATGCCCAAAACTTTGGAAAATTACGAAATGACCAAATGTTCAAAAAGTCACGATACGAGATCGAATAACAATTCCGAAGTTCACAACACGACCACAATTGTTAAATGAACTTGTAGGAACAACAAAACGATAGTTTCGAACAAGATTCACAAGAATCGAACCCCAAATATAGAAAAGGCATAATAATATGCCGATTAGTCCGAAATAATATCAAAACTCGCTAGAATGACAAAATGTGCAGAACAAAACATATCCAAAATGTGTCAATGAACACAAGCGAGTCACTAGAATCGGAAAGTACAGAAATAAAAAGGTACGGGTATTACACATGCAACTTATCAAGATCACTAACAACAAGAGAAGCCATAGCATCAAGTGGAATCATATGGACTAACCAATTTTCTATATCCCCCGCTTCCTCTGAGCATTCCGCTTCTTCACGAACAAGAGCTCGTCTACTATCCGTTAGCATTGACAATGACTTATTCACCCCGCATTGCGTATGAAGCCATGCAACAAACTCGACAAAAGTACCACAGTGTAAATTTAAAGACTTAGATTCCTCATCAGTCTCATCAGACTCTGACTCAGGCTCTGATTCTGCGACATAGTCTTCATCATCATCATCATCATCATCATCATCATCTTCAACTATACCAAAAAATGTGGACTACCTTTGTGTTTGCTCTTCAATAGGAAAACCACTACCACTTCCAGACCCATGCTGCGTATCCAGAAACCCACTCGACGACCCAAAATTATCAATGGGTTCTCGAACTGCAAATACTGAGGATACTGCGAATATTCAGACTCGTAGTCGTATGTCGCAGATAAATTCAAATCAAATGGAGATGTATAAAAATCATCTATTAGAGTGTGCACCACATATAATATGGGCTGAAACTCAACAACGCACAATCGATGTAGTTGCTCATCGATACTCAAACTTGACCTCACACTTACGCCTCTCAGAGACGTTGATAAATAGCATAATTAATACTCACAACTCAGTGATCTCGAGATCATAATGAAATTTATATTTTCTTTGATATTATAAATACTTATCGTATGCACATGAATGTAGAAAATCCGCTCTTCTTTGCCATTGTAGACGTTGTCATCCCATAGCCAGCCGTATCGAAAAGTGAAATCCTTGCACTCCATCTACATTAACAAAAACGACACAATAAGATAAAAGAAATTACAATTTACCAAAAATAATTGGTCACGATCGCTTAATTTAAGGTCATGATCGCTATAATACTGGTCACAATCGTAAAAGATTCGGTCACGATTTTATATTATTGGGTCACGATCATGGATGGTAATTCACGATCGTGACCTACATTTTTTTTGCCAAAAAAAAACAAGTACCTATCAATAAATGAAAGAAATGCCGTCTCCAAGGTGATTTTTATGTCCACCATGCTAGTGAGATGCCATCTTCAAGGTGAAATGAAATATTATAGGTATGGTATTTTTGAAATTTTTTTCCTCTCCTCCGAATGTACGAGTACAAATATGAATGTATTGTATGTGTATCATATATACACACTTATCCACCAGAAATTAATGTCCAGCTATATGCATGCCAACAGTAAAATTTTGTACAGGCATGCATGCACAGATGGTAAACTGACTTATGCATTCATCGATATTTACTTTCTTGTGACTTTTGCATGCATGTTAATAATTTTTCTTTTTTCTATGACAGCCGATAGCTTGCTTTATGTGTTGTGTGTGATTTTTCTTTAAGTTGTCATCACATCACCAGCCAGCTTTAATTTCCATGCAGGTGTTGATTTTTTTAATTAAATGGTCTCATCACATTGACAGCCTTCATCATTTTTCCTGCCATCCCAATATTTTAATTATTTGCTGTTGTTAAGTGGTGGGAAAGTGGTCCTCTAATATCGGCATTTCTATTTTTAATAATTTCTATTTTAGTGTATTTTCATTTCGGACGATTCACTTGTTATTGTTTTGGAATTTTGAAATTATTTTGTTCTGTATCCATGACCATCCGGACGAGTTTCAGAGTTGTTTTAATGAGATTTTACTTATTGTGTGACTTTTCCGCATTGAGGCTCGATTCTCGTAAATCTCGTTCAATTTTAAACATAAATAGAATATCACATTGCAGTCCAATTAAAGTGATAGTGAAAATTCCCACCTGAATAAAATGATACCGCTTGAACTTGAATATGAAGATGCTCGACTCATAGTCCTAAGCCCGTAATTCCTTGTTAATATCTACATATAATAATAATTATAATCATTATAAAATATTATGATATAATGACTAAAAATGAAAATATATTATATAAAATTAAACTAATTATTAATATTAATTGAAGGGTTAACATTATTAATGTCTTGGGTCAAAATAGGACTTGATTGAAAGTTTTAAAGTTGACATGGAGCAAATTGGAGGAATTAAAAGATGTCTGGGTGAAATTGAAAGGTTATTAAAAATTATGGGCCTAATTACGTTAACCCTAAAACTAAAGGGTATAAAAAACCTCCACGTGAAGAAGTCACCCCATCTCTAGACCTGGCAAACGGGCGGGCTCAGCCCAAGCGGTTCGGGAAAAAATGGGCGGACCAAATTTGGTCTGGGCAAAAAAGGCCCGAATTTTTTTAGGCAAAAAATATTATGCCCGTGGCCCGCCCCGGGCGGGCTCGGCCCGGCCCGCGGGTCTCAAATTTTTTTTTTTTGGAAATATTAATTCTGAATAATATATAAATATTTTCGATCCTTAATTATTATATTATTCATTATACTATCACAATCAGATAAATAAATGTACAATTATTTTTATTTAATAATTACATTATTTACTACACTACCACAATCAAAAGACAAATATACAAATATTTTATTTGATCATCATATCATTTATCACTACTACTTTCTTATAAAAATCATAAAATAATATTATTATTGATACGAGATATTACAAAGCAATCACAAAGTCCCATAAAAAATAAAATTACATCAATAATTAACATATAGATGTAATATAATCTAACAAATAAGGAAAAAATTTTAAATATTATAATTATATACTCCCTCCGTCCACGATCTATGTTCCCCAACTTTTTGGGTTCGTGTTTTAAGAAATGTTAGGTGAATGTGATGTGAGTGGAGTTTGGGTCCCACATTAAAAGTAATTTAATGTTAATATGTGGGTCAGCCTGATAAAATGTGTGAATATATAAAAATTATAAGAATATTTTAGTAAATTGTATTGTGGGGTAGTGTTTAAAAATAGAAAGGGAACATTTTTTGTGGACATACCAGAATGGCAAAAAGGGAACATTGATCGTGCACGGAGGGAGTATAACATAAATATAAAAAAAAACTGGGCCGGGCCTCAACGAGCGGGCCAAATCTGAGTCGTGTCAAAAAAGCCCGATTTTTATTGGGCCAAAGATATGAATCCCAATGCCCGCCCAAAAACAAACGGGCTGGCCCGAACCGCGGGCCTGGGCCTATTTTGTCCGGTGTACCCATCTCTCAACCTCACTTCTCGGTCCCTCTCGTCTACCCCCATCTCTCTAACACCAGGTTTCTCTCTAGAAAATCCATATTTCTTTCTTTCACTGAAATCGACACTCTCTGATGAATCTGAATCGGAATCCTCCCTCTCTCTTCGAAATCGAATCCTGCTGAAACTCCGGTGTGACACCCCCGCATGTACACTGGCCGCACAACCTCGTCTTTAGCTTACGGGCAAATGGCGGCGGTCAGGGGTTCTGGATTCCAGCGACTTGGCCGTGAAACGGGACTTGTTTCCAGGGTTCGCGGATCTGCCTTTGTGTCGGGTGGAAAGGTAAGTCGAACCGGAGTTTGATTCAGTTTTGGTTTGTTGATTTTTGTTGGTTTCTTAGGTCGATTACGTGGGCCATGGTTCGCCAGAATCATGCCGTGCTAAACACATCTGGCCATCAATTATGGGTTTCTGGTTCTTGGTTCTCCGGCGAATCCGACGAGGTACTGGCCAGACTGGTGGTGGTTGTTGGATGTGGACTTCTGATATGGGCAGCGAACGGGTTCGGGCCAATAAGATTTCATGTTTTTTGAAGTGGTTCTAATTAGACCGTTTGATGGATTTGATATTAGGGATGATAGCGATGTTGTTTGTGACATTTCATAAAGATTTGTAGGAGAATAAGAAGAACGAGATTTGAATGTTTTTTTAAAACAAAACACATTTATATTCAATATTACAGATATCCAATAATAATAGGATACATTCCACTCCTGTAGTCAACAGCCATAACTGGAGACACATTTCATTCGAAAGCACCATGAGAACAAAGGAACCGCATACTCCAATCGGATATTAACACGAGAGCTCCTACTCAGCCTTGCGAGTGCCGAAATTATTTATAATCAAGCTCATGGGTATATTTGCATGCATTAACTGATAATGTAGTTGATTGTTGATAATCTAGTTGAAAATCCAGAATCTAGATTATATCGGATAATCTAGTTGAAAATTGATAATCTAGCTGTAGTATGATAATTTAGATTATTGTATTTAAAAGTATTTGGCAAAACTAGCCATCATACTATCTGAAATTTATACAATGGCATAAAGGTACATCTTTTATATTTATTGTTTTATTATAATATTACAAAACAACCTTAATATTTATATATCAACTCTTACGTTGCTTATTATTCTTTGACATTATGCAATATTATTATTTATTTTGTTTTCAACTTCTAGTGGTATTTTAGGTTTTTTTTATGTTATCACTTGTATTATTATACAAATTTTATACAAATATTTATTAAGGGTAAAATCGCAATGAAAAAATAAAATTTGTATAGTATATATATATATACACACATTAAGGGTAAACTCGGAATGAAAAAATAAAATTTGGTAGCTTTGGGTTGGAAGCTATATTCGAAAGTGTTTGAATTTAATCCAGATTAAAATTATAATCTAGATTAAATTAGCACCATCCAAACAAGATTTTGAAGGTCAAATTAGATTATTTGACCAACTTTAATCTAGATTAAGATTATAATTTAGATTAAGTGGTCATCCAAACATACCCATAGGGATACACATTGTGAGAATAGTAATTGTGCTCCTTCGACTAACCCTCACATATTATTAATAGCAGAGTTCAATTAGCACACTCTCTGATGACATCAAGGTCCATCTCAGTCGAGATTTGAATTTACCTTTGCAAAATTATAACGTGATTACGATAAGGACGATGAAACATAAACTAGATTGAAGATTAAATTTACCTTTGTTGGAGAGAACTATGAGAAAAAAGTGTAGAAGAGCTGAGAGACTTGCTGGAATTGCTGGAAAATTTGCCGAGAAGAAAAGCTGCATCGGCCTTTTGTCAAAACTTGGTGTATTTTTTTGTGTTTTACATATTGTGTATTTTTTTTGTAATGCAGAATTGTATTGTATTTATACTCCTAGGTTAGATTTAGGTAGCCCTAGGAGTATATATGGTAGTATAAATTTGTTGGGCTTTAGTATTTCGGGTCAACAAAAGGTAGTCGGGCCAAATAACAATAACATTATAATTAAAGCCTTTGTGTTTTATATATATAATAATGATATTTAATAATAATAGAATTATTAATATTAATATTGTCAATACTTATAATATAATATTAATATTAATAATTAATATTAAACATCCCTTAAAATTCATTGATAAGCAGACTCGGGCTTAGAATCTATGAGGTGAAATGAAAATAATTATGATCTCGTTAAATGAGATTAAAGGATTGATTCGTTCTTGAAGTGAAAATAACTGTACAACAATTACTCACTCGACAATGTAATGAGACTAGATGAAATGAAATGCATTATTAATATTATTATAAATAATAATATTATATTATGAAAATGGCGGATATTACAGCTATGCTTTGCACTAGGCCATATATCTATCATGTTGTAGGCATGGCTGCTAGATATTAGTCGAACCAAGGACTAGGACACTGCATTGCTGTCAAGCATATACTCAAGTACCTGAGAAGGACTAGGGAGTGTATGCTAGTATATCAACCAGACGACCTATGTCTAGTGGGATATACTGACTCAAATTTTTCATCAGACAAAGAAACGTCCAAGTCTACTTCATTTTATGTATTTAGTCTAGGAGGTGGAGCCATTAGTTGGAGGAGTGGGAAGCAGAAATGCATCTCGGACTCTACCATGGGAGCCGAGTACGTGGCAGCCTCTGAGGCGGCCAAAGAGGCGGTATGGCTAAAGTACTTCCTGCAGGACTTAGATGTGATTCCCGATTTGCCAAATGGTATTACACTTTATTGTGATAATACCGGTGCAGTAGCAAATTCGAGGGAACCACGAGCCCATAAGGCAAGTAAACATATCAACCGCAAGTACCACATCATACGACACTTCATGAAGGAAGGAGACGTAGTTGTAGCCAGGGTTGCATCGGAAGATAATCTTGCTGATCCTTTCACGAAAGACTTACCTCAAAAGTTTTTGAAATGCATGTGGAAGGAATGGGATTACGGTGTATGGCATCACTTCTTTGAGTATAATTGGGAGATATGAGAGACTATGTAATAGAGTAGTATACTTAAAAGCATGCTTTGAGTATAAGTGGGAGATTGTTAGGGTTGTATATTGCAAAACATACTTTATGCTTGTATTACCTTATTTCCATGTAACTACCTATGAAATATTAATTATATTTAATCACATGTTTTGCATATTTATTCACGTTATGGTTATGAAAATGTAATGTCTAATTATTTTATATTGTAGATAATGTGGTGTGTTGGTGTCACACGAAAGATCACATTATCGGTACCTTATAAAATAATATAATAGTTCACAACCTATATAATTACTAGACAAATTATATGTTGTAATGTATGCGTCAAATTAGTTGGTCTTGACTATTAGCATGCATTAGCGTATTTGCATATATTGAACTGGATCGAAGTGAGATATTATTTTCTGTACTGATTGTAAGAAGAACATAAATCTCGGATAATTATTATTTCTTAACTCTAAGTATATAATATTTTATTGTGTATTTATAATATTTATTGCTTTGATTTACCATGGGTGAGAGTCAAAGTGATTAACTCAATATCCTTCGTATCTTGGCAATAATAATATTTATATGACAATTACTATTATAACTAAAAATCGTGTCCCGACTCGTGCGGGTTGATGATGTCCCCTTGAGGAGCTCGATAATGATTATTATATTAAACCATGTAGGTAGATTTAATTCCGATATAATAAGAAGGTTTGAGTGGTACTACTCTTAGATAAGAAATTAATTAATTAAAGCTCTCAGTAGCTTAAATTAATTAATTGACGTTCGATGTCTTAAACACAAAAAATGATATATTTAAATAAGGAGCCCGACTTCGTAAGTTAGAATTTGGGTTGGAAGTGCAATATTTAATTATTTAGTGGATTGAATTGATATTCGTGAATTCAACCATATTATGAAGGGCTTAATATGGAAAGTTGGGTTGCACTAGGAGTCTTAACCCTAATCCTCTGTAAGATCCATAGAGTAGTCCAAAGCCTATAAATAGGACTTAATGGGGGTTCGGCCGTGGTGACATTATTCATGCTTGAGAGTTCGATTTTCTTCTTCTTGTATTTAATTGTAGATCTTGACTTGTGTCTTTGATTCTACAATTTAGATAACACATCAATTTTCTAAGAGTGTTACATAATACTAGAAAATAAAGAAAAATCGAGTGACTCACAAGAACAATAAGGTGTAACACCCCGAGATATTCGGAATAATTACAGCGCCGTAAACCCTTTAAGTAAGGATTTACATGGCTAATTTAAAAGAAATGTAAATATAAGACATCAATACTGCGGAAATTCAAGTTTACAAAACCATTCAACTGGTTCAACGAGTAATTAATACAACCATATCGAAATGATATTAATAAGACACGCGTACTCGAGTACTGAAATCAAACCAAGAAAACAAATCACCAACAATAACAAACATCACTGAACCCCTTCGTCACGCTTGCATCGCTTGTCGCTTTCCTGCTCCTCGGCTACCTGAACATCAAAACAAATGTCCACCCCCGAAGGGGTTAGCAAAACGATGCTAGTACAAGTATCATTTAAACGAATCAAATATGCATCAACAATACATAACAAGATACACCACACGGACTTCCGCTACCGGAATCCGATAATGCGAATCCACAAGATTCCATTAACACAACATGGGTATTCCAATGATCCAGCGCCCTCAGCATAGATCCCAAGATGATCCCGTCGGACCAACACAAGGTGGAAATAACCCGTCCAATGATCCAGCGCCCTCAGCCTAGATCCCAAGATGATCCCATCGGACCAACACGAGGTGGACATCCGATCCAGCGCCCTCAGCATAGATCGCACAACAAACACAAACATAACTCATGCAAACATATATGCCAAATTGCCATGTCCATCAACATGAACATACAAACACTAGATAACGAATATCATGACAATTCAACGAAATAAATCTCATGTTCAACAACATGAATAATCACACGCATGCTCAAAATACCAATATTAACATATTACGATACTTGCCTCGAAGATGGCAAGAACGAAACACTTCAATGATCTCAGCACACTCGAAGGCCGCCTCCTTCGATCAACGTAGCAAGCTCGAACCTTAACAAAAGAAATGATATACAAATCATCTCAAGTCGAACGATTGCATATCAATTCGGTCTACGGCCAAAAGTTCAAAATATACAATCTACCTGAACCACTTAGCGTACGCTACGTACTCTACGTAACGTGCGCTAAGCCTGCCTGTTAGCGTACGCTATCGTCTAAGCCTAGCGTACGCTAGCCACGGATCAGATTCTCTCGATCGGTAGACTCGGCTGATATCATAACGTACGTTACGTACCAAACGTAGCGTGCGTTAACTTATCCCCGATAGCGCACGTTAACTTACGTATGTTAGCGTGCGCTAACCGTGCATGGCAGATTACTACTCGTAGAAAACTGGATCTAATGGTGATAAACTCATGAATTCTATGGTGATAATACAAGTCATCCCCGAGCATATCATGCTAATAAGGTTTGTGAAAGTTCTATACGTACAATCATCTCAACACCATAATTCATCTTAGATCTTCAAGGGATATCCTGAGTTCAATCCGTTATATGTCCCAAAACGTATGATCCCTTTATATAAACGCATAAGAACTTGAAAATCTCCATATACTGATCACAAATCGGTTTGAAAATGCTTATGAGTCCATATACTAAAAAGGTTCAAAGGTTCATACGATGAATAAGTGTCGAAATGTCGAAAATATCCTTCTAACACATGATGTTCGACTATTAACGAATCTAACGGACTAGATAAACATGATTAAATGTCCTTTAGAACCCTACTAGTATTGGTGAAGAATCACCTACCTCAAAGTAGTGAAGAACAAGGAGGAAATCGAAGCAATCCAACGTCGAAGGCTTGAACACCAATCCTCAATGATCTATAATCTTTAACACGAGCTAGGATGCTGATATGAAGTGTTTAGGATGTAGAGAGTAATACTCTAAGTATAAGAATTCGGATGTGGGAAAAGAAAGGACTGAAAACACGAAAAGGAAGTTGTCCTATTTATAGGAAATGGTTATTAGCGCGCGCTAGTCCATACTCTTAGCGTGCGCTAACGGCTTACTGACTTCACTGTACTCAGCACTTAGCGTGCGCTATTCTCATGTCAGTAGCGTGCGCTAAGGCGTTGACTTGGCTTTTCCCGAAATCCGTCCAGGTTCATCCCGACACAATCCGACCAAGATCCCCGGCCTGATCTCACCTACCACACGTCTCAATCATATTGACCACGTATAGCGTGCGCTAATGTTCCTTTGTAGCATGCGCTATGGATCCATGTTAGCGTACGCTACACATAGACGATAGCGTGCGCTTCATGCGCAGAATCACAATCTTAAATCACATTCATGAAATTATACGCTCAACAACACCGGACTATGAGATACGGAGAAAAAATACTCAGATTAAAGTACAACAATTACAATATCACAAGTTCCAAATACATATCAGAAATCTCGGGTATTACATAAGGTTCCGCCGATCTCATTTGAAGTCCAAGCAAGATTCAGTAGCTCGTTGCCTATAAAATTCCGGATTAAGACAGGATCATACTCTAGAAGATTTTGAGGAAGAGATCAAGAAAGCAACCACTACGCTTCAAAAGGTAAATATCCTATGATCTTCGATCTAGATTAGGATATTGAATTTACCAACAAGTTTATTTAATATATAATAAATAATATTTAAATTACTTATTAACCTTAGTAATTAAGTATTAGCATGCCTAAATAGGTTTTGTGCTCGTGGATGCATAAAACGCTTTAATCAAATTTTCCCCAACTTCGTTTCTGCTGCGTTTTATATCCAACATCTAGTTGACGTATGTAGCGTACGCTATGGCTAAGATACTTGAGCCAAAAATAACAACTCAACATGCAACATCCAACTGATAAAACGAACGATAAACATGAATTCCGATTCCAAAATATTTCAATACAGTATATATTATACAAAATCCAAATACAATACAACACTTGTACAAATTCCAACTGAACATGTACAATACAACAGTGCAGAAATGAAAAATAACAGCCGGGAATTACACAAGTTCAATTGATTTCATCTAAATTCCTAGCAGGATTGGGATAATTCATGTAACACCCCCAGAATCTGACCGGGAATATTACATGCCGCAGACTCTCTCCATGAAGATCTGCCAGGCTAGACACTGAAACAACATAATACACTACATGCCGACGTAACAAAATAACGAACCAATGGAGCGATTTGGTCTTACATCATTATCATACAACTCTAATATACATAACTCTGTCTGGACTCATACGCCTGCAAGGGTAAAATATACTAACAAACAAAAGTACGATAGCGGATAAGACCATACAATGAACTCAGACTGACTGCACCCAAAACTGTCCTTCATGTGATTAGTATCATTCGTCTTCCATCATCCTTCGCACCGATCCTGTGTTTTGCTCCCAAAACCTGCATGTACCTGGATGCAGAACAGACATCCACCCCCGAATACTTGGAGGTTAGCAAAACTCCACTGTCTAGCTAGTACAAGTATAAAATGCAAATACGAGCCATACACAATGCATTCAGAGAATACAATAACTTGAATCATCTACAGCTCAGTCACAGGAAAATCTTTCCTGATATTTCTCACTCGAATAAAATAGTTCAAATCGAAAAAGTATAAATAAAACAAGTGGTCATTATGGAAATCACTTTAAATCTCGGGAGTTTTGAAAATATTTGGGATTGAATAATCCTCAGTTTATCAAAACCGCTTAGGGTCACAGCCCAAAGTTTTATTTTCTAAAATACAAATCCATTTAGGAAACACGAGGTCCACGACCCAACCATCCACTTCAATTCACTTCCAATGACACATTACACACAACCCATTACTCTTATACCATTCTAGTTAAACACCAAGAATCGATATATAATGTCTCTTGACCCCGAGCACAAAGCATTGTGATACTCCGGACATATCACAACCAATCATCAGTAAAAACATTCTGGTAATTCTCGTGGCCCGATCCAGCTGTCAAGCCACCAAGTCCCTGTGTGCCCCGTCGAGCAATCCCCAGGTGAGAGTACCCCACTCGAAGTAACTCTCATGACCCGGTCCAGACGCTAAGCCACCAAGTCCCTGTGTGACCCTGTCGAGTCAATTCCCAAGTGAGAGTACTCCGAGAACAACCTTTCAACACTCATCAATTCACATTTCCAAACCACAATCCCGAGGGTCAATCACACTATATATAGTCGATGTACTTTGCTAGAATGACCAAATTATCCAACACATACTCACGACCCAGAACTAATACCATCAACAAGAAAGTACACTATCTCAACAGCACCGAACGGTACAAGCAATATCACATAACTCACATATTCATCGATAACCACATGTCCCCACACACATCTTAACCAAAGGATTAAACTTCAAAAATTACTGACGATGTAATCACACATAATGGCATCACACGAAAGTAAGGCGATCATATACTCAACACTAATACACATTCAATTCAGCAAATTAATTCACAGAACACACGAGTCATCTTTTAAGAAACCACGATTGTAAATATACCGATTCTTTTGAAAAAATGGTTATAAACATTCGTTTACCACATACCGTCGATTACCAGCCGTAATATCCACAAAACACGTAATGTATGGGCAAGATACTTGCCTCGAAATCAATTTGTGAATACTCCGTCTAATGCGGCTCGGCCGAAACAGCCCCAAAAACCAACCACCTTCACGAGAAATCAATAACAACACAATCACTACGAGAACAACACCGCTACGAATCAACAACACTAAACGAAATACAATCGACACTAAGAAACTACAAGCACTGGCGGATGCAGAAATTTTGACTAGAGGGGTCAAAATTTTAATGTTGTAATTTTGTACGTCATGATTGAATATTTATATGAAAATAAAATAAAAAATGCAATGGTTGTAATCAAGATTTGATAATTCTTGTCCTATAATATATACCACAAAGCACAACTCACCATCTATATTCACTTACATTTTATTTTATTTTTCAATCAATTAATAGTGTAATGATATATAACAAAAATATTAATCGTAAGAAATATTATATAAATGTGAAATACTCTTTTATTAGGACACATTTATGTTTAAAACTAGACTCTTCAAATGGGACGTGAGTAATATATATACATATAAAAAATAATTTAAGGTTGGGGGGGTCAGCTCACCCCACTGACCCCCATGTGGATCCGCCCCTGACTACAAGGGTTCAAGGGTTTGTTCCAAGAAAGCCAAAATCATGTTGCGGGTGAAACGAAATTGATAAACGAGTTTCAACATGAATTACATGACCAATTCATCATATTCGGCCCAGAATTGAAATCAAAAGGAAAACCCCAAAATAGTTGAAAAAGGATTTTCGAAGAATTACCTCAATCCGACGAAGAACAATAGATTAGATGATGTTAAACATGATCAAGACTTCAACAATATGATGATAATCTACTCAAGAATTGAAATCCCCATTAAATCGCCCAAAACGAGAGAGAGAAGTGAAATGGGGCTGAAAACGCGATTGTCCTATTTATACACCTGGACAAAATGGCTCAGAAAACGGCGTAAATAGCGCTGTGTTCCAGCGCCGTATTATAAACGGCTCATCAAAACGGTGCAAACATCACCGTGTTCCAGGGTCGTATTCTGACAGTGTAGACTTTGCTATTATGCCCATAACTCCTTCGTCCGGACTCCGATTGACTCTCCGTTTGAACCATTATAAAGCTAACTTGATGCTCTATCATATTGTAAAGTTTCAGAATTTTTAGACTTTATAAGTGCCAGTGGTGATCTTACAAAGTCGACCAAATGCACAACAACGATACTCCTAGACAAAACAATGATTATTCAACATGCAACGAAACACTAACGGACAACACCAACGATCCAAATCAAAAACAAACAAATAACAAAGCACGACATACTATTAGCTCGACTTACTCAACGATAAGTCGTACCCGACGAACACCACAACACGGTACATCATGTCGTACCCAACATAAGGGAAAACTCAAGTAATCGCCAACAGAGCAAAATAACCGGCACAACCGACAAAATTTAAAAAATAACCAGAAATGAAAATCTCGGGTATTACATTCTACCATAATAAAAATAAGTTTCGTCCCGAAACTTAAAACAAGAGCAAGGTGACTCTAGATAAGACACGTTATCTGATATTGACAGCGCACAAGAGCTCCATGCAGTACAGAGCTACTGTGGTCCGATTCAATACAAAAGAATGTTTACGAAAGCAACGAACATGAACCACAACGGTTGATAAATCCGAGCAGTACAACAATCAAAACACAAGTCCAACGTTGAACAAGAATATAATTCCAATAACCTCAAAGGTTTGAAAAATCACATACGGGAACAATTACCTGAATTTTAAGGAAACCACGAAGTGGCCCAGATGCTCAATATTCGCAGTTCGGGATCGGACAATAACATTTGGACAACAATGGTCGAACAACAACGGTCGAACAACAGCAGTCAATCAACAACGATCGAACAACAACGATTGGACAAAAACGCCGAAGTTTACTACAATATGCCCATATGCATAGGGTTCACGGGAGTCGCACCGAACTCGAAAAAGTCATGACGCTAAACTAATTAATTTGGAACAATATCAAAACTCGCTCGAATGACAATGCCAAAAAACAACACAAGGTCAGAAGTATCAGCAAACACAAACGAGTCAATAGAGTCAAACAATACGGAAGCGGAAAAAAATGGTTATTACGCTCTATCACTATTAAAAGAGGTTTCGTCCCTGAAACCAAAACAACGAGAACGAGGTGTTAGCATAGCAACCTTCTCGACAATATTCTCTTGATCCCGTATCTAGTCTCCACGACCATCTGTACCATAGTCACGACCACGACCTCTATCCCTCGGCATACTGAGTAAGTAACCACTCAGCACGATGAAACCCAACATTTCAAAATAATACATTAGAATGCCAATGCAGCACAACATATCTACATAAGGTATCTAATAGCAATATGATAAGAAGATCCACGAGGTATCCTTTTAAATGATGTCATAAAAAAAATCTTTGAATTTGTATGCTTAGTCGAAATAGGATTTTTTAAAGTACTTTTGGTACCTTGGGATGTTTTACCACGACTTGTAAACAAAAGATGTTAACTGTCTCATTTTGACATCATTTGCAAAACAATATTTCGGAATACCAATTTCCCTTGTAATCAGTATCATCATTATCGTTAATAACAAATAGGGTAACCACGCAATACCATCAAACTATTCGCACATGCACTAAATATTTTCACCAATCAACAATCATTTTGGAGTTAATCAAACTTCTCCAAATCCGAGTTTAAAGTTTAAATCGAGTAAGATTTTTCGTCTTTCACTATATATTTTTGAAAATAAAAAAAATCATATTGGACTTCGAAATATAAAAAAGTTTATGGTGTGAAAGACTTTTGAAAATCATGTACTCGAATTATTTGAAAATACAACAATACGTTAAAAAATCATTTTGAACTGACGTTTCATTACTTCTTCAAGTTGCTTTAATGATTCCGGATATGTTACAATTTTCTGAATTGTTGTTCAGGCCTCGAGTTTAGATTTTTGAATGTTTGGGTCATTTTTGTAAATTCTTATTGGGCGTTGATACTAATACTCGTTTATTCCGGCCTTCGGATGACCGGAGGCTTGTGATGGTTTTTATATTTATCTCGTCTATAAAGATCTTCGTATATCTATGGCTTCATTACTCATACTTTCATCCCGGTTGTTGGCAAACCATTGTTTTCAGACCAGTCTGGCCTGCTGCAAGGTATGCATTATGGCCGTAATGTCCCTTTCGTAGTGGCCGTAATGGGATTGAGCATATTGGGCAGTAAGGTCGTGAACACCATTACGGTCGTAATGGTGTAGGTGTTACGGCCGTAACGACTGCGAGTATTTAAAACTGGCAGCGGACGATTTTAGCCATTCTTCACCCTTTCTTCTTCCTTCCGCGACGAAAACACTCATTTGAGTTAGGGCTCGGCAAATCTTCATCCAAACTTTAGTTAAGAAGAATTTTGGGACATCATATCATCACTCTATCCCCAAATCATCCGTGGTTCGCCTTCAAATCTAGGTTTATCCTCAGAACCCTAGCTTTTTGGGATTTTGGGGTTTTATTTTGATTTTCATCCCTCTAGTCCGATTTGGCTTGTATGATTGTTAGACTACGATAGCGTAATCATAATCCCTTACTCTTCTTGTTGTTTTGCGGATTAGAATTCGACTTTTTCTCCATTAATAGGTTGGGATCGTTTATTGTAACACCCCCAGAATATGACCGGGAATGTCACACGCCGTAGACCCTTATCGCAAGGATCTACCAGGCTAAACTCCAAAAGACTACTCGATGATTGACCGACCGGGGTCAAAATTAAATAGAAAACAGACCGACAAGGTCATAAACCGCTTCAGAAACTAATGACATTCATATTACAATGACCACAATAAACTTGAACATAGAAAAGAATGACAACTCAATTTAATAAATGATAACTACACCCAAGCAAGGGTGAATACTCGAACGACAAAGAAATACCGACCAAAATGATACAAAAGAAAAGACTCGACTGGTGTGATTAGCATCGTCTTCCATCTCCTTCCAAGCCGATCCCGTGATCGCTCCCGAGTGCCAAAACCTGAGCGCATAACAGCACCCACCCCGAAAACTCGGGGGTTAGCAAACTGGAATTTTGCTAGTGCAAGTACATAATATACAAGATATACGAACAGTAACAACACAAAATTCAACCGCCGTGAAGCCTTAACACAAACCATACATTCCCACAGTCAGCACAGAATAACACTCGCATACACGAGGGGAAAGGTAATCACATAGTCACATTCTCCTTACGGAAAATAACATTCATGAAACTTTAAACGAGCCCAAGGAGTCAGGAAGATCCCTTTTGTAAAAGGAAAAGTATTTTGATAAGATAGCTTGCAATCATTATTATTGACTCGGGTCGTTTAAGGGTTTTAAAAATCGAATGGGAATACTTTTGGAAATAATTTCAAAAACTCTCGGGTCCTTGACCCAACGTATGGAAAACGATTACACAAAAACCAAGTCAACTTATTTGGGGTTCTCGACCCAATTTATAGAACACCGTCACAAACGAAATCATTACAACATCTCACAGGGTTCTCAACCCATTCCAAATATCATCATCATGAAATCAATCATCTCAACATTCCACAGGGTCCTCGACCCAAAACACAGAATAGCACCACAATTCAATCAAACTTACAAAACTCTCATTCGACATTTCCTGCTCAAGACCCCCGATTAATTAACCCTCGGAGATTTCGTCAAACCTCCGGGGTTAACTAACCCTGATACCAACGCTTTAAAAACAATTTGAAACAAGTTTTCAAAAACACGGATTGCGGTTTGTATCAAGACAAACATTAAAAGTGAGTTGAAAGAATTTGAGATACGAACATCGTTCGGTAACGGGGTCTTAGCTATCACTCAAATACCCGTAACCAATAAGCCTGCCAGGCGCCTCCACTGCACACCTGTGCACCGGCGTTCACTCCACTATGTCGGCCGCTCCTTGAACATGTCACCGCACCGGCGTCACTCCCGCAAGAGCCGCCCCTTGCACGCGCATTAGGTGACACCGGCGTTCACCACCCATATGGAGCCGCACATTGCAGCGTACACCAGGCCGGAGTACACCGCCCCGCCCTCAGAGGTTCCCGGATATGACGTTTCTCACAACAAGTATCCACATTGTTCAAACATCAAGCACACGGACAATTGTCACAACAATTTTCAACTCGGTACATCAAGTCACACAATTTCTCCGCCAGTCCATATCCACACAAATAAACAATAACACGCACGTTATCAATCAAACTCAATCAACACCGCACATATATCTCTATGTTGCGACTCAACCGAATATATATACACATTTATATATATATATATATATATATAAATATATAACCTCACTATATTATATGGATAACTATAGTTCGCCCATCAATCCAAGTTGAGTACGTCACTAATGTTAGAATTCAACACTCGTCGATCACCGACATAAACATATATATTAATATACGTATATACATACATATATTTAACATGTAACTATATATATAAACACACACATATATATATATATACACATACATATATATACCTCCATATAAACTCATACACTTCGACAACAATGATTTCACGCAGTTACAATTCGTATACCGAGGTACTTGCCTTGGTAATACGACGCGAAGGAGACGACGAAGGGATAGGTTCCGGTCCGAACAATCCTCTCAAATCCGACCCTAACACAATAATGATATACAATCAATCTCACATCATGAATACGAAGAAATCCCTCCTAGTTCTACCCGTTGGGACAATTTATCGAACACCAAGAGTGCGTAGGGAATTGAAATCGGTTAACGGTGAACTAACGGGATTTCATCCCAACCAAAAACAAGAAAACCAAGGGTCACGAGAGTATTATCAAAATCTAACAACAACATCGGTTAATTCGGATTAAAACACAAGATCACCACCAAACCCTCCCCAAAAATCATACTAGGGTATAAGAGATCTTACCTCTTGAAGATACAAACCCTATAATCCGAAGAACACGTGCTAGATCCACAATCCGAGCTACACGATCGAAGGAAGATGAAGAAAAACACACAATCAAAAGGGTGGATGGAGAAGAAATCCCCCTCTCAACCCTCTCTCTCTCGCGCACGGTGGAAGAAAAGGAGGAAATGAGCGAAACTCGCTGAAAACACCCAGTTATAGCGCTGACCGCATTGTGTGCCGCGGCTCAGCTAATCTGTGCCGCGGCACAGGGCCAAAAATTGCGCCCAGTGGTCGGCTGACCGCTCGTTGTGCCGCGGCTCATTCGGAGTGTGCCGCGGCTCAGACTCGGCATGTGCCGCGGCACTGCCGAACTGTGCCGGGGCACGCGGTACATGAGGTTTTAGCCGGCAGGTTCCACACGGGTGTGCCGCGGCCCGGACAAGTGTGCCGCGGCACTGACTCGGCTGTGTTCCGCGGCGCACAATCCTTGTGCCGCGGCACACGGTACAGCCTGCTCGGCCAACAACTGGGTAGTATGTGTGCCGCGGCGCACAATCCTTGTGCCGCGGCTCACACCCCCCCTCGGGTCCCAAAATGATGAAAAAAGATCCGGAAAGAGAATAAAAGCAATAGGAATCGATATTTGGGCAACAATAACACGAAATGGAAGTACGGAACCCCAAAACGATCTGAGGTACACAACCAAGGTCGAACAAGGAACAAATTCCCTAAATTTCTAGGAAGTTACAAAAACGGCCCAAACATCCGAAAATCACAATACAACGTCGGATTAACAATCCGAAACTCACAACATGTTCTACTCAATCATACGAACTCATGGAAGTAAGAAAATGGCGAAATCGACAGAGTTTAACGAGTATCAAATGCACATGTGACAAAATTTAACACAAGATGAAATTACGTAAAAACATCATCGAGACCCGTCTAAGCGGAGAAACTCCAAGAACAAAATAGGTTCGAATTCCAAAACAAGGTCAAGCGAGTTGTCGAACGGACCTCCGCCTGGAAAATGAAAATTACCGGAATCGAATTTATGGTATTACATTCTACCCTCCTTAAAAGAAGTTTCGTCCCAAAACTTAAAATAGAGAGCGGCGGAACAATCAAGGAAATAACTACTTGTTCATTTCAACTCATCACGAGCAAAGCGCGAATGCAAGGTTCCAGAAATACGATGAACTGACCTAGCGAGCATCTGGTACGTGAGTCGAGGCGATAAAAATGTATGGGAACACGATAAGTTGAGGTGGAGGAGTATGAATTTGGATACCAAAACTCCCAGAGGGAAGAAAATCACAAAATAGTTCAGACGTCCTGAAAATCATGTTTCGAGCTCAACCAACCGCATCCAAGTTCATAATACATCCGGAAATGTTAATTGCACGCGAGGGAATATTAGCTTCGAACAAAATTTCTGCAAGAATCAAGCTCAGATGTGGAAAGACCACAATAATTCACGGAGTCTAACAACACGATTCTGAAATTCGTTCGGAGAACGGTAGGCTAAGTACAACAGGGTAGTTTAAAAAAAAATTATCGAGAGGGTCATAGATGAAGTACCAGCAATGGAAGTCACCCAACACTGAAAATACTATGAAGAGTACGGGTAGTACATTTCCCCATACTAAGAAAACATTTCAATCCCGAACTTAGAACAGCAAGAGTTGGTAACATAGAGCAATGAAATGAAGAACGATCAAAGTCACGATTGTCCAAAACAGCAACGATTAGGGCATATTACAAAATATTCATCCTCCCATGTTAGGTTCTTCAGAAGGAGACATAGGGTTTCAGGACATTCTCCAGTCACTTGCTCTGTTCGCCAACAGGGTAGCATTCTTTGCCAGTTCGGAAATTATCTCACAATGCTTCTCCCGATGACCTTCACACCCGCACCGGTAACAAGTCAAGAGTGGAAAGGGACAATTTGCACGGACATGTCCCTGACGATTGCAGTTGAAGCACCCTCCCTTCTTACCGAGAGTCACCGATGCTGGCTTGGGATTCCAAGCGCTCACTCCTGATCGCGAAGACGACGCGTTCGAACGACGTTGGGGTTTGGGAGCCTTAGGCTCTTCACCGCCCAAAAACTTCCCAGATATCCTCGGTCTCTTGGCTTCGCTCGTGGGCTCGACCACTGAGGAGATTTCATAGGATATCGACTGATCTAGATACTCCTTCACCGTAGCATGGATCGTGGTCGTACGAACCACCTTGCCGCTTCCATTTCCATCATCACGTCCACGTCCGCCGAGGCTTGACATACTAATACGGATAACACCGATCAACAGTATTAGTTTATTAGTCGTACAATATACCACAATTATCCACCCGAGTTTTAGTTAGCATCCTTAGAATAACAGTACTATCGTAAAGCATAAAGTTTTATAAAGTCAATTTCGAGTTCCTCGATGAGGACGGTCATTATATGTATGCACTTAATGAAAACAAATTTTTGAAAAAGAGGGCTAGTCACGTTGCGCCCAAGACTTGTAAACACTGTCTTTTATTTCGTAAGAGGAAGTTTACATAATGACTCTAAAAATTATCTTCGAGTGATGAATAAAAGAAAAAAAAGGAAATCGAAAATTAATTCGTAACTAATTTGAAATATTTCGAAAATGTTGAGTCCCAAATATCAAAATTTTGAAAATCTTTCCTCTTCTTCAAAAATGTTTATTCGAAAGAATTCTCCACCGAGATACGTGACCATTTAACATGACGATATTAAATCATGGCTTCACACAATGTTAGGAAATTTCAAAGCATCACTTTAAAATATTCGAGATACTATACGCGTGGGTCCGTCTTGAACCCACCAGGCTAAAAATCATTTTAAAAAAAATGATCAAAATGTCAAAAAGGCCGAAGTCGGTAATATTCTCAAATACTCACAAAAGTCATTTATAAAACATCAAATACCGTCATAAGAATACTATCAAAACATGCAAGACCAAAATATCAAAACTCGGTTTGCAAGATAATAAAAGCCATCTTAAAATACTCATGCGGTGGATAAAATTGTCGTTCGTAAATTCATTCTAATAAAGTACCGAAACAGATAAATATGTTCGACTTCCATGTAATATCCTAAAACGATAATATCACCAACAAGTTCCAATTCCTAGTTCACATTAAGCATATTAGCACAATGTAATCAAATACGTGTATAAGGGGACTTACGATCGGGAGGCTTACCATCACGGATTGTCGGAAGATGATGTCGGAACCACGATACTAATCACAACTCTGATGCGCGCGACTTACACAAGACATGGACTTGACCCAACGGCCTAGGTTTTTCGCAAACCTAAGCTCTGATACCATAAATGTAACACCCCCAGAATATGACCGGGAATGTCACACGCCGTAGACCCTTATCGCAAGGATCTACCAGGCTAAACTCCAAAAGACTACTCGATGATTGACCGACCGGGGTCAAAATTAAATAGAAAACAGACCGAAAAGGTCATAAACCGCTTCAGAAACTAATGACATTCATATTACAATGACCACAATAAACTTGAACATAGAAAAGAATGACAACTCAATTTAATAAATGATAACTACACCCAAGCAAGGGTGAATACTCGAACGACAAAGAAATACCGACCAAAATGATACAAAAGAAAAGACTCTGACTCTGGTGTGATTAGCATCGTCGTCTTCCATCTCCTTCCAAGCCAATCCCGTGTTGCTCCCGAGCCGCCAAAACTCGAGCGCATAACAGCACCCACCCCCGAAAACTCTGGTTAGCAAACTGAATTTTGCTAGTGCAAGTACATAATATACAAGATATACGAACAAGAACAACACAAAATTCAACCGCCGTGAAGCCTTAACACAAACCATACATTCCCACAACAAGACAATAACACTCGCATACACGAGGGGAAAGGTAATCACATAGTCACATTCTCCTTACGGAAAATAACATTCATGAAACTTTAAACGAGCCCAAGGAGTCAGGAAGATCCCTTTTGTAAAAGGAAAAGTATTTTGATAAGATAGCTTGCAATCATTATTATTGACTCGGGTCGTTTAGGGGTTTTAAAAATCGAATGGGATTACTTTTGGAAATAATTTCAAAAACTCTCGGGTCCTTGACCCAACGTATGGAAAACGATTACACAAAAACCAAGTCAACTTATTTGGGGTTCTCGACCCAATTTATAGAACACCATCACAAACGAAATCATTACAACATCTCACAGGGTTCTCAACCCATTCCAAATATCATCATCATGAAATCAATCATCTCAACATTCCACAGGGTCCTCGACCCAAAACACAGAATAGCACCACAATTCAATCAAAGGTACAAAACTCTCATTCGACATTTCCTGCTCAAGACCCCCGATTAATTAACCCTCGGAGATTTCGTCAAACCTCCGGGGTTAACTAACCCTGATACCAACGCTTTAAAAACAATTTGAAACAAGTTTTCAAAAACACGGATTGCGGTCTGTATCAAGACAAACATTAAAAGTGAGTTGAAAGAATTTGAGATACGAACATCGTTCGGTGTCTTAGCTATCACTCAAATACCCGTAACCAATAAGCCTGCCAGGCGCCTCCACTGCACACCTGTGCACCGGCGTTCACTCCACTATGTCAGCCGCTCCTTGAACATGTCACCGCACCGGCGTCACTCCCGCAAGAGCCGCCCCTTGCACGCGCATTAGGTGACACCGGCGTTCACCACCCATATGGAGCCGCACATTGCAGCGTACACCAGGCCGGAGTACACCGCCCCGCCCTCAGAGGTTCCCGGATATGACGTTTCTCACAACAAGTATCCACATTGTTCAAACATCAAGCACACGGACAATTGTCACAACAATTTTCAACTCGGTACATCAAGTCACACAATTTCTCCGCCAGTCCATATCCACACAAATAAACAATAACACGCACGTTATCAATCAAACTCAATCAACACCGCACATATATCTCTATGTTGCGACTCAACCGAATATATATACACATTTATATATATATATATATATATATATATATATATATAACCTCACTATATTATATGGATAACTATAGTTCGCCCATCAATCCAAGTTGAGTACGTCACTAATGTTAGAATTCAACACTCGTCGATCACCGACATAAACATATATATTAATATACGTATATACATACATATATTTAACATGTAACTATATATATAAACACACACATATATATATATATATACACATACATATATATACCTCCATATAAACTCATACACTTCGACAACAATGATTTCACGCAGTTACAATTCGTATACCGAGGTACTTGCCTTGGTAATACGACGCGAAGGAGACGACGAAGGGATAGGTTCCGGTCCGAACAATCATCTCAAATCCGACCCTAACACAATAATGATATACAATCAATCTCACATCATGAATACGAAGAAATCCCTCCTAGTTCTACCCGTTGGGACAATTTATCGAACACCAAGAGTGCGTAGGGAATTGAAATCGGTTAACGGTAAACTAACGGGATTTCATCCCAACCAAAAACAAGAAAACCAAGGGTCACGAGAGTATTATCAAAATCTAACAACAACATCGGTTAATTCGGATTAAAACACAAGATCACCACCAAACCCTCCCCAAAAATCATACTAGGGTATAAGAGATCTTACCTCTTGAAGATACAAACCCTATAATCCGAAGAACACGTGCTAGATCCACAATCCGAGCTACACGATCGAAGGAAGATGAAGAAAAACACACAATCAAAAGGGTGGATGGAGAAGAAATCCCCCTCTCAACCCTCTCTCTCGCGCACGGTGGAAGAAAAGGAGGAAATGAGCGAATCTCGCCGAAAACACCCGATTATAGCGGCCGCATTGTGCCGTGCGCCTCGGCTAATGCAGGCCGCGGCACGGGGCCAAAAATTGCGCCAGTGGTGGCCGACCGCTCACAGCCGCGGCTCATTCGGAGTGTGCGCGGCTCGACTCGGCATGTGCCGCGGATCGCCGAATCGGCCGGGCACGCGGTACATGAGGTTTTAGCCGGCAGTTCCACACGGGTGTGCCGCGGCCGGACAAGTGTGCCGCGGCACCGACTCGGCTGTGTTCCGCGGCGCACAATCCTTGTGCCGCGGCACACGCAGACACTGCTCGGCCAACAAGCTGGGTAGTATGTGTGCCGCGCGAACAATCCTTGTGCCGCGGCTCACACCCCCCCTCGGGTCCCAAAATGATGAAAAAAGATCCGGAAAGAGAATAAAAGCAATAGGAATCGATATTTGGGCAACAATAACACGAAATGGAAGTACGGAACCCCAAAACGATCTGAGGTACACAACCAAGGTCGAACAAGGAACAAATTCCCTAAATTTCTAGGAAGTTACAAAAACGGCCCAAACATCCGAAAATCACAATACAACGTCGGATTAACAATCCGAAACTCACAACATGTTCTACTCAATCATACGAACTCATGGAAGTAAGAAAATGGCGAAATCGAACGAGTTTAACGAGAATCAAATGCACATGAGACAAAATATAACACAAGATGAAATTACGTAAAAACATCATCGAGACCCGTCTAAGCGGAGAAACTCCAAGAACAAAATAGGTTCAGAATTCCAAAACAGTGTCAAGCGAGTTGTCGAAACGGACCTCCGCCGGAAAATGAAAATTACCGGAAATCGAATTTGCGGGTATTACATTCTACCCTCCTTAAAAGAAGTTTCGTCCCGAAACTTAAAATAGAGAGCGGCGGAACAATCAAGGAAATAACTACTTGTTCAGCCCCAACTCATCACGAGCAAAGCGCGAATGCAAGGTTCCAGAAATACGATGAACTGACCTAGCGAGCATCTGGTACGTGAGTCGAGGCGATAAAAATGTATGGGAACACGATAAGTTGAGGTGGAGGAGTATGAATTTGGATACCAAAACTCCCAGAGGGAAGAAAATCACAAAATAGTTCAGACGTCCTGAAAATCATGTTTCGAGCTCAACCAACCGCATCCAAGTTCATAATACATCCGGAAATGTTAATTGCACGCGAGGGAATATTAGCTTCGAACAAAATTTCTGCAAGAATCAAGCTCAGATGTGGAAAGACCACAATAATTCACGGAGTCTAACAACACGGTTCTGAAATTCGTTCGGAGAACGGTAGGCTAAGTACAACAGGGTAGTTTAAAAAAATTATCGAGAGGGTCATAGATGAAGTACCAAAGAATGGAAGTCACCCAACACCGAAAATACTATGAAGAGTACGGGTAGTACATTTCCCATACTAAGAAAACATTTCAATCGAACTTAGAACAGAAGAGTTGGTAACATAGAGCAATGAAATGAAGAACGATCAAAGTCACGATTGTCCAAAACAGCAACGATTAGGGCATATTACAAAATATTCATCCTCCCATGTTAGGTTCTTCAGAAGGAGACATAGGGTTTCGGGACATTCTCCAGTCACTTGCTCTGCTCGCCAATAGGGTAGCATTCTTTGCCAGTTCGGAAATTATCTCACAATGCTTCTCCCGATGACCTTCACACCCGCACCGGTAACAAGTCAAGAGTGGAAAGGGACAATTTGCACGGACATGTCCCTGACGATTGCAGTTGAAGCACCCTCCCTTCTTACCGAGAGTCACCGATGCTGGCTTGGGATTCCAAGCGCTCACTCCTGATCGCGAAGACGACGCGTTCGAACGACGTTGGGGTTTGGGAGCCTTAGGCTCTTCACCGCCCAAAAACTTCCCAGATATCCTCGGTCTCTTGGCTTCGCTCGTGGGCTCGACCACTGAGGAGATTTCATAGGATATCGACTGATCTAGATACTCCTTCACCGTAGCATGGATCGTGGTCGTACGAACCACCTTGCCGCTTCCATTTCCATCATCACGTCCACGTCCGCCGAGGCTTGACATACTAATACGGATAACACCGATCAACAGTATTAGTTTATTAGTCGTACAATATACCACAATTATCCACCCGAGTTTTAGTTAGCATCCTTAGAATAACAGTACTATCGTAAAGCATAAAGTTTTATAAAGTCAATTTCGAGTTCCTCGATGAGGACGGTCATTATATGTATGCACTTAATGAAAACAAATTTTTGAAAAAGAGGGCTAGTCACGTTGCGCCCAAGACTTGTAAACACTGTCTTTTATTTCGGAAGAGGAAGTTTACATAATGACTCTAAAAATTATCTTCGAGTGATGAATAAAAGAAAAAAAGGAAATCGAAAATTAATTCGTAACTAATTTGAAATATTTCAAAATGTTGAGTCCCAAATATCAAAATTTTGAAAATCTTTCCTCTTCTTCAAAAATGTTTATTCAAAGAATTCTCCACCGAGATACGTGACCATTTAACATGACGATATTAAATCATGGCTTCACACAATGTTAGGAAATTTCAAAGCATCACTTTAAAATATTCGAGATACTATAAGCCGTGGGTCCGTCAGGAACCCACCGGGCTAAAAATCATTTTAAAAAAATGATCAAAATGTCAAAAAGGCCAAGTCGGTAATATTCTCAAATACTCACAAAAGTCATTTATAAAACATCAAATACCGTCAAAAGAATACTATCAAAACATGCAAGACCAAAATATCAAAACTCGGTTTGCAAGATAATAAAAGCCATCTTAAATTACTCATGCGGTGGATAAAATTGTCGTCAGAATTCATTCTAATAAAGTACCAAACAGATAAATATGTTCGACTTCCATGTAATATCCTAAAACGATAATATCACCAACAAGTTCCAATTCCTAGTTCACATTAAGCATATTAGCACAATGTAATCAAATACGTGTATAAGGGGACTTACGATCGGAGGCTTACCATCACGGATTGTCGGAAGATGATGTCGGAACCACGATACTAATCACAACTCGATGCGCGCGACTTACACAAGACATGGACTTGACCCAACGCCTAGGTTTTTCGCAAACCTAAGCTCGATACCATAAATGTAACACCCCGAATATGACCGGAATGTCACACGCCGTAGACCCTTATCGCAAGGATCTACCAAGCTAAACTCCAAAAGACTACTCGATGATTGACCGACCGGGTCAAAATTAAATAGAAAACAGACCGAAAAGGTCATAAACCGCTTCAAACTAATGACATTCATATTACAATGACCACAATAAACTTGAACATAGAAAAGAATGACAACTCAATTTAATAAATGATAACTACACCCAAGCAAGGGTGAATACTCGAACGACAAAGAAATACCGACCAAAATGATACAAAAGAAAAGACTCGACTCTGGTGTGATTAGCATCGTCGTCTTCCATCTCCTTCCAAGCCGATCCCGTGTTGCTCCCGAGCCGCCAAAACCTGAGCGCATAACACTCCACCCCCGAAAACTCGGGGTTAGCAAACGGAATTTTGCTAGTGCAAGTACATAATATACAAGATATACGAACAGAATAACAACACAAAATTCAACCGCCGTGAAGCCTTAACACAAACCATACATTCCCACAACAAGACAGAATAACACTCGCATACACGAGGGAAAGGTAATCACATAGTCACATTCTCCTTACGGAAAATAACATTCATGAAACTTTAAACGAGCCCAAGGAGTCAGGAAGATCCCTTTTGTAAAAGGAAAAGTATTTTGATAAGATAGCTTGCAATCATTATTATTGACTCGGGTCGTTTAGGGGTTTTAAAAATCGAATGGGATTACTTTTGGAAATAATTTCAAAACTCTCGGTCCTTGACCCAACGTATGGAAAACGATTACACAAAAACCAAGTCAACTTATTTGGGGTTCTCGACCCAATTTATAGAACACCATCACAAACGAAATCATTACAACATCTCACGGGGTTCTCAACCCATTCCAAATATCATCATCATGAAATCAATCATCTCAACATTCCACAGGTCCTCGACCCAAAACACGAATAGCACCACAATTCAATCAAAGGTACAAAACTCTCATTCGACATTTCTGCTCAAGACCCCGATTAATTAACCCTGAGATTTCACAAACCTCCGGGTTAACTAACCCCGATACCAACGCTTTAAAAACAATTTGAAACAAGTTTTCAAAAACACGGATTATGGGTCTCGTATCAAGACAAACATTAAAAGTGAGTTGAAAGAATTTGAGATACGAACATCGTTCGTGTCTTAGCTATCACTCAAATACCCGTAACCAATAAGCACGCCAGCGCCTCCACCGCACACCCGTGCACCGGCGTTCACTCCACTATGTCGCCGCTCCTTGAACATGTCACCGCACCGGCCACTCCCGCAAGAGCGCCCCTTGCACGCGCATTAGGTGACACCGGCGTTCACCACCCATATGGAGCCGCACATTGCAACAGACACCGTGCCGAGTACACCGCCCCGCCCTCAGAGGTTCCCGGATATGACGTTTCTCACAACAAGTATCCACATTGTTCAAACATCAAGCACACGGACAATTGTCACAACAATTTTCAACTCGGTACATCAAGTCACACAATTTCTCCGCCAGTCCATATCCACACAAATAAACAATAACACGCACGTTATCAATCAAACTCAATCAACACCGCACATATATCTCTATGTTGCGACTCAACCGAATATATATACACATTTATATATATATATATATATATATATATAACCTCACTATATTATATGGATAACTATAGTTCGCCCATCAATCCAAGTTGAGTACGTCACTAATGTTAGAATTCAACACTCGTCGATCACCGACATAAACATATATATTAATATACGTATATACATACATATATTTAACATGTAACTATATATATAAACACACACATATATATATATATACACATACATATATATACCTCCATATAAACTCATACACTTCGACAACAATGATTTCACGCAGTTACAATTCGTATACCGAGGTACTTGCCTTGGTAATACGACGCGAAGGAGACGACGAAGGGATAGGTTCCGGTCCGAACAATCCTCTCAAATCCGACCCTAACACAATAATGATATACAATCAATCTCACATCATGAATACGAAGAAATCCCTCCTAGTTCTACCCGTTGGGACAATTTATCGAACACCAAGAGTGCGTAGGGAATTGAAATCGGTTAACGGTGAACTAACGGGATTTCATCCCAACCAAAAACAAGAAAACCAAGGGTCACGAGAGTATTATCAAAATCTAACAACAACATCGGTTAATTCGGATTAAAACACAAGATCACCACCAAACCCTCCCCAAAAATCATACTAGGGTATAAGAGATCTTACCTCTTGAAGCTACAAACCCTATAATCCGAAGAACACGTGCTAGATCCACAATCCGAGCTACACGATCGAAGGAAGATGAAGAAAAACACACAATCAAAAGGGTGGATGGAGAAGAAATCCCCCTCTCAACCCTCTCTCTCGCGCACGGTGGAAGAAAAGGAGGAAATGAGCGAAACTCACGAAAACACCCGATTATAGCGCCGGCCGCATTGTGTGCCGCGGCTCGGCTACCATGTGCCGCGGCACAGGCCAAAATTGCGCCTGGTCGGCCGACCGCTCGTTGTGCCGCGGCTCATTCGGAGTGTGCCGCGGCTCGGACTCGGCATGTGCCGCAGCCTTCGCCGAATCAGGCCGGCACGCGGACAGAGGTTTTAGCCGGCAGTTCCACACGGTGTGCCGCTGCCGGACAAGTGTGCTGCGGCTGACTGTGCCGCGGCGCACAAGACAATCCTTGTGCCGCGCACACGATACCTCGCCGCCAACAATCGGGTAGTATGTGTGCCGCGGTGCACAATCCTTGTGCCGCGGCTCACACCCCCTCGGGTCCCAAAATAATGAAAAAGATCCTAAAGAGAATAAAAGCAATAGGAATCGATATTTGGGCAACAATAACACGAAATGGAAGTACGGAACCCCAAAACGATCGAGGTACACAACCAAGGTCGAACAAGGAACAAATTCCCTAAATTTCTAGGAAGTTACAAAAACGGCCCAAACATCCGAAAATCACGATACAACGTCGGATTAACAATCCGAAACTCACAACATGTTCTACTCAATCATACGAACTCATGGAAGTAAGAAAATGGCGAAATCGAACGAGTTTAACGAGAATCAAATGCACATGAGACAAAATATAACATAAGATGAAATTACGTAAAAACATCATCGAGACCCGTCTAAGCGGAGAAACTCCAAGAACAAAATAGGTTCAGAATTCCAAAACAGTGTCAAGCGAGTTGTCGAAACGGACCTCCGCCGGAAAATGAAAATTACCGGAAATCGAATTTGCGGGTATTACATTTATGACCTCGTGTTGTCCGATGAAATGTCCTAACGGGTAGAACTAGGATGAATTCTTACATTTCCGCAATATTGAGATGGTTTGTATATCGTTAATGTGATATGAGTGAATTTGTGAAGATTATTCGGACCGAAATATTTCTTTTTGCCATTTCCTTCACGTCGTTTTATTCAAGGCAAGTACATGTATTACATTCCGTTATGTGTGTTATGGTTGTGATACGAATGATGAATTATGATATTATGTGTGTGAGTTGTTGCTCTTCCACCCGGAGCGTTCGATTGGGCGTCTGGGGGTCGATACTAAGGGGTACGGCCATAGGTTACCAAGTGTGGATGGTTGTGATATTGATTTGAGATGAATTATTGTTTGATGTCAATAGAATATTCCGGAATATGATTTTCAAATGTTTTCTAAATGAAATGACTGTGTTGAATCATATCTGTATATAATGTAGTGTAATTGTATACTTGCACTAGCAATTCGAATGCTAACCCCTTAAATGGGGGAAATACGTTTTATGCATTTCAGGTATCGGTCGAGCTGGGGAGCTGGAACGGGATATACATGCAAAGGATGGCCCAGCATGATGATGAGTCTCGAGTCTATGTTAGTTGTTTTGTTATTGTATTTATTTGGGTGTTGGAGTTAGACTGGTTGTTTTACAAATATGGTTAAAGTCCCATGCGTGGGCAATGAACTTGTGTTAACTTATGCTTTATGATGTTTGATTAAAATATTTTGGCCGAGTACACGGCCATATTTACTATTATTAATGTGTCCTATGGGATTTCTTTTGTGGATTATATGTCATGTGTTAGCTTGTTAGACCTTATGAAGGTTCTACGACGTGTAATGTCCCTTACGAGATTTGGGGTGTTACATTTATGAATAACTAGGTTGTTGGTTAATTTTGGGTCTGTCTGTCGTGTCGTAAGAGTCAGTTTTTGAGCCCGACATCATCGTTCTACCATTTCTTCGTGCGACCCATGGCTGTAAGTCTCCTCGAACTCTTACATTTCTGTAATTCATTTCCCTTGTGTAGATTGGAATTGTGAGTTGTGGTACCAACTTTGTAAACTGTGAATTTTTCTGATCTTGTTCTTTTCAAATTTTTTCTTTAGTACGTTGAGAGGTCGCGGTAGACCACTAGGGGACGCGGCCGAGGCCGTGGTCGTGGTGCTAGTAGTGAGGAAGTTCTGCTTTCTCAGTCCTCTGCATATTCGGCCTCTCATTCAGTATCGAATACTCTACCCTTAAGTTCTAACGGGCATCAGAATTTTTCAGTCAGTCAGGATCAGCCGTTGGGTATTAATGCCGATATTGTATCTACTTCTGTACTTCAGCAGTTGGTATCTCAGCTCGCTCAGATAGCTCAGGGTGGACGTCAGAATCCGCCCCTGACTCCAGAAGATGAAGCTAGTAAATGGCTTCAGAAAGTAACCAAGATGCACCCCCTCGCTTCGCTGGTTCTACTGACTCCCTGGGTTGGGAGAATTAGATTTTTCAGATGGGAAGGAAGTCCGATTCCGTGGCTTGTCCTGACGACAGGAGGGTACCTATTGCTCAATACCTTCTGGATAAGGAAGCTGCGGAGTGGTGGGAAGCTGTGATGCCCAGGGACCGTTTAGCTACCTGGGATGAGTTTAAGACCGCTATGGAAGCGGAGTACTGCCCACCTCCAGTTCGGGAGCGTAGGATCGTGGAGTTCTTTACTGCTACACCTTAGGATGTACCGATCTCTCAGGCCATCATCACTTACATCCATTAATTGGAATATGTGAAAGAACAAGTGAGGACCGAGGCTGATAAGATCTGCTACTTTAATATGCGCATGATGCCGCATATCAGACAGAGCATGGCACCACTCATGTGTGCCACATTAAAGGAGTACCAGGACCGCACTCTAGCGATTGAGATGGCAGTCTCGGAGTTAGAGTTGGGTTCCGAGGCAAAGAAACAAAAGGTTATTGGTAGTTTTTCAGCCGGTAAGGGTGGTCGATATTCGAAGTCTCTGTCTGATCCTGCATCTGGGAAGAGGCCGTTTCATCAGGCTGGAGGATCTCAAAGTAACTGTTCAGTCCAGTCCACTACACCAGACGGCAGAGTTTGTTTTAACTGCAACCAATACGAGCATTTGGTGAAAGATTGTCCATTTTCTTTAGTCACTTGCTTTACTTGCGGGCAGACCGGGAACCGGGCAGCTCATTGCGAGAGGGCTACCGGGGCCTACAGAGCTCCGACTACTACTGCCATTCAGAAAGAGCTTAGCGTAGATCAGAAGACTCCAGTCACTCAGGTTCCTCAGAGTTCAGGCCGTGGTAGGGGTCGGGGTCAGCCAGATCGCCATACGGTATCGAGTTCGGGCTCGGTACACCCCCGGTTATATCATATGAGACGTGCGGAGGATACAGATGTTCCGGTGGCATCAGATACCACTTAGATCCTTTCTCATCCAGTTTTGGTGCTTTTTTATTCGGGTGCTACTCACTCTTTTATTACTTCGGATTGTATATGTCGTATTGATATTGACTGCTTGTTCGAGTGTGAACTGTTCGTAGTGGGTATGCCTAGTGGGGATCGTATGGTTAGGAATCGGGAAGTTAGAGATTGCCTAGTTAGGATTGGGAACCGGGATTGGCCCTCGAATCTCATTTTTGTAGACCTTAAGGGTGAGGATTTGATCCTCGGGGATGATTGGTTGGATCGTCATGGTGGTATCATGAACTATCGGACTCGTACTATCTCGATAGTGGCCGAGGATGGCACAGAGCATACTCGCGTCGGTTGTAAGCCGGGTAGATCGGGAAATGTTATTAGTGCCTTGAAGGCAATGAAACTTATAAACTAGGATTGTGTACGCTACTGGTGTTACGCCTTGAAAATAGAAGATGGTAGAGTTTAAGAAGCAGTTTGGGGAATTGCTAGATAAAAGGCATATTTGACCAAGCGCATCGCCTTGGGGTGCGCCTGTTCTTTTTGTTAAGAAGAAGGATGGATCGCTTCGTTTATGCATCGAATATCGAGAATTAAACAAGTTGACCATAAAAAACAAGTACCCTTTGCCTCGGATTGACGACTTGTTTGATCAGCTTCAGGGAGCGACGGTCTTCTCGAAGATTGATTTACGATCGGGCTACTACGAGTTGAGGATTCAGGATAGTGATATACCGAAAGCTGCTTTTCGGACGAGATATGGCCATTACAAGTTTGTGGTTATGCCTTTCGGGCTAACCAATGCCCCACCAGTGTTCATGCAGTTGATGAACAAAGTTTTTATTGAGTATCTGGACAAATTTGTAGTCGTCTTTATTGACGACATTCTTATCTATTAACGGAGTCAGGAGGAGCACGCTTTAAATCTCCGGATTGTGTTAGACATTTTGAGAGCTGAACAGTTGTATGCGAAGTTCTCTAAGTGTGAGTTTTGGCTCAAGGAAGTGATTTTCCTCGGGCATGTGATTTCAGCGGAGGGAGTTCGAGTAAATCCGCAGAAGATAGAGGCAGTGATGGCATGAGAACCACCTAAGAATGTGAAGGAGGTGAGGAGTTTTCTAGGACTTGTGGGCTATTACCGTAGGTTTGTCGAAGGATTTTCTAAGATCACTAGACCACTCACTCAGTTACTCCAGAAGACTCAGAAGTTCGAGTGGGACGCAAATAGACAGAATAGCTTTGAAGAGTTGAAGAAACGGTTGACTACCGCACCAGTTTTAGCTTTGCTCAGGGGAACGAGGATTTTGTGGTGTATAGTGATGCTTTGGGCCTCGGGCTCAGATGTGTTTTGATGCAGAGAGATAGTGTTATTGCTTATGCGTCCCGTCAGTTGAAACCTTACGAAGCAAATTACCCTACGCATGATTTAGAGTTAGTTGCGGTCGTCTTCACTTTAAAAATTTGGAGGCATTATCCTTATGGGTCGTCGTGTAAGATTTATACGGATCACAAGAGTCTGAAGTATATCTTCAGTCAGAAAGAGTTGAACATAAGACAACGTAATTGGTTGGAGTTAATTAAATATTATGATCTTGAGATTCTTTATCATCCGTGCAAGGCCAATGTTGTGGCAGATGCGTTGAGTCGTAAGCAGATGGCGCTGCATAATTTAGAGGTACTTACGCCTCAAAGTAGGATCCAGCAGGATTTGATTGTCAGGATATCAAAGTTTGGGTTCAGAGAGTTCAGGTTCAGTTATGTGCGTTAGAAATCACTTCGTCTTTGGTTGATGATATCAAGGCGAGATAGTATGATGATCCAGTTTTAGTCTAGATGAGGGAGGACGTGAAGAAGGGGAAAGCCCCTGGATTTGTGGTTCAGGATGATGGAATTTTGAGATTTTGCGGGAGATTATGTGTACCGAGTGATATTGAGTTGAGACAGAAGATCTTGAGTGAAGCTCATACTACACCTTATTCCATACATCCTGGTACGAGCAAAATGTACAAGGATGTAAGGAGTAACTACAGGTCGAGCAATTTGAAGATGGACATTAACGAGTGTGTGGCGAAGTGTTTGGCCTGTCAGCAGGTTAAGATCGAGCATCAGCGACCCACGGGGTTATTACGACCACTTCCCATTCCGGAGTGGAAGTGGGAGGACATTTCCATGGATTTCGTTACCAGTATGCCTAGGACTCAGACTAGAATGAACATGATTTGGGTTATTGTTGATCGACTAATAAAATCAGCTCATTTTCTGGGCATTAAGGATACTTGGGGGCCGGAGAGACTAGCACGAGTGTTTATTACAGAGATCGTGAGGTTGCATGGGACTCCTAAGAGTATTGTTTCGTATCGATATGGCCAGTTTGTATCACATTTTTGGCAGGTTGTTCATCGAGCTTTGGGAACTGAGTTGAGACTCAGTACATCCTACCATCCCTAGACAGATGGACAGTCGGAGCGGACGATACAGATGCTGGAGGATATGTTGAGAGCCTGTGCTTTAGACTGGAAAGATGATTGGGAGTCGCACTTGCCGTTGATCGAGTTCACGTACAACAATAGTTGGCACGCCTCGATCAAAATGGCACCATTTGAGGCATTGTATGGAAAGAAGTACAAATCACCGTTGTGTTCGGATGATGCATCCGAGTTGACTGGCACTGAACCAGATATGGTAGTTGAGATGTGAGAGAAGATTGCTTTGATTCGTGATAGGTTGTTAACGGCCCAGATTCGACAGAAGTTTTATGCCGATACACGTCGCCGACCGTTGGAGTTTGAGGTGGGAGACCATGTTTTGATTAAGGTGTCGCCGACATGGGGAGTTTACCGCTTCGGACGGAAGGGTAAACTTAGTCCGAGATATATTGGACTGTTCGAGATTTTAGAGAGAGTTGGAGAGCTTGCATATCGGTTAGGATTGCCGCCGTCCTTAAGTCACGTGCATAACGTGTTTCATGTTTCCCAGCTTAGGAAGTATGTACCAGACCCTAGCCATATTATTGATTTTGGAGAGATTGAGTTGGGTCCCGACATTACCGTTGAAGATAGACCGATTCAGATTTTATAGCATCGTGTGAAGCAACTTAGGGACAAAACCATTCCTTTGGTTAAAGTGCAATGGTCGAGACATAGATCAGAGGAAGCCACGTGGGAGACGGAAGAGAATATGAAGTCGAGATACCCTGAGTTATTCGCTTTGTAAGTTTCGGGACGAAACTTATTTTTAGGGGGAGAGAATGTAATATCCGCACTTTCTATTTTTAGTAATTTTTATTTTTAGTGTATTTTCATTTCGGACGACTCACTTGTTATTGTTTTGGAATTCTGAAACTATTTTGTTCAGTATCCATGACCATCCTGACGAGTTTCAGAGTTGTTTTTATGAGATTTTACTATTGTGTGACTTTTCTGTATTGAGGCTCGATTCTCGTAAATCTCGTTCTATAATGACGTTTCATTACTTCTTCAAGTTCCTTTAATGATTCTGGATATGTTACAACTTTCTGAGTTGTAGTTCAGGCCTCGAGTTTAGATTTTCGAATGTTTGGGTCATTTTTGTAAATTCTTATTATTTTGGGTGTTGATGCTAATATTCATTTATTCCAACCTTCGGATGACTGAAGGCTTGTGATAGTTTTTATGTTTATCTCGTCTATAAAGATCTTCGTATATCTATGGCTTTATTCATCGTACTTTCATCCTGGTTGTTTGTGTTTTCAGACCAGTCTGGCCTGCTGCCAGGTATGCATTACGGCCGTAAGGTGGTATGCATTACGGTCGTAAGGCTTTATACATTACGGCCGTAATGTCCCTTTCGTAGCGACCGTAATGGGATTGAGCATATTGGACAGTAAGGTCGTGAACACCATTACGGCCATAATGGTGTAGGTGTTACGGTCGTAATGACTGCCAGTATTTAAAACTGGCAGCGGACGATTTCAGCCATTCTTCACCCTTTCTTCTTCCTTCTGCGACAAAAACACTCCGTTGAGTTAGGGCTCGGCCAATCTTCATCTAAACTTTAGTTGAGAAGCATTTTGGGGCATCATATAATCACTCTAACCCCAAATCATCTGTGGTTCGCCTTCAAATCGAGGTATATCCTTAGAACCCTAGCTTTTGGGGATTTTGGGGTTTTGTTTTCATTTTCATCCCTCTAGTACGATTTGGCTTGTATGATTGTTAGATTACGAAAGCGTAATCATAATCCCTTACCCCTCTTGTAATTTTGCGGATTAGAATTCGAGGTTTTCTCCATTAATAGGTTGGGATCGTTTATAACCTCGTATTGTCCGATGAAATGTCCCAACGGGTAGAACTAGGATGAATTCTTACGTTTCCGCAATATTGAGATGATTTGTATAACGTTATTGTGATAGGAGTGAATTTGTAAAGATTATTCGGACCGAAACCTTTCCTTTCGCCATTTCCTTCACGTCATTTTATTCAAGGCAAGTACATGTATTATATTTCGTTATGTGTGTTACGATTGTGATATGAATGATGAATTATGATATTGTGTGTGTGAGTTGTTGCTCTTCCACCCGGAGCGTTCGACGGGGCGTCTGGGGGCCGATACTAAGGGGTACGGCCGCGGAAGTAGTTTTCCACCCGGAGCGTTCGACGGGGCGTCTGGGGGTCGATACGAGGGGGTACGGCCACGGGTTACCAAGTGTGGATGGTTGTGATATTTGATATGAGATGGATTACTGTTTGATGTCAATACAATATTCCGGAATATGATTTTCAAATGTTTTCTAAATAAAATGACTGTGTTGAATTGTATCTGTATATAATATAATGTAATTGTGTACTTGCACTAGCAATTCGAATGCTAACCCCTTAAATGGGAAAAATGCATTTTATGCATTTCAGGTATTGGTCGAGCTGAGAAGCTGGCACGGGATATGCATGCAAAGGATGACCTAGCATGATGATGAGGCTTGAGTCTATGTTAGATGTTTTATTATTGTATTTACTTGGGTGTTGGAGTTAGACTGGTTGTTTTACAACTATGGTTAAAGTCCCCTGCGTGGGCAATGAACTTGTGTTAACTTATGCTTTATGATGTTTGATTAATATGTTTTGGCCGAGGCCACAGCCCTATTTTACTACTATTAATGTGTCCTATGGGATTTCTTTTGTGGATATGTCATGTGTTAACCTGGTAGACCTTATGAAGGTTCTATGGCGTGTAATGTCCCTTACGAGATTTGGGGTGTTACAATTACCACATGCCCTGTTATATCATGTTGTTGGATATATCAACTCTGTTATAGGACATTGTGGTTATGGTCGCAGTCGGAGTTGATAAATGACTAATAAAAGTCCCGTGCTAAAAGAAATTAAAATTGATTTATGAAAACAACTAATGATGGAAACAGTTTTCTTCTCCTTAAAATAGAAAGAATTAGTAGTTTTCTATTGACATTGAAAGACATTGAAAATTAATATTTTACATCTTAAAAGTACTGTAAAAAATCCTTCATTCGTTCTTTTATTATCGCAACGTATTGACTATTACACTATTCATATACTCTCATTTGACCATTTTTTGTGATTTTACAAAATCCTGTTAGATTTATCTCGAAATATACTTTCAAAATATCAACTTCCTATAATTTTAAAATTAAAGAATTAAAAATATTAATAATTAAATTTATGCATTAACAAACGTAAAAATCCATATTTTGCAGTTATAAGAGAAACGAGACCGTATACTCTACATAGGTAGAGTATAAGTTCTAAAAGGAAAGCACACGGCATATATATTATACAGTACTACTACTTTAATAAAGTGATCTTTCAAGTACTTTGAATATTCAATAAAGCGGTTACAGAATAATACTAATAAATGTTTTCATAGCTAACATTGATCTACGCTCATAATGAAACAATCTTTACACTAAAATAAGTCTTACCATTGCTTCCTCTGAATCAGACAGCTCTCCAGTTTTAATCCCAAAAGGTCGAATTAAAAAAAAAAAAGGAACTATAATAAGAAGACTTGGACTTGAAGAAAACTTTTAGTGAAGAAAGTAAAGCAAAGTGTTTTTCCCTAACCCTTTATATATCCCCAATCATTCTCTCTCTCTATATATTAGGCTAAAATGCTCTGGGGTCCCTTAACTTAATTTCAGATAACGATTTAGTTTTTTATCTTTTTTTTGTCAACTAAGTCCTTTATCTTTCTAATTTTAAGCAAATTTAGTCTTTTCTGTTGGTCTCCGTTAACTGTTGTCCAGGTGGCTGTTAAGTTGCCTACGTGGCTATAAACATACCTGCGTGAAAAACAAAGTCAAATTCCTAACCTATGTGTCAATTTCCTAACCTATGTGTCTATTTCCTAACCTCCATTTCCTAATTTTACCTGAATATATATATTTTTCAAGAAAATAATTTTATTTCGAAAAAATATTATTTTGCCAAAAAATATTTTTTCCTCCATAAAATATTTTTTTACTTTTTTTGAAAAAATATTTTTTTTTATTTTTTTTTCAGAAAAAAATTTTATTTTTTCGAAAAAATAATATTTTTTTCCAGAAAATAATTTAATTTCGAAAAAAAATTATTTTCTGAAAAAAAAATAAAAAATATTTTTTTCTAAAAAATTAAAAATATATTTTCTGGAGGAAAAAATATTTTTTGGCAAAACAATATTTTTTCGAAATTAAATTATTTTCTGGAAAAAAATATTATTTTCTGGAAAAAAATATTATTTTTCAAAAAAATAAAACTATTTTCTGGAAAAAAATAAAAAAAATATATTTTTTCGAAATAATTAAAAAAATATTTTCTGGAGAAAAAGGTATTTTTTGGCAAAATAATATTTTTTCGAAATTAAATTATTTTCTGGAAAAAAAATATTATTTTCTGGAAAAAATATTATTTTTCGAAAAAAATAAAACTATTTTCTGGAAAAAAAATATTTTTTCGAAATAACTAAAAAAATATTTTCTGTAGAAAAAGGTATTTTTTGGCAAAATAATATTTTTTCGAAATTAAATTATTTTCTGGAAAAAAATATTATTATTTCGAAAAAATAAAATTTTTTTCTGGAAAAAAAATAAAAAAAATATTTTTGCGAAAAAATTAAAAAAATATTTCTGGAGGAAAAAATATTTTTTGGCAAAATAATATTTTTTCGAAATAAAATTTGTTTCCTTGAAAATATATATATATATATATATATATATAAATTCCGGTAAAATTAGGAAATGGACACATAGGTTAGGAAATGGACACATATGTTAGGAATTTGACTTTGTTCTCAACGCAGGTATGTTTATACCACGTAAGCAACTTAATGTACCACCCTGACAACAGCTTAACTGAGACCAACTAAAAGCTAAATTGCTTAAAATTAGAAGATAAAGCGACTTAACAGACAAAAAAAGATAAAGGACTAAATCATTATCTGAAATTAAGTTAAGGAACCCTAGGAGTATTTTAGCCTATATATTATTAATTTTAATCTAAATCGGACTCATCATGCCATCAATTGTGGACGGGAGAGACGTTGATTCTTGGATCATATTTCCCTGTTAAAGACGATTGAAACTCGGTCTCAAATTCAAACTATATGCACAAATATGAGTAATTATGATATGAAGGACAATTATAAAAACCGGCTCTATGGTTTATAGTGCTAATTGCGAAGAGTTTCAATTATCTTATGAAATTGCAGAATGCCTATTGAATGTATTGCAAACGTAATTGGCGTTTGCGTGGGCAATGAACTTGTGTTATGCTTTATGATGTTTGATTAATATGTTTTGGCCGAGGCCACGACTCTATTTTACTACTATTAATGTGTCCTATGAGATTTCTTTTGTGGATATGTCATGTGTTAACTTGATAGACCTTATGAATGTTATACGGCGTGTAATGTCTCTTACGAGATTTGGAGTGTTACAATTATCAACATGCCCTGTTATATCATGTTGTTGAATATATCAACTCTGTTATAGGACATTGAGTATGTTTGGATGCATTAACTGATAATCTAGATGATTGTTGATAATCTAGCTGAAACCCAATAATCTAGATTTATCAGATAATCTAGCTGAAAATTGATAATCTAGCTGTAGTATGATAATTTAGATTATTGTATTTAAAAGTGTTTAAGAAAACTAAATATCATACTAAATTGAAATTTATAAAATGACATAAAGGTACATCTTTTATATTTATTGTTATATTATAATATTACAAAATCAACCTTAATATTTATATATTAATTCTTACGTTGCTTATTATTCTTTGACATTATGAAATATTATTATTTATTTTGTTTTCAACTTCTAATGGTATTTTAGTTTTTTTTTTATGTTATCACTTATATTATTATACAAATTTTATACAAATATTTATTAAGGGTAAAATCGAATGAAAAATAAAATTTGTATATTATATATATATATATATATAATATACATTAAGAAAATCGAATGAAAAAATAAAATCCAGAAACTTTGGGTTGAAAGCCTATATTCGAAAGCGTTTGAATTTAATCTAGATTAAGATTATAATCTAGATTAAATTAGCACCATCCAAACAAGATTTTGAAGGTCAAATTAGATTATTTGACCAACTTTAATCTAGATTAAGATTATAATCTAGATTAAGTGGTCATCCAAACATACCCATTGTGGTTACGGTCGCAGTCGGAGTTGATCAATGACTAATAAAAGTCACGTGCTAAAAGAAATTAAAATTGATTTATGAAAACAACTGATGATGAAAACAGTTTACTTCTTAAAATAGAAAGAATTAATAGTTTTCTAGTGGTTAACATGTGGCGCAACGAACATGTGTCACGAACTTCTATATAATTCTATAGATTAAAGCCTATCCTATTCTCACGAAAAAAAAAAGGAAGAAGAAGAAATATATCCGAAAATAGGTATATGATCACTTATGGGTAATTGCCGTTGCTGTTGTAAGTCTGTGGCATCGACATCAACAATTATCATTCTTTTTCTCTCTTTTTTTTTTATATTTATTTTCTTTTTTCAACCCTCTCGAAAGAATTTGATCAAAAGTTTGTGATTTAATTTACAAAATAATCGCAAGGTTATTGAACTCTATATAATTAGTTATTTCCCCATATCCACTAAATTCAATTCCCACAAATACAATAAAACCTCGATAAATGAATGTTCAATAAATGAATAACCTCGTCAAATGAATAATTTTCTCCGGTCTCGACTTGGGCAAAGGGGCTAAATGAATAACCTCGCTAAATGAATTAACAAATAATTTTTTTGAAGCCTTAAAGACCTCATGTAAATATAAATGAATAATCATTAAAATACATAAGATATATATACCCTAAAAAATAAAAATATTTCTTCCAATCAACAATGTTCATACAATAAATCATTTCTTCATAAAAAAAGCGTCTAAAGTTGTTTATATTTTCATTCCACCAAAATGCATTCCATCCTTGATTTTTTCTAGTGCAAACAAAATTTCTGGAATATTCTGCTCGTAGCAAGTACTTTTGTAGGAAGTTTATTGCTTCAAAGGCTTCATTTAATGACACATTTGATGTGACGTCACTATCATGATGTGGTTCTGAATCATTCTCATCACGGACTCAATGATTTCTTCGTGTGTAGGGTGCATGTATTCCTAATATATACAAATCAAAATATTTTTAATTTTATAATAATTTATGAGTTCACTCATTCTAAATCCACCGAACTAGAAATTTAATATATGTATATAAATTATGGGAGCGAAGATGAGTAGGTTGCAACCATCCAACAAAATCAAAAAAAGAAAGAAAGAAAAACTAAACTAACTAACTAACAAACATTGAGGTTGGAGGATGGGAGAACCAAGAAAAAGACGCATGCATAATGCATACATTATTTTTTCTGGTTACAAAGCAGCAGCTCTAGAGGAAATTATACGTAGCAAAGTCGTGGCATTGCCACACCATTTTGATCATTAAGCAGTAAATTTGATATTTCAGCAGGAGGGTCATGGAGGATCTGCATTGTCTGGTTCAGTTCAAAGCCCCAGTTTGCTAGGAAATCTGCAGCTCTATTCGCTTCCCTGTAAACATGTTGAAATTTTATATTTGGGATGTGTCTGATCAAAGCCCCTATTTGTCGAACCATACTGTAAGGGCTACTCTTAACATTGTCCGAATTCAGCATTGTAATCACTGAAGCATTGTCACTTTCAACAATCAGCCTGCTATATCCATTTTTAGCAGCAATTTTAATTCCATCAAGGATGGCCCAAAGTTCAGCTTCAAGAACCATTGTAGAACCAATTCGTCTAGCAAAACCTTTTATCCAACAGCCGTTGGGATCTCGAAATAAGCCTCCAGCCGAGACTTGTTTTGGTGTCCCTTTTGTAATATCTGCAAATTTTCGATTTTTGGTAAATTTCTTTTTTCGATCAAAGTTCGTTTTGACAACTCTATCATGACCATTTCGTCATTCGGAGAATATTTACTTCTGCACTTTTTATCATCCGAGTTCGTTTCGGTGCTGCTTTGTTGAGTTCCGTGCTTTTTAGCGACTTTTCCGCGCTTGAGTTCGGTTCTTGCGAATCTCGCTCAAACCGCTGCTTGGGGTTTTTCGTAAGTTCATTTAACGTTGTTATACGTGTTGTGAGTTTCGGTTTGATTATTCGTTGTCGTATGGTGATTTTCGGGCATTTGGGCCATTTTCGTAATTTCCCAAAGTTTGGGGTAATTACCTTCCGTTGTCGAATTTCGAGCCTTCGGGTGGTCGGAATCGTGTGTCCTACTAGCTCTTAGATTCGTCTTTGTGAGTACTTCGTAACCGTATCTTCGGTTCGTATTCGTGTTCGGGTTTCGGTGTCGTTATGTAGACTTCCGGATTCCCAAACGACTTTTCTCACTATGAGTTCGTCTGTGATAGAACACCATTACTTCTTGGTAACTCCAAAAATTATAAATCTTTGCAATATTATAGAACATCGAGTTAGCGTTCCAATGGTTCTAACGGTGAGTCAATCGAGTCCGACGAGAGAGTTATGGTCGTTTCAGCTTCTTGGCCAATCGTGGAAATGGAGCTTTTCGTCAAATTTCTTCACATTCGAACTTCCAGAGCCTTTCGGCCGATAGGGAGGGTCGATAGGCTCCACCGCCGGCATTCTCAGTATGGGTATCGGTTGGGCTATCGCCGATAGCCGCCGATAGGTTCTCATTGTTTCACTATATTACACGGATCTCGAGGAAGATTTTTCATTTTCCTCTCCTCTCTTTTCTTCCTCTCGTCTTGGCGATTCGAGCAACTTTTGGGCCATTTTAACATTTTTCGGACTTGAAGAAATCATCCACTTCGAGTTTTGTTGTAGATTATCGATTTCTTCTTGAGTCATTCATCCTAATCCAAGGAAATCTACTAAGAACCCATTTTTGGGAGATTTGGGGTTTTGGGTTTTTCTTCCGATTAGTTCCGTTTTGTTGGTGGATTCTTGATGAATACGATTAATATTGTTAGTATCTTTAGTTTCCTACGGATTCATGGATATTTTGTGGATTTTTACTAATCGAGAGGGTTTGGTTGTGGTCCGCCCTCGTCGTTATTTTTGGTATGAATATACATGAATAGTAGGCGGGATTTCGGGTGTTTTCCTTTTCGGTATTCGTCTAGAGTTGGTTTTATTTATTTTCTTCAATCGTTAGGTTTGGTTCCGTTGATTCCTAGTGTTCGCTTGATTATCCTTTCCGTCACGTCATCAAAATATTCAAGGCAAGTATTTTGGAAACCTTTATGCTTAACGTGAAATGGTAATGTATATTGTGTGTGCTTTACTCACCTCGGGAGGGTCCGACGGGGCCTCGAGGGAATCTATGGCTTCGTCCTGGATTCATGAGTTTGATTCGCTAGCCACTCGGGAGGGTCCTTAGAGGCCTCGAGTGGGATTCGTGGCTTCGTCCGGTCTAGGTGACGTGTGGTGCTTGGTTTGTTTTATGAATGTGGCCACTGGAGGGTCCTTAGAGGCCTCGAGTGGGATTCGTGGCTTCGTCCGTCCTAGGCAAATTAATTGTGACTGTTTGTTTCCTAAAAGACATGTCTTGTTTTGGTTTTCGAAATGGATATTGGTGCATGTACTATGAAATGTGTAAGCGATTGGTTTGCCTTAAATACTTGTACTAGCGTAATTGCTAACCCCTCTGGGGACCCGTTGTCGGGGAAATTCTTGTTATGGATTTCAGGTTATGTTCACCATTTAGCGGCGCTACTGGATGGTACGAGGATGTCGGCCAAGGTTGTTGACATGTGCAATTGAGTCTTGTTATTTCCTACTGTCTCTTTTGATGTGGATGTTTTCTAAATTGTAAACTTATAGATTGTACTCGCGAGTACTTAGGCTTTTCCTTTCGGATTGTGTTTGGACTTCGTTGGAGTTACCGTATTTGTCGGTTGATGTTTATTATGCCGGTTGTACCGGACGTGTTGTTTTTATGTTCTTGTTGTTAACAATTATTTCCTTGCTAACCGAGTTGGTTAGTCGAGAGGTGTTTTCTTGTGTTAGCCTGGTGGGTCCCATGTAGGGGTCCACGACGCTGTAATACACCTCGAATATCTTGGGGGTGTTACACCTTTAACCGCACCGCCACAATTTAACTTGTACCATCCGGCTGGCGGAAGTTCCCATCTAATCATGTGCAACAATCGATCACCGGTATGATAAGAAAGCTTACTGCTATTATGGACCACTCTCGCCCAAGATTTTCCTTGAGCAATTACACTCCCAGCATTATTGTTTCTATCATGGAACACTTTCTCATTGCGGCATTTCCACAATTTCCAGACAACAATACCAAAAGTGACATTCCAGGCATATCCATCAGTCACAAGCAACATCTCAATCTAAGTTCATGTTCATCCATTCTAAGAAAGGTAAATTAAGAAAACATACCCAATAATGGTTAGGAATAACCTTGGACCACACGACAATAGCAACAGGGGAAGACCGTATTACATGCTCCACTGTTTCCTGAGTATCACCACAAATGGGACAACCAGCATCATGTGTCATTTTTCTCCTGCATCTCTCTGTATTTGTCAAGAGTCTCCCCCAATAAACCAGCCACAAAAAATGCCGAATACGTTGCGGGCCTTTGTAATTCCATATCCTCTTCCAAAAAATACTATTTTCCTCAGTACCATCACCTCTAAGGAAATCATAGGCTCCCGCTACCGGGAAGGTCCCATTATTACTCCACCTCCAAATGCAAATGTCAGGGACCAGTTCTTCCATCGACGGGTTAGTACCTGCAATTCGGCCCTTAGTTGCAGCAGATAGGTCTTCACCAAACTTATTCCAGCGCCAAGTTTCCATCAGGATCCACCATATCGCATACCTTTGCATTGGCTTCCACCAATCGGTCATCAATTTTATGGGACAAAAGGGGACCTAGTTCTGGAATCCAAATGTCACGCTAGAAATTAGCCTGTCTATCATCACCAATCGACCATGAGATACCATTATAGACATTGTTCCAGACTTTATTCAGAGATCTCCATAGAAAGGAGGCACTTTGTCTCTGTGTTGAAGGTGGGCAAGTTTCCTTTAGCTTGTATTTTTCTCGTAGGAGTCGGTTCCAAAGAGCCATCTCATGTGCCACAAAACAAAAGCCAAATTTGATCATGAAGACTTGATTATGAACTTTGAGGTCGCGAATACCAAGCCCCCCTTCTAAAGTTGGTTTACAAACTGTTTCCCATTTGACTAAGGACATTTTCTGCTGGTTTTCTGTCCCTCCCCAAACAAATCTACAAATTAACCTCTCAATCTCAGCAATGATTAGGCAAAATAGTTCTTGGCGATCCCACTACCATTGTCGACGTGGTGAGTCTTTAACAAATTTATTTTGTCATCATGATTTTAGCCCAAACATAAATCTGGCCCGACCCATTACCACAATTTATGGGCCTTTTCTATTTGTTCCGATTCCGGCAGACATGGTGGTGAATGCTATTATAGTGGCGATCTTGCCATTATGGCACGGGTTATTTATAATCTATAATATAAAGAATAATGATATTTTTTTATCATCATAGTGTGCATTTGAGAATACAATTAAACCCCTTCCGTACCCTTCCTTTGCGTCGAATTGAACAATAATAATATTATCAAACTTTCAACAACGATAAATTTCCAAAAATATTTTTAAAATTTTGAATTAAATTAAAGGAACAACTAATTTTCAAAACAAAACAATTTTTTTCCTAATGGAGTCTCCAGCATTTCGTCGGCCGACCAAGTTTTCCGACGGTCGGCCCCGACCCCCGGAGGTCAATTTTCTTCTTTTTTTGTCAAGCCCCTCGACTTGCTTTCTGGCGGGTCACCATCTGCGATCGGTCGACCTCCGACAGCAAGTCATTCTTTTCTTTATATTTAAACGCCAGGCCCGCCGCCTGCTTCCCAACAGGCCATTACCGCGCAATCGATCATTTTTTTAAACGTCAGGTTCGTCGGCCTGCTTTACGGCGAATGACAATTTTTTTCCTGCCAGCATGGTTTTTTTATTGGTAATTTTTTTTTTTGTTATTCGGTTACCGACTATTTGCTCACCCTTATTTGTCGGCACCAAACATATCTTTCGTCATTAAGGATATTAATTTTGAAAGCAAAATTAGATAGTAGTCCACTGCATTAATAAATGAAACTAAAGGGAACTACAAATCATCTCAAGTCACCGTAATTTTAAAGAGCTTCACGGGGGTTTCTTATGGAGCTTCAATGCCCATTTGATAATGGACCCTTACTATAAATTTATCCTTACCATATTAGGATGGTGGCAGTCATGCTTCCGAAATCATCCATACCTCCCAAATTCACCAATAATATCATTCCACCTCATTCCACCTCATCCATACTTTTTTCATATCTCTCAACCCCTTTTTAGTGGCAACCATGCCTTTTTCATACCTCCCAACTTTTTTTTTTCATAAATTATATTAAACAATTTAATAAAAACAAGCATTGCTTTTCTAAAAAAAAAAAAAAACAAGCATTAAAAAAAATATAAAAAACAAAGATTTTGATTAATGAATTCGAACTAGGGTGGACAATGACAAATATTTAAAAAAACAAATATTGCTTTTCTTGATCCAGGTAATTTTCATGGCTTCCCACGCTCCAACGTGTATTTTTTTTGTTTTTTTTCCATACCCCAACGGTCACCACGCTCTAATACCTCCGAAGCATCAAATGCCTCCAAAACCAAACCGCTGGCCATACCGCCGAGGTGGCGGCGGTGTTTACCGGCGGTATGGCCATACCGTTGGTGCCACCACCCTTAATGATTCCTAAAAATGTAATCTCTATTATTGTCAAATGGCTCCTACTAAAAAATTAAATCTATTGCCACACATGGATATTGGAGCTTCGTAAGGAATTCCCATAGTGCTCCTTAGAATTCAACTCAAGTCATGATGAACAAATGCTCCTTCAGATTGCTGATGTACACAAATTACACGAAAACAAAGGGACTCAAAATGAAATGAAAAGTACAGTAAATCCATGACACGACAAAGTTCCAAAAAATTGCAAAACAATACTTGTTTCTCACTCTTCTTTTTTCTTTTTTTTTTTTTCTAAAGTTGAAATAAAACATGGATCTTTGCTTGAGAAAAAGAAATTCTCTCTTCTTTTTCTTTTTGTTTTTTTCTAAAGTCGAATCATCTTTGCTTGAGAAAAAGAAAAAGAACACCAATCTTTTTTTTTTTTTTCTAAAGTTGAATCAAGACATGGATCTTTGCTTGAGAAAAAGAAAAGGAACACCAATCTCATGATTGCGGGCCCGCCGTCCTCCTTTCTACCGTTCGGTCAATTTCCTTTTTTTTTTTTCAATACCAGTCTCGTCGGTCTGCTTTTAAGTGGCCACCGGGGGCGGTTGGCAGACTTTCAGCAGCCGGTCAATATATTTATTTTTACTTCAGGCACGTCGGCCTGCTTTCCGTCGGGCCACCGCTGACGACCAACAGATCTTCAAGGGCCGGGCAGTTTATTTATTAATTTATTTATTTTCGTCAAGCCTGTCGACCTGATTTTCATCGTGCCACCGCCCGCAGTCAATCAATTTTTTTCAATCTAAGTCTGTCGGTGGCCGACAGATCTCCGATGGCCGGCCAGTTCTTTTTTTTTTTTATATTAGACCCACTGGCCTGCTTTCCGACGGGCCACCATCGGCGACATGTCATTTTTTCTCACGACAGGCGTGTCAGCCTGTTTTTCGAGGGGCCGCTGTCGATAGACCTTCGACTGTCGGTCAATTTATTTTTTATTCTAACGGAAGGCCCGCTGGCCTGCTTTCTAGTGGCTGTCCATTTTCTTTACCTACCGACATGCTTTTTGATGGTCCTTCAGTTTTTTTTCCTTTTTTTTACGCCATGCCCATCTGCTACCGATAGAATTTGGGAACCAATATATTTTTTTAGCCAAATAATCAGGTAAATTAATTATTTTAATCCAATTATAGCACCGAACCGTGCCATTAAGGCATCATTTATCCCTAGTCTATAATATAAAGGGAGGTTGTGTTAATGCGCAGATAAAAATACCATTATACCTCTCCTCTATGTGTTATATTTAAAACTAGTAAATATATAATAATAATAAATATTTTAATTACAAAACGTCCAAAATTTTAATTATCAAAATAAATATCCAAAATATCGTAAATAAATACCAATCTTACTAAAATATTTTAATTAATAAAAGTGAGCATTGAATAGACAAAAGTGTGTGTCTTATTCTAAAGATATGATACCTAAAATACATTAGTTCATATTTTTAAATTTAATAACTATAATAAAATTTCCATTCATAGAATATGTTCCATTTTAATTTATTATGTGGCAATAAGGAATAATGAGTAATAGTTGTGAGATTTGATTGGATAATAGAATACAAGGGCATCAATTTTTTTGACATGTATCAAATTAATTATAAAATTAGTATAAATAATACTTTTGCAAAATGTGATTATATTATTTATATAGTTATGTTTGATCTTTGAAACTGGATGTCATGTCATAACTACTACTCAATTGTTTTATAGTATAATGGGAAACACTACTATCTCTTAATTTTGTTGCTTTAAATTTTTTATATAATAGCCGAAAAAAGGGGCCAAGATCCATCTAGAAGAAGAGCACGTGCAGAAAGGCAGGCAAGCAACTTGGAAAAAATGCTCTCTATAAAAGTAGCAGTACGTAGGTGTTTTCTTTATTTCAATCTCTAATTAAACACACAACTCTCTTTTTTTTTTTTTTTTTTCACTCAATTAATTAAGACAACGTGTAAATTAAAACCAAGCGGCAAGGCAACAATGTCAGATTGGAATCACACATGGGCTGATCCTGATCATACCAATTTTGCTGCTCATGAAAATAATATCTTCAGTTATGCAGAAGGCTCATATAGTTATCCTGTCCAGTCTATTGAGGATTCAGATCCCACCAGAACAAGGTATACTATATATATATATATATGCATATAGAAAACTAACTATAGATAGAGCTGAACTAACTATAACTACTATGTGTGTTTTGTTTTTGTCACCAAACCTGAAAAATCTATCTAGGTTTAATGTCGTTTGATTGGGTTTTTCGCATATTAGTCATGTGTTTTTACAAAATTAACTATTTACCCCCCTATATAAGTTAAATAGTCATATATATATATATATATATATATATATATATATATACCCTCATATCTATAATCTGATAATAGCTTTTTTTTTTTTTTTTTTTTTAGTATTTGCAATCACATATTCCTATTGATTTGATTATGAAATGAAACGGAAATAATGCAGCCATCATAAACAAAAAAAAAAAGGAGGAGGAGAAAGAAAATATAAAGGCGCCCGTCAACGTTCAAATGGCAAATGGGTAGCTGAGATTCGCAATCCGCTAACGAAAGCTCGAACATGGCTAGGAAGCTTCGAAACAGGCGAGGCTGCAGCCTTAGCATACGATGAGGCCGCCTTCGAAATCCATGGCACCAAGGCCAAGCTCAATTTCCCACAAGGTATTTATCTAATTAATCATATGACTAGTGTGTGTGTGTGTGTGGCGCGCACGTGTTTAGCCTTATCCCAACTCTTGTTCTAGGCACCATGCTTAGCACAACGAATTGGTAAATTGACTAAAGGCTTCTGGGCTGGTTAATTTTTAAGATCAAAATATTTATTTGTATGATAATTTTTTTTGCTCTTAAAAGAAATGGTTTATGTTATGTAACTTATCTTGTTAACACACGCCCCTTTTGTTAAAAGAAATATTTTTTATTTCAATTTATCTAAGCTGGTGATGAAATAATGATGATTGATGAGGCTCGATTATGATTGCACATGATTCTAATTAAGTGTGTTTATCCTAAAATATTGTTAAACTTGGGAATTTATGGACTAAATGAAGATATTATTATTGATAATTGAATTTTATGGGATTTTTTTTTAACTAAGTCAATTTGTCAATAGGACTAGAACAGGTCCAGCCTGGACCGACCCAATTTTATTGGGTCCGATCTGATTGAATCGGTTCCAAACAGGTCCGGACTTCGGGTCGATAAAGTCCAACCCATTATCTTCTGATCCATTCCGAACCGAATCGATCCGAGCCGAATTAGACCTGGTGCTCAGCCCTAGGCACGGTCGTGTGCCTCTTTCCTCTGTTTTTTTTGCAGCCGCATCACATGCATCTCTTCTACCTTTCTCCTCTATTGAATTTTTCTTTTTAGATTTTTTTTTTAATTTAGAAAACTGTTTAATTGAAAATTATAAAAAATAAAAAAGCCTATTACAACAACAACAAAGTTTTAGTCCCAAAAAATTTCGGGATCAACTATCATGAACCGTCATAAGACCCGTGAAAATTAAGTTGTGTTAGCAATATAAATTCTATTCCTCCACTATGCCATATTCATTTCCATATTCCTCAATCTCTAATAACCGCATATCACTCTCTAAGTTTGCTTAGATCTTTCTTTACCCATCTTCATTTCATCTATATACCACCCCAAGCCGTCTAACTGTCGCATCTTATATGGCCAAACCATCTTAGTTGATTTCCCCTCATCTTATTCTCAATAGGTGTAACCCCTACTTTCATCCTAATTATTTCATTCCTCAACTAATCGTATGGTCACACGTCTATCGCAACATACGCATCTCCGCGGCAGATATAATATGAACGTGGTGTTATATTGTTGCCCAACATTCTGTACCATATAATGTTGCCGGTCTAATTGTTTTTCTTTCAATCTATTAGGCATGCCGGGATTGCAAAGAAAGCCCGTAGCACTCTCCCACTTCAACCAATCATATTTAATCTTATGAGCAACATCTCCACCCGAAAAATGAAAAGCCTATTAAAACTAAAAAAAAAAAAGGAGTACTTCAAAAAAACTTGGAAGGAATTGAAAAAACTATAAACTTGTAAAGAGTTATATTCAAAATGTAAAACATATTTCTAGAAAAATCTGTTAAAAATAATAAAAAAAGATATATTTGACAGAAACTTGGAATAAGTATAAATAAAAATTTAAAAATAAAACTAATTAATTTTTATATTTTTAGACGTCACTACTCTTCTTACTCTTATGAACCATTTTCTGTATTTCCATCTCTAATTAAACACACAACTCTCAGTTTTTTTTCACTCAATTAAGTAAGACAACGTAGGCAACAATGAAGAATTTGTGGCATATCCTTTAATTAAAGAAGGAGAATAGACCCACCATTTCATCCCATGAAATAATTTCCTTAATGAAAGCCGTACCTGCTAATGGAGATGAATATCCCATCATGGCCGTCGGAGATTTGTCGGCGGTTGGGGCGGCCCCGTCGATCCGGGCGGGAGGCTCTTCTCTAAATCCACATGAACGAGGTATATATATATATATATATATATATATATATATATATATATATATATATATATATATATATATATATGCGATACGAGCTTTTGCATTTTCCCACCAAATTTTAAAAATACAAGAGGCAACATTCTTATATGATCATACATATTATATATTTTAAATAATATATTATAATTTGAAATTACAAGCGCATGACAGGTAAACGGGCAACAAGCTGCGCTATATATGTTATAACGATCGTAAGAAAGAAAATTATGAAAAACGTGTTGTGTCAAGAATTAACACCTTCCGACCGGCGATCGCCTCGGAGGTCGGGCGACCGAGTCACTGCCGAGCGGCCAAGACAGATCTGTCGATCAGCGACCAGGCGACCGAGCCTTAACCCAGCGGACATGCTAGATTGGCCAACCGAAGGTCCCAGGACGAATCCCGGTGCCGAGCGATCGACATCAATACGATCGCCACTCGGTACTCGGCGACCGACTCCTGGGGACGATCGCCTCTCGGTACTCGGCGACCGACTCCTGGCGATCGACTAGCGAACGATCCTCCCTCGGCACCTGCCGACCGACCGACTGGAGACGATCATCTCTCGGCACTTGCCGACCTACCCTTGGTGACCGACCATTGCCGACCCCCAGCGACTGGCCGATGGCGACCTCTGATGGCCAGCTAGAGACGACCGCCTCATGTCGATCAGCACCGATGGCCATCCAGTCGGCTAAAGCCGAACCTTGAGACTGGCACCACGTGCAAGGATCGAGACAAGATCCGCGAATCTCGGGCCATTGACCACAGCCTGGCAGAATCTCTCCACCAACCGACAAGCCGCCGAAAGCTGTCAGTAGGGCCACATTGTGACTGACTCCGGACACGTTCTGGCCCCTTATTGGTCCGCCCAGTTGGCTGCCTGCTGGAGCTTTGGACTTTAGCCCGACAGCCAGCATCTTACTTGGACTTTAGCCCGACAGCCCAGGAGATCGGCACATTATTATACTGGCCGGCAGGCGATCGGCACATTATTATAATGGCCGAAAGGCGATCGCCCGCCTAAGGACAGGACCCGGCTGTCCCTATATAAGCAAGGCACCCTGCACTTGGACACTTCTTCGACTTCCTTCGGATTTCATACAATACAGAAGCAAACATCAAGCACTTGGCTAATCTCCAACTCTTGGCAACAGCTATCATTCGGTCTTACTTCTCCCGGCCTTTCTCCTCGAGCAGATTATCGGCAGGGACGAAGAACACCGAGCTTCGCTCAAGAGCCGGATTAACAGAGTCTTTTTACACTCATTGTATCTAGATTTCTCACATTAATACTTGTATCCACGAATATTCGTATTAATACCATCTCGCGAGAGCATTCAAGCCCGGGCCTAACAAACCCGGCAAATCTTGTATTATTTATCTTCTCTCGGAAGTGCTCCCGCAATTGTTGTTTGTTGTTCGTCTTCCAGCAGTATTAATCTTCGGATAAATATTTTGGGCAACAACAATTGGCGCTAGAAGGAGGGACATCCAACCCTCGATTTTTTATACCTACCGTCCCGAAGAACACTCACTGTTCTCGGGGCAAATACTTGAAGTGACACTCACTGCACTTCAAAGAAATCCTTCAGAAATCATGTCTTCCGCCTCCGCGTCGAAGAAAGCCGCTGACCACCGGCTGCACTGCTCCGTCCCGGCCCGAGCCGCACTCGATGGTGGAAGGTAGCCGCCGCGGCCGAGACGCTCGATACTGGCCCTCGACGGCCGCCTGCCTCTCGCTCGATCGATTCGAACCAATGAACAGATCGAAGAGGCCATAGCCGCCTTCAGAACGACGGAGTGCTTTCGACGCACCTCCCGCTATCACCCTCGGTCTCCCGCCGGAAGTCCAAGCGAAGCTCAAGGCATTGCGGCCGAGCGATCGCCAGAGGCTTTCGCCCGCAAGAAGAGGCGCTCGGCGGCCGGCACGTCTGTCTTCGATCGCACAGGCGGTGACCCGACACAGCGGCCGGGCAGTCCGGCCCCAGCTACGAGACGACGGAGTTCGAATCCGTCACCAGGAGCTCGGCCTACCCGGCTCCCACCAGGCGATCCAGCGGCCTGGCCCCCGCTCGCCAAATTCCCGAGGTCGGCAGCAGTGGAGTCCGGAGGTCGGTGCACGATCGCCTCGGCCCCCGCTCCCAAAGCCGATCCGCAAGCAGCCGAGCCGCGGCGATTGCCGCATTGCAACGTCAGCTCGACGACGTGAAGGCGCTCCTGCAATCCGGGGCAGGCGCCATGAAGACGATCGCCGAGCCGAGCGAGCCGCTCGCGATCGACATCGAGCTCGCCCCCGTGCAGCACAAGATCGTTCCTCCTCAGACACCCGTGTACGAGGGGCGATCGGACCCCCAAACACACCTGCACAAGTTCAACATCTACATGACCGGGTGTGGGGCATCAGACGCGACCCGGTGCCGAATGTTCCCTCTGACGCTGGACGACCTCGCCCACCGGTGGTACACCTCATTGCCACCTCGGTCCATTGGCTCCTTTAACGAGCTGGCGCACGTCTTCACGGAACACTTCGCCACTGTGGTCGCCGGCCGTAAGGTCGCCATCGCATGATGCAAATCAGTGGAGAAGAAGAGTCCGACTCGGATTACATCGAGCGGGTAGTCGTGTTCATCCTGTACGGCGAGCCCGTAGCGATGAGACCGCCTCTACGCGGTTCTAGGAGGTTTTCGTGGCTTCTCGCCTATGTTCGGGCATCTCACGAAGACCCTACCGACGACCTACGCAGCCTTCCGGGCTAGAGCCGCAGATTTCCTGTCCAGGCAAAGGCTTCTTCTCAGCCTAGGAGTAGAGCGATCGGCGCCCGTACGACGACCTCCAGTCTCCCAGCCCGATCGCTACTACCCAGCAGAGCCGGAGGACTCGACCCCCGCCTACAGTCCATTTTGAATGAGGGACTAGCTGCCGCCCGATCGCCGATATCGACCTACGAATAAAGCGATCGGCTGCCGAGCGGCGATCGCCAGTCTTCCGGACCGATCGCCGATCATCACGCTACATCATCAGCAACCCGGCGGACACGATCGCCATTTACAGTCCAGCATATAACATGACGGACTAAGGCATAAGATCACCTCCACCGCACATCATAAAGCCATGGTCCTGGCAGTCGATGGAACCGGCTGCTTCGGCCATGCAAGGTCCCTTTCGGCCGAGATCGCCCGCCCTTCGTTTAAATACGAGGCCGGCGTAGTCTGAGGGCTCTCCAACATTAATCAGTGGATACATGCCACAACCCCCGTCTCAACGTACACCGTCGAGGTCGGCCATCTCCATGGCTGGCCGAGGTGGAAGCAGAGCTAACAAGCCGCGGAGGTGGAGTTGATTCATCCGACGCTGCCCCACGCAAGGACTCCTCTAGACCGAGACCGCACGCCCTTCGTTTAAATACGAGGCGAGGCGCAGCCTAACAGAGGACCCTCATAATAAAGTGAGTCACGAGACACTCAATGTCTTCGCGCACCAAGACACGGTCATGGAGTCGGTCCATCGATCTCCGCGACTGTGCACGATTCCTCAAACAAGCGAAACCGCCAAGTTTCCATGGGGGATCGGCCAATGTTGTTTTTGCAGGTACAAGACCGAAAGATAGCTAAGCCAATCGACCATGATAGCCCAAGTTCGAGTCCTAAGTCAGCTCAGATCGCCCGTCCTCATCCATACACGATCGCCAGCAAGAACCACCTCGCCCCATGTCTTCAACATAGGAGCAAGCTGGGGGGCAATTGTTGTGTCAAGAATTAACACCTTCCGACCGGCGATCGCCTCGGAGGTCGGGCGACCGAGTCACTGCCGAGCGGCCAAGACAGATCTGCCGATCAGCGACCAGGCGACCGAGCCTTAACCCAGCGGACATGCTAGATTGGCTAACCGAAGGTCCCAGGACGAATCCCGGTGCCGAGCGATCGACATAAATACGATCGCCACTCGGTACTCGGCGACCGACTCCTGGGGACGATTGCCTCTCGGTACTCGGCGACCGACTCCTGGCGATCGACTAGCGGACGATCCTCCCTCGGCACCTGCCGACCGACCGACTGGAGACGATCATCTCTCGGCACTTGCCGACCTACCCTTGGTGACCGACCATTGTCGACCCCCAGCGACTGGCCGATGGCGACCTCTGATGGCCAGCTAGAGACGACCGCCTCATGTCGATCAGCACCGATGGCCATCCAGTCGGCTAAAGCCGAACCTTGAGACTGGCACCACGTGCAAGGATCGAGACAAGATCCGCGAATCTCGGGCCATTGACCACAGCCTGGCAGAATCTCTCCACCAGCCGACAAGCCGCCGAAAGCTGTCAGTAGGGCCACATTGTGACTGACTCCGGACACGTTCTGGCCCCTTATTGGTCCGCCCAGCTGGCTGCCTGCTGGAGCTTTAGACTTTAGCCCGACAGCTAGCATCTTACTTGGACTTTAGCCCGACAGCCCAGGAGATCGGCACATTATTATACTGGCCGACAGGCGATCGGCACATTATTATAATGGCCGAAAGGCGATCGCCCGCCTAAGGACAGGACCCGGCTGTCCCTATATAAGCAAGGCACCCTGCACTTGGACACTTCTTCGACTTCCTTCGGATTTCATACAATACAGAAGCAAACATCAAGCACTTGGCTAATCTCCAACTCTTGGCAACAGCTATCATTCGGTCTTACTTCTCCCGGCCTTTCTCCTCGAGCAGATTATCGGCAGGGACGAAGAACACCGAGCTTCGCTCAAGAGCCGGATTAACAGAGTCTTTTTACACTCATTGTATCTAGATTTCTCACATTAATACTTGTATCCACGAATATTCGTATTAATACCATCTCGCGAGAGCATTCAAGCCCGGGCCTAACAAACCCGGAAAATCTTGTATTATTTATCTTCTCTCGGAAGTGCTCCCGCAATTGTTGTTTGTTGTCCGTCTTCCAGCAGTATTAATCTTCGGATAAATATTTTGGGCAACAACAAAACGATAAGAACAAATTACATGGTTCACTTACGATTAGTTAGCTACGTTCACGGGCAGAAGAGAGGAACGATTATTATTACTGATAGGAGATTACAGAGATTGATATTGTGATATTTCGGTTACAAAACATGAAATAATTTCCTTAATGAAAGCCGTACCTGCTAATGGGCAAACGGGCGGGCCAAGTCTGGGACGGGCCAAAAAGGCCCGATTTTTTGGGCCAAATATTTTAGGCCCGTGGCCCGCCCCGGGCGGGCTCAGCCCAGCCCGCGTGCCTCAATTTTTTTATTAAATATTTTTCGATCCTTAATTATTATATTATTCCCTATACTATCACAATCAGATAAATAAATGTACAATTATTTTTATTAGATAATTGCATTATTTACTACACTACCACAATCAAAAGACAAATCTATAAATATTTTTATTTGATCATATCATTTGTCACTACTACTTTCTTATAAAAATCATAAAATAATATTATTATTATTGATATGAGATACTACAAAGTAATCACAAAGTCTCATAAAAAATAAAATCACATCAATAATTAACATATAGATGTAATATAATCTAACATAAGAAAAAAAACCTGAGCCGTGCGGGCCTCCCGAATTGATGGTAATTAAATTATTTTAATCCAGCGCAATCACTGCACTGTTATCAAACAAGTTATCTCTATTATATACGAAAGAGAATTTTTTGAGAGAATTGTAAACCTTTGAGCGGTACGGATGGAGTATATAATAGAGATAACTTGTTCGATAACGGTGCAGTGATTGCGCTGGATTAAAATAATTTAATTACCAGATTAATTAAAATAATTTAATTACCAGATAACTTGTTCGGCAGTCGGCGAGGGCTCCGTCAACGCATAGGTTGGATGGCGACCACCCCCACCCACCCAAAAAAAAGAATATCGAACAGTGGGCAGCTTCGACACTCAGTAAAAAAAATGGTGGCCGGCGGAGATTTGTCGGCGGTTGGGGCGGCCCCGCCAATCTGCTGGCAGGACGTCTGCCGTGAAAAAATAAAAATTAAAAAATAAAGAAAATAGCGGCCGACTGTTGGAACGCGGACCAGCAGACTTTCCGTAGAAACAAAAAAAAAGAAGAAAAACAAGTTGGTCGACCGTCGAGGTCTACCAGAGCCGGCGACGGACCTCCAAAAAGCAGGTCGGTGTGTTTGCGGTCGGGACGCCTGCCGATTAAAAAAACCCGACCACCAATGGCGGGCCAATAGAAGATGATTGGAGATGTACATTTAGTGTTGCCACCGGGCCGTGAACTGCCAGTTCCGGGCCCGAAGCGGCCCGTGTATTCTGTAGAAGGGACGGTTCCCGGGCCCAAAATCGGTGGTTCAGGGCCGGGCCGAAAACCATAGGTTCCCGGACTGAACCGGCGTTTCTTTTTTTTTTATATTTTTTATGTAATTTATAATAATTTGTAATATTGTTTATATCTTCTTTTTTCTAAATTAAATGATTTGTGTTGAAATTTCAATTTTTTAATTTACAACTGCTGAAATTTTGAAGTTACTTAAGTTAGTTTAATAAAAATATAATAACTTATTAAATAATTTAGAAATTCTTTATGTTGTGTTTTTATGTAATATATACTAACTTGTAATATTTTTTATGACTTTTTTTTTAAAATTAATTACTTGTGTTGAAAATTTGAAATATTGAAAATTTAAAATGCAATAAAGTAAAAATAGTTCTAAAACATTTACAATCAAAATAATGCATAAAAATTGATATCTTCATTGATTTCTATGATTCTATCTATATACAAAAGAAATGTTACAATGATACAATCTTTAAAATTGAACAAGTAAACTAATTAATACTAACTAATTCACTGTATAAAAGAAATGTTACAATGATACAATCTTTAAAATTGAATAAGTAAACTAACTAAACTAAACTAATAAAAAAAATATTACAATGATACAATCTTTTTTTACAAAGGGAAAAAGAATGAATAAATAAAGGGCTTGAACTCAATTTTAATATTTAATCCATCTCAAGTTCAACTAGCTTGAAAGGTTTTTTTTTAAATAAAAATTTGTAATGTTTTTTTTTAAACAAAAAATTAAAATGTTTTTTTTTGTTGAAATAAATTTTTTTATAATTTTTATAAAATGCTAGTTGGGACGAAGGGAGTACAAATATTAAAATTAAGTGCCCTACGTATCTTCATTGAATAATGAAGAATCAAAGCCCACGTGGTTCTCTTACCTTAACTTACCTAATCGTAGATCTTTCGGACTCGGTGTATGAATCGTTTGGGCTCTCGTCGACTTGATCCCATTGATTCTCTTGAGCTCGCAACTCGGCTTTGGACCAATCATCAAGCAAAATGGTGGCCTCCATGTTTCCAGGATCCATGTGTTGATGCGATAATCGGTATACGCGCTATTGTGCGGAAGCGTATTTAAAGGTGCGGAAAATAAATCGACACATGATTTATTGGGGTTCGGCCAAACGTGCCTATGTCCTCTCTCGGTATCTTTTTCCATATGTTAAAGATGAATCTCTGCACCTCTCTTCTATCGGTCGAGGGATTACCATTACAATATTGTCTTCTATCGATCCAAGATAAACCGTACAATCACTTGTCTTTTTGTCGGTCCAAGTTAAACCGTTTTACTTTTCTATCGGATAAGGAATCAACCTATCTAGCTTTCTATGGGTACTAGACAAACCTCACTCGGATATAGATTGCGATTCCAACAATGTCGGATCCTTGATCCTAATAACACCGAATCGAATCTTATCCTTTCTTTTCCCTCTCGTGTATGTTTCGTGTATTCACACTCAAATATTGTTGGCCACTAAGTATACATGATACAGCTTGGAAAGTGTTTTAAACAACAAGCTGTACGGTTTTCAAATCTGAATGCGTAGCGGAAGTGTTGTTTAAAGTAAGTTGTTGTAAATACAGCAACTAGAAATGAAGTGTATACTTAAAATTAATCACAAATATTAAAACAGTAAATGCAGAAGGTAACTGAAACGGTAATTAAAGCGGTTCGAGGTAAACCCCTCTACGTCCGCTGGTCCTCCACACATGAGTGAAAATGTTTATTATAAATACTACGTACACAACTACGTATTTATAATCAAACCTAATCAATATATCGTTCACACAAATTGATATAATGATCTTAGCCTTCAACCATTCAGACAGATTGGTTTAAGCTTTTACTTGACTAACTTCTTCACACACAGTTCCGAAGCTTCGTCTCTTCAATGTAAGTCCGTCACACACAGTTCAGGAATAGCAAGGTTTCTCAGTCCACACAGGGCTGATGGGTTTTGTTCAAGGATAGAACAATGTTTGAACAACAGCTTTGACTTTTTGAGCTTTTAGCTGGTGATGTGTTGTTCACTGTTTGAGCACTTGTATATCTCTTCTTTCAGAATAGCAGTATGCTTTGGGAGATATGTTTGCTCAGATGTATATGATGATAACTTTGTTGTTGATTTCGTGCGTCGATTAATAAGTTGCCTGATCTTCAAACTCTGGGGATATATATAGCCTTCTTGAATATATCCGTTGAGATAGATCCGTTGAGCAAAAGTCCGTTCCAACGGGATGATGTGTTTGAATAAAACACGATCCGGATTTTGCGCTTGATTGAAGATCTCTGACGGCTTAATATTTAAATACTTTATCCTTCAGTATTTAAATATATCTTCTTAAACGGGACTTTGACTTTAGCGAATAACAAAGATTCCTTCTTGTCCTGTTTGGATTCTGTATGGAATGATAGCTGTATTGTCGATTCGAGACAACTTCCATACTTAGTCTTATGAGACTCCTTTGCTGTATGATTGATTCACTGTATGCTGGGATTACGAGAAGTCTTACAAGTTGACACCTTTGATCATCTTTTCGATACAGCTGTTTGCTGTATGCTAGATTGGCACATTGTCAAAACATTCTTATCATGATCTTTTGATACAGGGATTGTTATCCCAATAATTTCAATACAGCGATTGTTATCCCAATAATTTCGATACAGGGATTGTTATCCTAACAATTTTCCCCTTTTTGATAATTTGCCAAGTCCTCCCAAGTCTTCCTTTTGAAACCTTTTGATGTTATCCAAACATCCTTGATGATGCCAAAACTTTGACACTTAGCATCTTGAAGGAGGGTAGACTTCTTGGTCTTCTGATCGAATGTACTGGCCTTCAGCAATTAGCCTAATACTGAGAACTGATCGCAGGCAAGTTCAGCTTTTATAAAAAGAGTATTACATCATTAAATTTATGATTGGCTCGCAAGCACAATCTTATAGTATTTTCTAGATACATACAACTGAATCTATGAACTGTTCGCAGACAAGTTCGAACAGCTTATGTATTAAAACAATTTTCAACTTGTATATAGCAAGAATAAATTAAGTGTCTGTAAACATACAAGAACATAGTAGATTACGAGTTGTAATCTTTCAAGACAGGCAAATATTTTATTGATATTGAAATAAAGAGTACAATATTTTGCTGTTTTGAAAATAAAATTACAAAAAAAAAAAATACAACAAGGAATTCAACTCCTGTAATCTGAGTGTCTCCATGGCCTATTGGGGTCATTCTTGGTATTTTTCCACCAGTTCTCATGAGCGTCCCTATCTCGATTCAGATATAAGGCTCGACCTTCTTACGACTTATCGAAGACTATGATACAATCCTCTGGATGGGTAACCAAGTTGCCTTGTCTATGCTTAGACTTCATATGCAGTTGGAGCGGGAGCTTTCCTTCTTCCAATCTCTTCTTATATTCCTCAGCTGCATCTGTTGAATATTGAGGATTCCCTGATAAGAACAACAAAGTATCTTAGCAGTTCATTCCTCCTCCAGTTTTTGATTTCTTCTGCAGTAGGCTGTCGGTTGGCTGGGAGGTTTATTGCTTGCGGCTTTCGAACGAGGTTCTTCCAAGGAAACTTAGGGTCCTGGAATTCTGGACGTTCTCCATGTATTCTAACATTTGGAGATGAAATACGGGCAATATCAGCACTGATGTTGTCTTCAAAAGGAGCTAGCATTTCTTTCTCTTGCTCAAGCCTTGTTCTCCTAGCAGCTTCCCTTGCTTCTTCCCCTTTTTTGGCATCATAAAGGTATGACACCTTCTCATCAAGGCGTTCCAGGATTTGCATAGCAGCATCCTGTTTCGTCTCAAAACTTGTCATTTTCTCAACGAGGGAGGTGAGCACCTACGACATATCTTGAATTTTCTTATCGTGGGCTCGAAGCTGGGAACCGGATTCAATCATAGCTGATGATGTCTTGGCCTCGGACACGCGTATCTTAGATTGTTCTTCTCTCAGGATCTGCTCTTGTCGTTCTTGCAATTGGCTTAGGGCCTGCTTGAAGACTGATGGCAAGATTCTGAAGGCTTCTTCCACTCGGGAAACTTCGTGCCTTAGACCTGTCATCTCTTCAACGGCTGATTGGTGCATCCAATCAAGAGCTTTTTAGACAGAATACAGGACGTTGGCGGCGCCCTGGATGAAAACTGTTTGAAGGCCAAGAGCATGTAATCGCTCTTTCCTTGTGGCAGTCCTAGGAGAATCTGGCTTGGCGAAATCTTCAACTCCATTCAACAGTCTCAAGTTCACATTGGGACGTGAATTGAGTTGGACATCCTCAGGTTTTATACCATCGCCGGATTCCAAAACAGTTGAGGTTTTGGGAGCATCATAGGGTGGCTCGGCGACAGGGGTTGATGATTTCTCTTGTTCGGCAGTGGGTTCTGAAGACAAAAGTACATGGGGGACTGATTCCTCCTGCTGTCTTTCAGCTTCCGCCTGCTCCGGCAGAGGGACTGATTCCTCGTTCGGGATGGCGTTGGGTTCTTCTTCGGCTTAGGTAGCGACAGGCTCGGGTGCCTGTTGGGTAGCCGGTTGTTCCTCGGCGACAGGCTCGGTTGCCTGTTGCGAAACTGATTGTTCCTCCGCGACATGAGGGACTGAATCCTCGTTGTCGGGAACAATATCTTGCTGTTGCGAAGGAGACTGATGAAGACTTGATGTCCCTTCACCATTTTGTTGTTGAAGCTGGGAGAATTCTTTTTCTCTAGCTTCCTCACGACTCATCCTCAGACCTGCCTGAAAGGCATCGTCGGCGTCGTCTGAGTCATGGTCTGATTTTGGACTTTCGGGAGCTTGATCGCCGGATTTAGCTTTTCCTTTCTGACGAGCATCTGCTTTGTCCATCAGGTGGCTCGTGATCAACTCTTTGCAGATTAGGTTGTCCCATTGGATCAGGACTTCAACATCTGGAAGTCCACAAATCGTTCTTCGTTGCTCCAATCGCTCCAGTTGTATAGTGTGCTGTATGGAGCAAGCCTGTAGGCTTTCCATTGTACGAAGCGATCATAAGCTTGATCTATCTGCACAGAGAGCAAAGTCTTATTGATAATAGTGTCTGGCGAGGGACTGCGTACAGCGCTTGGGTCCGCTGTAGGCATGGGTTCCTCTACAAGTGTGGAATCCTGTATCGGAGAGGGATCCCTTATAGGGGTTGGTACCCTGATGGGAGATGGATCCTTAACGGGTGTGGAATCCCGCATAGGAGCAGTAGCTTTTGGCTCTAAAGTGGCAGCTGACTCGCCAGAGTCTTGAAAGTTGGCAGATGTCTGAGCATCCGTCATAGCCTCCAAAGGCTCGGGATCTACTGTCGCGACAGTAGCAGTCATCTCTTCCGCAGGGGTTGCGCCCTGGGGGATCGATACAGTGGGTTCGGCCGTTGAAGGAGCATCCTCTGTAGCCTTAACTTTTGAAAGTCTCCTTAGCTTCCTTTTCATCTTCTCAATGGGAGTTTTGCTGTGAGATCTTTTCCTTTTCTTTGAAGTCTCCTCGCTCTGGGACTTCGAAGACATGTCCCTCGGATCGGCAGAAAGGGGCAATTTTCGGACGAAAGGTCTGTTTGCAATCAGGGGTCCTTTCTTGAAAACGGTGGGTCTGATGCTTCCCATATAAATCCGAGAAGTGATCTTCTTTGCTCTATCGTCTTGCGGAACATCGCATTTCGTCAAAATGTAATTTAAGAGCAAACCAAAGGATTTCTTCTGCGAGGTAGGCTTAGAAACTTCTTCCTGCAACCGTTTGAGGATGATTTGACACCAGTTGACCTTCTCACAGGTCATTATTGCAACCATCATCCTAAATCTGAGATTGGTGCACATCTAGAAAGCACTTATTCTATTCTCAGTAACACGATAACAGAAATCGTGTAAATAGACAAAAGGTAAACAAAAGAGTTTCTTATGGCAAGAGGTGTGAACCGTTTCAACCGATGCTGAACCGGTGAACAACCCATAGTATTCGGTCAAGAGTTCTTGGGACCCAAAGGTCTCAAGATCTTCCATTGTCAGCTCGTCAGCAGGAAGCCTGTAGATATTCTGAAGTAGCTCTTGTTCAACACGGATCTCGACTCCGCGAATGACAACGGTGATGTGAGGAACATTTCCTCCCTGAGCAAACGAGAAGAAACAAACAGCGTCATTGAGGTAAAATTCTTCAACCGGGTGAACATCAAAATGTTCAGTGGTGTGACTTCCAAGGCGATAAAGGCCTTGCTGACGTATCCTCGTAATGACGTATTCCATCGATTCAACGTCATCACCTTTGGAACGAACACGTTCAAGCACGACAGATCTGGAAAAGATCCGCCCGTCGATGATGTTGGAGGATTTCTTGAGAGAGATGGAAGAGGTCTGAGAAGATGCCATTGATGATTCTCGAAGAAAAGTTAAACAAAGGATTCAAAGAGAATGCAGTAAACAAAAAAAAGGTTTGTAGGCTGTATGCTCAAGAACTCTTACAATATGCAGAAAGCGTAAAGAGTCTCAAATGGCATTTACAGTCCTTTTATAGTGGGCGGCGAAGAATGGTTTTCAGAGAATGAATGGTCAGATTTAAGGGATGGGAACCGTTGTTTGAAATGAACGACCACGATGGACTGAGTGTAACCGGTACAATTTATCCATAAAATAAGAGCGGGTAGCAATTGCACTTGTGCTATCGCACATAATCGGCATTTCTTTGGCTTCAATTCCATAGTCTGATAGCTGTTGTTGCATCCAAAGGATTTGCATACAGCAACTACCAGCAACATAGTATTCTGATTCAGCTGTTGAGAGCGAGTTTGCCAATTGTTTCTTGCTAAACCAAGACACAAGTCTAGGTACAAGAAAGTGACAAGTTCCACTTGTACTCTTCCTATCTAGCTTGCAACCTCCGATATCCGAGTCGCTGTAGTCAACTAAATCGAATCCGCCTTCTTTAGGATACCACAGTCCTACATCGACTGTTCCTTTGACGTATTTCAAGATTCGTTTGGCTGTTGCGAAGTGTGATTCTTTAGGTGATACTTGATATCACACACACACTCCTACAGCAAACTGGATATCGGACCTGCTAGCTGCTAGGTACAGAAGTGATCCAATAAGCTTCCTATAGAGTGATTGATCAACCGAATTTCTAGCTTCATCAGTACTAATTTGCACGGAAGTGCTCATGGGGGTTGACGATGATTTGGAAGCATTCATTACAAACTTGATAAGAAGCTCCTTGCTGTATTTTTCCTAGTTGATGAATATCCCCGTAGGCAACTGCTTTACCTGCAACCCTAGGAAATAACTAAGTTTTCCCATCATACTCAATTCAAATTTACTTTGCATGAGATGAGAGAACCTTTGGCACAAAGCAAGATTAGTTGAACCAAATATTATATCGTCTACATATATTTGAACCATTAAAAGGTCATCACCTTCCTGTATTTTAAATAAGGTCTTGTCCACAGCACCTTTCTCGAATCCATTATTGGTTAGATACTGGGACAGAGTCTCATACCATGCTCTAGGGGCTTGCTTAAGTCCATACAGTGCTTTCCTTAGCCTGTATACTAGGTCTTCGCCTTCTGTATTGACAAACCCTGGTGGTTGTTCAACATATAATTCTTCAGCAAGGGCTCCATTCAGGAATGCACTTTTGACGTCCATTTGGTATACAATGAAGCTCTTATGGGTGGCAAAGGATAAAATATCCTAATGCCTTCTAGTCTGGCTACAGGGGCAAATATCTCATCGTATTCTATGCCTTCTTCCTGTCTATAGCCTTGAGCGACTAGTCAGGATTTATTCCTGATAATGAGTCCACTTCGATCCTTCTTGTTTCTAAATACCCATTTGGTTCCAATTGCGGATTGATGAGTAGGTCTGGGTACAAGATACCATACATTGTTTCTTTCGAAACCGTTAACCTCTTCTTCCATAGAAGTAATCCAATGAGAGTTGTTGAGAGCTTCTTTGGTAGAAACAGGTTTGGATTGGGCTAAGAATACATCAATAGTGCACATATTAAGTCTTCTAAGCTCGGATAGAGATTTCCATTCAGGAAATGGAGATATCTCTGACTCGGGGTCTTCTAGCGCACATAGTACATTTCCTTATGTACTCTGTATTCTTCTCCGGGGAGAAACACCACCATCAATGTTTCCTATGATCAACTCTTGTGGGTGACCTCTCAACCATCTTCTGTCGGGTTCTAGTTCGGGCCCGCACTGTATCTTGAGTTGCTATAGTTTCGGCTTCAGCTTGTACAGCATCGGCTTCATCTACGTTGGTTCTTACAGCTGCGGGGTTGATTTCTAGGTCAACGACAGGTTCTAATGGAGTTGGTGGATCTATGATGGAAAGTTGTTGGATGTTCTGAGAAATGTCTTCTACTCCTGTAGGATCATGGTGAGGTTCATCGAACACTACATGAACTGATTCCTCAATTGTTAGCTTCCTTTTATTAAAGATCCCGTAAGATTTGCTAACAGAGGAATATCCAACAAATATCCCTTCATCCGATTTCTCATCGAAGGTTCTAAGTTGATCCTTACCATTGTTCAAAATGTAACACATGCATCCAAATATGTGAAAGTACGAAACTAATAGAGTTTTGTTGTTCCATATCTCGTATGCTGTTTTGTTGTGATGTTTGTTGATGATACAACGGTTTTGTGTATAGCACGTTGTATTGGTGGGTTCGCCCCAGAAACGCTGTGGCAACTTGCTTGCGGTAATCATTGTCCTTGTTGCTTCCTTTAGCGTCCTGTCCTTTCGCTCAGCAACACCATTTTGTTGAGGTGTACGGGCAGTTGAGTATTCGTGTTGTATCCCATTTTCCGAACAGTAATGCTCTATAAAGCGATTTGTGAATTCTGTACCGCTGTCGGAACGAATGGACACGATACTCGACCCTTTTTCATTCTGAAGCTTTCTCAGGTGCTCGGGCAGCTTTGATGTTTTTTCCTTCTTCTTGCTTAGGAAAATTGTCCAAGCGTACCTGGAATAATCATCAACAATAACAAGACAATATTTCTTACCTCCCAAACTTATCGGGTCTACAAGACCATATAGATCCATGTGTAGCATTTCCAAAATTTTGTGGGTGGAAAGGTAGGATTTGCTCTTCAGGGTGGACTTGATTTGCTTGCCTTTCTGACAGGGTCCACATACGCTGTCTTTCTAGAATGACACATTAGGCAATCCTCTAACCATTCCCTGTCTGGAGAGTTTGTTGATAGTTTTGAAGTTGATGTGTGGCATCCTCTTGTGCCATAACCAGCTTAGATCTGCAGTGCCTTTGGCAACAAAACAAGGAATTGTGGAGCTCGTAGGCATCCAGTCAGCAATATACATATTACCTGATCTGCTTCCTGTGAGCACAACTTCTTTGGTCAGGATGTTCTTCACTCTACAGTGATCTATATAGAACTTTACCGAGAACCGTTTGTCATAGAACTGGCTGATACTAAGTAGATTATACTGTAAGCCTTCAATATAAGCTACATCGGCGACTTTGAATTTTCCTACAAGCAGGTTTTCTTTCCCTCTTGTTCTTCCTTTAGATTTATCACCGAAGCGCTCTTTTGGACCGCGACCTACTACAAAATCTGACAGCTTGCTTTTATCTCCTGTCATATGCCGGGAACATCCGCTGTCGAAACACCAAATGTCTTCCTCCAGGATGTCCTGTATGCAAATAAATTAAGTATATTTAGGTCCCCTTTGTTTGTTGGGTCCATAGATGTTAGTGCCTTTAGGTACCCAGATTTTCCTGACAGCAATAAGTTTACTGTAGGATGGTTTAGGTCCATAGTTGCGTTTTCTACGTGGGGCATGTACGTAGTTTCTATAACCATGATAATTATTATGCATGTAAAAGTCAGGGTTATTATAAGTCCAGTACAAATGCCGTCTTGGAGGAGGAGCCATTTTCTTCGGCCTAATAGCTTGCCTTCTGGGTCTCCAGTTGGATTCCCAACGCTGTTGTTGATACTGTGCGGAAACTTGCTGTCGTGGGAAATGACGGGGCTCCTGTATCCAATACATAGGCGTGTTGTACTGAAAGTACTGCCGTGCGGGCCTTTGATATTTAGATACAGCCTTCTTTCTGAACGGCTGTTGGCGCTGTTGATATGCTCGGGGAGCATTCTGTTGGGTGCGCCTTACAGGGCTGAATGGCTGGTGATTCCGCTGTCTGGAATATGACTGAGGTGGCGGAATGGCAGATTTTGCTATTCGCGGTGCAACGGATTCCTTCACAGGACTAGGAACTTCTTCCGATACAGGAATGGGTTCCACACCCCTGACGAACACAGTACTAGTTTTCCCTTTGTTGGAAAATGAGTTGTATCCTAAGCCATTTTTATCATGAGCATGTTGCCCAGTGCTTAGAATTTCTTCCATTCTTTTAGATGATTTCTCGAAAGATTTCAGAATGGTCTCAAGTTCTTCTTGTCGTTTTTCGAGAGTTTTTACTTTGGCTTGAAGTAGAACAAAATCATTTGTATTGCTCTCACTATGAGATTTAGTCTCACTTAGTTCATGAGCAAGTTGATGATTGCTCTCCATGAGTTTTTCATGATCGACTTTGCTGTTTTCACAATCAATAGACATATTTTCGTAATTTATTTTTAGCAAATCGTTTTCTTCTTTCAGCTCTAAGCTAGAAATTTGGAGCTGTATATTTTCATTTTTCAAAGTCTTATGGGCCTTTTGAATGTTCTTAAACTCATTCATCATGTTTTTAAAAGTATGAGATGCATTGGTAGGAATAGCCGAGGCTGAGCTTACCTCATCATCGCTATCTTCATCTTCCGGAATGTCCTTGGCCATAAAGAACATATAGGCTTTATCTTCGAAATCATCATCAGATGAATCACTATTAGTGACTACCTGAAGACATTCTTCGTATTTTGATGGAGCGGGGGAGGCTTCTGATTCACCAATCAGGGCCTTGAGCTTGTTTTTCCAAGCACGTCTTCTTTCATCCTTTTCTTGTTGCTCGGCTTCTGGCAACCTTTGAACTTTAGGATGAGGACATTTGTTTGTGTAATGTCCTAGTTTTCTGCAATTATAACACAGGTTAGCATCACCAGAGGAAGTTTCGGTACTTACCTTATGTACAGGCTTGGGTCTGTATGGATTTTTTCCCGACTGCTTGATAAACTTCTTGAACTTATGCATGAGGAGTGCCATTTCGTCTTGCGACAGGATGCTGTTGTCTCTGTCAGCATTCTTATGAGTGGGCTTTGATGAGCTCGGCATGCTGTGTCTTCGGTTGGATACAACGGCTAAGGCTGTAGTCCTGGCGGGAGATTCTTCAGCTTTCTCTCTCCTGTCTATATCGTACTCAAATGCTTTGATGTCAGAAAAGAGATCAAAAGTAGATATTTCACTAAGATTGCAAGACACACGCATAGCTGTGGTCTTAATGTCCCATCGGGCAGGGAGAGATCTGAAAATTTTTAGGTTTTTCTCCCTTTGGGTATAAATTTTGCCTAATGCTTCAAGTTCACCAACAATGCCAGTGAATCTGAGGTCAAGTTCCTCAAGTGTTTCAGTTGGTTTCATTTCAAAAGATTCAAATTGCTGAGTTAATTTTGAAATCTTGTTTTCTTTTGAGAGCTCAGTTCCCTCACAAATTAACTTGAGTTTATCACAGATATCCTTGGCTGATTTGTAGCTCTTTACATTAGAGAACGTGCCTTTGTCAAGAGTGAAAAATAGCGCATTCTTCGCGACATTGTCAAGGTTGGCGCACTTTCTTTCGTCAGAAGTCCATTATTCGCGCTCTTTCTCGAGCATTTCTGCATGATCCTGGCCTTAAATTCTTGGGGCCGGATTTATCTTCATAATCTTTAATGGGGCCATCCTGTATAACAAAAAGCATCTCTTCGTGCATTGCTGCAAGATGAGCCTCCATCCTAATACTCCAATCATCAAATTCGTTAATAGAAAATATAGGAACTTTATTGATCAATGATGAATCCATATGAGAATAAGAAAGAAAAAGACTGTTTTTCAAAAATAAGTCATTTAAGGATCTGATTCAATAAAAAATACGACTGATTCTTTTTAGAATCAACCGCTCCGATACCACTTGTTGGCCACTAAGTATACAGGATACAGCTTGGAAAGTATTTTAAACAACAAGCTGTACGGTTTTCAAATCTGAGTGCGTAGTGGAAGTCTTGTTTAAAGGAAGTTGCTGTAAATACATCAACTAGAAATGAAGTGTATACTTAAAATTAATCACAGATATTAAAACAGTAAATGCAGAAGGTAACTGACACGGTAATTAAAGTAGTTCGAGGTAAACCCCTCTACGTCCACTGGTCCTCCACACGGGAGTGAAAATATTTATTATAAATACTACGTACACAACTACGTATTTATAATCAAACCTAATCAATATATCGTTCACACAGATTGATATAATGATCTTAGCCTTCAACCGTTCACACAGATTGGTTTAAGCTTTCACTTGACTAACTTCTTCACACACAATTCCGAAGCTTCATCTCTTCAATGTAAGTCCGTCACACACAATTCAGGAATAGCAAGGTTTCTCAGTCCACACAGGGCTGATGGGTTTTGTTCAAGGATAGAACAATGTTTGAACAACAGCTTTGACTTTTTGAGCTTTTAGCTGATGATGTGTTGTTCACTGTTTGAGCACTTGTATATCTCTTCTTTCAGAATAGCAGTATGCTTTGGGAGATATGTTTGCTCAGATGTATATGATGATAACTTTGTTGTTGATTTCGTGCATCGATTAATAAGTTGCTTGATCTTCAAACTCTGGGGATATATATAGCCTTCATGAATATATCCGTTGAGATAGATCCGTTGAGAAAAAGTCCATTCCAACGGGATGATGTGTTTGAATAAAACACGATCCGGATTTTGCGCTTGATTGAAGATCTCTGACGGCTTAATATTTAAATACTTTATCCTTCAGTATTTAAATATATCTTCTTAAACGGGACTTTGACTTTAGCGAATAACAAAGATTCCTTCTTGTCCTGTTTGGATTTTGTATGGAATGATAGTTGTATTGTCGATTCGAGACAGCTTCCATACTTAGTCTTATGAGACTCCTTTGCTGTATGATTGATTCAATGTATGCTGGGACTACGAGAAGTCTTCGATACAGGTTGACACCTTTGATCAGCTTTTCGATACAGTTGTTTGCTGTATGCTGGATTGGCACATTGTCAAAACATTCTTATCATGATCTTTCGATACAGGGATTGTTATCCCGACAATTTCGATACGGGGATTTTTATCCCAACAATTTCGATACAGGGATTATTATCCCAACACTTATCAATATAATCTCAAATACAACAACAAGATTGTTTACAATGATTTCATAAGTACAGAAGATTTGCTCAAGGTTGTTGTGTAGTTTGATACCAAATGGTTTGGTATTTATAGCCATTTTCCTCCAACTAGCCGTTAGCTCCATTTGATGCTTTAGTGTGCGCTAGCCTTCCTGCGTAGTGTACGTTATTGCTAATTACGTACGTTACGGACGTTATCATGTCTGGGTTACGTACGTTATTCTCCTTCGATAGCGTGCGTTATTCTTGCAACTTAGCGTGCGTTAAGCATGTTATATGCAGTCGACTTTTCTGACTCGTTTGATCAGGTAGCTTTATATTACGTACGTTATTCATGCTTCATAGCGTACGCTATGCTTGCTATTTCCAGCTTTTTGCGTCTTCGGCTTCTTTGTTGTTTTGTTTCGCTTCTTTGTTGTTGTTTTTGTTTAACAACTTAATCATCAAAACTCGATAATGAATATTTAGAATAAAATATTCCAACAATCTCCCCATTTTTGATGATTACAAAACAACACCTTGAATGGGATAAAACCTGCAATATATATATATATATATATATATACACGAATAAAGTTTTTGGCTTTGTTCGTTTCGTTAGTCTCCCATCTTTCTTTTTCTTCTTTTCAACTTCTTCTCATTTTTTTCAACTCCTTTTCTTTTTCATCTTTTTCGACTTTTCTCCTCCTTTCATCATTCATATATATTTTTATTCTTCTCGTCATTCTTCATATTTCTCCCCTTATATCATTCTTCTTTTATTCCATTCTTCTCTTCCTTTTTGTTATCACCAAAAAGTGTATAAACAATACTAATTTATGATAAAATATGTTATGATAAAATATGCATAAAAAGGATAAACTCCCCCTGACAAAAATCTCCCTTTAAAAATATAAACTCCTCCTGAGTAAAATATTTATTGATGAAAATTAAATTTTGGGGATCCAACCGAAAGTCGGTCGTTTTTCATTAATATGGACGATGTTCGGAATAGTGGTTCCTTTAGGAATCCAAATCTTTTTAATTTTAATCATCCGACGTTGGCTTTTACAATTTGAAATATGATGCCCAATTTTTAAGCATTTATTGCAATGGGTATTTTGAAATTTAAGGATTCGTTTTTGAAATTAAATTTGAATCCTAACTGAAATTAGATTTGAAGTATGTGCCAAACAATTATACATTTTGTGCAACTTTCGTAACATTTCGCACAGTCTCACGAAAAAATGTCTTCGCACAGAAGTCGATGAAGAATGGGAAAATTTGATGAATCAGCGCAAAGGTGACCAAGATGCCATGATCGACGCCCTCACTCAAGTCTTTAATGGTCAGCGCTTGTCTGGTGATGGAAACCCACCACCCACTGAAGAATGCAATAACACATGGGCTGATCATACCCATTTTGCTACTCATGAAGGCTCATATAGTTATCCTGGCCAGCCCATTGAGGATTCAAATCCCGCCACCCACTCAATAACAAGGTATACTATATATATATATATATATATATATATATATATATATATATACATATAGAAAACTAACTATAGATAGAGCTGAACTAACAACAACTAGGCACATTATTCCTTATGTTTTCAAAAAGTTGCATCCTGCCACTTCTCTCGCCATGTCCTTGTGACTAAAACATACGAGTTAATCTGCAACTTTATGTGAACACGGGGGATAATGTGCCTAATTAAACGGCTCATTTTCTTAAATTAAGCAGTGGGGCATCGTTTGATCATGACTATATATGTTCGTTAATCATTTCACATTCCTCGGACATGTATAGACTGTATAGTGGAATGCATAATAAAAAGGGGATTTTCAAAACGTCTGTTGACGTTAAGAAAAGCAGTTGTGAACTTGTAGGAGGGATAATTTAATATATATATATATATATATATATATATATACCCTCATATCTATAATCTGATAATAGCTTTTTTTTTTTTTTTTTTTAGTATTTGCAATCACATATTCCTATTGATTTGATTATGAAATGAAACGGAAATAATGCAGCCATCATAAACAAAAAAAAAAAGGAGGAGGAGAAAGAAAATATAAAGGCGCCCGTCAACGTTCAAATGGCAAATGGGTAGCTGAGATTCGCAATCCGCTAACGAAAGCTCGAACATGGCTAGGAAGCTTCGAAACAGGCGAGGCTGCAGCCTTAGCATACGATGAGGCCGCCTTCGAAATCCATGGCACCAAGGCCAAGCTCAATTTCCCAGACCGATTTCAGAGTGGCTCTGTTCAGAATCCGAATCCAGTACCACAACTAGAGCCCACTCAAGAACCAGGTATTTATATATGAAATTTCTGTATCTAATTAATCATATGACTTTCGTTCCAAAAAAAAAAAAAAAATTAATCATATGACTATTGTGTGTGTGTGTGGCGCGCACGTGTTTGTTAATTTTTAAGATCAAAATATTTATTTGTATGATAATTTTTTTTGCCCTTAAAAGAAATGGTTATGTTATCTAACTTATCTTGTTAACACACACCCCTTTTATTATGAACACATTCCTCAACCACTTTTGCTATATATTTTTTATTTATATTTATAAATATATCTTATTATTATTTTTTTATTTTAAGAATAAAATAAAAAATAGTAAAATAGATTATGGGTGTGTTTTTAACAAAAAAAATGTGCGCTAATAATACAAATCAAAAGAAATGGGTAACCATGAATGTGCTCAGGCACAATCAGGGTTGAGCACAAATGGATCGGACCCTATTCGGACCCAGATTAGATTCAGACCGGCTTCGGACCAGGCCTGTTAATTAGGTTCCGATTTCGGGTCTGTATTTTTTCAAAGTTCGTGTTCTGGATCGGACTGGGTCAAAATCCAGAAAATTCCGATCCAGTCTGGAACAGCCCGGTAAAAATCAAAATGCATAAAAAAATATTTTTTAATTCAGTTTACCCAAGATGGTGATGAAATAATGATGATTGATGAGGCTCGATTATGATTGCACATGATTCCAATTAAGTGTGTTTATCCTAAAATATTGTTGAACTTGGGAGTTTATGGATCGAATGAAGATATTAAGATTGCTAATTGCACTTTATGGGATTTTTTTAATTAAGTCAAAGAGTCAACATAACTAGAATAGGTCCAGTCTGGACCGACCCAGTTTTACTGGGTCCGATCTGATTGAACACATTCCAAACAGGTCCGGACTTCGGATCGATAAAGTCCAACCCACTATCTTCTGATCCATTCGGAACCGGATTGATCCGAGCCGGGTCAGCCCTGGTGCTCAGTCCTAGGCACGGTCGTGTGCCTCTTTCCTCTGTTTTTTTGCAGCCGCATCACATGCATCTCTTCTACCTTTCTCCTCTATTGAATTTTTCTTTTTAGATTTTTTAGGATAAATTGCAGATTTGGTCCCAAGAGATTGAGTTCAAAATAATTTTGGTCCCAAGGTTTCAAAATAGTCTTTTTTTTAGCAGTTTTAGTCCCAATCATTAGTCAAACGGATGGAAACCGTTATTTGACCAAAAAAATTGGGACCAAATTTGCAAAATAAAAGAAAATAATACTAAAATTTAATTAATTATATATGTAATCAACATGAATTGATAAATTATAAATTAATTGTAAAATTATATACATAATTTAAATAAAACTAAAAAAAATATTTTTGTAAACTTAATAATAATTTATGTAAATTTTTATAAAATTAAAAAAAACTATACACTCCCTCTATTTTTTAATAGATGTCATTCTGGAGTTTTTAGGACAAATTATGGACATATTTTTATTCCCAAATTAACCTTAATTAATATTATTTAAATATTCTTAACAATAATGTCTATTGGTTGAAAAATTATACACACAACACTTTTGTAGGAAATTTGAATTTTGAATTTACCATATTAAGGGTAAATATGAGATAAAGGGTGAGAAAATCCCAAAACGACATCTATTATAGAAATATTTCAAAAAACAAAAACGACATCTATATAAAAATAGAGGGAGTATATACGACCCGCATATAATTTAAAAAAATAAATAATCTTTTCAAATTCAATAATATATGTCTAATGTATAATTTTAAAAAAAAAAGATATATATATATATATAATATGATATGAATATAATTAATTCAAAATTTCTCATAAATTTTAAAACTTTATTTGTAATGCATGATACACATGAGACTCACTCTGAATTCATTTAAACCACATAATAATATAATAAACTTATTTTATAAAACATTAACAAAATTACCTAAGTAATATAGATATAAAAAACCATAAACTAAAGATAATAAGAACAGAAAATGAATAAATTTATGAAATTTTCATAAATTAATTATAAAGTTGTTCTTATTAAGTTATAAATTAATATATGTAAAATTTGAAAATAACACTAAAAATGAACAAATTAATTTTTTTGGGACCAAATCTGCAATTCTTTGGGACCAGATCTGCAACTAACGGATTGTGTAACTCACTTCCGTTAAAAATAGATGAAAAATCTTATGGGACCAAATTTGTCGAAAATGGGACCATTTTGCAATCAGCCCATTCTCTTGGGACCAAAAGTGCAATTTACTCTTTTTTTTATAAAAGACATAAAAAGAATAAAAATTTAGAAATTGTTTAATTGAAAATTATAAAAAATGAAAAAGCCTATTACAACAACAACAACAACAACAAAGCTTTAGTCTTAAAAAAACTTGGGGTCGGCTAACATGAACCGTCATAAGACCGGTGAAAATCAAGTTGTGTTAGCAACATAAATTCTATTCCTCCACTCTGCCATATCCATTGTCATATTCCTCAATCTCTAATAACCTCATATCACTCTCAATCACCCTCCTCTAAGTTTGCTTAGATCTTTCTTTACCCATCTTCATTTCATCTATATACCACCCCAAGCCGTCTAACTGTCGCATCTTATATGGCCAAACCACCTTAGTTGATTTCCCCTCATCTTATTCTCAATAGGTGTAACCCCTACTTTCGTCCTAATTATTTCATTCCTCAACCGATCGTATGGTCACACGTCTATCGCAACATACGCATCTCCGCGGCAGATATAATATGAACGTGGTGTTATATTGTTGCCCAACATTCTGTACCATATAACGTTGCAGGTCTAATTGTTTTTCTTTCAATCTATTAGGCATGCCGGGATTGCAAAGAAAGCCCGTAGCACTCTTCCACTTCAACCAATCATATTTAATCTTATGAGCAACATCTCCACCCGAAAAATGAAAAGCCTATTAAAACTAAAAAAAAAAAAAAAAGGAGTACTTCAAAAAAACTTGGAAGGAATTGAAAAAACTATAAACTTGTAAAGAGTTATATTCAAAATGTAAAACATATTTCTAGAAAAATCTGTTAAAAATAATAAAAAAAGATATATTTGACAGAAACTTGGAATAAGTATAAATAAAAATTTAAAAATAAAACTAATTAATTTTTATATTTTTAGACGTCACTACTCTTCTTACTCATTATGAACCATTTTCTGTATTTCCATCTCTAATTAAACACACAACTCTCAGTTTTTTTTCACTCAATTAAGTAAGACAACGTAGGCAACAATGAAGAATTTGTGGCATATCCTTTAATTAAAGAAGGAGAATAGACCCACCATTTCATCCCATGAAATAATTTCCTTAATGAAAGCCGTACCTGCTAATGGAGATGAATATCCCATCATGGCCGTCGGAGATTTGTCGGCGGTTGGGGCGGCCCCGTCGATCTGCTGGCAGGAGGCTCTTCTCTAAATCCACATGAACGAGGTATATATATATATATATATATATATATATATATATGCGATACGAGCTTTTGCATTTTCCCACCAAATTTTAAAAATACAAGAGGCAACATTTTTATATGATCATACATATTATATATTTTAAATAATATATTATAATTTGAAATTACAAGCGCATGACAGGTAAACGGACAACAAACTGCGCTACCACCCCCCCCCCCACCCAAAAAAAAAGAATATCGAACGGTGGCGGCTTCGACACTCGAAAAAAATGGTGGCCGGCGGAGATTTGTCGGCGGTTGGGGCGGCCCGCTAATCTGGCGGGGACGTCTGCCGTGAAAAATAAAAATTAAAAATAAAGAAAATAGCGGCCATTTGTTGGAACGGACGAGACTTTCCGTAGAAACAAAAAAAAAAAGAAGAAAAACAAGTTGGTCGACCGTCGAGGTCTACCAGAGCCGGCGACGGACCTCCAAAAAGCAGGTCGGTGTGTTTGCGGTCGGGACGCCTGCCGATTAAAAAAACCCGACCACCAATGGCGGGCCAATAGAAGATGATTGGAGATGTACATTTAGTGTTGCCACCGGGCCGTGAACTGCCAGTTCCGGGCCCGAAGCGGCCCGTGTATTCTGTAGAAGGGACGGTTCCCGGGCCCAAAATCGGTGGTTCAGGGCCGGGCCGAAAACCATAGGTACCCGGGCTGAACCGGCGTTTCTTTTTTTTTATATATTTTTTATGTAATTTATAATAATTTGTAATATTGTTTATATCTTCTTTTTTCTAAATTAAATGATTTGTGTCGAAATTTCAATTTTTTAATTTACAAGTGCTGAAATTTTGAAGTTACTTAAGTTAGTTTAATAAAAATATAATAACTTATTAAATAATTTAGAAATTTAGAAATTCTTTATGTTGTGTTTTTATGTAATTTATACTAACTTGTAATATTTTTTATGACTTTTTTTTTAAATTAATTACTTGTGTTGAAAATTTGAAATATTGAAAATTTAAAATGCAATAAAGTAAAAATAGTTCTAAAACATTTACAATCAAAATAATGCATAAAAATTGATATCTTCATTGATTTCTATGATTCTATCTATATACAAAAGAAATGTTACAATGATACAATCTTTAAAATTGAACAAGTAAACTAATTAATACTAACTAATTCACTATATAAAAGAAATGTTACAATGATACAATCTTTAAAATTGAATAAGTAAACTAACTAAACTAAACTAATAAAAAAAATATTACAATGATACAATCTTTTTTTACAAGGGGAAAAAAAATGAATAAATAAAGGGCTTGAACTCAATTTTAATATTTAATCCATCTCAAGTTCAACTAGCTTGAAAGTTTTTTTTTTTAAATAAAAATTTGTAATGTTTTTTTTAAACAAAAAATTAAAATGTTTTTTTTGTTGAAATAAATTTTTTTATAATTTTTATAAAATGCTAGTTGGGACGAAGGGAGTACAAATATTAAAACTAAGTGCCCTACGTATCTTCATTGAATAATGAAGAATCAAAGCCCACGTGGTTCTCTTACCTTAACTTACCTAATCGTAGATCTTTCGGACTCGGTGTATGAATCATTTGGGCTCTCGTCGACTTGATCCCATTGATTCTCTTGAGCTCGCAACTCGGCTTTGGACCAATCATCAAGCAAAATGGTGGCCTCCATGTTTCCAGGATCCATGTGTTGATGCGATAATCGGTATACGTGCTATTGTGCGGAAGCGTATTTAAAGGTGCGGAAAATAAATCGACACATGATTTATTGGGGTTCGGCCAAACGTGCCTATGTCCTCTCTCGGTATCTTTTTCCATATGTTAAAGATGAACCTATGAACCTCTCTTCTATCGGTCGAGGGATTACCATTACAATATTATCTTCTATCGATCCAAGATAAACCGTACAATCACTTGTCTTTTTGTCGGTCCAAGTTAAACCGTTTTACTTTTCTATCGGATAAGGAATCAACCTATCTAGCTTTCTATGGGTACTAGACAAACCTCACTCGGATATAGATTGCGATTCCAACAATGTCGGATCCTTGATCCTAATAACATCGAATCGAATCTTATCCTTTCTTTTCCCTCTCGTGTATGTTTCGTGTATTCACACTCAAATATTGTTGGCCACTAAGTATACATGATACAGCTTGGAAAGTGTTTTAAACAACATGATGGGAGATGTACATTGGTCTTTTCAAGTGCGGAGTACGATCAAAAAATATCGTTGTTATATATATATATATATATATATATATATATGTGATAAAAGGTCGACACGGGCTCTGCCTGTTGCTGCGATGATTCATGATAACTCGACGGATCGCACGGCCTTTGTGCCGGCGACGCATCATTCAAATTTCTGCCCTATCAACTTTCGATGGTAGGATAGTGGCCTACTATGGTGGTGACGGGTGACGGAGAATTAGGGTTCGATTCCGGAGAGGGAGCCTGAGAAACGGCTACCACATCCAAGGAAGGCAGCAGGCGCGCAAATTACCCAATCCTGACACGGGGAGGTAGTGACAATAAATAACAATACCGGGCTCATCGATATATATATATATATATATATATATATATACTAGAGATAACCCATGTCAAAATGGCACGGTGCCAGTGATATAATTAAATTAAAATTATTAATTTATCGGATAACTTGTTAGAAAAAAAATTGTTGGTTACCAAAAATCCATTAGTGGTCGATGGGTCTGTCCTAAAAAAATAAAAAATAAATTAAGGACCGACTATCGAAGGTGAAAAAAAAAAGTTGGGCGGCTGCGGCAGTGACCCGCCGGAAAGAAGGCCGGGAGCCAGGCACTAAATTAATTATTAGTGTGTGTTTTGTGTTGGAAATATTAGATAAAATGGAGGAAATGGGATGTTTTGAGCAGCCCATTTGAGAGGAAATTTTGAATTGGCACGACTACGAGTTAAAGTCGGGACTTAGTTGGAATACGTGGTACTCTGTACGAGGTTTCCAAAACATGTAAGAACACTCAAAATGATTGAGATATGAATGAGATATAATGTTCCAAAGTGAACCCTTTAGAAATGGGTTTGGGATGCTATCCCACATTGAAAAAAGAAGGGAGAAATTGTGAGTATATAAGGAGATGTGGACAAAGGCATGTTCAAAAAGTGAGACATGTGTGGATGTGTGACTAGGTGCCCCTCGCGCGCGCCGTCGCCGCGTCCGTCCGGCCGGCCGGCCGGCTCGGCTCGGGTCGGTCTCGGTTGAAGGGCGATTTGGGCGAAATGTCTCGGCGTCTCGAAGTTATCTTTTTACTGCAATTTTATTTTACTGAAAATACCTCCAGATACCAATTTCGATCGGTTTAGAGTTCCTCCAGATACCAATTTCGGTCGGTATAGAGTTCCTCCAGCACACAACCTCCTCCCGCCTTCACCTATAAATACCCGGCTTGAGGGGCTCGTTTTTACACACCAAAAATGTACGAAAATTCCAAAGCCTCACAGTCAGATAATTTTCTTCTTCGTTTTTTTTCTTCTTCGGTCGGTGATAGTAGACAGATTTTGTTCTAGTTCGTTGAAGGTGCAGCAGATCACAGATTCGTTACATCGAGCTGTTGTTTTATCCTCGGAGGCAGATGTCATACACCATGGTGAGGACGAATTTGCCTTAAGGAGACAGATCATCTGGACTCAACAGTGAATCTTCCGTTTTACATACGTGATCGGCGAATTTCGTTTTGCTAACAAATTTTCTGAAGGGCTTATATATTATATATATTCGATATATATATATATATATATATATATATATATATATATATATTCTGTTATTTTTCAAGTAATCATTTTCAAAATTAATTAACAATTTTAAAGCAAATTCTTTTGTTTACTTGATTAAAACAGATCTACTTTCGAAAAGTTAAGCAATATGGATTCTCAAAACCAAACACTGTCTACGGACGTTTCTGGAGGTGCGCCTCAGAAAATTGGCTCGGGTTCAGCAACTGGAGGTGCGCCTCTGATAATTGGATCGGGTACAGCTTCGATTCCGATTATTAATTCGGTTTCGGTTCCGGTCAACCATGCGGACAAACCAGAGAAATTCAACGGGCAGAATTTCAAGAGATGGCAGCAGAAGATGATGTTCTATCTGACCACTCTAGGCTTGTCTCCATTCCTCAAGGAGGATGCGCCAAAATATGACGAAGACAGTGACCAACAAACTCTGATGGCCATTGACGCTTGGAAAACTTCCGACTATCTGTGTCGGAACTATGTGATGAATGACCTTCTCGATTCTTTGTACAACGTGTACAGTAGTGCTAAATCAGCTAAGGCGTTATGGGACTCACTAGACCATTAGTACAAGATCGAGGACGCCGGTGCCAAGAAGTGGATTGTTGGACGGTTTCTCGATTACAAAATGATCGACTCCAAGACAGTAGTGAGTCAGGTACAAGAGCTACAAGTGATCATTCACGAAATCCATGCTGAAGGAATGATCATTAGCGAATCCTTCCAAGTGGCTGCGGTGATCGAAAAACTGCCCTCGACTTGGAAAGATTCCAAGAATTATCTCAAGCACAAGCGCAAGGAGATGAGCATGGAAGATCTGATCGTTAGACTTTGCATAGAGGAAGACAACCGAGGATCAGAGAAGAAGGTAAATGCTGCTGTGGCAAAGGCCAATGTTGTGGAAACTCGACCGACATCCAAGAAAGGCAACAATGGAAAGGGAACCAAGCTTGGACCTAAAGGAGGAATTGGGAAAAAGAAGGAAAAATTCCTTGGTAAATGCTACAACTGTGAAAAGATGGGTCATAGGGCGGCTGACTGCAGGCTCCCAAAGAAACCAAAGAAAAATGAAGGTAATGCAGCACATCTGATTATCGAGCAAGTGGAAAATCTTGACTTATGTGCTACAATCTCCGAAGTGAACTTAGTTGGCTCAAATACCAAAGAGTGTTGGATTGGCAGTGGTACAACTAGGCATATATGTGCCAACAAATCAATGTTCTCCTCATTGATAGAAACTGATGTCGGTGATATACTGTATATGGGAAACTCTGCAACCTCAACTATCTTGGGCGAAGGCACGGTGATCTTAAAGATGACGTCTGGAAAGGAAGTGACTCTTAAACATTGTGTTATATGTGCCTGATATTCGAAGGAACCTTATTTCTGGTACCTTGTTGATGAAGCATGGCTTTAGAACAGTTTTCGAGTCCGATAAAGTTATTTTGTCGAAAAATGTTATGTTTATAGGCAAGGGATATGAATGTGATGGGCTAGTTAAGCTCAATGTAATGACTATCAAAAATAATGAAATAAAGAATTCTTCTGCTTACTTGCTTAAGTCTCCTAATTTATGCATGCTAGATTAGGACATGTTAATTTTAATGCAATGCGTAGACTAATTGCATTAGAACACATACCAAAGTTTAAAATTGATTTAAAACACAAGTGTGAAACTTGTGTAGAGGCAAAATTAACTCGATCTCCATTCCGACAAGTGGAAAGAAACACCAAACCTTTAGAATTAATACATAGCGACCTATGTGATTTGAAGTTTGTTCAAACTAGAGGTGGAAACAAATATTTTATTACTTTCGTGGATGATTGTACTAAATATTGCTATGTATACTTGCTTAAAAGCAAAGATGAAGCCATAGAGAAATTCGTTCTCTATAAAACGGAAGTTGAGAATCAATTGAATGCTAATATAAAAATCTTGAGAAGTGACCGCGGAGGTGAATATGTGGAACCATTTGGCGAATTTTGCTCGCAACATGGGATTATTCATGAAGTCACTGCCCCATATGCACCACAGTCAAATGGCATGGTGGAACATAAGAATCGCACTCTGAAAGAGATGATGAACGCGATATTACTAAATTCAGTTCTGCCGCAAAATATGTGGGGAGAAGCCATCTTAACAGCAAATTATCTCTTAAATAAGATATGTCGTAAGAACGGAAACAAAACTCCTTATGAATTGTTGAAAGGAGTCAAGCCTTCCTACAATTACATGAAAGTGTGGGGGTGTCTAGCAAAGGTGCTGATACCTACTCCTAAGAAAGTTAAAATAGGCCCAAAAACGGTTGACTGCATTTTCAATGAATATGCACACAATAGCAATGCTTACCGATTTCTTGTGCATGAATCCAAAGTGCCTGAGATTCACAAGAATACGATTATGGAATCAAGGAATGCGTCATTCTTTGAGAATATCTTTCCTTGCAAGACTGCAAGTGAACCCCTTATCTCATCCGAACAGACTTCTGAACTAATGGATGAAGATAATGAAGACCAAATAATGGATAATGAGGACGAACCTAGAAGAAGCAAGCGACAAAGGACAGAGAAATCTTACGGACTAGATTTGATCACCTACTTGCTCGAAAAGGCTCCTCAGACTTACAAAGAAGCTGTAAGCTCGACGGATGGACCTCTATGGAAGGAGACTATCAAATAAGAGATTGATTCTATATTACAGAATCATACTTGGGAACTAGTGGAATTACCTCATAAGTGTAAACCATTAGGAAATAAGTGGATTCTCAAGAAGAAATTGAAAGATGGAGCAGTTGATAAATATAAGGCTAGGCTCGTAGCGAATGGATATAACCAACGTGAAGGCCTAGACTATTTTGATACTTACTCTCCTGTGACGAGAATAACTTCCATCAGGATGATACTTGCCATCGCAGTATTACGAGGCTTAGAAGTTCATCAAATGGATGTTAAGACTGCCTTTCTTAATAGAGACTTAGAAGAGGAAATCTACATGGAACAACCCGAGGGGTTCTCTGCTCCTGGACAAGAAAGGAAAATCTGCAAGCTGATAAAATCTTTGTATGGATTGAAGCAGGCACCAAAACAGTGGCATGAAAAATTTGATCATGTCATGATAAGCGGTGGCTTCAAAATTAATGAATCCGACAAATGTGTATATGTGAAAGACACAAAAGATAGCTATGTCATTTTGTGTCTATATGTAGATGACTTGCTCATTACCGGCAGTAATGAAAGAATAATCAAATCAACCAAAGACATGCTGAGGTCGAGATTTGATATGAAGAATATGTGACTCACAGATGTAATTTTAGGGATTAAAATCACACGAACGTCGGAAGGTCTCATGCTGAGTCAAGCCCAGTATGTGGACAAAATCCTTGAAAGATTTAATAAAGATGACTCGGGCACAGCCAAAACCCCGGTGGATATGACGTTGAGACTATCCAAGAATAAGGGTGAAAGAGTATCTCAACTCTAATACTCACGCATAATAGGAAGTCTGATGTACTTGATGAGCTGTACAAGACCGGACATAGCCTACTCAGTTAGTAAACTAAGTAGATACACGAGCAACCCCGGAAAAGATCACTGGAAGGCGATCATAAGGGTACTAAGATACTTAAGGGGTACTCGAGAGTATGGGCTGCACTATACCAAATATCCAGCAGTACTTGAAGGATATAGTGATGCAAATTGGATATCTGATATAAAAGACTCCAAGTCTACAAGCGGATCTGTATTCACACTAGCCAGTGCAGCAGTGGCATGGAAATCTTCAAAACAGACACTTATATCTCGATCAACGATGGAATTCGAGTTTATAGCCTTAGATAAATGTGTAGAAGAGGGAGAATGACTACACTATTTTCTAGAAGATATTCCAAGATGGGCAAAGCCTGTGACCGCAATATGTATTCATTGTGATAGTCAATCTGCGATTGGCAGGGCACAGAGCGTAATGTACAATGGTAAGTTTCGTCACATAAGGAGGAGACATAATACCATTAGGCAATTGATATCAACAGGAGTTATCACTATTGATTATGTGTCATCAAAGGATAACATTGCGGATCCGCTAACCAAAGAGTTATCAAGAGACCTTGTTGATAAATCATCAAGAGGAATGGTCTATTGCCTTGAGCTAATGGTTTTATGGAGGATACCCAACCTAAGCTTACTGGAGATTCTAAGATCTAGGTTGAATGGGACAACCAATCCATAAAACTGGGCACGATCACTGTGGGGGTTACCCCGAACCGACCATTCCTATGATGAAAACAGTGATACCCGTAGGGCGAGGTTAAGCTTATGCTTTTAATAATTATTAAGTCGACAACGTATAGTCGGGTGGAGTAAAATACGAGTTTACTCAAATCACTTAAAGAGAATCACCTATGTTAGAGAGAAGAGGGGTCGCTTCAAAGGAGAATTGCTAAGGCACAATTCTTTAGAAACTCTCGCAGAACCAGGACGGTGTCCACGGCCAAAATGGGCACAATAATGAGAACAGAACAAATCAGGAAGGGCACTTGTGAAGGATATACGATCACTTACACAAGCGGTCGGACAGTTCAAAGGCATCTAGTCACACTGTCTAGCCAGTAAGGAGAATATATCTTTTCGAGGGAAGGTTCAAGGAGCATACTCTACCTATCCTATGCAATGCCTAACCGTAGTAACTATCACCAAGTCAACTCCGTGTCTGACGTGTGCTGCTGGACCATCAATCTCATTCATTTGGGGGATTGTTGAAAATATTAGATAAAATGGAGGCAATTGGATGTTTTGAGCAGCCCATTTGAGAGGAAATTTTGAGTTGGCTCGACTACGAGTTAAAGTCAGGACTTAGTTGGAATATATGGTACTCCGTACGAGGTTTCCAAAACATGTAAGAACACTCAAAATGATTGAGGTATGAATGATATATAATGTTCCAAAGTGAACCCTTTAGAAATGGGTTTGGGATGCTATCCCACATTGGAAAAAGAAGGGAGAAATTGTGAGTATATAAAGAGATGTGGACAAAGGCATGTTCCAAAAATGAGACATGTGTGGATGTGTGACTAGGCGCCCCTCGCGCACATGCACACACACGCGCGCGCCGCCTCTGCCGCCGCCGTCCGTCCGTCCGGCTCGGCTCGGGTCGGTCTCGGTCGAAGGGCGATTTGGGCGAAATGTCTCGGCGTCTCGAAGTTATCTTTTTACTGCAATTTTATTCGGTAAAATATTATTTTACCGAAAATACTACTACCAAAATTCACACTTTAGCCGACGACTTTAAGTGGTCGGCTAAACCCCAAAATCGTCGGCTAATCCCGCCAGCCGCCGGCTAAAAAACCGTCGGCCAAGGTTTAGCCGACGACTTTTTTGGTAGTCGTCGGCTAAAGTTCAAAGTTTAGCCGACCACTACAGCAAGGTCGTCGGCTAAAACCTGTTGAAAAAAAAAATTTAGCCGACGACCTTATCAAGTCGGTCGGCTAAAACCTGATTAATAAAAAATAAAAATAAAAATTATAGCCGAAGACATTATCAAGTCGGCCGGCTAAAACCTAATTATTAAAAAACTAAAAAAAACTTTAGCCGACGACCTTTACAAGTCGGTCGGCTAAAACCTGATTATTAAAAAAATAAAAAAAAAACTTTAGCCGACGACCTTTACATATGTCGTCGGCTAAAACCTGTTTTAAAAAAAAAATACACTTTAGCCGACGACCATTTTATATGTCGTCGGCTAAAACCTTTTTTTTTTTAGAAAAAAATAATTTACTTTAGCCGACGACCTTTGGAAAGTCGTCGGCTCAAAACTAATATAAAAAAAAATTAATTGATTTTGGGATCCCAAACTCGTATTTTTGCACCTGTAATTTTTATACACCAGCTCCCATTATCAACAACAATCAACGCGCAACACATTCAACTAATACCATCAATAATATGCCCAACATTATATGCAACACAACGCACAACACATTCAAGAACATTAATTTCATCAACATACTAGTAGCGTCAACAAAATCACTTACACAATTGTAACACAAATATAAATATACAAGAGTACTACAACAACACAACTACAATCCACTACCAAAATCATCTAAATGTCGAAATATAGTAGTAGAAGGATTACCACCATCCCCTAGATCCTCGTCACGAGGCTGTGAAGATGGGGTCTGTCCGAAGAGAGAAGGCGGTCAGGTGCCTGCAGTCCAGCCTGAGTAATGGTCTGAGTCAGCGTCATCATATAGTCCATCATGGCCTGCTGCTGTCTCTCGAAACTCTCTAACCGCGACTCAGTCCTCTGCTCGCTCTCATGTAACCGCGTCTGAGTCCTCCTTTCATTCTCAGCTCGGAGCTCCCTCTCCGCCCTCAACTGCTCCTCGACATAGGCAGTCCGTGCATCCCGTCCGCGAGGGCGCTGGAAGCCAGGGGTATCTTTCAATACATGGTGACCCTCGGCTCCCATCATCTTAGTGCGGTACCGACTACCTCTAGGAGGGTAGACGGTACCCCACACCCTAGCGCGAACATAAGGATCGGCCTGATCGATCTGTCCAATGGCAGAATCGAGGTCGGTCTCCGCTAAGTCCGGATACTGCTCCCGAGCAATCTCAGCAAGCATCCTCTGAGACTCCTCCCGCACACGCTCCTAAGTTAATATGAAAATAAATATTTCAATTTCAATAAAAGTATGATACAAAGGCATTTATTTTATTACCAAAATAAAATAAAAAAAGACTTACATGCTCCTGGGGACGATTCGGATATGCTTTCTGAGTCACGTAGGCAAATGCGTCCAACGAATCAGAAGAAATGGCCTCGTGCGCAACTCTGGCTAACGACCGGGAACCCAGACTGTGATGGTCAGTCAGACCAGCACGATTGGTCGTGTTGGTCAAGCTAGTCGCCTTCAAAAAAATATTATTTAGAATCGAGTTTATATTTAGAAAAAAAAAACTGAAATATTATTGTTTTATATTAAATACTAGCAGTTTTTTTAATAAATAAAATACAATATTCAGATTTTTATTTTTTTTATGGAAAATAATATTTTAGTTTTTATTTTTATTAAAATAATTTATTTTCACTTTTGAATAAAAAATTCCGATATTTTAATATTAATAATATTCCAGAATTTAAAAAAAATACCTGAAGTTCCGATTTTTTCTAATTTAAAAAAATCGGAACTTCAAGTATTTTTTAAATTCTGAAACATTAATTGAAAAAAATCGAGTTTATATTTAGAATTCAAAAAAATAAAAAATAAAAGAGAAAGAATGAAATGAGGGTATTTTAGTCATACCATGAACTCCGGGTCGCGAAAATGGTGATTATAACAACCGGTAGAAACCTTCGTCACTCCAGCTAGCACAACTCAAAGTAGCAACTCACAAGCTTTTTTCGAGAATAACTGACAGGATCGGGAATAGAAATGTGCTCCTTAGCGGGGAGAGGGGCAAGATTTGGTTGGTGTTCCGTGAACTATATATAATTTTCACTTGGAGGTTTAGCCGACGACTTGATATAGGTCGTCGGCTAAACCCCATTTTTTTTTCGAAAGGCTTTAGCCGACGACCTAGATCTTGCCGTCGGCTAAAATGTGATTTTTTTTTTTGGGAAAGGGTTTTAGCCGACGACTTGATCTGGGTCGTCGGCTAAAACCTTTTTTTTTTGGAAGAGGTTTAGCCGACGACCCAGATTAAGTCGTCGGTTAAAACGTTTTTTTTTTCCGTCGGCTAAACATTATCTAGGTCGTCGACGACTATGTTGTACTTTAGCCGACAACCTAGATCAAGTCGTCGGCTAAAACTGTTTAGCCGACGGCAACCCGCGTCGTCGGCCGTTTTTTTTTGGGTCGTCGGCTAAAGTCCTTTTTTTGGTAGTGTACCTCAATTAATAAATTCTGAATTTTTCGGATCCGGATAAAATCGAATTAAACAGATCTGGATAAGTATTGAGATACTAATCCTGATCGGTTTAGAGTTCCTCCAGATACCAATTTCGATCGGTTTAGAGTTCCTCCAGCACACAACCTCCTCCAGCCTTCACCTATAAATACCCGGCTTGAGGGGATCGTTTTTACACTCAAAAAACGTACGAAAATTCTAAAGCCTCACAGTCAGATAATTTTCTTCTTCGTTTTTTTTTCTTCTTCGGTCGGTGATAGTAGACAGATTTTGTTCTAGTTCGTTGAGGGTGCAGCGGATCACAAATTCGTTACATCGAGCTGTTGTTTTATCCTGGGAGGCAGACGTCATACACCGTGGTGAGGACGAATTTGCTTTAAGGAGACAGATCATCTGAACTCAACAGCGAATCTTCCATTTTACATACGTGATCGACGGATTTCGTTTTGCTAACAATATTTCTGCAGGGCTTATATATTATATATATTCGATATATATATATATATATATATATATATATATATATATATATTCTGTTATTTTTTGAGTAATTATTTTCAAAATTAATCAACATTTTGTTTTAAGATGAACCTTTTATTTAAGATACCGGTGTCATTTCAGGTTTTGCTCTTTACCAAGGAAACATTGATGGCACAGCGTATGATAATTGGAGCGCTGTAAATCCACAGGAACGAGGTATATATATATATATATATATATATATATATATATATATATATGCGATACGAGCTTTTGCATTTTCCCACCAAATTTTAAAAATACAAGAGGCAACATTTTTATATGATCATACATATTATATATTTTATAACGATCGTAAAAAAGAAAATTATGAAAAATGATAAGAACAAATTCAAATTACGGCTCACTTACGATTACGCTCACGTTGTAAGAGAGGAACGATTATTATTACTGATAGGAGATTACAGAGATTGATATTGTGATATTTCGGTTACAAACCATATCTTAACCCTAATCGGACAAGCCCAAAACTGCAAACGAAGCCCAAAACGACATATACCGTACCATCATTATTTCTTCTAGCAATAATTTTTTTTCCTATATGTCAACTAACTTGATTTTGATTATTAATTGAGATGGGAATACTGAACATCCAAAAGCAAGGAAGAGAAAAAAGGGAAAGTTACTAGAGAAGCTGTTCTCATCGCGGCCCAGCAAAAAGGACAATAATGATGATGAGCAACAACGAGATAATATGATCAATAATTATTCAGGTTTTTATAATTTGGTTATAGGAATAGGTTATTAAATCATATCAGTTTTATTATGCAGCAGCATTTCGTATAATATTAACATATTACGCACCCGCAGGAGGGGATTTTGCTTATCCGTATTATGCACATGAAGACGGGAGCAATTGGTGATTCATCATTTTGGAGTTAAGGCTCAAATGTTGTTGTTGTTGTACTTGACCATGAAATGAAATGACACTTAATTAAGATGACTCTTACTTAAGAGGAGGCCAGCATTAATGAGAGTTTACGTTATATTAATGTGCTGAACCTATTTTATGTTTATCATGCAGATTGTTTTTCAAATGGATTACTTCTCTGAGTCATATTTAAGGTTATGTTTGAAATTAGTTTACATATGCCTAGTTCACGTTGAGATTTTAATCAATGTTCCTACGATCAATTTTTGATATTTTTATTGCTTTATTTTATATAACTATATAATAAATTATATATGTTAACATTTCTAGAGTTATATTTTATATATATGTATATCAAAAATGATAATTTGTATTATATAATATAACTTCAATGATGTTGATAATTAAAATTTTATAATGGATATTAATGATTAAGAAATTATGTTTTATATGTTAATAATATAATGTACTAAAAAATTTATTACATTATATATTAAAATTATAATATATACATATACTAATATATTTGTAGAATTATATTATACATATATATATATAATAAAAATTATATTGTACATATATAGTATATAATAGTTGATGTAGTGGATGAGATTGCTATTTGGTATTTGGATAAATGGTGTTTTTGAAGAACTTTGAAAATATTTGTTGGCGATTTTTTAGATGAACTACTCAATTATTTTTTTTATCGGAATCAGCTTACTGAGCAGTAGTCATATTTGCGCGGTGAAGCTCGTTGTTTTTTAGCAAGGAACCGTGTATAAGTCCTCAATTTTGTGTTTTTCTGTTTTCAGGGACCTAATGCAAATTTTGAAAAATTTGTATGCTTATTATTTAATTCTAAAGTTTTAAACCTAGCTTGCCTAGGTTATATATATGTTTGTTTATATATATGTTTGTAAGATAATTATTTTATGGGATTATTGAATTCGAGTTTTCTCTATTTTTTTTTGAAATTCTTAGATCGGCAGAATCTATGATCATATTACACTTTATATAACGTATTTGTAAATTAATATTATATATATTAAAAATTTATAATATATATTATATATTCGAAAAATTGCAAGATAAAAGAATAAAGAAAACATACACAAAATGATGTTATTGTACAATTCTAACATCGATTCTTTGAGAACTGCTGTTAAATGGGAAATTTAAATCGGTTCTTTTAAAACTGATGTTATTGTTTAATGGAAATTTTAATATCGTTTTTTATGGAATCGCTATTAAAATATTCTGGAAATTACGATTTATGACACCACATCATTTTAATATTAATTATTTTTAAACCGCTGTTAAAATATCGATGTTGAAGGTCATTTTTCTAGTAGTAAAATTTATTTATTTCTTCATTTTATCATTTTCTTTGTTGATATATTTCCAAAATTATTAGAAATATTGCTGAGAAGTCTCGTGACTTCCTCCACGAATAAAATATTCATTGAGAACTCAACCCATATAATTCTTTAAGATACTTGGTCCAAAAAAAAGTTAAAATACTAGATCATTCTTGTCCAAAAATTCTTATCCACCTGATTCATTTTGAGTGGGACTTTGTTCACCCTCGAGGGCGAACATAATCCTCTCTTTTAAATATATATTAATATAATATATTAATATATAAATATATTTTTATAATATACAATATAATTATACAAGATGAATTAATGTTGAAAAAATATTTTACCTTTTTAAATTTCTATTTTTATTTTTTTCAATATTACTACAGCTTAAATGTAATATTTTCACATATAATATTCTAAAAAAAATTTTAAAGGGTAAAAAAAACATTTTTTCAACATTATTCATCTTGTATAAATATAATCAATATTATAAAAATATATTAATATATATTTAAAGGGGAGGGTTATGTTCACACATTGAGACACGCCAAGTTCTCCACACTTAACCAGGTCGGCGACATGCCTAACTTATTCAGACCAAAGCAAGCCTTTATGATACAGTCATATTTTATTTATTTCTTCTATTTTTTTGTATTTTGACAATATTGTTATATGATGTTACCGGAGTTATTTTCTGTATTTGGAAATCATCGTGAATCTTGAGTATTATGTTTGTCGTGTCGGTATGTGTTTGGTTGATTTCTGTTTATTTGTTGTCGTGCGTAATTCTCGTAGGTCATGCATTCCCGTATTTGTGGTGTCGCTTTTTGATGTTTCGCGTGGATTCTTGGTATATAACGTGATTTTTGCCATTTTCTATACTTTTATGATTGTATATTTCGTAGCTTATTTTCGTATCTCTTAGGTTATCGGTTGGATTTTGGATAGCGCTTGACTTAGTACATTGTTGTTTTACATAGTCGCTTTGTTGGATGTCGCGAATTGTTGCATTTTTTTATCGGTCTAGACGTTCTCCCGGCTGAGCAATCTGCTCTGCTCCTAATGCAATAAATACTCAATTATGGACATAAGTGATGCAGGTTACAATCGTACGGACGTAAGCCCTGTTGAAGGGTGGCATTCCAGGCCACTACGTTACGACAATATGTACTAGGGAGTAAGGCCATGAGTTTGCTTGTTATGGCAGTAATTGTCGGGATTTATGGTCGTAGCTTGAGTCAGGATATAAAATGGCGGGCCAGTCTCTTTTGCATTTCTCATCTTCGATGTGGATTCTTTCGAACATCGTTAGACATCAATCCTAGTGCGCTAGCTCAAATATTATCATCAATCTATTCTTCCCCTTCATCCGGATCAAGGTGAGTTTACTCAGGAACCCTTGTTTATATTTTTAGGGATTTTTTTTGTAGATTCATCCATTTTAATCCGTTACAGTCATGAAGACCTTGTAATTGTGAGTAGTCTATCCCGTAGGAATGTTTCTCCTACCTAATCATGGCTAATTTTGTGTGTTGATCGAACTTGAGAGGGTTTGAATGATTTTCTTGGATCGGTTGAATCGTCGATGGGGTTTCAGGTGTTCGCTGGATTTACATTGCAATGCAAAATAACATACGATGACTCGAGACTTCTCTCACACCTAATATCGTCATGGGGTGTCACTGTCACCACCTTCAGATTGTCTCTGTGATTGCTTCACCAAACCAAATGAACCTAAATACAAAAAGGTATTCACCCCAAAAGAGTAGGCTGGACTCGCTATAATAATCACATGAAACATATTTCTTACCGTTATTTTAAACACATGTTCATAAAATTGTGTTAATATTCCGTAGTATTGTATTATCACAAACCATCATCAAATATCAACAAGAGTCCTCCACCTGAAACTACATTGCACATCCCTCATGGTTATTCGTATTCTGTATCCCACAGTCTACTGAAACCCATACGTCCAATCGACATCCCTTAATGGATAACCTCATAAGTTCATAATCGCATCCCACGATCTACGGATCCCATCACATCATGTCGTACGTTGCTAGGTGAACTAACCACATCTTTTCCACTCCTATACACTATTCAACATTTCACAAGTTTAAAATATCAAAATATAATATACATAATTAAAGTACTTGCTTTAGATCGCGAAAAAAACCTTTGTCACATGCTAGGTCTGACCATCTCAGACGTATTCATCATTTTCCAAACCTTAAGCACACAATAAAATCACAATCACTACTACTTCTAGCCAAACCAAACTCAAATCGCGACGAAGCATAACTCAGAACCACTTCAACCCGATGGGTCTAGTTGGGAATTAAGCTCACATCTGACTATAAACTGAACTTCCAGGGTCACATACAAATCATGATACTGAATCAATTGGACTTAGAGTCCTTTAGATTAAAAAATGGATAATGAGCATGAGAGATAGAGGATAAAATATGCCACATGAACGCAACTGGCTGTGTCAGTCATACCGCGCGGTCCGTGTTGAGTATGGGACATACGGCCCGAACAATGACCGGGACGGGCCAGAGAATCTCGCGGGCGTAGGTAACGAGCATAAGGGCGGGTGGTTGTTTTGGTTTTTCTAGTTGGAATGAGATTTTATTTCCTTATGTGTTTTAGGTTATTTATGTAGAATAAATATCTATACAAAGGAAGAAAAACATACATAATTCATTGGAGCAAAAAACATAATGTGGACTCAATTTCTACTGTGTGGGTTTACGCCATGTTCTAAGCAAACTAGTAGACAATTCAATGTTCTACGCAAATAGAGAGAGAGAGAGAGAGAGAGAGAGAGAGAGAGAGAGAGAGAGAGAGAGAGAGAGAGAGAGAGAGAGAGAGAGAGAGAGAGAGAGAGAGAGAGAGAGAGAGAGAAAACAATTCTATGTGATTCAATTTCTACTCACTCAAATCTCTATCACATCTAATCACTAGAGATGAACACACATCAAAAGTATATATAAATAAATCGACTAGAATATCAACAAAATTGTCAACATCAACAAAGATTCTCGACCCAAATTTTTTAAAATTTAAAACATATTAAGATAATCTGCATTTCTCAAGCTCTGGATACGAAATTCTGTTGGCACCATCTCAGATGTCCAGGTGGATAATCATCATTACTGTGTTCATGATTCATGAACCCTTGCCAAGAATCCCAATATGCCTTATCTATCCTATGATTCCAGAATGCCTTATGCGATTCAGTTTTGCTTTTAGTTAGATATTCAGCAAAAGGTGGTTAAGACATCGGATCAAGCTTTCTTTCCAATACGCCTAAGGTATCTTTAGATTATGAGATCAAACTTAACAATCATTCAATTTAGACCCCAAAAGTTTCCACTACTTTATCATAAAATTTCTCATTGGTCACATGAGATGTCAAATTGCTACTAGGCACTAGCAAGAGTTTTAACAAATAATTCTCTCAAAAATTTCTTCCAACATTTGTTTCTTTTTATATGGATTTTGATTAGAAAATCAAAAGTATTTCTCAAACTTGTTTCTGTCTTTATGCAATCGATTAAATTATTAAGGTGATCCATGCTCTTTCATACTCCTAAGACTGGATTGGACTATTGTACCCAATATTTGTCATTGTTAAAGAGATGGACACAAGAGATTCTCTTACATAACATACTATAAAAGCAAAGTACTTTGTCATTGTTTAAGAGTATGTTAGCCATGATCAAACATTAATAGTGCGTATTACTCATCAAACATCGAATCTAGTGCGTATTACTAAAACTTTTGTTGTGCATTAATAGGATACACTTCATCTATTGGCCTCAACTCCAAAAAAGAAAAAAAAAAAAAAAAAATTATGAGATATATGGTTCTCCAAATTTACATGATCAAATATATTATTTAAATTATCACCATTCACGTCCATATTTTCATTCAAAGATTCATATTTTAAAAATACATTCTAAACATCATCATATAAAATTTTATCATCAATCACATGATTAGATTCTAATTACTCACAATCATATTTCCATGGAAATCTCCTCAGGAGTCATAGTATCCAAATTCTCATCATTCCCAACTATATTCTCATCAATCAAACATTCATCAGAAGTGGCTTCTCTACTGAACTCGGTAATATTGTCTGTATTGGTGATAACACCAGATCTCAAACAATTCACATAATGTAACAGTATCCATAATTAGTGGATTATGGTGAAGGTTCCACAACACGCCTCATGCAAAATGGACGTTCCATCGACAATGAAAATTTTGGAATGCAGTTGTAATCAAGCTCATGCAAAAGGTTTGGTAATATAGTCGGCTAATTGATCAAGTGTGTTAACAAAGAAGGCAGTGGGAGACCTTGGAAGCCAAGTCCTGGACAAAAGCTATCTTCCTCCGGCTCAGCACATTTTCTATCTAGAAGCATTCAGAAGTCAGTGTAGATAACTACCAAAATTCACCACATTAATGCACTTCATAGGTCCGTTAAAAAAGTTGGAACCCATTCTTGTTTCATTCGTTTGTTATCTCTTTTTTTTTTTTTTTTTTTAATTACAACTTAGGTGGGCGCATCATGGCAAATCGATATAATAAGATGCTGATATATGTAAACAAAATGACGTCAAATTTCAAATAAATTATAATACAACGCATGCCCAACAAAACCATGTATGGTTCCCAGCAACAAATGCTGGGAGAGAACTTATGGATTAATATGCAAATAATTGTAATGATAGATATTATATATATATTCTGACATGAGTATTCTTTCACAATGCAATATTTCTGAACTTGATTCAACTGGCACTCAAAATGTACGTAAATGCTAATGAGTGTATATTCCATGAAATGATGCTAAGATATAATCAATGTAATTGAACCCACACACAGAGACACACACCAGTAGTTATCATGATGCCAAAATGGAAACCGCAAGTTTATCAAATAATGCACACAACACTTGAGATTCTATTGCCACAAAGCACTACTCAATATAAATAGAGCAACAAAAATATCAAAAAATGTAGCCCCAACTGCAACAATGCCAGACAACTATTGTACATGCATGTATCCAATCTCGTTTAGAAAAAAATACACTTGCCATTTCCATCACCAACTTTGGGTTTCTTAGAGATCTCATTTTTGTCATTCTTGTTGGTGGAGCTCGACGAACTGTTTTTTCTCTTTCAAAGCACTTTCATCATGCTGACCTTTTGTTTCTATAGGATTTCTTATTTTTATATTTTATTTCCTAGTCTTTATTGTTCCTATCCTCTCCATATTTAGAGGAGTAATTCACGGATGTATCTTTATTGTTCCTATCCTCTCCATATTTAGAGGAGTAATTCACGGATGTATTTACCTATTTATGCCTTGTTTATTTGGCATGGCTGATCATCAAGAATTAACATTGTTCTTCCTTCTCTACAATATTAAAATCAATATGGTATCAGAGCCAGGTTCCAATAACCTTGCTCTAGATTAATCACTAAGAAGATGGCAGGAGATGAAGCACAAAACAAGAATAAGGATGGAGATGGGTCTGGCGGTGCCATCTCGCACGACTCACCCTACTACCTCCATCCATCCGACTACCCGAGACAATTACATGTGAATGATGTCCTCACCGACAGCAATTACATTGATTGGAAACAAGAGATGATGAACTTCCTCTTTGCCAAAAACAAAGTGGAGTTCGTGGACGGGACGATCAAGAAGCCAGAGAAAACATCAAAAGATTACATGCCATGGATGCGTGTCGATGCCATGATAAAAGGTTGGTTGACAACAGCCATGGAGAAAAATATTCGGAACAGTGTGAAGTATGCGAGCACAGCATCAGAGATATGGTCCGATCTCGGTGAACGTTTCCGGAAGGAGAGTGCCCCTAGAGCATACGAACTAAAACAGAAGATAGCATCTACTCGACAAGGAGGTAACTCTGTATCCACCTATTTTACACAATTGCGGTCGCTATGGGATGAAGCCCAATCTGTACAACCGTTTCCTCAGTGCTCGTGTGGTAAATGTGAATGTGATGTCGGTAAAAAGATAATCGAACATCAAGAAAAGGAGCATCTGTATGAATTCCTTATGGGATTGGACACCGATTTTGCGGTCATTAGAACTCAAATACTGGCCACGAAACCGGTACCTTCCCTTAGCGCAGCATATCACATGGTGGCCGAGGATGAGAGACAAAGAGCTATCTCGAGTGAAAACAGAACGCACACCGAACCAACTGCATTCAAGGCATTCCAGAAGAGAGATGGCAATACTAATCACTACAAAGAAAAAGGCGGAGCTAAGGGTGTGAAGGAGGGAAGTGAGCACTGTACCTTCTGCAATAGAGACGGTCACAAGCGAGAAGGATGCTTCAAACTAGTCGGGTACCCGGATTGGTGGCCCGGGAAGAAAGGAGAAAAGACAAAAGGGAAGGCTGCTTGTGTGGAAACAGAATCAAACCCCATTCCTGGTTTGACATACGAGAACTACCAACTTCTCCTTAAACACTTCTCTGGATCGGGTAATAGCGAAAGCACAAAATCTCTTGCTAATATGGCTCATAAAAGCAGTGATGAAGGTGAGTGGATTATTGATTCAGGTTGCACTGAATATATAACTCACATACCTAACATCCTTACCAACGAGAAAGCGACCCCTTTTGAAGCGCCCGTTCTTATTCCAAATGGCGAATCAATCCCAGTAAAGGGAAAGGGGGAATACACCCTTCCTGGAGGGGCAAAAGTGAACAACGTCCTTTATGTTCCTGATTTTAAATGCAGTCTTCTTTCCGTTAGTCGCCTTAGTCGCGATCTTCAATGCGTTGTATCATTCTTTCCTGATTTTTGTGTCATGCAGGGATTACAGAGGAGGAACTTGATTGGAGCGGGTAGATGCGAAGGGGGACTATACCGAATGAAGATGATTCAAGAAAGAAGAGCCATGGCGACTACTATTGAGACGTGGCACAAAAGACTTGGACATGCCTCAAAAGGAAAACTAGCTAAAGTTGATTTTCTTAGTACTACTACTACTAATCTTGGTAATTTTTGTGATGCTTGTGCTAAGGCAAAGTTTGCCAGAACACCTTTTCCTACCAGTTTTATTAAAACTAATGCACCATTTCAACTAATTCATTGTGATATTTGGGGAGGCTATCGGGTACCGTCTTATACGAAAGCCAATTATTTTCTCACAATAGTTGACGATTTCAGTAGGGCGGTATGGGTATTTCTTATTAAACACAAAAGTGAAGCAAGCAGATGTCTCATAAATTTTTGTAAAATGGTTGAAGTGCAATTTGATAAACAAATTAAGAGGTTAAGGTGTGACAATGGTGGGGAGTTCACGTCCAACAACATGTTGGAATTTTATAGCAAAAAGGGGATGTTGTTAGAGACCACGTGCCCGCACACCCCTCAACAAAATGGCGTTGTCGAAAGGAAACACCGACATCTCCTTGAAACGGCTCGGGCCTTAAGGTTTGGCGCAAAACTTCCTAAACAATTTTGGGGAGAGTGTGTCCTAACCGCGGCCTATGTGATTAATCGTCTCCCGTCCAAAGTTCTTAAAAACAAAACACCATTTGAATTGATTTGGGGAGTAAAACCAAATTATGATTTTTTAAGAGTGTTTGGGTGTCTTGTATATTTTAAGAATACTAACACGAGGGGAGACAAGTTCGAAGAAAAAGGGAAACCAGGGGTGTTTCTTGGATACCCGCCGGGAACCAAAGGCTATAAAATTCTTGATCTTGAGACTAGAAAATTAACTGTTAGTAGAGATGTTCTTTTCTATGAAGAGATATTTCCCTTTATGAAAATTCATGAAAACCATGAAGACTACCATGTAGATCCTATAAAATACCATGATTGCTTTTGCCATAATGAAACTACGTTGGCACAAACCAAAGATCAAAACCATGAGGTGCAACATCCTCAAGAGGATTCTGTCCAAAGAGAAAACAGTGAGTCCAATAGCAATATAAATGGGCCTCACGTTGAAAATGAATCGGACCAAGAAAGTGATGTTGGGCCAAGTAGCGAAATTGATAGAAACGAGATTCATGAGTTTGTTGATGAAATAGAAAATCAGGCCCAAGTCAGGCCCAATCGCACAAAATCCCAGCCATCGAAATTCAAAGATTACGTTGTTCAGGTTCCCCCTTCGGTCCAACACCCGACGACTACATCCAATCATGTCTCCTCCTCGGTACGTTATCCAATCTCCAATTTTGTCTCCTATAATAAATTTTCCACTAATCACAAAGCATTTTTGGCGGCCATCACTAATAATGATGAGCCGAAATGTTTTAAAGATGCCGCACAGGATGCTCGATGGCGTGAAGCAATGAAAAAGGAGATTGAAGCTCTAGAAAAAAATGGGACATGGACATTAGAAACTTTACCCCAAGGAAAACGAGCCATTGATTCAAAATGGGTTTACAAGATCAAGTTCAAGCCCAATGGTGAGGTGGAAAGGTACAAGGCCCGTCTCGTTGCAAAGGGATTCACTCAACAAGAGGGAGTGGATTATCATGACACTTTCGCACCGGTTGCTAAACTAGTAACCATGCGAACCTTATTAGCAGTGGCGGTTAAAAGGGATTGGGTTATTCATCAACTTGACGTGAATAATGCTTTTCTACATGGAGAGTTAGATGAGGAAGTTTACATGAAAGTCCCTCAAGGTTTTTCTAACGACAATGAGACACGAGTTTGCCGTCTAAGAAAGTCCTTATACGGATTAAAGCAAGCTTCACGAAATTGGTATCACAAATTCACCACATTTCTCTTGAGTTTAAGTTTTAGACAGTCCAAGGCGGATCATTCTTTATTCATCTACGAGGCCGATGGTACTATGATGGTTGTTTTAATTTACGTAGATGACGTAATCATTACCGGAAACTGTCTCACCAAAATTCAAGAGACCAAGAAACAACTTGATGAAAAGTTCAGTATTAAAGATCTTGGAACCCTGAAATATTTCCTTGGGATAGAAGTTGCAAAAACCAAGGATGGCTTGGTACTTAGCCAACGAAAATATACGTTGGATATTTTGGAAGACAGCGGGAAGTTAGGCTGTAAGCCGAGTTCCATTCCCATTGAACAAGGATTAAAGTTGGACAAAGGAGAGAATGAGGCACGTGTTGATGCAAACCGATATCGCCGACTAGTGGGTCGACTTCTGTACCTACAAGCTACTCGACCGGATATTACATATTCCGTTAATATTCTGAGCCAATTTGTGGCAGATCCACGAAGTAATCATTTGGAGGCTGCAAACCGTGTTCTCGGGTATCTAAAGGCTACACCAGGGCAAGGCATCCTCCTTTCGCGGGTAGGAGATCCTGTCTTAACAGCTTATTGCGACTCTGATTGGTTAGGATGTCCCTATACGAGGCGATCACGTACCGGTTATTTTCTTTTGCTTGGTGGCACTCCTATTTCTTGGAAAACAAAGAAACAATCCGTAGTATCACGTTCCTCAGCTGAAGCGGAATACCGAGCAATGGCCACCACCGTTAGTGAAATCATTTGGGTTCGTTGGCTGCTCAGTGAGCTACAAGTCCACATTTCGTCTCCTACACCATTGTTTTGTGACAACCAAGCAGCGCGCCACATTGCTAACAACCCCGTCTTCCACGAGAGAACCAAACATGTCGAGATGGATTGTTACTTTGTTCGTGAAAGAGTCGAGTCCAAAGAGATTATTCCTTTGAACATTAGCAGCAAAATGCAAGTTGCAGACTTGCTGACAAAAGGCCTTACAAGACAACAGCTTGATTTTCTTCTTGGCAAGATTGGCATGACAAATTTGCATGCTCCATCTTGAGGGGGAATATAGGATTTCTTATTTTTATATTTTATTTCCTAGTCTTTATTGTTCCTATCCTCTCCATATTTAGAGGAGTAATTCACGGATGTATCTTTATTGTTCCTATCCTCTCCATATTTAGAGGAGTAATTCACGGATGTATTTACCTATTTATGCCTTGTTTATTTGGCATGGCTGATCATCAAGAATTAACATTGTTCTTCCTTCTCTACAATATTAAAATCAATAGTTTCTTCGTTTGATGGATTGTCCATATCAACCACTGGCAAAGAATCATTGTTCTGCATTTATTTCCTCTGTGGTGGTGGAGTCCTTGCATTCCTTTTCTTCCTTGTCAAGCTCCGACTGCAATTTTTCTTTCACCTCCACCACCATGATTTCCCTGTTCATCTAAAATCATGACGGCAAGATATATCAATAATGCTAAGGTCTAGGCAAAAAGAAAATTACTTTTATATTACTTATGAGGTTGACACACCTGAGGATTTTGGAGAAATTTGGATATATCAGTTGGACGTGCAGGGCAGCTCAGAATATTCTTCTGAGAACGAAGTTTACATCCATTGGAAAATGGAAAATGTTTGGCCAGCAAATTTATTTTCCAAACAAGGCTTGCAGTAGTTGTGAGCGCATGGAGTCGTGAGGGGAAGATTCATCACTTTGGTGCATATAAGACGGCAGAATCCTGCATGAAGAGCAAGTATATAATCAAAAGTTTATTTATTTCAACTTGTATATGCAGATTTAGATTGTTACTTGACCATTCCGAGTTTCACTCAATCTAATCAAATTCCACAAGGAAACTGATTTTATTGTAAAATGAATTTACACATTATACTACCAACTAGGATATAGACTACAGAATGAAGCACCGTGAGAGATGTTTGATAATCGGCAACAGGGGATAAAAGAAAGGAAAAAATCCCTTTTTTTTTTCGGGTAAAAAGTGCTGTCAAGTAGTGAGGTTTCAAACCTTTAAGTAGTCGCGCTATCATTGAAACAGTTTGTGCTTTCCTTATCACCTTTCTTGCATTCTCTCCGTCTTCAGGATTAATATTAACTACTTTCTCTTCACTAGGGGGTGGTGCTATTTTCCACTTCCAGCAACATGCTACCTCCTATGATCAAAATCAAGGCGCAGTAATTAGACAAACTACTACATTCATTTAATGAAACATCCAGAATCATGCATCCCTAGTGAAAAGGAGATTCAGACAAAACCGTAGTAGATTACAAATTAATGAGTTTTATATAAATCAACTTGAAGAACCATTCAAATATTGCAATCCTTTGTACGTAACTTCCATAAGTGTCATTCCAAAAATGAAGAATAAGAGAATATATTAATTTTTTGAGGTGCATTTATGACAAGCTAATAGATCTCTGTTATGTTTTGGCCCAAACCGGCCCAAATCTATATCTCCTTTAAGTTTGGCACATACCATTTAATGAGCCTGCCCGGCCCCTTTTGGCAGCCCTTCACTTGAACCGTCCGATTGAGATTTATATCCTCCTGCTTATCTCAACCGTTGGTTCTTCTCCTTATAACCCCTAACCCTAACCCTCTCCCTCATTTCTCACCGCCTACACTCACTCATGTCGCCTCCTTTTTCCTCTCCTCTCCCGTGAGTTCTCCCTTCTCGGTCAACTACCGATTCTGCTCCTGATTCTCCCTACCTCCTTCCCCCGTGAGCTTCTGGATATCACAATGGAATCCCGTGACATCCTTCATGCCCGATTCCATCCTTGTGTGTATAAAATGCTCGGGTGGGGCTAGAGATAGATACCAAAAAACGAATATTGAGTTGCACCTTTTGAAAATCTGAGTGAAATCTTGAGATATCTTTGTTGTGATATCTGTGAGTGAGTTCGGAAACGGTTTCTGAGGTTTCTGGGTTAAAGTGAAGGCGCTACAGGACTTAGTGGCCGAACGACGGTGGTTCGGGCATTCCTCTGTGGAAAACGATTGTCTTGGTGTCAATTGCTAGGGTTTCGTAAGATCTAAACCTATTCATCTCGTTCCTAAAAAGGGTTTTTTTCTGATTCATTTGTTATCTTTGATTAATTGCCGTTCTTGGTGATTTTGTGCAATTAATTAGTAATATATATATATATATATTATAATATATATATATATATATAATATATACATTATATTTATATCTATTCCTACTGCCAATATATATTATATATTGATATATAATATATATTTCCGATCAATTATTATCATTATCACTGTTAACCTGGATCGGCTCTTTGTGTTTCAAATTTGTTTTGGACATTTGGAATCCTTTCCGGCACAATCTTATTCGGATTTATTGATATAATTATGTCGATTATAATTAAATGTTCATTTAGTTGGCCTGTAATCTTTAAACTCTATCCCGTAAAATATAAATTGTAATAGTTATATTCATTTATCCACTAGTATAATCGATCCTGTTTCTTAACCGAATTGTACGACCCGATGCCCAAAAATCTCGGCAATCAATATCGTGTAGGAAGGGACTATGTCCGCTCACATCATAATTCCAAGAGGGACTTTCCTTTCTCTCGGTAACATCAATAGCATGTTCAAGCTCAGGAATGACTGGCAACTCTCTTGGCCGGTCCCCATGCTCATCACTGAAACAGAACAACAAAAAACAATGAAACGTTTGTCCATTGTCCATTGTCCAGAACCTTGTCCATTGTGCAGGCTCATTGTCACATCGCACAAACAAATATCTGCAAACTCTGAACCCCTGAAGCAGAAAATAAGTTGAATAATCAACAAAAGCAGCAAAAGACATAATAAGCAATAGAATACGGAGTACCACAAAAATACATACCTGCATTCCAGCTTTTCTCCAACACTTCTCTATCCTATAGACACCATCATATCTGTATCCCTTCTCAGGGGCATATGAAGAACGCTCATCTTTCTCTGATCTGTTCAAAAGTTTGAGGGGGATCAAAATGAGTTTGTCAGTGTTGGTAACGGTATTGCACGGGGAGCTGCTGTCGACCAAGCTGGTACGGGGAAAGAAAAAAAAAAAAAAAAAAACATGATACATGAAGCAAAATTAGCACTAACTCCCACATGGTTTGATGATAGGAGTAATTCAGCGCTTTTAAGTTTTACCCTATCAAATAGTACGAGTTAGCCCTGGGGACCCATGATTCATGAATAGGCTGAAGGTTTGGGATTACAGATGGGCTGTGACAAACAACTCGTCCGGACTGCCAACTTCAGTGAAAATGTGGCATTTGAAACACACCTCAAATACTTTGATGGCGAAGTTCAGATTCAGAGGCCCCAAAAGGCAATAGTGGACTCCAGATGTCACTGCTTTCTGATGTTTAATGAAGCTAGGTGGAGCGTATTGATCACATGCGACATAACTTCAGATAAGACACCTCAAGCAACTTGTGTTACACATTTGAGCAAGTTAGAAGAAATAGTGGCCATCCTGGCAACGAAAATCATGAAGCAAACTGAATAAAGGAATATTCTATGTGAAAAAAAACTGAAAATGGATGCATCATTGACAGCAACTATTTCGGACATTTGTTTCTCTGTGCTTTAGTTTCGTTGGGCCACAATATTTACTATCTTAATAGAAAAGCACATTCATCTAAATTATCGGCCATAATGGATAAACTTGACTTCAACAACAAAGACACATACACATCAGCTGATTAATAAAGAGAAATACTAGACATCTCTTATTTAGTATTGAAAACGATCCAATCAATATCCATTCAACCAAAGAAGAATTGCCTTCACCATACAAGTAATTCATAAATATAACCAAATTTTGTTAACTTAATAAAGTAGTTAAAGGCGTGCAGGGCGCAGCCTGCAGCGCCTCCCAAGCCCAAAGGCAGGTAATGTGTGTAAGGCACACTCCTATGTGGTATTAGGTTTTTTGTTTACAAAGAACACATTCCTAGGTTGTTTTATGTAGTGTTGACACTTCATTTTTGTAAACTAAATTTTGTGGATAGTAAATTTTTGTTGTTATTATGTGTATATGATTTTTAGTTTTACTTTATTTTCTCTTCTTTTTGCGGCTCAATTCGGTCAGGCGCGCACCTATCCTTGCGCCTTGCCCTTCAGGAGATAGGAGCCCTTATCGCCTTAGTGCTCCTTTCTCCTTTGACAGCTATACTTAGTAATGCCACTCACAGCAATACTATTATCTTTTGATACTCTTTAGGCCTCTGTCTATTTACAACAGCTATGGGAGACACTAGGCAGAATTCAACAACTTAGAATTACTTATGTTCAACAAGCAGAATATCATAGAAGAACTTACATCTCTCTCTTCAAGTCATGTTTCCTACACTCTCCTATAAACAATCTACATCAAGTTCGTGAACTTTCATAAAATGAGATTTGTGTTTATTTCACAGGCATTTATGAAAACAACAGGACTTCCAAATTAAAGTATTTATAGTCAGCGGAGAAACAGAATCTGGTTATGCATGTAATTATATTATCTCACTTACTAGCACTTGAAGATGCAACAACAATAACTATTTCCAGAATGGCAGAATCCAATTCTCGTATATCTTTCCTCCATAGAATCCTAGAGGGTCCATAAATTTCCAATAGAGAATCATAGATTGCAGTTGAGCAATAGAAGAGACTTAAGCAACATCGCTCTAGTGTTTGCTAACAAAGAGAAACAAGAAAGTTCTTTTAACAATGAGTGAGGAGGACAAGTAGAAAGTCCTTAATACTTGACTACACGAACATGATAGCCTTTGTCACAACTAACACGCGAAGACTGATTTGGCCCCTCAAACTCCTGATTGAACGACTGCTCCTTGTTAGTGCGCTTATTTCCACTTAGATCTCATCCCCCACTGCAATACTCAAAAAATTAAGAAACGGTAACCCATGAAATCAGTCTTCAGCATACGAATTATTCATGGAGAATACCATAGACAGGAGAAAAATACAAGTATAACTATATGCATGCACAGAATGGTAGTTATTGTGCGATAACAAACGGCGCTTCTGATGCATTGCTAGAAAAGCAAACTAGAAAATTGGAAGTTCTCATGTTCTACAGTTGGGTGCATCAGAAAAGGGTAACATGAATGCAAAAACAAGAAAGCACAAGAGAAAGAATCCATTATCCAGGTTTTAACCTTTGACGTGGTTAATAAAAGATCTTATTCGAACAATCATGAATTGAATAACTAGTAACTACTATCTAGCTCCAGAAGAAGCAAATAAAAAGTAGAATTATAACAAGAAATCAAAACCAGAAATTAAGGATTTGTGTTGAATGAATTTTAATTGCTCTAAATCTTTGATATGATTTTTGTGAATTATATTAAATATGTGCCACTTCACCCAACATAACAGAATACTAGCTGGATGCCTGGATCAGTTTGGCATGGGATCAATGTCGAGTTCTCATGTTAGAATCTTGAAGCACATAATGAATGAAAGTGGAGGTTATACATATCCAAAGAAACTAAAGCAGTCCGAATATCAAAAAATTGCAACAAAACCAATCTTCCAGTGTAGATAAACATTCACCATTGTCTTTGTCATCCTCATAACCTCCTGAAATTACCACGGACTGAGCACTGTAATGAGCCCTTCCAGCAATGCCAGCTACAGGAGGGTAGTGCAAACCCCACTGCCTGACGTCCATACGTAGGTCACCACCAAACCCCCCCTGATTCCTTTGTGGATCATTCTCCGCTGAGACAAGTCCAAAGTGATCTTTAGGGACAGTGACAAAAGTTCACCCACTCGCTGCATTAGCCATCCCAGCTTTTTCGCCCTTTCGGTGGTGAATGCTCTATCAGGATGGTCTTGCTTATGCAAAAAACAATAGACAATTTGAGGCCCCCCAGAAGTGATTGATTTCGACAATTTCGCCATGCATATAGCAGCTACAAGGGCTGAGTTGATGCGCGGCTGGCATGCCATTTTTTGTGGAATATTACTACGACACTTCACACAGGTACGTTTTCCTTGCTTGATCCATTTCTCGAAACATTTTAAGCAAAAATTGTGTCCACATGGGGTCTAAAATTTTGAAAAGAGACAAATATCAAGACATGACCATCCGTAAAGGCATCAGCCAAAGCTCCACAAATGCAAGAAGGACTCGCATCTAAATTTTCATATGGTGATATGTAAAATAGAAAATGTCAAAATACTTAAAAATAAGTGAAACAGGCAAAAGAGTTCGGTAATGGAAGAAATAAATAAATAAATAAATAAATAAATAAATAAATAAATAAAACATAATATATCTGAGTTTCATTTGATACAGATACTAATTAATACAGTGGCCGTCGGCATAGGAAGTGTTTTACCATTTTGGAAAGAAAATATTATTCTCAACCTAAACACCATATATATAAGAGTACACTCACATCCAAATTCACAACTGTGACAGAACGTAGTTAAATATATATCACCAGATGCTTAAAAACATGCAAACAGGGCAAAAGAGTTTGGTTAGGGAATCTTGATGTTAGATCATATTCAAAACTCAGTATTCTCATTGTTGAAAGAACACATGTCAATATATATTTGATAAGAAATAAGTTAACAATTCGGAATATAAACCACATTCGCAACCTAAGCGCCATAAATAGAGAGTAGAGTAAACTCACATCCAAATTCACATATGGTAATACACAAATAAAAATCATCAAATGCTTAAAATAATTCCTACAGCGCAAAAAGAGTTCTGTGAGTGAATCTTAATGTTAGATCATATCAAAATATTCATCATTGAAAGAACGCGTCAGGACCTACCTGATTGCAAATAAAGACCATTTCGAAGTCGGAAAAATTACACTCACAGTCTAAGCACTATATTAATAAGAGTATACTCACGTCAAAATATATTCACACAAGGTGATAGACAAATAGTACTAAACATCAGAACGAGTTCGGTGAGAGAAACTTAATATTCAGAGATCATTAGCAAAAAACAATACCGTCACAGGCCTCTCCGGAAGCTCCATACAGTAAGAACACTTGAAGCTCTCACCAGGCACTCCCAAAACATCAACCGGTGTCTCGTCTTTCTCCTCACCCATTTCTCCATTTCCGTTTCCATCTCCATCGCCTTCTATTTTCCCACCCAGCAGCTCTTGCCTTCTCCTCGCCTTTTCCTTCTCCAACAGGGTGTCATCGGCCTCAATCTCCCTAATCCTTGTGAACAGATCCTTATTCTCCAGATCCATCGGCGCCGGATCTCCATCGAGCCCATCGCCGGAGCATCGGGGCACTCGAACTTCAACGCCGATGCCATAGTATCGGGGAGAACGAAGAGGCAGTCCACGTGCCATGGCGTGGCGCACGTGGTGCACGTGAGAGTCGTCTCCTCCGGCGGCTGTGTTTTGCACAGCATGCAAGCGCCTTCGGAGTCGAGGGGTAAATTGAGGGCTGACTTTCACCATGGTAAGGAAATGTGCACTTCGTGTAGTTTTTGATTTGGTTTGGTTTGAGATATAGATAGATACAGAGATTATTATATATATAAGGGTGCCGAAATAGAAAAGAGCAAAGGGGCGGGATTTGAAAATCAAGAGACGCTTTTGAATTTTTGAAGGCAGGTTAATTGTTAGGGGGTATTGGGGTTGGGTCTATGGTACATACCCATATAGTAAGGAAAAAATTGATTAAAACGTTTTATGCATCTACGAGCACAAAACCTATTTAGGCATGCTAATAATTAATTACTAAGATTAATAAGCAATTTAAATATTATTTATTATTTATTAAATAAACTTGTTGGTAAATTCAATATCCTAATCTAGATCGAAGATCATAGGATATTTACCTTTTGAAGCGTAGTGGTTGCTTTCTTGATCTCTTCCTCAAAATCTTCTAGAGTATGATCCTGCCTTAATCTGGAATTTTATAGGCAACGAGTTACCGAATCTTGGTTGGACTTCAAATGAGATCGGCGGAACCTTATTATTCTTGTGAGTCACTCGATTTTTCTTTATTTTCTAGTATTATGTAACACTCTTAGAAAATTGATGTGTTATCTAAATTGTAGAATCAAAGACACAAGTCAAGATCTACAATTAAACACAAGAAGAAAAAAATCGAACTCTCAAGCATGAATAATGTCACCACGGCCGAACCCCCATTAAGTCCTATTTATAGGCTTTGGATTACTCTAGGGATCTTACGGAGGATTAGGGTTAAGACTTCTAGTGCAACCCAACTTTCCATATTAAGCCCTTCATAATATGATTGAATTCACGAATATCAATTCAATCCACTAAATAATTAAATATTGCACTTACAACCCAAATTCTAACTTACGAAGTCGGGCTCCTTATTTAAATATATTATTTTTTGTGTTTAAGACATCGAATGTCCATTAATTAATTTAAGCTACTGAGAGCTTTAATTAATTAATTTCTTATCCAAGAGTAGTGCTACTCAAGCCTTATTATTATATCGGAATTAAATCTACCTATGTGGTTTAATATAATAATAATTATCGAGCACCTCAAGGGGACATCATCAACCCGCACGAGTCGGGACACGATTTTTAGTTATAATAGTAATTGTCATATAAATAATATTATTGCCAAGATACGAAGGATATTGAGTTAATCACCTTGACTCTCACCCATGGTAAATCAAAGCAATAAATATTATAAATACACAATAAAATATTATATACTTAGAATTAAGAAATAATAATTATCCGAGATTTATGTTCTTCTTACAGTCAGTACAGAAAACACTATCTTACTTCGATACAGTTCAATATATGCAAATACGCTAATGCATGCTAATAGTCAAGACCAACTAATCTGAAGCATACATTACGATATATAATTTGTCTAGTAATTATATAGGTTGTGAACTATTATATTATTTTATAAGGCACCGATAATGTGATCTTTCGTGTGACACCAACACACCATATTATCTACAATATAAAATAATTAGACATTAGATTTTCATAACCATAACGTGAATAAATATGCAAAACATGTGATTAAATATAATTAATATTTCATAGGTAGTTACATGGAAATAAGGTAATACAAGCATAAAGTATGTTTTGCAATATACAACCCTAACAATCTCCCACTTATACTCAAAGCATGCTTTTAAGTATACTACTCTATTACATAGTCTCTCATATCTCCCAATTATACTCAAAGAAGTGATGACATACACCGTAATCCCATTCCTTCTACATGCCTTTCAAAAACTTTTGAGGTAGGTCTTTCGTGAAAGGATCAGCAAGATTATCTTCCGATGCAACCCTGGATACAACTACGTCTCCTTCCTTCACGAAGTGTCGTATGATGTGGTACTTGCGGTTGATATGTTTACTTGCCTTATGGGCTCGTGGTTCCCTCGAATTTGCGACTGCACCAGTATTATCACAATAAAGTGTAATATCATTTGGCAAATCGAGAATCACATCTAAGTCCCGCATGAAGTACTTTAGCCATACCGCCTCTTTGGCTGCCTCAGAGGCTGCCACGTACTCGGCTCCCATGGTAGAGTCCGAGATGCATTTCTGCTTCACACTCCTCCAACTAATGGCTCCACCTCCCAGACTAAATACATAACCTGAAGTAGACTTGGACTTTTCTTTGTCTGATGAAAATTTTGAGTCAGTATATCCCACTGGACATAGGTCGTCTGGTTGATATACTAGCATATACTCCCTAGTCCTTCTCAGGTACTTGAGTATATGCTTGACAGCAATCCAGTGTCCTAGTCCTTGGTTCGACTGATATCTAGCAGTCATGCCTACGACATGATAAATATATGATCTAGTGCAAAGCATAACTGTAATATCCGCCATTTTCATAATATAATATTATTATTTATAATAATATTAATAATGCATTTCATTTCATCTAGTCTCATTACATTGTCGAGCGAGTAATTCTTGTACAGTTATTTTCACTTCAAGAACGAATCAATCCTTTAATCTCATTTACTGAAATCATAATTATTTTCATTTCACCTCATAGATACTAAGCCCGAGTCTGCTTATCAATGAATTTTAAGGGATGTTTAATATTAATTATTAATATTAATATTATATTATTAGTATTGACAATATTAATATTAATAATTCTATTATTATTAAATATCATTATTATATATAAACCACAAAGACTTTAATTATAATGTTATTATTATTTGGCCCGACTACCTTTTGTTGACCCAAAATACTAAAGCCCAACAAATTTATACTACCATATATACTCCTAGGGCTACCTAACCCTAACCTAGGAGTATAAATACAATACAATTCTGCAGTACCAAAAAAAATACACAATATGTAAAACACAAAAAAATACACCAAGTTTTGACAAAAGGCCGAAGCAACTTTTCTTCTCGGCAAATTTTCCAGCAATTCCAGCAAGTCTCTGAGCCCTTCTACACTTTTTTCTCATAATTCTCTCCAACAAAGCTAAATTTAATCTTCTATCTAGTTTATGTTTCATCGTCCTTATCGTAATCACATTATAATTTTGCAAAGGTAAATTCAAATCTCGACTGAGATGGACCTTGATGTCATCAGAGAGCGTGCTAATTGAACTCTGCTATTAATAAGATGTGAGGGTTAGTCGAAGGAGCACAATTACTATTCTCACATTGTGTATCCTACTGTTTTTTTAACACATAAGGGTATGTTTGGATGACCACTTAATCTAGATTATAATCTTAATCTAGATTAAAGTTGGTCAAATAATCTAATTTGACCTTCAAAATCTTGTTTGGATGGTGCTAATTTAATCTAGATTATAATCTTAATCTGGATTAAATTCAAACGCTTTCGAATATAGCTTTCAACCCAAAGCTACCAAATTTTATTTTTTCATTCCGAGTTTACCCTTAATAAATATTTGTATAAAATTTGTATAATAATATAAGTGATAACATAAAAAAAAACCCTAAAATACCACTAGAAGTTGAAAACAAAATAAATAATATTATTGCATAATGTCAAAGAATAATAAGCAACATAAGAGTTAATATATAAATATTAAGGTTGTTTTGTGTTGCTACCCAAAATATTATCCAGAGATAGATATTGTTGGAACGGATGGATAGCAAACAAAGTGTGAGAACACTTCCGTGGGAAAGTAAATAACACAAGATTTGTCGGGGTTGTTAGTCCCGGGCTTGAATGCTCTCGCAAGATGTTATTAATACAAATATTCTGGGGTACAAGTACTAATGTTAGAGTACAATTACAATGAGTGTAAAGACCCTAGTTATCTTAGCTATTGAGCGTGAAGATTGCCGGAAGAACCAGATATGATGCTCTGTGAGTTCTTGTAAAAACGTTGATGAGCTGTGACGACCGTGAGAAATCGACAGTCTCTTACGGTGTGTATTAGCTGTATGTTTGAGCTCCTGGGCTTGCGAGTCTCTTCAAATCTGTACTGCAGGGAGTTCTTGCCTCTGCCGACCATCTTTTGGATGAGAGGTGCTGAGAGAGAAATCCTGAGGTAAATTCTAGAGAGGAAGCCAAGAGCATAAAAGAGTGTATGTATTCTGAATGTGGTTGTCAACTAAGTTCCGAACTGATTGGAACGAATTGCGAACCTTTTACCAGTTGCTGGATGTTCTCTATTTATAGGACTGGGAGATGCTGGGTGATCGCCTCTGCTGTATTATAATAAGCGGGCGATCGTCTTTTAGCACATGGGCTGGTCTCCTTAAAGTCCGCATGAGTTTTTGGCAGCCAGCTGTGCGGTCCAATGAGAAGTCTGCACGGGTCTGAGTCGCTGTCACGGGCGGTCCCACCTTATACCTTTCGGCGGGTCTGTCGGTAGGTGAGATGGTGGTAACAAGCTATGGTCAACGATCCATGTTCTGCGGCGCCTGTCGCGGATCTGCACATGGGCGCTGCTCTGAGACCCAGTCTTCATAGACTTTGACGGACGACGGTCTTTGCTCGCGGCACATGACGGTCATCCTAGGTCGGGCACCAGAGTCGATCGCTAGGTGCCAAAGGCAATCGCCTTGAGAGTCGATCGCTAGATACTCGAAGGTGGGCTGGTATCTTCGCTTAGGCGAGTTCGCCGTAGCTTGATTGGTCGTGGACTCGGTCGCTCGACACTTATTCCGATCGCCATCGAGGCGTATAAATCGCCGCCCAACAATTGCCCCCAGCTCGCTCCGATGTTGGAAACGTTGGGTGAGGTGGTTTTATTGGCGATCGCTGAACTATGACGAGTGACTCAACATTTTACCGAACTGGCGATCGTCTTGGAGCGGATTGGTTTTGAACTTGGACGACCTGGTCGGTCGCTGAAACGAGCGGGAAATGGCAGCGGATGCGGAAAAGTCTTCTGGGGCACGAGTCGGATTCCTGTTGGGGGAGACCGACGGTTAGTTATGACTCCTCGTCTAGCGTGCCCTCGAAACGACGCGTCGCGGGTTTCAAGGGAGTCATTAATTGCGACGGTTGCACTCCGACCCCTGAGATTCTCCTTATTTGCACGGAAGTCCCTGCCATCTCTTATAAAAAGGCGTTGGGCTGCAGGGTTAAGACCCTTACGCGCTTTTATTAGAGAAGAATGATAATATCGCCGAGGAATTTTACTGAAGATCTGTCTGCCGATTGTCGATCGATTCAATCCTTGGTAAGAAAATACTCCTCTTCTCCTCTTCTTGTTTCGAGAATATCTGGAGTACCTTCATCATACGAAATGGGCACCTCCTCCACCGCCGGGACTTCGACTGCCCGGGGAGGATCCTCCGCAGACTTCCATTTGGAGACGGCCGCCGAGGCTATCCACGCCGGTATTGACCCCGCGGAAGTCGAGGCACTATTCAATAAAGCCGACGTTGCCAGGGAGGCGGCGGTTGAGCAAATACGCTCGCAGATGGAGAGAGATTTGGCGGTGAAGGCCTACTGGGAGCAGCATAGTGCTTTTGGCCAGGCCTACTTGGCCTTTGCTGAAATCATGGAGAGGTTGGCCGGTCCGTCTCCTAAATTCGATTACCGGGAGTACTCGATCGCTCATACCTACCAATTTGCTAAACGGTTGCTGTTTCGGGCTGCGCAGCGTTCTCCATGGTCCCTCGGCCAGATAAGGAGCTCGGCGACCAGGAAGGACCTGGCCGTCTGGAGGGCGAGGTATCATGTTCCTTCAGATGTGGATCTTTTCGCGCCGGTGGAGAATGAGCGAGCCGACCAATCCCCGGCGGGTATGGTCGCCGTGAATGAGGCGATTATGGAGGCCGGGCTGCGGTTCCCTTTGTCTTTTGCCGTCTCCTATTTGCTGGCCGTCTGGAGCGTGGTGCCGCTTCAGCTAACGCTGAACGCCTGGCTCCAGATCGCCTGTGCCCTTACCTTGTTCGGCGATCACCGACTGTACCGCCATCCCTCGCCATCGGAGATGAACCACTTGTTCAAGATGATGGTTCAGAAAGGGTCTGTCGGCGGCTATCATATTCAAGGCCGATCTGGTCGAGTGATCCTCGGAGTCCCGAACAAGACGTGGGGTGATCCGGCGAAGTGGTTCTGGGTTGCCGGTGCCTGGAAGGCCTCAGCGAGTGACAATCCTACGGTCGAGCTGAATATTCCTACTGACTTTCGAGAGAGGAATCCGGATAAGGGTTCTGACTCCCCCTTTGTTCGGATATGTTCTGAACTGATCTAATTTGGTTTTGCTTTTGCAGGTTTCCATATTCCGGCGGTCGACGAGCTTCCTTTCGATTTTCTGGTCGTCTGGGAGCGGATACGAAGTCTGCCGGACGACGACTTAGACGCTCGCCGGATTAACAAGGAGATCCGTTGGTTGTCTGCTCGGCTGTTCCGTTTCCCACGGCATCTTCCGGTCCCAGGTATGACTTTCTACGATCTCCATTTGCTTGGCGATCGTCCTGCTTGGAGAATGTGTAACCATTGTTTGGTTGTTTCTTGTTGCAGAGGTCCGCTTTCCTCGTTTCGTGGAGCCTCCAGCGGAGATAGCCATGTCGAACTCCGGAGTTCTGACCCGTCTTCGCCAGAAGAAGTCCTATCGGGTTCCTCCGGTGGCGCTACCTCTCATTCTGGAGGTGAGGCCCAACGTGGAGCCGATCATAGCGGAGGAGGAAACTCGGGAGGAGGGGCTCCGATCGAACCGCAAGCGGCAAAGGTCGGAGGAATCTCCAGTTTCTGCCCCTGCGGGTGAGGTGCCGATCGCCGCGCCTCCGATCACCCCGGTCCCCCCGGTGAATTAGCCAACGCTCTCTGTGGCTTTCTTGCGAGAGATGGATATCGTCGAGGCTGTGACCCCTCGCGGGAAACCATACTTTGGTCGCGACCCCGAGAGAGCCGAGAGGTAGACTTTGTTCGCTCGTTGAGTTTCGTCACTTGTGTGGGAGATGTGCTAACTTTTTGTTGTTTGATGCAGGATCCGTAGCACTAACCCATCTTGCCCGCCGATGGTGCTGGATTTCCTGGCGAGCCGATCTCCTCGCCAGGCCTGTGATATCCCGTTATACGTCAACCGGGCCGTCTCTACTTTGCCGAAGGCCTGGATGACCGACTTAGATGCGATCGCTCGCCAGCGATCCGGGAATATAATGCAGGCTGCTTTCGATCTCTCTCTCCAGGCGACGATGGCTGTCGAGGCTGTGAAAGAATTCGAGGGGCGTCCTTCTACTACTCGTCTGCAGGCGGACCTCGAGGCCGCTCGGAAAGAGAATGTCGAGTTTGCCGACAGGATTGTGGCTATGGAGAGGGACTCCTTGGATGCATCTAAACGGGCGAGTCATGATCTTGAGCTGATGAGAGAGAATTATGAGCGAGCCCAGGCGGCAGTTGACCGATATCGGGACCGGATGACAGATGCCCATCGGTCGCATGAGGCCGCTCAGAAGGAGGCCGATCAGCTGAAGGTGACTATCGCTCGGCTGACTAGCGAGCTGGCGTCGTCGAGGGGAGAGACGGCTGCTAAGGAGACCGAGCTTCAAGGTGCGCAACAGGCGATGGCGGAGCTGAAAGGGAAGCTAGAGGCGACCGAGGTCGATCCCTTTCTTAACGTGGAGTTCGTCAGTTAGTTTGCCTATTATATGGCGTTCGCTGACTCGCTCCGATCTGCTAAGAAGGGAGGGTTGGAGGTCATCCCTCTTGCTGAAAACTTCAAGGCATATGCGTTGGAGCACCCTCTTCATCCTGCCTTCTCTGTGCGGATCTTGGATCTCTCGGAAATCGGCGTAGACCTGAGCTGGTACCCGACTCCGGCGAACCTTGTTCATCCAGACGCTCCGAAGGGCGGGGAGGCATCTCCGGAAGTTGGCGAAGGGTCGCGGGCCGATCCAGTGGTTGAAGGTGAAGGCCAGGCGGGGGCCTGAGGCTCTTCGTTCTTTTTGTTTTAGCTTTTTGCCTTATAATTTTGTAGCTTTCTCTTTGTAGTACTTAGGCCTTCGGGCGACCGTGTATGTACTCCGATATTTCAAGTAATGAAATGAGTGTTTGTTTCTTCGATTTATTACTTGAATGATTGCTTTTCTGAGTCTTTGCATGACTATGTACAAATGTGTGAGGAAAGATTGTTGCGTGTATAGCTCCAAGTGAATTGATAAACTCATATAGATAACTTTTTCAACAAATTCGATCGCTGCACAAACATCTAAAGAATGCCGATCTCCGTATGTAATTGAATAGGGACGATCGTCGTATAAATAGCTCCGCATTCTTCCCCTTGTTTTTGTTCACTTAGTGAAAGTAAGAGGACGAAAATAAATCGTTGAGTGAGCGGTCTTCAATCTTGTCGATTCCTCGAGGAAGGCCGTCCATCTCGGTCTTGAGGAACCGTGCACGATCGTGGAGTTTGATGGACCGACCACCACGACCGTGTCTTATGCGCGAGCGACATTCCGTCTGATGGCTAAGTTCTCACGACTCACTTAATTGGTAGGGTCTTCCGAAGGCTGCGCCTCGACTCGTATTTAAATGAAGGGCATGCGGTCTTGGTCTGGAGGATTCCTTGCGCGGGGCATCGTCGGATTAATCAACTCCACGTCCGCGGCTTGTTAGCTCTTTTCTACCTCGGGCCGCCATTAAGATGGCGACCCTCGACGGTATACGTTGAGACGAGGGGAGGGACGCGTCGCATTGTCCGGGAAGGACCCACCACGTTAAGTGATGGACCTTTGAGGGCGGGCGAACGTGTCCACAGATTAGTTTTGGAGGGCCCTCAGACTACGCCGGCCTCATATTTAAACGAAGGGCGGGCGATCATGGCCCAAAGGGACCTTGCATGGGCACAGAGAACGGTTCCATCGTCCTCCACAATCATGGCAACACTCTTCTACCTCGGACCATCAAGTCGGATGAGGATCCTCGACGGTATACGTTGTGTAAGGGGAGGAGATCGCCTGCCTAGGTTCTTCATGTAGATGAAGAACTTTAGAGGTCGAGCGAGTAATCCTCTGATTTGTTTTGGAGAGACCTTAGGCTACGCCCGCCTCGTATTTAAACGAAGGGCGAGCGATCGAATCCCGAAGGAACCTTTGCATGGACGGATCGTCAGTTTAATCGATTTTCGCGACCATGGCGGCACTCTTCTACCTCGGACCATCATGTTAGATGACGATCCTCGACGGTATACGTTGTGCTAGGGGAGGCGATCGCTGCTTAGGTCCATCATGTTGATGACGAACTTTAGAGGGCGAGCGAGTCAACCTCCTTTTTGAAGCGTTAGCTCAGGCAGTAGCCTTTGGTTTGACGAGTTGGGAAATCGGGGAGAGACTTCTGAAGTTCCCTTCTCTTGAATGAAACATGTAGATCCGGTCGCCGAGGTTGATCGAGGGGTCGGCTCGTACGAGCTTTCCAGCCTGTTCGCATTCGACTCGGGCGACCGTGTTGGGAGATTGGTGGGGCTCCGGCTAAGCCAATAAACTGTCCAACTTGCCTTCCTCGAACAATCTTGAGTAGAAGCATGGCTATGACGGTCACCGGTACTGCCGGCTCCAGGATAATGTGACGTGGCCGCCTCACCGGCTGCCCCACGTCCCCGACCGCGTCCACGACCACGACCACGGCCTCTTCTAACGTCCACACTGATGTTAAATAAGTAGCAAAAACCATTCAATGGTAAGTACGAGAGGAAAAACAATCACAAATCAAGAATCGAAGGTGCTATACAAGGAAGCAAGGAACAGAGTAAGGGAAAACGGGCACTGGAAGCACCGGAATCATGGCAGCGTGATTACGATGTGCAAAACAAAACACAACAAGACCCAATCAACCGACAAGCCTAGGTATCCATAAACCTAGAGCTCCGATACCATTTTCTGTAACCACCCCAAGATATTCAGGGTATATCACAGCGCCGTGGATCCCTACATGGGACCCACTAGGCTGAACGACCAAACATACTCATCGACTCGCGAAATCAACATATTAATACCTCGTCATAAAGACGCAACGAAATAATAATCTACCTGGTTAAACCGGTCAAACAACATCACAATTACCCAACACAAATATAATAGACAAAACATTTCAATCTGAACAAACAAAAGCTCCTAAATACTCGAGTACTTCTATTAGTTTACAAGTAGACAAATGATAAAAAGGTAGAAAAAATAAGATACCACTCATGCACAATCAGCACGCCCGACCATTATCCGCGTACTAGTCCAGCGCCTATTCGTCTCGATGGACTTGACCTGAAATTCATAAAATGAATTTCCCTAAAACGGGTCCCCAAAGGGTTAGCAATTATGCTAGTACAAATAACCAAATGAACAACTTACACCTAACACATATAGTCAATGCATGCAATCATGAAAACATCAATTGAAACACACATTTCCAGAAACGCCATAAGCCAAAACACATTTATAAAATTCCACCACAATTAACCGCGGACCCATGCCTCTGTGGACCCCTACCGAGACCCCGTCGGATCTAACCCGCAGTGGTTAAAAGCAAGCTTGCGGACCCACGCCTCTGTGGACCCCTACCGAGACCCTGTCGGATCTAACCCGTAGTGAGCATACACATACACACACAATTTATCATGCAATACTACCATGTCAAGATTGTAAGTTCATAAGGGTACTTGCCTCGATCAATTGACGGTGACACGAACGGAAAGGGAGAATCAAACACGACCACTAGGAGCCGGTGAAACCGAATCTAACGATCCGAAGAATACAATCACAACCATTTCTAAATGAATACAGAATTGGAATACACCTGAAAACCCGCCTACGATTCATGTATATTCGTACAAGACAACAACGAGGGCGGACCACAACCAAACCCTCTCGATTACGTAAATACCACGAAATATACCATGAATCCGTAGGGAAACCAAGAATTCCAACAAGATTAATCATATTCATCATGAATTAATCAACAACACAGAATGAATCGAACAAAAACTCGAAAACCCCAAATCTCCCCAAAAATAGGGTTCTAGAATATTTACCTTGATTCAAGAGGTAGAAGATGATTAGATGATGATGAAGAGGTGTTAGAGACTGAAGATCTTGAATAGATGATGATAATCGCCCCATTCCACGCTCCCAACCACTCCAAATCGCCCAACTCTCGGAGAAGAAGTGAAAAAGGAAGAAATGAGCTGTCCCGGTCAACTCTCTGGTTTTTATAGCCAGAGGGTAATTAACGTGCGCTAATCCTTCAAGGTTAGCGTGCGCTATCGGCTAACACCCGGTCCAGAAAGCTAACACCCCAGTCCAGAACCTATAGTTCTGGACCGTTAGCGTGCGCTATCGGGAATTAGCGTGCTCTAACAGCCTCTCGGTAGCACGTGCTATCGGGCCATAGCGTGCGCTACCTGGACACCAAACCGATTCCAGAAGCAAACTGCCCAGTACTGGACTGTCGGACTAGCGTGCGCTACCGGCCACTCTGCGTGCGCTAAACCCGAACGGTAGCGTGCGCTAGCAAAACAACCTAGCGTGCGCTTAGAACAACTCCTCCAGAGAGCAGAGGGCAGAAGCAGACTACTGCCACTGCTCTGCCCGAGTCATTAGCGCGCGCTACCAAACAAACGTAGCGTACGCTACTAAGGAAACTAGCGCGTGCTAATTAACATCCATAGCGTGCGCTAGACAGCCGAGTGCAAAACGAATCAAACACCCGAAACACACGAGACACACTCGGAACAACATACAGAAGCTCACAACACGCATAATAACGTATGTCAGATCTACGACAACCCCAAAACGGCGGTTCCGAACAATAATTACGAGAATTGGACCAATAAGCGATGGAAGAACCAATAAACGCAGAACTGGATGACAAAAAGTCTCGAAACAAATATTTTCGAAAATCAATACGGTTACACGAGAGTCGCTATGAAGGAGAAATACACCAAAAATGAAAATACCAGGAAAAGAAAAATGCGGATATTACAAAAATGAAGATGGAGAGTTGTCTTCTCATGAGAGTTGTCTTGTCTTTACAATCATGTAGCAAAGTGAGAATACTGTGATATATATAAATCAACAATTATCACCTTGTGAATTATTAAGACAAGATAACATGTATGGTGTTATAAAAAAACACCAAGACATGTGTAAAGGGGACGGGGCGGCTAGTAAGATGTTTCCTAGAAACGAGCCGAGCCACTCGGCTCGTGTACCGGACGTTCGTTAAACGACTCCATTAAATACACTCTTTTTAATCATCAATGTATTTATATTAATTAATTAATCTAATTAATTAATTATATCAAATACAAATATATTTCTCTAAGAAATATAATTTATGAATTAAATTAATTACCCGGTAACTTAATTTTAATTCATAATACCGCCATTTGATTTATCCAACAAATCATAATTAGATATCTAATATCTAATATTAATAGAGAGATAATAAATTCACATTTATCCGTCAACGCTCCTGATGCGCGACTCCGTAGGTCCGTCTCAGCCGGCATTGGGAGGAACCAATGAGTGCGGGCAGCACTTATCCAGCCTAGCGGGCCGCACTGTAAACCCCGAATGAGAACGAATGAAGGGATCATTTCAAAACCATTATGTCGTGAATATTATATACGTATAGATCATCAGATGTCTCGGTCAAGTCTTCGGGTCATGGTAAAGTCAAACCCTACTGTTGACTATACTCTATACATGTGTTAATGCAAATCAAGACCGACTGATTAATAGTGTATCTAATACGACTATATCAGAATGCTTTGGCCAAATACTTATGATCTTATTTGTCATTAACCGTCTAGGACATTCGCCTGCTCACTAAGAGGAGATAGAATCCTTTCTTGGCGTACAGTAAAGACTGCTACCTGCCCGTATAGTGCGCACTTCGAGGTCGACTTAGCAATTAAGCAAATGATTCTAACTACTCTAATGACAAACTAAATGTCACAGACACATCTTCTACTGAACCCTCAAGTCAAAGGTCCACATATACTATTACAACCTTTCGATTCATCATTGACTCTCTGAGAGTGAATACCGTGTGACTGAATCGAGTATGAGTCATGTTCGAGTATACTGGTTCTACCAATATACTTATAACTATGATATCAAGACATGCACATGTCCTAGCATCAGTTATACAAGTCTTATTAAAACTTAATGTCCATTAAAGTTTATTGACTTGCGAACGATTTACATAAATAAACTTTAAACACTTCCAGTGCATTTTCTCTTATCCCATAATGAGAATGGAATGTTTGATTTATTTACATGGACTTCACTTCAATGTTTACCAAATCAAGAATGCATTTGAAATACAATAAACAGTGAATGAATCATATTGCCTTTTTATTAATTATTCCATAATTACAAGTACAATGCCCCTACTCTCTCATCCCTGAGTGGCATTCGAGGGCATATTCCTAACAATATCCCACTTGCACTCAATTCCACACATCATGGTATCCAATACCCATGTTCTTCAGATGTCTTTCTAAGATGGCCTGAGATAATGGCTTAGTCATGGGGTCAGAGACATTGTCTTCTGAGTCTACTCTTTGCAACGAAACATATCCTTTTTCGACCATCTCTCGAACGATGTGGTACTTTCTATCTATATGCTTTGTGTTGTGGTGAGCCCTAGACCCCTTGGATTGGGCGACAGCTCCATCATTATCATAGAATAATGATATAGGCAACTCCGCATTAGGCACCACTTAAAGTTCTTGTATAAACTTCTGCATCCAAAATGCTTCTTTGCTAGCCTCTGAGGCAGCTTGATACTCTACTTGGCAGGTGGAATCTGCAGTAGCAGTTTTCTTGGAGCTTCTCCAAGATATTTCTCCTCCATTGAGTGTAAACAAATACCCAGATGTCGACTTAGAGTCGTCATTGTCTCCTTGAAAATCAGAATCGGTGAATCCAATCACCTTCAGTTCTCCAGCATCGTAAGTAAGAACCAAATCTCATGTTCTTCTTAAGTACTTAAGAATGTTCTTTACGGCAGTCCAATGTTCCCTTTCCGAGTTTTCTTGAAATTGACTTGCCATACTCACAGCATAGGCTAAGTCTGGTCTCGTACACAACATAGCGTACATGAGGCTACCCACTGCCGAGGCATATGGTACCTTACTTATCTCTCTCTTGTCTTCCTCACTTTGAGGACACATTTTTGTGGTGAGATGAATTCCATGTCGCATGGAAGGAACCCTCTTTTAGATTCATCCATCTTGAATCTTCTCAGGATTTCATCTATATAGAGGGCTTGGGAAAGTCCTATCATTCTTTGGGGTCTATCTCTGTAAAGACGGATCCCTAGAATATAGGAAGCTTCTCCCAAGTCTTTCATGGAGAACGTTTTAGAAAGCCAAGCTTTCACAGTGCTGAGCATAGCTACGTTATTTATTATAAGTGGAATATCATCTACATATAGTACTAAGAACGCAATGTTGCTCCCACTGACCTTTTTGTAAACACATGGTTCCTCTTCATTTCGTACGAAGTCAAAATCCTTGACTGCTTCATCAAATCGAAGATTCCAACTCCGAGAAGCTTGCTTCAGGCCATAAATGACTCGTTGCAGCTTACACACCTTATGAACATTAGCTTTGGACATAAAACCCTTAGGCTGTTCCATATAGATTTCCTCATCGAGGTATCCATTTAGAAAATCCGTTTTGATGTCCATTTGCCATATTTCAGAATCGTAATAGACAGCAATGGCAAGCATCATGCGAATCGAATTGATCATAGATACAGGCGAGAAGGTATCATGATAATCGATCCCTTCCCTTTGGGTATAACCCTTTGCCACAAGCCTGGCTTTATAGGCATCAACCTTGCCATCCCCATCGGTCTTTCTCTTATAGATCCATTTATTTCCAATAGTCCTCATGCCAGTTGGAAGATCTACTAGAGTCCAGGCGTGATTGGTATGCATCGAGTCTATCTCAGCTTCCATTGCTTCTTGCCATTTATTGGAGTCTACATCCACTATCGCTTGGTCATAGGTGACAGGGTCATTTTCACTACTATCAGGTGTGTCGTGGAGACCCAGTTCCTCGACATGTGTATAGCCATACCTCTCAGGTAAGTGAGACAACCTATCAGACCTTCGAAGTGGAGGTTGTGTTATAATAGGTTCGGTTCCTGATCCCTGATCAGATGTCTCCTTAGGACTTTCATTATGCTCTTCCAAAGAGATATTTCTACCCAAGCCACCTTCCTGAATGAATTCATCCTCAAGGAAGTGCGCTTGTAAAGCCACAACGACCCTATGGTCTTCTGGCATGTAGAATAGATAACCCATCGAGTCCTCTGGGTATCCAATGAAATGTCCTTTGATGGACCTCGCTTCCAGTTTGTCCACCTTAGCCTTCTTGACATAGGTTGGACATCCCCAAATCCTTATGTGATTAAGGCTTGGTTTCTTACCCTTCCACATCTCATGTGGTGATGCGAATCTCCATTGGTACAGCGAAAGGCTGTCTTGACAAGCGGAAGCGAACAACACTTAGCCAAAAGGGAATCGAACAGTACGGTTAGAAACTTGACAGGAACTGATAGCAAAAGTTCGATACAGCAACAATAATGGATAGCCGCATGCGTACAAGACAGGAACTGATAACAACAGTTTGATACAGCAACAATAATGGATAGCGGCACGTGCACGAGACAGGAACTGATAACAACAGTTCGATACAACAACAAGACAGGAACTGGCCGAGTGGAAATGACTCGGAATAGGCAAATCCAAACAACAGCACTTGAAAACAGCAGGTTTCGATCGGATGCCAATGGAAACAGGAATCAAGCTTCGGACAATCGAACAGCAATTGATGTGAACTCCCGATTTGGTACAACCCTGTATTGAAAACAAGAGGAATATCGAAACAGGATAGGAAAACTAGACCTATAATTTAATAAGGTGATTTCTTCTCAAGACCTATTGAGAATTGATCAGATTAAAATTCGAAAACGCGTCGAATAATAACCAAATTTTAGAAGGAAACTCGTCCAACTCTTTTCGACAATACACAATGTATTTTCTTGATGATTCAAAATGATCGTCCCTGTTACAACCCAAACATGACTACTTATAGGTAAGAGTAGCCTGACAAGATTACTTAAAATATTTAAAAGATAAGATCACATGATCTTAAAATAAAGACAATAAAAAGAAAGGTACTTCACGCTACTTGCAAACAAAAGGAATAAGGCTGGGTTTTGTCTCCAAGGTGCTCTTCTTCTCCACATGCTGGCCGTGAATCCTACATTGCTTTATTATAAAGAAATGGGATCAATTCTTTATTTATCTTATCTTCACCAACTTGGACCCAACATGATGCATGTTGTGACGTTTAAGTTATTCCCAGTCCAATCACCAAGGTTACTCCAGGTCTCGTAGCCGTTTTCTCGCCTAAGTATGTAGGAGTATGTGCAAGGTGTTTTACATCAATCATGACTTCGTCTTCTTCGCTTGGAGTAGTCGGTTTCGTATCATTCTCTCCTTCTTTAAAAGGAATTGTCCTCAATTCCACAATTCCATTGTCGTCGAGATATGGAGATAGGTCACCTATGTTAAAAGTAGCATGCACTCCATAATCACCCGGAAGTTCTAACTTATATGCATTGTCGTTCACCTTCGCAACTACTTTAAACGGTCCCTCAACTCGTGGCATTAACTTGTTCTTACGCTTACTCGGAAATCGCTCGTTCCTCAAATGCACCCAAACTAAATCCCTAACTTTTGAATAATCTCGGCTTTCTTTGCTTGTTCGACTTTCTTTTGTAAGTCTCGTTTATCTCCTTGATTCGATTACGTACTTGCTTGTGTAATTTCATCATTGACTTCACCTTCGACTCCGCATCCTTATGCACCAATTCGTCACTCGGTAATGGAATTAGATATAACGGCACATAAGGATTCAGCCCGTAAACTACTTCAAATGGAGAGTGTGCTGTGGCATGAGTAGGAGAATGATTATAAGCAAACTACACATGTGCAAGCTTCAAATCCCAATCCTTTTGTGTCTTGCTTACAAGACCACGTAATAAAGTGCCCAAGGTTCAATTGGTTACCTCGGTTTGGCCATCTGTTTGCGGATGATGCGACGTGCTAAATAGGAGCTTGGTTCCCACCTTTATCCACAAGGTGTTCCAAAAATAGCTAAGAAATTTTTAGTCCCGATCCGAAACAATCGTCTTCGGAACCCCATGCAATCGTACAATCTCTCGGAAATACAAATCGGCGATGTTACTCGCATCGTCCGTATTGTGGCAAGCCACAAAGTGAGCCATCTTCGAAAATCGATCGATAACAACCATAATAGCATCCCTCCCTCGTTGAGTACGAGGTAAAGCAACAATGAAATTCATCGAGACATCTTCCCATGGCCTTTCCGGAATCGGTAAAGGCGTGTATACTCCCGGATTGAACGAACTCTTCGCAATATGGCATGTCACACACTTACTAATTATGTCATTCACATCCCCCTGCATCCTTGGCCAATAAAAATGTTCCTTAAGTACCTATGTCTTAGCCGAACCAAAATAGCCATCCAAGCCTCCACCGTGAGCTTCCCGAACCAACAATTCCCGAGCCGCGTGCTTGGGCAAGCAAAGACGATTTTCATTGAAGATGAAGCCTTCATGTATCGAAAATTCTCCAAACGGACCAGATTTGCAATGAGTGAAAGTCGCACCAAAATCCGCATCACCATCATAATATTCCTTCAACATCTCGAACCCAAGAAAACGAACATCAAGAGTAGAGAGCAAGGCATACCGCCTAGACAACGCATCCGCTACAATGTTGCTCTTGCCATCCTTATACTTCGATGAAAAGTGGAACGATTGCAAGAATTCCACCCATTTAGCATGTCTCGGACTCAACTTCTGTTGCCCATTAATATACTTCAAGGGCTCATGATCCAAATGTAGATAAAGTGTTTCGGCCGAAGGTAATGACTCCAATGATCAAGGGCTCTTACAATGGCATAGAACTCCTTATCATAAGTATAATAGTTGAGTCGAGCCCCACCCAATTTCTCTGAGAAGTATGCAATCGGTCGTTTCCCTTGGACGAGAACCGCCCCAATACCCACTCCACTCGTGTCACATTCTACCTCAAACGGTTGTGAAAAATAGGGTAACGCCAAAATAGGTGCCTCACACATTTTTGTTTTCAATTTTTCAAACACCCCTTGGGCAGCCCCGTTCTACACAAATGGTCCTTTTTTCAAGCATTCTGTTATCGGACTTGAAATGGTGCTAAAGTCTCGGATGAACCTCCGATAAAATGAAGCAAGTCCATGAAAGGATCGAACTTCCGTGATGGTTTTAGGAGTAGGCCAAGATTTAATCACCTCGATCTTGGCTTGATCAACCGACACTCCTTCCTTTGAAATGATGTAGCCAAGAAAGGCTACACTCTTGACTAGGAACGAGCACTTCTCCTTCTTCCCGTAAAGCTTTTGTCCCATAAGGATCTCGAAGATTTGCCTCAAGTGTCCGGTATGTTCTTGCAATGATCGACTATAAATCTAAATGTCATCCAAGTATACGACGACAAACTTTCCCCAAAACGATTTAAGTACCTCATTCATTAAACGCATGAAAGTACTTGGCGCATTTGTAAGGCCAAAGGGCATGACGATCCACTCGTACAATCCATGTTTTGTTTTAAAAGCCGTCTTCCATTCATCACCTTATCGTATGCGAATTTGATGGTAGCCGCTTCTCAAATCAACCTTTGAAAAAACCACCGAACCATGCAATTCATCCAACATATCATCAAGTCTCGGAATCGGGAATCGATACTTGAGGGTTATGTTATTCACGACCCTACTATCTATACACATTCGCCATGATCCATCTTTCTTCGGGACAAGCAAAACTGGAACCGCACAAGGGCTGAAACTTTCTAAAATGTACCCGCGGTTTATTAGCTCAGCGATTTGTTTTTGTAACTCCTTCGTCTCCTCGGGGTTACATTGATAGGCGGATTTTTTAGGGAGTGATGCACCCGGTATAAGATCGACTTGATGTTCAATCTCACGTAAGGGCGGCAAACCCGGCGTTAAGTCTTCCGGAAAAACATCCACAAATTTGCGTAACAAGGTATTGATCTCCCCTTTGTCTTGCACAACCATGTCAACGTCTCGTATTTCTTTAATCATCAACAAACACATACGCTCGCCATCATCAATAGCGTGCTTCACCTATTTCTCACTAGCAAACATAGTAAGTTTCGGTTTTTCCATTTGACTAGAACTCATCGAACGAATGGCTTGAGGTGCCATTGGTTTAAGCACAATATTCTTGCCTTTATCCCGTAATTATTATTCATTACTTCTTCCTCGATGTAAAACATCTCTATCAAATATCCATGGTCGTCCCAAGAGTATATGGCATGCATCCATCGGGAGTACATCACATAATACGTCGTCACCATATGAACCCATAGTTAAACCGACTCGTACTTGTTTCAAAACTTTCACTTTACTCCCATCATCGAGCCAATATAACGCATATGGTTTTGAATGAGTAGTAGTGATGAGTCCGAGCTTCGTCACCATGTCGCTTGAAGCTACATTAGTACAACTTTCCCCATCGATTATCAAACTACACTATTTGTCTTTGATTTGACACTTGGTGTGGAATACTTGGTCTCGTTGTTCCGTATCCCTCGAAACCGTTTTGACTTGCAAAGTGCGAAGGACTAGACTCGTATCATAATCTGGAGCATCGTAAGCCTCGCACTCCTCTTCTTCTTCAGCGTCCACATTTAACACGTCATCGAGCCTTTCTCTTTCATCCTTGACTAACAATTCTTCCCGGACCTCAAGAGCCTCCCTTAGTGTCACCACCCGTTTGTTCGGATATGCATTTTGGTAATGACCGAACCCTTGACACTTGAAACATCGTACCTTCGCCAAACTCGTTTCTTTGGGTGTGTAGGGAGCCTTAGGAGCTGTAATAGGGGTAGGAGTTGGTACAGTCATTTTAATAGCTGAACTAGAACCGATACTTGGGTTTCCAAATTTGGATGGAAACTCGGGTTTATACAACTTCATCTTGTTTTGAGCTTCCAACTTCACACATAGTCCACATAAGGTATCGAAGTCTTCGTATGGGTATAATTCCACCCAGTTAGCTATGCTTTGGTTCAAGCCACGCAAGAAACACGACATCTTCTGCTCCTCATTCTCCTCTAATTCTCCCATTAAGGTCAGATTTTCAAACTCCTCAATGTATTCACTGACACTCAACTTTCCTTGCATGAGGTCGGCAATCTTCCGGTACAAGGATAACCGATGTGATGTTGGTACATATCTTTTACGAAGTTTTCTCTTTAACGAATCCCATGAACGGATCTTTTCTTTCCCCGCACAAGCTCCTCGTGTTTTAACTCCTTCGTACCAAAGTGAAGCGCCTTTCCCCAACTTGAGAACTGCATACTTGCACCGTTTCTCATCGTCAAGGTCTTTAAACTCAAACATGCGATCAATTTTACGTTCCCATTCCAAGTAAACTTCAGGGTCTGTCCCGCCAACGAACTCTGGAAGCTCGTTAACTTTGAATTCTTCGACATGGCGTGAGAGTCGTTCATAGTCACCATGCCTAGGTTGCCAACGCTGGTCGCGTTGTTCTGGTACGTCACGCAATGCGTCGCGAAGTTTTGCCAAGAAATCAGCATCGTTGAGATCCATAATGCCAAAGATCAAGTACTTGGGCTCCGATGCCACTTATGATGCGAATCTCTATCGGTACAGCAGAAGGCTGTATTGACGAGTGGAAGCGAACAACACTTAGCCAAAAGGAAATCGAACAGTACAGTTAGAAACTTGATAGGAACTGATAGCAACAGTTCGATACAGCAACAATAATGGATAGTGGCACGCGTACAAGATAGGAACTGATAACAACTGTTCGATATAGCAACAATAATGGATAGCGGCACACGCACGAGACAAGAACTGATAACAACAGTTCGATACAGCAACAAGACAGGAACTGGCCGAGTGGAAATGACTCGGAACAGGCAACTCCAAACAACAGCACTTGAAAACAGCAGGTTTCGGTTGGATGCCAATGGAAACATGAATCAAGCTTCGGACAATCGAACATCAATTGAAGTGAACTCCCAATTAGGTACAACCCTGTATCAAAAACAAGAGGAATATCAAAACAGGACAGGAAACAGGTGTTTATCGAACTAGACAAATAATTCGATAAGGTGATTTCTTCTCAAGACCTATTGAGAATTGATGAGATTAAAATTTGAAAACGAATTGAATAATAACCAAATTTTAGAAGGAAACTCGTCCAACTCTTTTAGACAATATACAATGTATTTTCTTGATGATTCAAAATGATCATCCCTGTTACAACCCAAACATGACTACTTATAGGTAAGAGTAGCCTGACAAGATTATTTAAAATATTTAAAATATAAGATCACATGATCTTAAAATAAAGACAATAAAAAAAAGGTACTCCACGCTACTTGCAAACAAAAGGAATAAGGCTGGGTTTTGTCTCCAAGGTGCTCTTCTTCTCCACATGCAGGCCGTGAATCCTGCATTGCTTTATTATAAAGAAATGGGATGAATTCTTTATTTATCTTATCTTCACCAACTTGGACCCAACATGATGCATGTTGTCACGTTTAAGTTATTCCCAGTCCGATCACCAAGGTTACTCCAGATCTCGTAGCCGTTTTCTCGCCTAAGTATGTAGGAGTATGTTCAAGGTGTTTTACGTCAATCCTCACTTCGTCTTCTTCGCTTGGAGTAGTCGATTTCGTATCATGCTGAGTGATAGGAACATATTTGGAAGGACATCTATTAAGGATATAGGCAGCGGTTAATAAGGCATATGCCACAGGTAAATTGGCAAATCAGTGTAATTTAACAAGGAGCGAACCATGTCCAACAAATTCCGATTTCTCCTCTCTGAAACACCATTTAACTGTGGGGTTCCTGGAGGCATGAATTGTGAAACTATTCCATGTTCCTTGAGGAACTCATCAAACTCTGTGCTCATATATTCACCACCTCGGTCCGATCAAAGTGCTTTGATATGACATCCAGTCTGTTTTTCAACTAGGGCCTTAAATTCTTTGAATTTAGTAAAGGCTTCGGATTTATGTTTCATTAAGTACACAATCCCATACCTAGTATGATCATCTATGAATGTTATGAAATATTGATATCCGTCTCGGGCTACTTCTAAAGCACCACAAACGTCGGTATGTACTAATCCAAGTTTATCGGCAGCCCTTTCAAAAGTCCCTGTGAAGGGGGACTTAGTCATTTTGCCTCTAAGGCAAGATTCACAAGTTGGATAGGGTTCTACACCCAATGGACTTAAAAGTCCATCTTTCTTCATTACCTGAACCTTGGTATGACCAACATGACCAAGTCTAAGGTGCCATTTAAGAGCTTGATTAGTATCTTGCCTACCACGTTTCCTAGTTATAGTGTTCACTGCTGTTTTATTTTGAAAGTTTAGATGACATAAACCATTCAACAATGTAGCTGTGCCAACTAATTTATTTTGAAAATAAATTTTACAACTACCATTGCCAATGAAGAAACAAAATCTTTTCCGGTCCAAGACTGGAATGGATACAATATTTTTATGCCCCTTGGGCAAAACAAGTACTTCATCTAACGTCAAAATAAAACCGGATTCTAAACCCAGTAGGATTGATCCAATATCGGTTGTCTCGACACTTTGTCCGCTTCCGACAGTGATCATAACTTCCCCAGCTTCAAGTTTCCTACTTCATTCCAGATCCTGATTCATAGTACAAATGTGAGAAGTGGCACCCGAATCTAGAATCCATGAAGCAGAATATACAATATCGGAACAATTAGTTTCAAAAACAAAAAGTTCCGTACCTGATGCGCCATTAATCTTAGGACAAGTCCTTCGCTAGTGGCCTAGCTCACCGCATTCAAGGCATTTGTCCGTAGGTTTTGGACCGCCTACCTTTTGAACCTTTCGGGCCTTGCCCTTTCCTTTCTGCACCCCTTTCTTGGGTTTGTATTGCTCGTATGTCTTTTTCTTCTTGTTCTTGGATCTACGAGGCCCAGAAGAAATCACAATAGTAGCCTCTCTCGGTTTAGTCTTCATGTTAGACTGTGCCATCACCAGTTTATTTATTAGCCCAGCTAATTTGCATGAAATTTCATTACAATTGAAATTCATTACAAACTGCGTGAAAGAGTCAGGGAGAGATTGAAGGATGAGATCAATTTGAAGGGATAAATCCATATTAAAGTTGAGCACCTCGAGCCTCTCAATCATATAGATCATCTTGAGGACGTGGTCTCCCACTTTCTCCCCTTCTTTCATCCTAGCACTGAACAACTGCTTCGATATCTCATATCTAGCAGCCCTACTATGCTCTTCATAAAGTTCGGTCAAGTGTGCAAGAATCTGCCTAGCAGAAGTCATTTTCTCGTGTGCTCTCTGCAGCTCATTTGTAATTGAGCCCATCATAAAGCCACGTACTAGCACGTCATCCTTGACCCATTTTTCATGGACGTCAATGTCTTCCTGATCCCCTCTAGTCCGGATTGGAGTCGGTAGAATGTCCGCCTCCAAGACCCAGAGACTCCATACTGAGTACAATCATCAGATTCCACAACCAGTCAACAAAGTTGGGGCCAGTTAGGAGATTCTTTTCAAGTAGTATTGCAAGTGGGTTTTTAGCCATTTTAGAGAGATTCAGATTCGTTTTCTGCAAAGATTTAGACAAGATTAAATTAGTGACTTGTTTTATTATGACCGAGTATAGAATTTAAGGGCTTGTATAATTCTTGTCTCAGCACCCACTAATTTTATCGGAATTATACAATCCCATGTTATAATATGGAAGTCATGGTAAGATCGAATTCTTAGTGGTGATCAAGTTCTTTACAAATTTTAACAGACGCAACCTATCAGGTTTCTTGCCAATTAATTTCTGTAAAGTAGTGTTTAACACCAACCCGTCTAACGGATGATTTGATCTTGTTTTACCCCTGGTATTCATGCCCTCAACCTATCAGGTTTCTTGGAAATCCAGACTATATAAGTTGTTGACCATCAACGTCTATCGGTTTGACTATTGAATCTCACCCGGCAACCTATCAGGTTTCTAGGGGCGAAATTTATCACCAACCGAAGGCATCTAATGTACTCAAGAATTTTTTAACCTATAACAAATGTACTACCCTGATAACTCGGAAGCATAGCACACCAGCTCGGGTATCAATTTTCTACGAGTTTGATGGAGGGTAGGAAACCTCGTAACCTTTTTCAAACTTAGTCTGTTTGTTGTCGGGAGAATTTCGCGATTAATGTTACACTTTGCACATTAATATATTTATACGCGCGTTTGTTTGTTTGTCAGTCATTCAAAATGAAAAACAGAGAATAGTAACCTAGTTACTACCAACATATAGCTCATAAACTTTTTTTTTTTTAAAAAAAAAAAACAGCTCATAGACCTTATTCCTAAGTACTGGGCCAAGTGAATGACCCAATAAATAAAAAAAATACAGTCTTCAATTCTTCGTATTCTCGGTCGGTTGTCTTCGGTCTTCATCATACCCAAAAAAATAATTACATCATTGAAAAATTGCATCCTAAGTTTTTCTAGTAAATATAAATAGGCTCAAAACGGCTTTTACAACCAAATCGAATCGAACAAAATCAAAAACTAAGTCCACGAGCTATATCACCATCACATAGGGATTCCATACAACATGTAACGGCAACGAAATTAAACAATTAATTTTAATATAAATTAATCCAATTAATCTTTAAAATTAATCTATTCAATTTCTACTATATTAATCCAATCAATATAAAGTGGCATTAAAATTAAATAATCAATTAATATATAAATCCAATCAATATAAAATTAATCTATTCAATTTTAATGTTATTAATCCAATTAATACTAATGATCGTCATTATAATTCGTTCGAAGTAATCCGACCAAAATAATATTCTCGTTTAATTTATTTCCCTTAACTCAAAAATATTCCAAATATTAATTTAGTCAAATTAAAACCCAACTTAAATTTCGGGAAATAATTACAACGAAATATAAACTTAAACGGAGTCCTGGACAATCCGGTATTAGGCCCAGCCCGCGGCCCGATTCAAAATCGGGCCAAAAACCCGAGGGTGCTGGCCGAGCCATCGCTCGATACTGGCCGAGTCACCTTTCGCCGGCAGTAAGGCCTCTCTCGGCGGCCTTGGCCGATCATCGCCGGCACTGATCTGGCGGCCAGGCTTCTTTGCCGGCGACCTCGTTTCTTCATTTTTCGGCTCGTTTCAAAAAACGTGATGCTACAACGAACAATTTAAAAATCTACGATTATACCAAACATGATTCAAAATCATAAACATCATCCAAAAACATTCAAAATGCACAAATAATCGTATATACGGTATCATTGACCTCGCTCCGATACCGCTGTTGGGATTCCAAAAATAAAACGAAATACGCAGCGGAAAATAAAAACGAATCCCAAACAGGATCGATCAAGTAACGTATATACGAAAAATAAAATACGAAGATAAAGGATCATACCCTTGAAGCCTTTAAAAGAAATCTTCGTAAAATGGATGATGATCACGAACCCCGTCACGAACACGAACTCCCTTCGTTCCAAGCACCAAAAGTACGATGTCTTTACTTTGCCACGCAACGGAACATGACGGAAAAATTTGATGCAACTTCGTTCTCCAAGAACACGGCTAGGAAGTTGTAGTAGGAATTTTATCTCTCTTTTATTTCTTATTTTTTTCTCAACTCAAAGTGAAAGAAAATAAGATGAAAAAAATTTTCTCCCTCCACTCTCAGACTCTCGGCAGGCAGTTCACAAAAATGAAGATGGAGAGTTGTCTTCTCATGAGAGTTGTCTTGTCTTTACAATAATGTAGTAAAGTGAGAATAATGTGATATATATAAATCAACAATTATCACCTTGTGAATTATTACGACAAGATAACATGCATTGTGTTATAAAAAAACACCAAGACATGTGTAAAGCGGAGGTGGCGGCTAGTAGGATGTTTCCTAGAAATGAGCCGAGCCACTCGGCTCGTGTACCGGATGTTCGTCAAACGAGTCCGTTAAATACACTCCTTTTAATCATCAATGTATTTATATTAATTAATTAATCTAATTAATTAATTATATCAAATACAAATATATTTCTCTAAGAAATATAATTTATGAATTAAATTAATTACCCGGTAACTTAATTTTAATTCATAAGACCGCCATTTGATTTATCCAATAAATCATAATTAGATATCCAATATCTAATATTAATAGAGAGATAATAAATTCACATTTATCCGTCAATGCTCCTGATGCGCGACTCCGTAGGTCCGTCTCAGCCGGCATTGGGAGGAACAATGAGTGCAGGCAGCACTTAGCCAGCCTAGTGGGCCGCACTGTAAACCCCGACTGAGAACGAATGAAGGGATCATTCCAGAACCATTATGTCGTGAATACTATATACGTATAGACCCTTCATCAGATGTCCCGGTCAAGTCTTCGGGTCATGCTAAAGTCAAACCCTACTGTTGACTAGACTCTATACATGTGTTAATGCAAATCAAGACCGACCGATTAATAGTGTATCTAATATGACTATATCAGAATGCTTTGGCTAAAAACTTATGATCTTATTTGCCATTAACCGTATAGGACATTCGCCTGCTCACTAACAGGAGATATAATCCTTTCTTGACGTACAGTAAAGACTGCTACCTGCCCGTATAGTGCGCACTTCGAGGTCGACTTAGCAATTAAGCAAATGAGTCTAACTACTCTAATGACAAACTAAACATCACAGGCACATCTTCTACTGAACCCTCAAGTCAAAGGTCCACGTATACTATCACAATCTTTCGATTCGTCATCGACTCTCTGAGAGTGAATACCATGTGACTGAATCGAGTATGAGTCATGTTCGAGTATACTCGTCCCACCAACATACTTATAACTATGCTATCAACACATGCACATGTCCTAGCATAAGTTATACAAGTCTTATTAAAACTTAATGTCCATTTAAGTTTATTGACTTGCGAATGATTTGCGTAAATAAACTTTAAACACTTACAGCGCATTTCTCTTATCCCATAACGAGAATGGAATGTTCGATTTATTTACATGGACTTCACTTCAATGTTTACCAAATCAAGAATGCATTTGAAATACAATAAACAGTGAATGAATCGTATTGCCTTTTTATTAATTATTCCATAATTACAAGTACAATGCCCCTACTCTCTCATCCCCTGAGTGGCATTCGAGGGCATATTCCTAACATGCAACTCATTCATTCATCTCTAGGAAGATTTGTACTATGATTGGTTGTAGAAATAGTAAAGCTCCTAGATATCTGTTAGTTAGCATGCCTGCGGGGGGAGTAGTGCGTGTAGACTCTATAGATAACAATGTGAAGATAGATATTAACAAACATAGCTTCTTAGATGACTTGCACATAGTTGAACTCAGCGATTTTGATGTTATTTTGGGAATGGATTGGTTGGACAAACATAGATATGTAGTATAATGCTCCGAAAGGAGGGTAACCTTATGTCCGTCTGTTGATATCAAGACTGTATTCGAGAGAGTAAGAAACTGTAGTACCCCGAAAGTGATTTCAGCCATGAAAGCTATGAAGATGTTGAAGAAGCGTAGTTTCCAATGATTCCTAGTGAATGTGATGTGGAAAACAACTTCGGAGAAGACGGTTGCTGATGTACCTATCATCAAGGAGTATCCAGATGTATTTCCGGAAGACTTGCCGGGAGTTGCGACGAGTCGTCAAGTTGAGTTCTCGATTGATTTAGTGCCAAGAGAGGCACCAATATCGAAAGCCCCCTATAGAATGGCGCCCAAGTAATTACAAGAGCTGAAAGTACAACTTCAGGAACTGCTTGACTCTGGATTTATCCGGCCGAGTGTATCGCCATGGGGTGCGCCAGTACTCTTTGTGAAGAAAAAGGACGGAAGTTTGAGGATGTGCATAGACTATCGTGAGCTTAATCAACTCACGATAAAGAATAAATACCCACTTCCTAGAATAGAGGACCTATTCGATCAATGTCGAGGATAAGGGGTGTTCTCGAAAATAGATTTGAGATCCGGATATCACCAACTAAGGATTAAGGATGATGACATCTCAAAGACATCATTTCGAAATCGATATGGACATTCTGAGTTTATAGTGATGCCATTTGGGTTGACTAATGCGCCAGCAGTATTCATGGACCTCATGAACTGTGTATCTCAACCTTATTTTGATAAGTTTGTCATTGTGTCCATAGATGACATACTTGCGTATTCAATGAGCAAGGTTGAACATGAGCAACATCTTAGAGCAGTATTGAGAATACTGCGCAAGGAGAAGTTGTATGCGAAGTTCAACAAGTGTGAATTCTGGCATAACCGAGTTGCATTTTTGGGACATGTGATTGTTGGGATTCGGTAACTAAAACGAAGGCACAACAGAAGCAATAAACGAATCTAATTCGATCCGAATCCCTACGAGGATCAATCAAGCTACGTATATACGAATATAAAACGAAACAAAGGAAGATTAGAAATCATACTCTCGTTGACCATTGATTAAATGGTGTACTCCTTGAAGATGATTCCCCAAGCTTTAGATGCTCTTCCCACGAATCCTATTTTTCAAGCTCTTGGATGATCCAACACCGAAAGAACCGCGCCTCTACTTGCCACGCGCCGAAAAAACGATCGGAATGATAACCTCCAAGGTTACGGCTAGAATCAAGTGATGGAAACTTTCTAATTAAGATTAAAACACTCTAAGTGTTTAATCTATATCTCTTAATTATATATTTTGATTTTTCTCCAAGAAAACTCTCAAGAACTAGGAATAAGAAGATGAAGACTTGGGAAAACTATTTTTTTTTTCTCTTTCTCTCTCTATGAAACTCGTGGATGATGCTTCAAGGTAAGTGTTGGCCACTAAGTATACAGAATACAGCTTGGAAAGTGTTTAAGCAACAGGATGTATGTTTTACAAATAGGAGTGCGTAGCGGAAGTCTTGAAATAGTAAGTTGATGTAAGTACAGCAACTAGGTTTTCTCCTGTTTGCTTGGTGCGTACAGGGTATGCCGTGTGTACTTATAATCTAGTCACATTAAATAGCAGAAGGTAAAAGACACGGTTTTAAAGTGGTTTGAGGTAAACCCCTCTACGTCCACTGGTCCTCCACATAGGAGTTAAAATGTTTATTATAAACACTACGTACACAACTACGTGTCTATAATCAAACATATCAATGTGTCATTCACACAGATTAATACAAAGATCGTAGCTTTCAACCATTCACACAGATTGGTCAAAGCTAACACTTGACTGGCTTTTTCACACACAGTTCCGAAGCTTCGTCTCTACAATGCAGATCCGTCACACACAGTTCAGGAAAAGCAAGGATTTCACAGTCCACACAGGGCTGATGGTTTTCTTCAATGTAAGAACGTTGGTTGAACAACAGCTTGACTTTCTTGAGCTTTGAGCTGATGTGTTGTTCAATGATGAGCACTGTATATTTCTTCTCTCAGGATCGACAGAATGCTTGAAGAAATATTACTGCTCTTGATATACTGTTCTTTAGAGGATCTCGTTGGAATCTCAGTATATCTCAATTTGCTCAGTTTGAATGTTCTTTTCAGTGTGTATGCTAGTCTATGTCTTTTTTCTAAACTTCAAACTTCGGGGTTATAAAGATTTTGGAATAGATCCCTTGAGAATAGATCCATTGAGAAAAAGTCCATTCCAACTGGATGGTTGACTTGTATAGACCAAGATCTCGATTTTACGCTGTCTGAAGATCTTTGTCGGATTTAGTATTTAAATACTTTATCCTTTCAGTATCTAAATACTTATTTTCAAACGGGACTTGACTTTAGAGAATAAATCAGATTCCATTCTAACGGTCTTCAGTCCTGTTTGGATAAGTATTGAAGATCTCAATACTTATAGCTTTGCTTGGTGTATCCAATATAATAATGTAGGCTATATTGAAGCTGCTACTGTATGGAATGTTACTGTATGAAAGGACAGCTTCCATACTTAGCGCTATATGACTCTGTTGTTGTATGATGACAATGCGAAGGCTTGCTGTATGTTGGCTTTTGACATCTTTCTGTATGTTGGTAGTTTATCAAAACATCGAACAGGGTTAATTATCCCAAGATTTCCCCCTTTTTGATAATTGCCGCATCTATTTTGAAGAAACTTTGATATTTGCCAAATCTTCTTAATGATGCCAAAACCTTGATATCGAAACCTTTTTGAAACATCTTACAGGAGGGAAGTCTTCTTGGTCTTCTGTCGAATGTTCTGGCCTTCAGCAATTAGTCTAATACTATGAACTGCTCATAGGTGAGTTCAAATCTGACAGGAAAGAGTATTACAACTTAAACTTATGATTGGCGCGCAGGCACAATCTTACAGTATAATCTAGCTGAATTACAACTTAACATATGAACTGTTCGCAGACAAGTTCTTTACATCTTATATACTAAACAAGTTTCATACTTGTATACAACAAAATTAATTGAAATCATAATCAGACGGTAAACAAATACGTAGATCACGAGTTGTAATCTTTCAAGACAAAAATACATTTTATTGATAATGAGCAAGGATTACAATATTTAAAGAAAAGATACAGAATAGGATCCTACAAGCTAACTCATGTAGCTAGCATGTCTCCATGGCCTTCTGTCAGGATCATTCTCGGTTCCCTTCCACCAATGCTGTAGGGAATCGTTGCCTTGATCTAAATTGATCGCTCTTGCTTCACTCGATTTGTCAAAGGCAAGAATCCAGTCATCAGGGTAGGTGATACGATCTCCTTTCCGGTGCTTGGATTTCATTTGGAGTTGTAGGGGGAGCTTTCCTTCTTCCAGCATTTTTGCGAATTCTTCTGCAGCCTCCGCCAGTGTTCGATACTTGTTGAAAATGGTGGACTCCCTAATGAGTTTTACAAAGTATCTCATCAGTTCATTCTTCCTCCATTTCTTCACTTCTTCTGCTGTAGGATGACGGTTAGTTGGCAAACGGATTTCCGAGGACTTCTGCACATTGTTCTTCCAAGGTATGCTGGGATCGTGGAACTCTGGACGAGAACCAGAAACCCTGTACCCTTGTGCAGCAGTGGCCAATCGGTTGATCGCGACACTCATGCTGTCTTCTAGAATAGCATCCAATTCTTTTTATTTCTCCTCTCTCCATTTCTTTGCAGCGTCCCTCTACTCTTCCCCCTTTTTGGCCTCATCAAGATACGTGACCTTTTCATCTAAGCGCTCCAGGATCTTCAATGCGTTGTCCTATTTTGTTTCCATTCTTGAGAATCTTTCTGCCAAGGAGCGAAGCACCAGCGATATACCATCAATTTTCTGAGCTGGGCACCTGTCTCCGTTAACGCAGATGCAGTTTTGGCCTCCGAGATGCGAAGCTTGGCCTGTTCTTCTTTTAGGATCTGCTTCTGTCGCTGTTGAAGTTGGTTGAGTGCCTGTTTGAAGACGGTGGGCAAGATACGGAAGGCTTCTTCCACTTTTGACACTTCGTGCCTGACACCGGTCATTTATTCATCGGCAGACTGATGTAACCAATTAATTTCTTTTTCAACAGCATGCAGGGAATTAACAGCATCTTATAGGAAGACAGTTTGACGGCCTAAAGCATGCAGTTGCTCGTTCTTTTCAATAATCCTAGGAGAGTCCGGTTTGGCAAAATCTTCAGCTCCATTCAGCTGTCTCAAAGCCATATGGGGGCGTGACTCGAGTTGGATATCCTCAGGTAAGAGACCGTCGTCGGATTCCAAGACATGTGAAGATGCGAGATCATCAGATGTGGGTGCGGCAATAGGGGGACCGGATCCTCCTATTTCGGAATGGATGTGGTAGACATAGGTACAGGAGGGACTGATTCCTCCAGCTGTCTCTCAGCGTCCGCCTGCTTCGGCAGAGGGACTAATTCCTCTTGCGGGATGGCGCAAGTCTGGTCGTCTTATTGGGTGGCGACAGGCTCGAATGCCTATTGAGAAGTTGTTTGCTCTACGGTGACAGGAGGGATAGATTACTCACTGTCTTGAACAGTTTCTTGTTGATGGAGAGGAGATTGATGTTGGTTGGATGTCCCTTGACCCTATTGGTCGGATATTCTTGAGAATTCCTTGTCTTGAGCTTCCTCACGACTTATTCTCAGACCTGCCTGGAAGGCGTCGTCGTCGCCGTCTGAGTCATGATCAGATTTTGGACTTTGTTGAGATGAGTCAGTGGATTTTGATTTGCCCTTGAGTCGGGCCTTCTCCTTTGTCATAATACAGCTAGAAATAAGCTCATGAGAGAACTTGTTGTCCCATTGAATTAACAAATGGATGTCCTGACAGTCCGTGACTTCCAAAATGAAGGCTTATTCCTCCTTCCATTCGCTCCAATGGTACAAGATGTCATAGGGTGCAACTTTATATGACTTCCAATGAACGAAGCGTTCAAAGTCTTGCTCAACCTGCAATTGAAACAGGGTGTCATTTATGAGTACTGAGGGGGAGGGACTCCGAACAGCACTTGGGTTTACTGTCGGTATGGGATCCTCGACAGGTATGGGATCCTGTGTTGGAGATGGATCCCGAACAGGGGTTGGAGCCCTGATGGGAGATAGATCCTGTACGGGTGTGGAATCCCGTATAGGAGATGCAGTTTTTGGCTCAGTGAATGCATCCGATTCACCAGTTCCTTCAATCTTGGCAAGCAGTTGATCATCCGTCATAGCCGTCATAGGCTCGGGATCTGCACCGTGTGTAGCAACTATTTTTTCTGCAGGGGTTTCGCCCTGTGGGTGTTGTTCTGCGGGTTGCACCGCAACGTCTTCGATGGGAGTGACCGATTGAGTCACTGTGACCTTTGATTTTGAAGCTTTCTTCGGCTTCTTATTTGCTGTGAGCGGTGACGCACTGTCAGACACGCTCCTTTTCCTTTTCTTATAGGATTTGTCTTCATCAACAATCCTTCCTGTGATATCCCTCGGATTATCAGAGGTCGGCATGGAGTTGACATGGGGTCGGTCGGCTTGAAGACTATCCTTGTTGAAAACTGTGGGATTGCTCCCACCAATAAACTTCTCGGAGCCGATCTTCTTAGCATCACGAGACTGTGGCACGCCACTTTTCGTGAGAAGAGAATTTAGAATAATCCCAAAGGATTTCTTTTGAGAGACATGCTTCAAAACCTCTTCGTGTAGTCTCTTCAGAATAACCTAGCACCAGTTGACTTTTTCGCCGGACATAATGGCGACCATCATTCTGAACCTCAGGTTGGTGCACATCTCGAACTCGCCAATCCTGTTTTCAACAACACGGCAGCAAAAATTATGCAAATAAACACATGGTAAACATAAACGCTTCTTATGGCAAGAAGGATGCACGTTTCTGTTCGAGGCATTGCCAGTAAACAATCCCCAATACGTAGCTAGAAGATCCTGTGATCCGAAGGTCTCAAGGTCTTCCTTCTTCAGGCCATCAGATGGTATCCTGAATAAAGTTCCCAAAAGGGAATGGTCAATGCAGATTTGAACTCTACGGACTATGGCAGTGATGTCACAAACATCGCCTCCTTTCTTCAAAGAAAACAACTTCACAGATGCATCGAGATAAAATTCCTCAATGATGCGCTCGTCATATAGATCTGGGTGTTGGCTTCCATGGCGGTATAAGCCTTGCTGCTTAATCCTGGAGACGACACGCTCCATTCCATCAAGGTATTCACCCTCAGATTTGATGCGTTCTATGATGATAGATCGAACGAACAGACGTCCGTCGATGACGCTTTCCCTTTTTTTCATCGATTGAGAAGAAGTTTGAGATGATGCCATTGTTCTGAAGATAAGGGTTAGAAGAAATACAGAGAAAATTTGCAGAAAGCAATATAGGTTGTATGCTCTAAGACAGTTTAATTTTGCATAAAAGCGTAAAAAGTCGAAGGGAGCACGATACAGTCCTTATATATGTGTGGGTGGTGGAAGATTTTAGGGTTTTTGCAGACAGTGAACGGTCAGATTTAAGGATGGGAACCATCGTTTTAAAATGAATGAACAGGATGGACTGAGCGTAACAGGTACTTCTTATCCATCTAATTTTGAAATTATAGCGGGTCCCACATCTGACGTTTAGTCTTTCTTTATTGCCTGAAATGGCGGTGAAAATATTAAATAAGTCCAGATGTCATGCAAACCATTTATTGCAAAAATGTTTGATATAATAACAGGGCACGTGGACTAAAAATTGTTTTTAAAAAGAATAACATATTATTATATTATTAATTAATTTCCCACAGTATGTGCTGTTTCTGCGAAAATACAGCATTCCCCCTTAAAAGGTACATACGGGATTCAATTTCATATAGCAATTTTCGGATTGATACTGTATTCATGGGTCATACTATCTTCCCCTTAATTAATGCACACGTCACCTGTAGGAAAAGTGTCTTCGTTGTCCTATAGTGCTGTCAGAATGTCTGAGTGTACAGATAATTAATTGTGGATACTGTATTCGTGGGTCTTACAGCATTCCCCCTCAATTGTTGAGTAAAAGCATTAAAAACTTACAGGGAGTCATGCTGTAGCAATCCCAATTTTTGTCGAAGCATACAGAATCTTGCTGTGCTGAGAGGTTTGGTAAAGATGTCGGCTAACTGGATATCTGTACGAACTTTCTCGAGCAGAACATCCTTGTTCTCAATATGATTTCTGATGAAGTGATGCTTCATGTGAATGTGCTTAGTGCGCGAGTGCAATACAGGATTATGCGTTATTGCAATTGCACTCGTGCTATCGCACATAATCGGTGTTTCCTTGGCTTCAATTCCATAATCTGACAGCTGTTGTTGCATCCAAAGGATCTGCATACAGCAACTACCAGCAACATAGTATTCCGATTCAGTTGTTGAAAGCGAGTTTGCCAATTGTTTCTTGCTAAACCAAGACACAAGTCTTGGTCCAAGAAAGTGACAAGTACCACTTGTAATTTTCCTACCTAGCTTGCAGCCTCCGAGATTCGAGTCGCTATAGCCAACCAAATTGAATCCGCCTTCTTTAGGATACCATGGTCCTACATCGAGCGTTCCTTTTACGTACTTCAGGATTCGTTTGGCTGTTGTGAAGTGTGATTCTTTAGGTGCATCTTGATATCGAGCACACACTCCTACAGCAAATTGGATATCGGGCTTGCTAGCTATTAGGTACAGGAGTGAGCCAATTAGCTTCCTATAGAGTGATTGGTCAACCGGATTTCCAGCTTCATCAGCACTAATTTGCATGGAAGTGCTTATGGGGGTTGACGATGATTTGGAAGTGTTCATTCCAAACTTGTTGAGGAGCTCCTTGCTGTATTTTTCCTGGTTGATAAAAATCCCTGTAGGCAACTGCTTTACCTGCAAACCTAGGAAATAACTAAGTTCTTCCATCATACTCATTTCAAATTTACTTTGCATGAGATGAGAGAACCTTTGACATAAAGCAAAGGTTAGTTGAACCAAATATAATATCATCTACATATATCTGAACCATCAGAAGGTCATCACCTTCCTGCATTTTAAATAGGGTTTTGTCCACAGCACCTTTGTCAAATCCATTATCGGTAAGGTACAGAGACATGGTCTCATACCACGCCCTAGGTGCTTGCTTAAGTCCATACAACGCTTTCCTTAGCCTGTATACAAGGTCTCCGCCTTTTGTGTTGACAAACCCTGGGGGTTGTTCAACATAGACTTCTTCGGCAAGGTCTTCATTCAGGAATGCACTCTTGACATACATTTTATATACAATAAAGCTCTTGTGGGCGGCAAAGGCTAAAAATATCCTAATGGCTTCTAGTCTGGCAACAGGGGCAACAATTTCATCGTATTCTATGCATTCTTCCTGTCTGTAGCCTTGTGCGAATAGACGGGATTTGTTTCGTATAGCAAGTCCGTTTGAATCCTTCGTGTTTCTAAATACCCATTTGGTTCCAATTACGATTGATGAGTAGGCCTGGATGCTAGATACCATACATTGTTTCTTTCGAATCCATTAAGCTCTTCTTCCATAGAGGTAATCCAGTGAGAATTGTCTAGAGCTTCTTTGGTAGAAACAGGTTCGGATTGGGCAAAGAATACAGTAATAGTGCACATGTTAAGTCTTCTAAGTTCGGATTGAGACTTCCATACATAAAATGAAGATTTCTCAGATTCAAGTTCTTCTTGCGCACATAGAACATTTCCTTGTGTACTATATATTCTCCTACGTGTGTATACTCCATCATCAATGCTTCCTATGATCAACTCTTCTGGGTGATCTCTAAACCACATTCTGTCGGGTTCTAGTTCGGCGTCCCGTACTGTATCTTGAGTTGCTGTAGTTTCAGCTTCAGCTTGTACAACATCAGCTTCAACTACTTCTGTTCTTACAGCTCCAGGGTTGATTTCTATGTCAACGACAAGCTCTATAGGAGTTGAGTCAATACTGGTGAGTTGTTGGATATTCTGAGTAAGGTCTTCTACTCCTGTAGGATCATGGTGAGGTTCATCGAACACGACATGTACTGATTCCTCAATTGTCAACTTCCGTTTATTAAAGATCCTGTAAGCTTTACTGATAGAGAAATATCCTACAAATACTCTTTCATCTGACTTCTCATCAAAGGTTCTAAGTTGATCCTTCCCATTGTTCAATACATAACACCTGTAACCAAATATGTGAAAGTACGAAACTAGAGGAGTTTTGTTGTTCCATACCCCGTATGCAGTTTTGTTGTGGTGTTTGTTGATGATACAATTGTTTTGTGTGTAGCATGCTGTATTGGTGGCTTCTACCCAGAAACGCTGTGGCAACTTGCTTGTGGCAATCATGGTCCTTGTTACTTCTTTGAGCGTCTTGTTCTTTTGCTCGGCAACACCATTTTGGTGAGGCGTTCGGGCAGCTGAGATGTGGTTTCCTTCTTCTTGCTCATGAAGATTGTCTAAGCATATCTGGAAAAATCATCAACAACAACGAGATAGTATTTCTTACCTCCCAAACTTATCGAGTCTACAGGACCGTAGAGATCCATGTGTAGAATTTCCAGAACTCTGTGTGTGGAAATATAGGATTTGCTTTTCAGGGTGGATTTGATTTGTTTGCCTTTCTGACAGGGTCCACAGACACTGTCCTTTTTGAATGACACATCGGGTAGACCTCTAACCATTCCCTGTCGAGCGAGATTGTTGATCGTCTTGAAGTTGACGTGAGACATCCTCTTGTGCCATAACTAGCTTATATCTGCATTGCCTTTGGCAACAAAATAAGGAATTGTGGAGCTCGTAGGCATCCAGTCAGCAATATACATATTATGTGATTTGCTTCCTGTGAGCACAACTTCTTTGGTCAGGATATTCTTGACTCTACAGTGATCTATATAAAATTTCACCGAGAACTGTTTATCGCAGAACTGGTTGATACTTAGTAGATTGTACTGTAAGCCTTCAACATACGCTACATCGGTGACTTTGAATTTTCCTACAAGCAGGGTTCCATTCCCTCTTGTTCTTCCTTTTGATTCATCACCGAAGTGCACTTTTGGACCGTGACCCTCTACGAAATTTGACAGTTTGTTTTTATCTCCTGTGATGTGCTGAGAACATCTGCTGTCGAAGTACCAGATGTCCTTCTCTAAGATGTCCTGCAGGCAAAGAAATTAAGTAGATTTAGGTCCCCTTTGTATGTTGGGTCCATGGATGTTAGTGCCTTTAGGTACCCAGGTTTTCCTGACAGCAATTGGTTTACTGTAGGTTACGTTAGGTACGTTCTTGCGATATCTACGTGGGGCAGACACGTAGTCGCTGTAACCATGATAATTATTATGCATGTAAAACTCAGGGTTATTATTATTAATCCAGTACGAATGTCGTCTTGGATGTGGAGCCATTTTCTTCGACCTTACATCTTACCTTCTGGGTCTCCAGTTGGATTCCCAAAGCTGTTATTGATATTGTGCGGCGGCCTGCTTTCGCGATGGATAACGGGACTCCTGTATTCAATATCTAGGCGAGCTGTACTGTTGGAAGTACTGTTGTGTGGGCGTTTGATAATTGGTTACAACCTTCTTTCTGAACGGCTGTTGGCGCTTTTGATATGCTCGGGGAGCATGCTGTTGGTTACGCCTTACAGGTCTGAATAGCTGAGGATTCCGCTGTTTGGAATAAGACTGTGGTGGCAGAATGGCAGCCTTTGCTGTTCGCGGTGCCTTCACAGGACTCGGGATTTCTTCCGGAATGGGTTCCACACCCCTGACGAACACAGTACTAGTTTTCCCTTTATGGGAAAATGAGCTATATCCTAAGCCACTTTTATCATTAGCATGTTGCCCAGTGCTTAGAATTTCTTCCATCCATTTAGATGATTTCTCGAAAGATTCCAGAATGGTCTCAAGTTCTCCTTCTCGTTTTTCGAGAGTTTTTATTTTGTCTTGGAGCAGAACAAAATCATTTGTCTTACTTTCACTGTGAGACTTAGCCTCATTTAGTTCGTGAGCAAGTTGATGATTGCTCTCCATGAGATTTTTGTGACCAACTTTGCTGTTTTCACAATCAACAGACATATTTTCGTATTTAACTTTCAGCAAGTCATTTTCTTCCCTCAGCTTTAAGTTAGAAATTTGGAGCTGTATGTTTTCATTTTTTAATTTCTCATGGGCCTTTTGAATGTGTTTAAACTCATTCATCATATTTTCAAAGGTATGTGATGCATTTGTGGGAATAATTGAGGTTGAGCTTACCTCATCATCGCTATCTTCATCTTCCGGTATGTCTTTGGACATAAAGCACATATAGGATTTATCTTCGAATTCATCATCTTATGAGTCACTGTTAGTGACTGCCTGAAGACATTCTTCGGACTTTGTTGGTGCGGGGGAGGCTTCTGATTCGCCAATCAGGGCCTTAAGATTGTTTTTCCAAACACGTCTTCTTTTGTCTTTTTCTTGTTGCTCTGCTTCTGGCAACTTTTGGACTTTAGGGTGAGGACATTTATTTGCATAATGTCCTGGTTTCCTGCAATTGTAACACATGTTAGCATCTCCAGAGGAAGATTCGTTGCTTATCTTGTGAATAGACTTGGGCCTGTAGGGAGTCTTTCCAGACTGCTTGATAAATTTCTTGAATTTATGTATGAGAAGCACCATTTCGTCTTGTGACAGGATATCGTCATCACTGTCAGCATTCTTGTGGGCAGACTTTGATGTGCTGGGCATGCTATGCCTTCATTGAATCTGGCTAGTCTTTGTAGTCCTTGCGTGTGATTCTTGACTTTTCTCTCCTGACAATATCATACTCAAATGCTTTGAGGTCAGAGAAGAGATCAAAAGTAGATATGTCATTTAGATTGCATGACAAACGCATAGTTGTTGTCTTAATGTCCCATCGGGCAGGAAGAGATCTGAAAATTTTAGAATTCTTCTCCTTTTGGGTGTAAATTTTGCCCAACGCTTCAAGTTCACTAACAATACCAGTAAACCTGAGATCAAGTTCCTCGAGAGTTTCGGTAGGTTTCATTTCAAAGGATTCAAATTACTGAGTTAGTTTTGAAATTTTGTTTTCTTTTGAGAGCTTAGTACCCTTGAGTTTTTCCCAGATTTCTTTGGCTGTTTTACAGCTCTTTACCTTCGAGAACGTGCCTTTGTCAAGAGTGACAAACAGCGCATTCTTCGCAACATTGTCGAGGTTGGCGCGTTTCCAATCATCTGTGGTCCACTATTCGCGCTCTTTCTCGAGCATCTCGGCATGAGATTGGCCTTCAATTCTTGCGGCCGGATTTACCTTTATGATCTTTATGGGGCCTTCTTGGATGACATAAATCATCTTTTAATGCATGGAGGCAAGATGAGCCTCCACCCTAATTCTCCAGTCAACAAAATCGTTAATAGAAAACATTGGCACCTTATTAATCAGTGAGGTATCCATGTCTAAAATTTGGAAACATAAAGAAGTTCTCAAGAATTAGTGATTTAGGGATCTGATTCGGTTAAAAATATGACTGATTCATTTTAGAATCAACCGCTCCTATACCACTTGTTGGCCACTAAGTATACAGAATACAACTTGGAAAGTGTTTAAGCAACATGCTGTATGTTTTACAAATAGGAGTGCGTAGCGGAAGTCTTGAAACAGTAAGTTGCTGTAAGTACCACAAATAGGTTTTCTCCTGTTTGCTTGGTGCATACTGGGTATACAGTGTATACTTATAATATAATCACAGTTAATGAAAACAGTAAATAGCAGAAGGTAAAAGACACGGTTTTAAAGTGGTTCGAGGTAAACCCCTCTACGTCCACTGGTCCTCCACACAGGAGTTAAAATGTTTATTATAAATACTACGTACACAACTACGTGTCTATAATCAAACCTATTTGTATCATTCACACAAATTGATACAAAGATCGTAGCTTTCAACCGTTCACACAGATTGGTCAAAGCTAACACTTGACTGGCTTCTTTACACACAGTTCCGAAGCTTCGTCTGTACAATGCAGATCAGTCACACACAGTGCATGAAAAGCAAGACTTTCTCAGTCCACACAGGGCTGGTGGTTTTCTTCAATGTAAGAACACTGGTTGAACAACAACTTGACTTTCTTGAGCTTTGAGCTGATGATGTGTTGTTCAAGGATGAGCACTTGTATATTTATTCTCTCAGGATTGACAGAATGCTTGAAGAAATATTACTGCTTGTGATATACTGTTCTTTAGAGGATCTCGTTGGAATCTCAGTTTGCTCAGTTTGAATGTTCTTTTCAGTGTGTGTGCTAGTCTGTGTATTTTTTTCTGAACTTCAAACTTCGGGGTATATAAAGCTTTTGGAATAGATCTGTTGAGCAAAAGTCCGTTCCAACTGGATGGTTGACTTGTATAGACCAAGATCCGGATTTTGCACTGTCTAAAGATCTCTGTCGGATTTAGTATTTAAATACTTTATCCTTTCAGTATTTAAATACTTCTTTTCAAATGGTACTTGACTTTAGAGAATAAAGCAGATTCCGTTCTAACGGTCTTCAGTCCTGTTTGGATAAGTATTGAAGATCTCAATACTTACAACTTTGCTTGCTGTATCCAATATAATACTGTAGGCTATATTGAAGCTACTGCTGTATGGAATGTTGTTGTATGAAAGGACAGCTTCCGTACTTAGTACTATATGACTCTGTTGCTGTATGATGGCAACGCGAAGGCTTGTTGTATGTTGGCTTTTGACATCTTGCTGTATGTTGGCAGTTTATCAATACATCGAACAGGGTTAATTATCCCAACAATAAGAGTGGAGTAGTCTTCCTTTTTATTCCTTTTCTAATCTCCCCAAATCACCTACTTTAGACAATATCACCAAAAAAATATCACCCTTGATATTTGTCCCCTTGGGGGCCATAAGTCTTCCACCCTTCAAGGTAAAGACCAAGACCAATGGAGGGAGTAGGTAAAGGGGGCGGCCATCTAGAAGGAATCGGACGAGTTCGGTTCGTATTGGACTCCCGTGAGTCAAAACAGATAAACTTCAATTCCGTTCCGATGTATTTATATCAATTAATTAATCATATCAAATACAAAATAATATAATTAATTTCTCCAAGAAATATTTATATTCATGAATTAAATTAATCACGAGTAATTTATTTAATTCATTAGGCCATAAATTTATCCAATAAATTAATTTAGACATCCAATGTCCCAAAATAAATTAGACATCAAATGTCCAATAAATTTGATATCCAATATCTAATATTTATAAAGTGATAATAAGCTCGATTCATTCACTACGCCATAGATGGACTATCACCACCTCATAGACATGTTGTTGCCTTATCAGGTGTTGCAGTAGCTATGAAATTTTTGCCCTATCGCAACCTTGTAATCTTGGTGTTACCGTAGACATAAATCTGTGTTGCTGTAGCTATAAATGGTGTTACACACTGCAACACTATGCTTGTGTTGCCTTAGACTATTAATAAATAAGAAGATAAATTTCTTTAAAAATAAAAATAATACTTTAAGACTAATTAAAATTTAATAAAACCCAAAAATATATTTTATATAAACTATGTCTCCATTAAATAAATACTATATTTATTTTTTTCAAATTTTTCTTACAAATTATAATTTTATTAAAAAATTAAAAAAATAATATATAAAAATTTATTAAAACAAAAAAAAGATATTTTATACAAAACATGTCTTCATTAAATAAATACTATTTTTTTTCAAAATTTTCTTATAATATGTAATTTTATTAAAAAATTAAAAAAATAATATATGAAATTTAATAAATTTTGAACGAAATTATTAAAATTGTATAAAAAAATAAATTTTAATGTAAAACACCTAATATTATAAACAACATGCCTCTAATATGTCAAAGGGGCCCTCTATTTTTTTATTAGAGACTAGTTATCACTACTACACATTTCAACTTAGGATACAACACTTACATAGCATTTTTTTGGAAGGGCTATGGAAGTATGTTACTTAGATAGCGTTTTTAGAAAAATGTTATTCGAGTGATTATATTTTAGAATAAAATAAAATAAAAAAAATACTTACATAGCGTTTAATTAGGAAGCGCTATGCAAGAGTAAACTTTCATAGCGTTTATGAAAAGTGTTGACTTAGGTTCCATATTTTAAGTAATATTTATTTATTTTTCGTAAATTTTTAAATATATGTTTGCACTTCTGTAGCGGTTTTGGAAGCGCTATCTAAATAGATGTATTTTAAGTATTATTCATATATTTCTCAGTTTATTTTATTAAGCATTCATAGCGTTCCAAGCAACGTTTTCGAAGTAACCGTATCCTAAGTATTCCTGATACTAGAATAATACACGATACAATCCAATAATATACTTCAAGACCTAATCACTTTCCCTCGCCGCTCTAGGCCTCTGATACACTTCAATATCAAATCTCATGCTTCCATCTCATGCTTCATCTATCTCTGTCTAATTTCCATCGCCGGTGATACCTAAATCTAATTAGGCATTCTTCGATTTGACTGTTCTCCATTTATTCACCGATTTCCATATCTTTCCGTCTATTCTCTCTCCACGGCGCTATTCCCCAGTATTGTTCACAGGGCTATTTTCCATCGCTGGTAAATCTGATTAGGCATTTGAGTATTCTCGAAATATTGGCCCGTTCTTTGATTTGGCTGTTCTTCGATTCAGAACTCATCTTCAAAAGGTTTCACCAAAAATTTAGAACTCATTTTAAAAAGTTTGGATTCGATTTGGATTTTCAATTTTAGGGGTTCGATTTGGATTTTTATTTTCAAAAAATGTTAAATTAGTGTGCACTGCAAAAGGAGTACAATTTCAGGGGTTCAATTAATGTTGGGTTGGGATGTAAAGTTATATTAGGGGGCACTGCATCATGTATAGGTGACATCTGACTACCTGAGTGGCATCATAGGTCAGTCTCTAGCTAGTATGAAAATTCCGAGTGATCTTTCTAGCTCCATGTGCCATTGCTAAGTTTTAGGATGTTTTTTGCTCTATGTAGCATTGCTTAGTTTGAGGATCCGGAGCTTCTAGCTCCATGCAACCTTTTAGTTGAGTTATACGATAATACAAGTTTTGTGATACAGGTGATTTGGGACAATCATACGTCTCTAATCAGACATTGGAGCATTACATGTCTAACCCAAACGGTCAAGCTGTATTATTTGTTGGTGATATTTCACATGTAGACCATTACCCCTTTCATGACAATGTGAGGTGGGACACATGGGGTCGATTTGCAGAAAAGTGTATGTTGGCCACTAAGTATACAGAATACAGCTTGAAAAGATGTTAGTACAACAAGCTGTACAATTTTCGAATAAGAGTGCGTAGCGAAAGTCTTTTAAAGTGAGTTGCTGTAAATACAGCAACTGGTCTAATCTCCCGTTGGCTTGGTGCGCACAGGGTTTTAGAGTATACTTAAACAAATTACAGTAATGAAAACAGTAAATGCGGAAGGTAAGTAACACAATATTTAAAGTGGTTCGAGGTAAATCCCTTTACGTCCACTGGTCCTCCACACAGGAGTGAAAACATTTTATTATAAACACTACGAATGTAATATCCGCAATTTTCGATTTTTGGTAAATTTCTTTTTTCGGTCGGAGTCCGTTTTGATGACTCGCTCATGACTGTTTCGTCATTCTGAGAATGATTAATTCTACACTTTTTGACATCCGAGTTCGTTTCAGTGTCATTTTGTTGAGTTCCGTGCTTTTTAGCGACTTTTCCGCGCTTGAGTTCGATTCTTGCGAATCTCGTTCGAAACTGCTGTTTCGAGTTTCCCGTAAGTCCGTTTAACTTTGTTAGACGTGTTGTCAACTTCGGTTTGGTTATTCGATAACGTATCGTGATTTTCGGGCGTTTTGGGCCATTTTGTAATTTATCCAAAGTTATGGGTATCCGTATCTGTAATTGTTGTCTCGACCCATTTCTTGGTCGCGTATGATTAATTATTGTATTATGTTTTCATTTCGGGTCGTTGATGTCGTCCGCGAACTTTTCGTCGTGTTCGTTCCGTGCGTTTTCGGAAATCGAGTCGTCGAGCCACGTGGTCGCATCGCAAACGGTTATGGATCGCCGGACGATTGCAGGGCATCGGCCGAACAGTGCGGTAGAACCGTCCGAAGCGCACGCCACGGCCGGAAGGCCGCGCGCTAACCGGCAGTGTAGCGACGCTATCGGGCCGCCTAACGACGCCATCGGTCCGGGCAGTGGGGTTCGAGGTTCGACTCGGTCGATTGGCGGTGTAGCGCACGCCATCGCTTGGTCGTAGCGCATGCTAACCGGGTAGGTAGCGCACGCCGCCGACTAGCGTACGTTACCTGGGCGAACTTTTTAGTCCAGAGGTTATTGGACAGGTCGGCTAGCGCGCGCAGGCTTCCGGCCGTAGCGCACGCTAGCGGGAGTCGGGTCGGCAGGTTTGGTCGGCAGGTTTGGTCGTGCGGGCCCTAGCCGAGGGTACTCGGCCGATACCGGCCGATAGCGCACGCTAGTCCGGGAAGGCTAGCGCACGCTAGTTCCGGCCCAGTATAAATGTGACAGAGCAGTCACATTTTCATTCATTTCTCACTTCCTTCCTCTTCTATCCGTGGCTGGCGATTCGAGAGTGGCGAAGCCATGTTATTTGACAACAAATCCACGAAGTTCTTGAGTTTATAACATCAATCAATCATCCGTTATCATCCTTTGATCCAGCGAATCAAGCTAATCTTACCTTAGAACCCTAATTTCGTGAATTTGGGGTTTTTTGCATTTTTGTCCGATTCGTTCCGTGTTGTTGATTAATTCATGATGGGTATGATTAATCTTGGTAGTATTCTTGTGTTTAACATCATTTAATCCATTGTTCTTCGTCGAATCGAAGTATATTTCTTGATTTCCTTCGAATTGACTTTTGGGGGATTTGTTCTCGATCTCGTTTTTCATCCATTTTTGATGGATCGATTATGGTTAAATGATGTTGTTAAACACATTCTATGGATTGTATATCCATATTTCAACTTGGAATTCCGTTTTTGTGTTTTGTAGGGACGAATCGTGTTCTTGGCCGTTTTGGGGGAAATCCTTGAACTTTCGTCATTTGTTCTTTGAATTCAGCGGCTTTGGGTCGTACTTTGGAATTCATTTTCGTTGTTATTGTTTTCGTTCGTAGTTCATTGTTGTGGATTTTCGTTCGGTGGAGTCGGCGAGTTCGTAGTCGGTTCGTGCCAACCTACTTCGGCCGATTCTCCGCGTTGTGGTTATTCGAGGCAAGTACCTTGCCCATACTTTTCTTATTTTATGGATATGATGATCGATGATTGTCTTGGTGTGTTTGTTTGGTTGTTTGAAATGAAGTTTCAAAATATTTCGGTTTGGCCTCGTTAAAGGCTCTCTTTCAAAACGCGTGTGTGTTTTGTGAACGGTGTGTTTTGGGAATTGATTATGATTTGGTCATTTTGAACGTTGAAGGCTTTGATGATATCCCTATTGTTTAAAGTTATGGAATCGTGTATTCTGTGTTTAATCTTGTTATTGTGTTTTGAAGAGTTTGATAACGGCGTCGAGTAAGTGGCCATCTCTAGTAAGTATTTTTGATGAACTTACATTCTTAGCATATTAGTATTGCATGAGTAACGTGTGTGTGTGTATGCTCACTACGGGTTAGATCCGACGGGGTCTCGGTAGGGGTCCACAAGAGACGTGGATCGACGAGCTTGCTTTTAACCACTACGGGTTAGATCCGACGGGGTCTCGGTAGGGGTCCACAGAGACGTGGATCGACGGTTAATTGTGGTGCATTTTGAAAATGTGATTTGATTATGGCATTTCCGGAAATGAGTGCTTTTGAACGGTTTTCATGATTGTATGCATTGACTAAGTGTGTAAGAGGTAAGTTGTTCGTTTGGCCTACTTGTCTAGGATGGCTCTAGAGTATTTTGTTGTTTGTGTTAAATCCTTTAATTGTGGATTTTGACGTTGGAAGACGAACCTTGTGGTCTTTCTTGTGTACTGTGAGTTGATGAGATTTGGGGCTAAAATCCCAATGGTTTTGTAAAAGTCATTTTATGGATTTGGGGCTAAAATCCCAACGGTTTGGTAAATGTCATTTTTTCGAAAGTAAACCTTTGGGCGGTGACCCCTTTTGTCTTTGGATTTTGAAAAGTAGGATTTGATAATCCTAAATTGTTTTCTATTAAAACTCTCGATGGCATTCTAAACCGTTTTATAAATTATTTCCATTGATTTATGATATTTCGATTTTGAAAGGTTTTCTCAAACTCTTGCCTCGGGAAGTACTTTTCGTTTCGTTTGGATCTTTGAGGATTCCTGGTTATTGTTATTCGTGGAATGTGAATTGTATGGCTCATATTTGCACTTTTTTCTTGCACTAGCAAAACAAAGGAGTTTTGCTAACCCCAGTATTCGGGGTGGATGTCTGTTTTTGCATTCGTTTTGGAGCATAACACGGTCGGCACGAAGGATGATGAAAGATGATCGATACTAATCACATGAGGAACCGTACATCGTGTATTGGTTCAGTTGTACTTTATTTTCCGCTGCTATATTTTTCCCGTTGTACGGGTGTGGTTGTGTTTTGACCCTGCGTGGGCATGAGTTGTAATCGAGTTGTATGTTTTTATTGAAAGGCCAAATCGGTCTACTGAGTCATTTTAGCCTTAAAGGCATTGTCGAGATGTTTCATGTTGTTACTAGCCTGGTAGATCCTTGAGGAAAGGTTCTACGGCGTGTAATATCCCTGAGCGGATTGGGGGTGTTACATAAATGGTATCGGAGCCAGGTTGAGGAAACATAGGCTGTCGGGTCAAGTCGTGTTGTTTGAGTCTTGTTTCGTCGGATTTTATCTGACTGAGTCGTGTCGCGACGCATCGTTTGCGTTTGTTGGTCGTGATTAGTATCGTGGGGCGATCATCATCTTCGTGCGACCTGTGGAAGTCTCCCTTCTTTGTGTTGTGCCTCGTGTGACATGAGCTATTTTTATGATTATTTGTTAAGTGGTGGAATCCTTATGTGGATTTTGATTTCACGATATGTATTTAGTCGACTCTCGTATTTGATTTATACGAGGAGTGTCATCGCTTGTGATGTCTTTTATTGTTGTTTTTGTCCGTTGCTGATGATTTTCGAATCGATTTGCACGTTTTACAAGTTCTATTGTGGAAGCTTTGTGCTTATACGCGTTCGACTTGTTCACTAGCCAGGGCGGGAGGGTCCTTAGAGGCCTCAAATGGGGTCAGTGGTTTTGTTCTGAATCCTAGGCGGTCTTCGGCTGTGGTATTTTATCATTTATTTCCGTTTAAAGACATGTATTGTCTTGATTTTAAACGTTTTGATGCGTGTACTAGGAGTTGTTTTAGTGAACGTCGATATGTGTGAGTTTTGGGCATTCTGGCCTATTGGATTTTTGAAAACCTTGAGTATCTTAGAAAAATAAATTTCGAGACATAATTTTCAAATGAGTTATTTTCTTGTGGTACATCCTAGGTGCCACAATATATTTCAAAAAATTTCTACTTCGAGGACCAAAATGCTTTGAGATATTTTCAATGTTTTAGAAATACTTTTATTTAGACCCGAGGGTCGAATATTCTGAAAGTTTTCGCTAAGAGAAAGTGTCCTCATTTTTATCAAATGCGAAATGGTTCTCCCATGTCTCGATAACGATGCTTCACGTTTGTGTTTTTTTTGAAAGGTGATACTCAAGATCAACCGGTGTTCTTCTAAAATTATTTTCAAAATGAGGTTTTCGTTTTTAAAACCTATCCATTCCCGTTTGAGGGCTGGGTATGTATGTATGATGTTCGCATTGTCATTTTGATGTTTGCTCCCGAGTATGATCGATTGGCGGCGTGAGCGTTGAGTTGTTTTCCACACATTTGTTGTGTTAGCCCTCTGTGAGAGGTGGGATGTTGGTATTGAATGTTGCCATCTCGTGGTGATTTCTGCGTTATCGCGCATGTGCGAGCTGTTAGAGCTTGGTTTGGTATGACCGTGTGCATCGGTGATCGTTCCGTTATGTGTCGGTTGTTTAATATCTTGTTACCTTGCTCCTGTTTTTGTGAATTTCGTGGACGAGATCGGAGGTAATACCCATACTATTTTGACTTCTGTATTTTCTCTTTCTCCAGTCTATCGATTCGCTCATGTTCGTTGATACTTTATGAACTTGTTCTGTATTTCGGTTTCATCGTCCGAACGAGCTGTGATCTTGTTGTGGGTCGATCTGGTTATCGATGTGACTTTTTCGGGTTCAGTTCGATTCTTGTGAACCTTGTACGGGAGTGACATCATCTGGTTCTATTAGTTCTTTTATTCGAAGTGGATCGGATTTGGAACTCTTGTGTTTTCGACTCTGTCGACTCATTTATGTTCGTTGACATTTCTGAGCTTGTCCTGCCCCTTACTTTTGTTGATCGAACGAGTGTGGTATTGTTTCGAAATAACTCATTTGTCGTTGTGACTTTTCAATCGCTATTCCCTTTCCTGTGGATCTTATGGGAATGCATGTCTTGTTGTTCTCACCAGATCATCCTGGGAATTGTTGTTTGAATTTTATTATCCTTCGTGTTTCGGACATGATTGTTCGATTTTTGTTGTCTCGATCGTTTGTTTGTTCGGTTTTTGTTCTCGTTTCGTGATTGTTGAGCATTCGGGCTCCTTCCTAATTCCCTTAAGTTCAGGAAATTAGTCTCGTTTTCGATCTTCCAACCCTTGGGCAGTGGAATTCCGTATTTGTTCAGCGATTGGCTCGCGTTTTGATTGATGTACCGTTGGGTTGGTCAATCGTATTGATTATCATTCGTTGTGTTTTGTGATTGTTCGTATAATCGACTCGATTGTATTGTCTATTTGATGACGCTTGTCACTTGTTGGTTTTATTATATCCCTAACGGCGACGTTGTGTTGGTCGTCGTGGAGCGTGTTTTCACACCGTATATTCCGTTGCGTTGTTTGTAACGTTTCGCCTTTGAGCATTAGTTACGCGTTTCTTGCGTATCTCGTTGAGTTTTCCTGGCGGGATATTGCTTCTCCCTACTTGTTTTAAGTTTCGGGACGAAACTTCTTTTAAGGAGGGTAGAATGTAATATCCGCAATTTTCGATTTTTGGTAAATTTCTTTTTTCGGTCGGAGTCCGTTTTGACGACTCTCTCATGACCGTTTCGTCATTCTGAGAATGATTAATTCTACACTTTTTGACATCTGAGTTCGTTTCGGTATCGTTTTGTTGAGTTCCGTGCTTTTTAGCGACTTTTCCGCGCTTGAGTTCGATTCTTGCGAATCTCGTTCGAAACTGCTGTTTCGAGTTTCCCGTAAGTCTGTTTAACTTTGTTAGACGTGTTATCAACTTCGGTTTGGTTATTCGATCATGTATCGTGATTTTCGGGCGTTTTGGGCCATTTTGTAATTTACCCAAAGTTACGGGTATCCGTAACTGTAATTGTTGTCTCGACCCGTTTCTTGGTCGCATATGATTAATTATTGTATTATGTTTTCATTTCGGGTCGTTGATGTCGTCCGCGAACTTTTCGTCGTGTTCGCCCGTGCGCTTTCGAAATCGAGTCGCCGAGCCCTCGTGGTTTGCATCGCCGGACGGCGCGGATCGCCGGACGATTGAGGGCACCGCCGGACAGTGTGGCAGAACCGTCGTAGCGCACGCCACGGCCGCGGCGCGCGCTAACCGGCAGTGTAGCGCACGCTATCGGCCGCCTAACGACGCTATTGGGTCCAGGCGGTGGGGTTCTCGAGGTTCGACTCGGCCAGATCGGGCAGTAGCGCACGCCATCGCCGGTCGTAGCGCACGCTAACCGGCAGGGGTAGCGCACGCCGTCGGCCGACTAGCGACGTTACTGGCGAACTTTTTAGTCCAGAGGTTATCGACAGCCGGGCTAGCGCGCGCAGCTTCCGGCCGTAGCGCACGCTTGGAGTGAGTCGGGCAGGTTTGGTCGGCAGGTTTGGTCGGTGGTGCCGGGTCGTGCGGGCCCTGGCCGAGGGTACTCGTCCGATACCGGCCGATAGCGCACGCTAGTCCGGGAAGGCTAGCGCACGCTAGTTCCGGCCCAGTATAAATGTGACAGAGCAGTCACATTTTCATTCATTTCTCACTTCCTTCCTCTTCTATCAGCGGCTGGCGATTCGAGAGTGGCGAAGCCATGTTATTTGACAACAAATACACGAAGTTCTTGAGTTTATAACATCAATCAATCATCCGTTATCATCCTTTGATCCAACGAATCAAGGTAATCTTACCTTAGAACCCTAATTTCGTGAATTTGGGGTTTTTTGCATTTTTGTCCGATTCGTTCCGTGTTGTTGATTAATTCATGATGGGTATGATTAATCTTGGTAGTATTCTTGTGTTTAACATCATTTAATCCATTGTTCTTCGTCGAATCGAAGTATATTTCTTGATTTCCTTCGAATTGACTTTTGGGGGATTTGTTCTCGATCTCGTTTTTCATCCGTTTTTGATGGATCGATTATGGTTAAATGATGTTGTTAAACACATTCTATGGATTGTATATCCATATTTCAACTTGGAATTCCGTTTTTGTGTTTTGTAGGGACGAATCGTGTTCTTGGCCGTTTTGGGGGAAATCCTTGAACTTTCGTCATTTGTTCTTTGAATTCAGCGGCTTTGGGTCGTACTTTGGAATTCATTTTCGTTGTTATTGTTTTCGTTCGTAGTTCATTGTTGTGGATTTTCGTTCGGTGGAGTCGGCGAGTTCGTAGTCGGTTCGTGCCAACCTACTTCGGCCGATTCTCCGCGTTGTGGTTATTCGAGGCAAGTACCTTGCCCATACTTTTCTTATTTCATGGATATGATGATCGGTGATCGTCTTGGTGTGTTTGTTTGGTTGTTTGAAATGAAGTTTCAAAAGATTTCGGTTTGGCCTCGTTAAAGGCTCTCTTTCAAAACGCGTGTGTGTTTTGTGAACGGTGTGTTTTGGGAATTGATTATGATTTGGTCATTTTGAACGTTGAAGGCTTTGATGATATCCCTGTTGTTTAAAGTTATGGAATCGTGTATTCTGTGTTTAATCTTGTTATTGTGTTTTGAAGAGTTTGATAACGACGTCGAGTAAGTGGACATCTCTAGTAAGTATTCTGGATGAACTTACATTCTTAGCATATTAGTATTGCATGAGTAACGTGTGTGTGTGTATGCTCACTACGGGTTAGATCCGACGGGGTCTCGGTAGGGGTCCACAAGAGACGTGGAACGACGAGCTTGCTTTTAAACACTACGGGTTAGATCCGACGGGGTCTCGGTAGGGGTCCACAGAGACGTGGATCGACGGTTAATTGTGGTGCATTTTGCAAATGTGATTTGATTATGGCATTTCCGGAAATGAGTGCTTTTGAACGGTTTTCATGATTGTATGCATTGACTAAGTGTGTAATAGGTAAGTTGTTCGTTTGGCCTACTTGTCTAGGATGGCTCTAGAGTATTTTGTTGTTTGTGTTAAATCCTTTAATTGTGGATTTTGACGTTGGAAGACGAACCTTGTGGTCTTTCTTGTGTACTGTGAGTTGATGAGATTTGGGGCTAAAATCCCAATGGTTTTGTAAAAGTCATTTTATGGATTTGGGGCTAAAATCCCAACGGTTTGGTAAATGTCATTTTTTCGGAAAGTAAACCTTTGGGGCGGTGACCCCTTTTGTCTTTTGGATTTTGAAAAGTAGGATTTGATAATCCTAAATTGTTTTCTATTAAAACTCTCGATGGCATTCTAAACCGTTTTATAAATTATTTCCATTGATTTATGATATTTCGATTTTGAAAGGTTTTCTCAAACTCTTGCCTCGGGAAGTACTTTTCGTTTCGTTTGGATCTTTGAGGATTCCTGGTTATTGTTATTCGTGGAATGTGAATTGTATGGCTCATATTTGCACTTTGTTCTTGCACTAGCAAAACAGTGGAGTTTTGCTAACCCCCGAGTATTCGGGGGGGTGGATGTCTATTTTTGCATTCAGGTTTTGGAGCATAACACAGGGTCGGCACGAAGGATGTTGAAAGATGATCGATACTAATCACATGAGGAACCGTACATCGTGTATTGGTTCAGTTGTACTTTATTTTCCGCTGCTATATTTTTCCCGTTGTACGGGTGTGGTTGTGTTTTGACCCTGCTTGGGCATGAGTTGTAATCGAGTTGTATGTTTTTATTGAAAGGCCAAATCGGTCTACTGAGTCATTTTAGCCTTAAAGGCATTGTCGAGATGTTTCATGTTGTTACTAGCCTGGTAGATCCTTGAGGAAAGGTTCTACGGCGTGTAATATCCCTGAGCGGATTGGGGGTGTTACATAAATGGTATCGGAGCCAGGTTGAGGAAACCTAGGCTGTTGGGTCAAGTCGTGTTGTTTGAGTCTTGTTTCGTCGGATTTTATCTGACTGAGTCGTGTCGCGACGCGTCGTTTGAGTTTGTTGGTCGTGATTAGTATCGTGGGGCGATCATCATCTTCGTGCGACCTGTGGAAGTCTCTCTTCTTTGTGTTGTGCCTCGTGTGACACGAGCTATTTTTATGATTATTTGTTAAGTGATGGAATCCTTATGTGGATTTTGATTTCACGATATGTATTTAGTCGACTCTCGTATTTGATTTATAGGAGGAGTGTCATCGCTTGTGATGTCTTTTTATTGTTGTTTTTGTCCGTTGCTGATGATTTTCGAATCGATTTGCACGTTTTACAAGTTCTATTGTGGAAGCTTTGTGCTTATACGCGTTCGACTTGTTCACTAGACAGGGCGGGAGGGTCCTTAGAGGCCTCAAATGGGGTCAGTGGTTTTGTTCTGAATCCTAGGCGGTCTTCGGTTGTGGTATTTTATCGTTTATTTCCGTTTAAAGACATGTATAATCTTGATTTTAAACGTTTTGATGCGTGTACTAGGAGTTGTTTTAGTGAACGTCGATATGTGTGAGTTTTGGGCATTCTGGCCTATTGGATTTTTGAAAACCTTGAGTATCTTAGAAATATAAATTTCGAGACATAATTTTCAAATGAGTTATTTTCTTGTGGTACATCCTAGGTGCCACAATATATTTCAAAAAAATTCTACTTCGAGGACCAAAATGCTTTGAGATATTTTCAATGTTTTAGAAACACTTTTATTTAGACCCGAGGGTCGAATATTCTGAAAGTTTTCGCTAAGAGAAAGTGTCCTCATTTTTATCAAATGCGAAATGGTTCTCCCATGTCTCGATAACGATGTTTCACGTTTGTGTTTTTTTTGAAAGGTGATACTCAAGATCAACCGGTGTTCTTCTAAAATTATTTTCAAAATGAGGTTTTCGTTTTTAAAACCTATCCATTCCCGTTTGAGGGCTGGGTATGTATGTATGATGTTTGCATTGTCATTTTGATGTTTGCTCCCGAGTATGATCGAGTTGGCGGCGTGAGCGTTGAGTTGTTTTCCACACATTTGTTGTGTTAGCCCTCTGTGAGAGGTGGGATGTTGGTATTGAATGTTGCCATCTCGTGGTGATTTCTGCGTTATCGCGCATGTGCGAGCTGTTAGAGCTTGGTTTGGTATGACCGTGTGCATCGGTGATCGTTCCGTTATGTGTCGGTTGTTTAATATCTTGTTACCTTGCTCCTATTTTTGTGAATTTTGTGGACGAGGTCGGAGGTAATACCCGTACTATTTTGACTTCTGTATTTTCTCTTTCTCCAGTCTATCGATTCGCTCATGTTCGTTGATACTTTATGAACTTGTTCTGTATTTCGGTTTCATCGTCCGAACGAGCTGTGATCTTGTTGTGGGTCGATCTGGTTATCGATGTGACTTTTTCTGATTCGATTCTTGTGAACCTTGTACGGGAGTGACATCATCTGGTTCTATTAGTTCCTTTATTCGAAGTGGATCGGATTTGGAACTCTTGTGTTTTCGACTCTGTCGACTCATTTATGTTCGTTGACATTTCTGAGCTTGTCCTGCCCCTTACTTTTGTTGATCGAACGAGTGTGGTATTGTTTCGGAATAACTCGTTTGTCGTTGTGACTTTTCAATCGCTATTCCCTTTCCTGTGGATCTTATGGGAATGCATGTCTTGTTGTTCTCACCAGATCATCATGGGAATTGTTGTTTGAATTTTATTATCCTTCGTGTTTCAGACATGATTGTTTGATTTTTGTTGTCTCGATCATTTGTTTGTTCGGTTTTTGTTCTCGTTTCGTGATTGTTGAGCATTCAGGCTCCTTCCTAATTCCCTTAAGTTAAGGAAATTAGTCTCGTTTTCGATCTTCCAACCCTTGGGCAGTGGAATTCCGTATTTGTTCAGCGATTGGCTCGCGTTTTGATTGATGTACCGTTGGGTTGGTCAATCGTATTGATTATCGTTCGTTGTGTTTTGTGATTGTTCGTATAATCGACTCGATTGTATTGTCTATTTGATGACGCTTGTCACTTGTTGGTTTTATTATATCCCTAACGGCGACGTTGTGTTGGTCGTCGTGGAGCGTGTTTTCACACCGTATATTCCGTTGCGTTGTTTGTAACGTTTCGCCTTTGAGCATTAGTTACGCGTTTCTTGCGTATCTCGTTGAGTTTTCCTGGCGGGATATTGCTTCTCCCTACTTGTTTTAAGTTTCGGGACGAAACTTCTTTTAAGGAGGGTAGAATGTAATATCCGCAATTTTCGATTTTTGGTAAATTTCTTTTTTCGGTCGGAGTCCATTTTGACGACTCGCTCATAACCGTTTCGTCATTCTGAGAATGATTAATTCTACACTTTTTGACATCCGAGTTCGTTTCGGTATCGTTTTGTTGAGTTCCGTGCTTTTTAGCGACTTTTCCGCGCTTGAGTTCGATTCTTGCGAATCTCGTTCAAATCATGCTTTGAGTTTCCCGTAAGTCCGCTTAACTTTGTTAGACGTGTTATCAACTTCGGTTTGGTTATTCGATCACGATCGTGATTTTCGGGCGCTTTGGGCCATTTTGTAATTTACCCAAAGTTACGTATCCGTGATTGTAATTGTTGTCTCGACCCGTTTCTTGGTCGCGTATGATTAATTATTGTATTATGTTTTCATTTCGGTCGTTGATGTCGTCCGCGAACTTTTCGCCGTGTTCGCCTGCGTGCGTTTTCGGAAATCGAGTCGCCGAGCCCTCGTGGTCGCATCGTCCGACGGTTATGGATCGCCGGACGATTGAGGGCACCGGCCGGACAGTACGGCAGAACCATCGTAGCGCACGCCACGGCCGAAGGTCAGGCGCGCTTAACCGGCAGTGTAGCGCACGCTATCTACCGCCTAACACACGCCATCGGGTGCAGGCGGTGGGGTTACGAGGTTCTCGACTCGGCCAGATCGGCAGTGGCGCACGCCATCACGGTCGTAGCGCACGCTAACCGGGCAGGTAGCGCCACGCCGCCGACTAGCGTATGTTACAGGCGAACTTTTTAGTCCAGAGGTTATCGATGTCGGCTAAGCGCGCGCAGCTTCCGGCCGTAGCGCACGCTAGCGGAGTCGCCGCAGGTTTGGTCGGCAGGTTTGGTCGGTGGTGCCGGGTCATGCGGGCCCTGGCCGAGGGTACTCGGCCGATACCGGCCGATAGCGCACGCTAGTCCGGGAAGGCTAGCGCACGCTAGTTCCGGCCCAGTATAAATGTGACAGAGCAGTCACATTTTTATTCATTTCTCACTTCCTTCCTCTTCTATCAGCGGCTGGCGATTCGAGAGTGGCGAAGCCATGTTATTTGACAACAAATCCACGAAGTTCTTGAGTTTATAACATCAATCAATCATCCGTTATCATCCTTTGATCCAGCGAATCAAGGTAATCTTACCTTAGAACCCTAATTTCGTGAATTTGGGGTTTTTTGCATTTTTGTCCGATTCATTCCGTGTTGTTGATTAATTCATGATGGGTATGATTAATCTTGGTAGTATTCTTGTGTTTAACATCATTTAATCCATTGTTCTTCGTCGAATCGAAGTATATTTCTTGATTTCCTTCGAATTGACTTTTGGGGGATTTGTTCTCGATCTCGTTTTTCATCCGTTTTTGATGGATCGATTATGGTTAAATGATGTTGTTAAACACATTCTATGGATTGTATATCCATATTTCAACTTGGAATTCCGTTTTCGTGTTTTGTCGGGACGAATCGTGTTCGTGGCCGTTTTGGGGGAAATCCTTGAACTTTCGTCATTTGTTCTTTGAATTCAGCGGCTTTGGGTCGTACTTTGGAATTCATTTTCGTTGTTATTGTTTTCGTTCGTAGTTCATTGTTGTGGATTGTCGTTCGGTGGAGTCGGCGAGTTCGTAGTCGGTTCGTGCCAACCTACTTCGGCCGATTCTCCGCGTTGTGGTTATTCGAGGCAAGTACCTTGCCCATACTTTTCTTATTTTATGGATATGATGATCGGTGATCGTCTTGGTGTGTTTGTTTAGTTGTTTGAAATGAAGTTTCAAAAGATTTCGGTTTGGCCTCGTTGAAGGCTCTCTTTCAAAACGCGTGTGTGTTTTGTGAACGGTGTGTTTTGGGAATTGATTATGATTTGGTCATTTTGAACGTTGAAGGCTTTGATGATATCCCTGTTGTTTAAAGTTATGGAATCGTGTATTCCGTGTTTAATCTTGTTATTGTGTTTTGAAGAGTTTGATAACGACGTCGAGTAAGTGGCCATCTCTAGTAAGTATTCTTGATGAACTTACATTCTTAGCATATTAGTATTGCATGAGTAACGTGTGTGTGTGTATGCTCACTACGGATTAGATCCGACGGGGTCTCGGTAGGGGTCCACAAGAGACGTGGATCGACGAGCTTGCTTTTAACCACTACGGGTTAGATCCGACGGGGTCTCGGTAGGGGTCCACAGAGACGTGGATCGACGGTTAATTGTGGTGCATTTTGAAAATGTGATTTGATTATGGCATTTCCGGAAATGAGTGCTTTTAAACGGTTTTCATGATTGCATGCATTGACTAAGTGTGTAAGAGGTAAGTTGTTCGTTTGGCCTACTTGTCTAGGATGGCTCTAGAGTATTTTGTTGTTTGTGTTAAATCTTTTAATTGTGGATTTTGACGTTGGAAGACGAACCTTGTGGTCGTTCTTGTGTACTGTGAGTTGATGAGATTTTGGGCTAAAATCCCAATGGTTTTGTAAAAGTCATTTTATGGATTTGGGGCTAAAATCCCAACGGTTTGGTAAATGTCATTTTTTCGGAAAGTAAACCTTTGGGGCGGTGACCCCTTTTGTCTTTTAGATTTTGAAAAGTAGGATTTGATAATCCTAAATTGTTTTCTATTAAAACTCTCGATGGCATTCTAAACCGTTTTATAAATTATTTCCATTGATTTATGATATTTCGATTTTGAAAGGTTTTCTCAAACTCTTGCCTAGGGAAGTACTTTTCGTTTCGTTTGGATCTTTGAGGATTCCTGGTTATTGTTATTCGTGGAATGTGAATTGTATGGCTCGTATTTGCACTTTGTTCTTGCACTAGCGAAACAGTGGAGTTTTGCTAACCCCCGAGTATTCGGGGGGGTGGATGTCTGTTTTTGCATTCAGGTTTTGGAGCATAACACAGGGTCGGCACGAAGGATGATGAAAGATGATCGATACTAATCACATGAGGAACCGTACATCGTGTATTGGTTCAGTTGTACTTTATTTTCCGCTGCTATATTTTTCCCGTTGTACGGGTGTGGTTGTGTTTTGACCCCTGCGTGTGCATGAGTTGTAATCGAGTTGTATGTTTTTATTGAAAGGCCAAATCAGTCTACTGAGTCATTTTAGCCTTAAAGGCATTGTCGAGATGTTTCATGTTGTTACTAGCCTAGTAGATCCTTGAGGAAAGGTTCTACGGCGTGTAATATCCCTGAGCAGATTGGGGGTGTTACAACGTACACAACTACGTGTCTATAATCAAACCTATCCTCGTATTGTTCACATATATTGATACAAAGACTATCACTTTCAACCGTTCACACAGATTGGTCAAAGCTAACTCTTGACTTGCTTCGTCACACACAGTTCCAAAGCTTCGTCATATTCGTCCCACACAGGCTGGAATAACTTCTCGAGTTCACATAGAACTAGGTTTTTACTTGAAGGTAAAAAGTAAAGTAACTAAGTTAGAACAACATCTTGAATATGAAGATCTTGAGCTGATGATGGCTTTTCTTATTTGACTGAGTATATTTGTTGTTTTCAGATATGAATGATACTGGAAGAAATATACTTGCTCTTGTAAGCTTGATCTGATGATAATGAATATTTAGTCGATAGATCGTTCGCGTATTGCTTGTAAGCTTGTATATCTTGAGTGAACCGATTTTCAAACTCTGGGGTATAAATAGCCTCTGAATAGATCCGTTGAGCCAATAGTCCGTTCCAACGTGTTGATTGATTTGAATAAGACACGATCCGGATTTTGCTCCTTGTTTGAAGATCTCTGTCGGTTAGTATTTAAATACTTTATCCCTTAAGTATTTAAATACTTCTTTTCAAACGGAACTTGACTTTATCGAATAAAGCGGATCCTGTTTCAACGGTCTTCAACCCTGTTGGATAAGTATTTGAACGTCTTAATACTTTAGAGCTTGATTGTTGTATCCAACATGTTGAGATGATGATGTTGTAGCTGTAGGTTCTATGCTGTAGGCTATCTCAGAGCTGTTGTATGGAAGATGTTGTATGAATATTTCAGGACAGCTTCCATACGTGGTGTTTATGAGTCATTTGTTGTATGGTGCCACTTACTCCTTTTGCTGTATGTTTAGGCAACAATAATTTAGGATAAGTTGTCCAGCTGTATGATCATCTTCGGGACAGCTACTTGCTGTATGATTTGATAGATGAACTTGTTGCTGTATGTTGGCAGTGCAAAGACTTGGCGTAGCGATGGCTTTTTACATCTTTCTGTATGTTGGCACTTTATCAAAAAACGTACATGATTGTTTATCCCAACAATTTATCCCTTTTTGATAATGCCAAGACTTCTTGATGGTGCCAAAACCTTTGATGCCAAAAACCTCTTAAGTAACTTTGATTGGAGAGGCTTTCTTCTTGGTCTTCTGTCGAATGTTCTGGTCTTCAGCAATTAGTCTAAACAGAGTATGAACTGCTCGTAGGCGAGTTCTAAAATGATAGAATCTAACAGGAAAGAGTATTACAACTTAAACTCATGATTGGCGTGCATGCTCAATCTTACAGTGTAGTCTAGTGTTAAATACAACTTAACCTATGAACTGTTCGCAGACAAGTTCTTACAGCTTTTATACTAAACAAGTTTCATTCTTGTTTGCAACATAATAAATTGAAATCGTAATCAAACAGTAATGCAGTAATAGATTACGAGTTGTAATCTTTCAAGACAAAAATAGATTTTATTGATTATGGACAAAGATAGTAGGAATAAAGATATAGAATTTGTGTTGTTACCAAATAATTCGAAAAAGAATCCTCAATGCTAACTCCTATAATGAGCATGTCTCCAGGGCCTCATGTCAGGATCATTTTCGGTTCCTTTCCACCAGTGCTGTAGTGAATCTTTGCCTCGATCTAGATAGATCGCTCTTCCTTCAGCCGATTGGTCAACGACAAGAATCCATTCACCTGGATGGGTGATCCGATCTCCTTTCCAGTGCCTCGATTTCATTGTAATCTGCAGAGGGAGCATTCCTTTTTCTAGCATTTTGGCAAATTCTTCCGCAGCTTCCGCTAGTGTTCGGCACTTGTTGAAGATGGCGGACTCCCTGATGAGTTTGACAAAATACCTCATCAGTTCGTTTTTCCTCCATTGCTTCACTTCATCTGCTGTTGGATGACAGTTGGTTGGCAGATGGATTTTCGAAGGCTTTTGCACATTGTTCTTACATGAAAGGTTGGGATCGTGGAACTCTGGGCAAGAACCAGATATCCTGTATCCTTGTGCAAGTGCAGCCAGTTGGTTTATCGTGGCACTGATGTTGTCTTCAAGTATAGCATCAAATTATTTTTATTTTTCCTGTCTACATTGTCTAGCAGCATCCCGAGACTCTTTCCCCTTTTTGGCCTCATCAAGGTAAGAGACATTTTCATCTAGGCGCTCCAGGATTTTCATGGCGTTATCCTGTTTGATCTCCATACTTGAAATTTTTCCACCAAGGATCGAAGCACCAGCGACATATCATCGATCTTTTGATCATGTCCTTTAAGCTGTGCGCCTATTTCCTATAAGACAGATACAGTTTTGGCTTCAGAGATGCAGAGCTTGGCCTGTTCTTCCTTAAAGATCTGCTCCTGGCGCTGTTGGAGTTGGTTGAGCGCTTTCTTTAAGACGCTTGTCAAAATACGGAAGGCTTCTTCCACTTTAGATATTTCTCGCTTGACACCAGTCATTTCATCAATAGCAGTCTCGTGCAACTAATTAATCTCTTTCTCAACAGTGTGCAGGGCATTTACAGCGTCCTGTAGGAAAACTTTTTGGCGGCCAAGAGCATGAATTTGCTCATTTCTTTCTTCTGGTCTAGGAGAGTTAGGCCTTGCTAGATCTTCAGCTCCATTAAGCTATGTCAAAATTACATGGGAGTGCGGTTCGAGTGGTCTATACCCAGGTAGAAAACCGTCGTTGGATTCCACTACAAGAGATGATGCGGGGGCATCAGATGCGGGCTCGACATTAGGGGGACTGAATCCTCCTGTTACGGATTGGTTTCGGTAGACATGGGTACAAGAGGGAGTGAATCATATTGTTGTCTCTCAGCTTCGGCCTTCTCCGGAAGAGGGACTGATTCCTCGTGTGGGATGGCGCGGGTTTGTTTGTCTTCATGTGCGGTGACAGGCTCGGGTGCCTATTGTGAAACTGTTGATTCTTCTGAGATAGGAGGGACTGAATCCTCCTTGTCCTGAGTAGTTTCATGCTTATTGGGAGGGGACTGATGTTGACTTGATGTCCATTCTCCTTGTTGATGTTGTGTCCTTGAAAATTCCTGTTCTCTTACTTCTTCACGGCTCATTCTCAGACCAGCCTGGAAGGCGTCGTTATCGTCTGAGTTGTCGTCTGATTTGTGACTGACAGGAATTGTGTCTTCGGACAGAGACTTCCCTTTTAATCGATCATCATCTTTGTCCATGAATTAGCTCGAAATTATCTTTTTGCAGAAAATGTTGTCCCATTAGATCAGGACTTCAATGTTTTGGGAGTCTGTCACCTCCAGAGCAAATTTTTCTTCTTCTCTCCACTCGTACGGAGCAACCCTGTATGATTTCCACTGAACGAAGCGGTCATAGGCGTATTTAATTTGGATTGATAACAGAGTATTGTTAATGATAGTGTCGGGAGAGGGGCTGCGTACAGTACATGGGTCTACTGTATGCAAAGGTTCTTCTACAGGTGTGGGAGCCTGTATCGGAGATGGATTCCGAACATGGGTTGGTACCCTATTGGGAGATGGATCCCTTATGGGTGTGGGTTCCCGCACAGGAGATGCGGCTTTTGGCTCCGAATGGGCAACCGACTCGCCAGAGCCTTCAGTGTTGGCAAATAACTATTCATCCGCCATCGCCACCAATGGCTCGGGATCTACTGTCTGGACAGTAGAAGCTATTTCTTCTGCAGGGGTTGCGCCCTGGGGGTTTGGTTCAGTGGGTTGCGCTGGTGATTTCGCTTGGGAGAGCATCCTTAGCTTTCTTTTCGGCTTGTCAACAGCAGTGGGAGTTTTGCTGTGAGATCTTTTTCTTTTCCTTCATGACTCCTCGCTCCAGGACTTTGAAGTAATGTCCCTTGGATCGGCATAGAGTGGCATATTCCTGACAAATGGTATTTCTCCGATCAGTATGTCTTTGTTGAACACGGAGGGCCTGCTTCCTCCAATGTATTTTTGATGAATTATCTTCTTGGCTCCTTTGGCTTACGGCACACCGCATTTGGTCATATTGTGATTTAAAATCAGACCAAAGGATTTCTTCTGTGAAGCAGGCTTAGAAGCCTCTTCTTGCAGTCTTTTCAGGATAATTTGACGCCAATTGACCTTTTCCCCGGACATGATGACGACCGTCATCCTGAATCTCAAATTGGTGCACATCTCAAACGCTCGAGTCCTGTTTTCCACAACGCGGTAGCAAAAATCATGTAAATAAACGAAAGGTAAGCAAAAAAATTTCTTCTGGAAAGATGCATGAACAGTCAAGTTCGATGCAGAGCCATTGAACAATCCCCAATAAGCAGTGAGGATTTCTTGAGACCCGAAAGTCTCAAGTTCTTCCATAGATAGCCCGTCAGAAGGCAGTCTGTACAAGGTCTGCAGTAAGTCTTGGTCAATGCAGATCTCCACTCCACGGATGGTGGCAGTGATGTCATAGACGTTTCCTCCTCTATCCAGAGAGAAGAAATGAATGGATGTATCGAGATAGAATTCCTCGACCATTTTCTCGTCATAGCGCTCAGCATTGTGGCTACCAAGGCGATAGAGGCCTTGTTAACGAATCCTTGAAACGACCATCTCCACGGATTCAACGTCGTCGCCATCTGCATGAACACGTTCGATTATAACAGATCTGGCGAAAATTCGCCTGTAAATGATGGTGGCACTCCTCTCGAGAGATGGAGATGAAGTCTGTGAGGATGCCATAGTAAGATCTGAAGAGAAATGAAGTGATTTGCAGAAAAAGTGCAGAAAAATTGCAGTGAGAAATGTAGGCTCTTTGCTCAAAGACTCGTTCAATTTGCAGAAAGTGCAAAGAGTCAAAGGGGGCAAGAACAGTCCTTTTATAGTGGGCGGGGGGAAGATTTAGGGTTTTCAGACAGTAAACGGTCAGATTTAAGGGATGGGAACCGTCTTTTAAATGAACGAACAGGTTGGACTGAGCATAACGGGTACATCTTATGTTGGGATTCCGGCAATAAATTGAAATACGCAGCGGAAAAATAAAAACAAATCCCAAACAGGATCGATCAAGTAACGTATATACGAAAAAATAAAACAAACGAAGATAAAAGGATCATACCCTTGAAGCCTTTGAATAAATCTTCATAAGATGATGACGATCACGAACCCGAGCACGAGCACGAAATCCCTTCGTCCCAAACACCAGAAATGTGATGCCTCTACATCACCACGCGATGGAACTTGACCGGAAAAATTCAACGTAACTTCGTTCTCCAAGAACACGACTAGGAAGTTATCGTAGGATTTTTTTTTCTCTCAATTTTTCTTTACTAATTTTCACCTCTAAGATCAATAACTTGATAAAAAAATAAAACTCTCCCTCACTCTCCTTTTGGTTCGGCCAAAAGCTCACAAAATGGTGTGAATGATGAAGTGAAATGATGATGATGTTGAGATTACATATAAAAGCAAAAACATCTCATAATTGAGATAGTAAAATAAGAAAAGAATCTCAACCAACATTATACACCAAATCATTTCATGTTAAGTCAAGACCATGGCATGTGAGGGTGAGTGGGGTGGGGGCGGCCACAAGGAACTTTCCAAGAAACGGGTCGAGTCACTCGGCTCGTGTAGCGGACGTTCGTCAAACGAATCCGTTAAATACACTCCGTTTTATTTCCAATGTATTTATACTTAATTAATTAATCAAATTAATTAATTATATCAAATACAAAATATATTTCCCTAAGAAATATAATTTATGAGTTAAATTAATTACCTAGTAACTTAATTCAATTCACAAGACCGCAATTTGATTTATCCAATAAATCATAAATTAGATGTCCAATATCTAATATTAATAGAGAGATAATAAATTCACATTTATCCGTCAACGCTCCTGATGCGCGACTCCGTAGGTCCGTCTCAGCCAGTATTGGGAGGAACCAATGAGTGAGGGCATCCCTTAGCCAGTCTAGCGGGCCGCACTGTAAACCCCAACTGAGAACGAATGAAGGGATCATTCCAGAGCTATTATGTCGTGAATACCATATACGTATAGACCCTTCATCAGATGTCCCAGTCAAGTCTTCAGGTCACGATAAAGTCAAACCCTACTGTTGACTAGACTCTATATATGTGTTAATGCAAATCAAGACCGACTGCTTAATAGTGTATCTAATATGACTATATCAGAATGCTTTGGCCAAAGACTTATGATATTATTTGCCATTAACCGTATAGGACATTTGCCTACTCACTAACAGGAGATAGAATCCTTTCTTGGCGTACCGTAAAGACTGCTATCTGCCTGTATAGTCCGCACTTCGAGGTTGACTCAGCAATTAAGCAAATGAGTCTAACTACTCTAATGACAAACTAAACATCACAGGCACATCTTCTACTGAACCCTCAAGTCAAAGTCCACATATACTATCACAACCTTTTGATTCGTCATTGACTCTCCGAGAGTGAACACCGTGTGACTGAGTCAAGTATGAGTCGTGTTCGAGTATAATGGTCCCATCAATATACTTATAACTATGCTATCAAGACATGCACACGTCCTAGCATTAGTTATACAAGTCTTACTGAAACTTAATGCCCATTTTAGTTTAATGACTTGCGAACGATTCACGTAAATAAACTTTAAACACTTCTAGTGCATTTTCTCTTATCCGATAACGAGAATGGAATGTTCGATTTATTTACATGGACTTCACTTCAATGTTTACAAATCAAGAATGCATTTGAAATACAATAAATAGTGAATAAATCGTATTGTCTTTTTTTTAATTATTCCATAATTACAAGTAAAATGCCCCTACTCTCTCATCCCTTGAGTGGCATTCGAGGGCATATTCTTAACAATCTCCCACTTTCACTCAATGCCACACATCATGGTATCCAATACCCAAATTCTTCAGATGTCTTTCTAAGATGGCCTGAGATAATGGCTTAGTCATCGGGTCAAAGACATTGTCTTCTGAGTCTACTCTTTGCAACGAAACATATCCTTTTTCGACCATCTCTTGAACGATGTGGTACTTTCTCTCCATATGCTTGGTGTTGTGATGAGCCCTAGGCTCCTTGGCTTGGGCGACAGCTCTATCATTATCACAGAATAGTGATATAGGCAACTCTGCACTAGGCACCACTTAAATTTCTTGTATCAACTTCTGCATCCAAAATGCTTCTTTGCTAGCCTCTAAGGCATCTTGGTACTCTACTTAGTAGGTGGAAACTGCAATAGCGGTTTGCTTGGAGCTTCTCTAAGATACTGCTCCTCCATTTAGAGTAAACAAATACCGAGATGCCGACTTAGAGTCGTCATTGTCTCCTTGAAAATCAAAATCGGTGAATCCAATCACCCTTAGTTCTCCACCATCGTAAGTAAGAACCAAATCTCTAGTTCTTCTTAAGTACTTAAGAATGTTCTTTACGGCAGTCCAGTGTTCCCTTCTCGGGTTTGCTTGAAATCGACTTACCATACTCACAGCATAGGCTAAGTCTGGTCTCGTACACAACATAGCGTACATGAGACTACCCACTGCCGAGGCATAGGGTACCTTAGTCATCTCTCTCTTGTCTTCCTCACTTTGAGGACATATTTTTGTGGTGAGATGAATTCCATGTAGCATGGGAAGGAACCCTCTTTTAGATTCATCCATCTTGAATCTTCTGAGGATTTTATCTATATAAAGGGCTTGGGAAAGTCCTATCATTCTTCGTGGTCTATCTCTATAAAGACGGATCCCTAGAATATAGAAAACTTCTCCCAAGTCTTTCATGGAGAACGTTTTAGAAAGCCAAGCTTTCACAGTGCTGAGCATTGCTATGTTATTTCCTATAAGTAGAATATTATCTACATATAGTACTAAGAACGCAATGTTGCTCCCACTGACCTTTTTGTAAACACATGGTTCATCCTCATTTCGCACGAAGTCAAAATCCTTGACTGCTTCGTCAAATCGAAGGTTCCAAATCCGAAAAGCTTGCTTCAATCCATAAATGGCTCGTTGCAGCTTACACACCTTATGAATATTAGATTTGGACGTAAAACCCTTAGGTTGTTCCATATAGATTTCCTCCTCGAGGTATCCATTTAGAAAAGCCGTTTTGACGTCCATTTGCCATATTTTATAATCGTAATAGGCAGCAACAACAAGTATCATGCGAATCGACTTGATCATAGCTATGGGCGAGAAGGTATCATGATAATCGATCACTTCCCTTTGGGTATAACTCTTTGCCACAAGCCTTGCCTTATAGGCGTCAACCTTGCCATCCCCACCAGTCTTTCTCTTATAGATCCATTTATTTCCAATAGTCCTCATGCCAGCTGGAAGATCTACTAGAGTCCAGACCTGATTGGTATGCATCGAGTCTATCTCAGTTTCCATTGCTTCTTGCCATTTATCGGAGTCTACATACACTATCGCTTGGTCATAGGTGACAGGGTCGTTTTCACTGCCATCAGGTGCGTCGTGGAGACCCAGTTCCTCAACATGTGTATAGCAATACCTCTCAAGTCAGTGAGACACCCTATCAGACCTTCGAAGTGGAGATTGTGTTACAATAGGTTCAGTTCCTGATCCCTGATTAGATGTCTCCTTAGGACTTTCATTATGCTCTTCTAAAGAGATATTTCTATTTGAGCCACCTTCTTGAATGAACTCATCCTCAAGGAAGTGCACTTGTAAAGCCACAATGACCCTATGGTCTTCTGTAATGTAGAATAGATAACTCATCGAGTCCTCTGGGTATCCAATGAAACGTCCCTTGATGGACCTCGCTTCCAGTTTGTCCACCTTAGCCTTCTTGACATAGGCTGGACATCCCCAAATCCTTATGTGATTAAGACTTGGTTTCTTACCCATCCACATCTCATGTGGAGTGATAGGAATTGGGGACATCTATTAAGGATATAGGCAGCAGTTAGTAAGGCATACCCTCATAGGGAAATTGGTAAATCAGTGTAATTTAACATGGAGCGAACCATGTCCAACAAAGTCCAATTTCTCCTTTCTGAAACACCATTTAACTGTGGGTTTCCTGGCGGTGTGAATTGTGAAACTATTCCATGTTCATTAAGGAACTCATCAAAATCTGTGCTTATATATTCGCCACCTCGGTCCGACTGAAGTGCTTTGATATGACATCTAGTCTGTTTTTCAACTAGGGCAAATTCTTTGAATTTAGTAAAGGCTTCGGATTTATGTTTCATTAAGTACACAATCCCATACCTAGTATGATCATCTGTGAACATTATGAAATATTGGTATCTATCTCGAGCTGCTTCTAAAGCACCACAAACATCGGTATGTACCAACCCAAGTTTATCAGCAACCCTTTCAAATGTCCCTGTGAAGGGGGACTTAGTCATTTTGCCTCTAAAGCAAGATTCACAAGTTGGATATGGTTCTACACCCAATGGACTTAAAACTCCATCTTTCTCAATTTTCTAAACTTTGGTCTGACCAACATGACCATGTTTAAGGTGCCACTTAAGATCTTGATTAGTATCTTGTCTGCCACGTTTCCTAGTTATAGTGTTCACTGTTGTTTTATTTTGTAAGTTCAAATGATATAAACCATTCAACAATGTAGATGTGACAACCAATTTATTTCGAAAATAAATTTTACAACTACCATTGCCAATGAAGATACAAAATCCTTTCCGGTCCAAGACTGGAATGGATACAATGTTTTTATGCCCATTGGGCAAAACAAGTACTTCATCTAACATCAAAATAAAACCAGATTCTAAACCCAGTAGGATTGATCCAATATTGGTTGCCTCGACACTTTGTCCACTTCTGACAGTGATCATTACTTCCCCAGCTTCAAGTTTCCTACTTCGTTCCAGATCCTAATTTATATTACAAATATGAGAAGTGGCACTTGAATCTAGAATCCATGAAGCAGAATATACAGTAGCAGAACAATTGGTTTAAAAAAAAAAGTTCCGTACCTGATGCGCCATTAATCTTAGGACAAGTCCTACGCCAGTGGCCCAGCTCACCACATTTAAGGCATTTGTCCGTAGGTTTTGGACCGCCTACATTTTGAACCTTTCGGGCCTTGCCCTTTCCTTTCTGTACCCATTTCTTGGGTTTGTACTGCTCGTAGGTATTTTTCTTCTTGTTCTTGGACCTCCGAGGCCTAGAAGAAATCACAAGAGCAGCCTCCCTCGATTTAGTCTTCATGTTAGATTGTGCCGTCACCAGTTTATTCATTAGCCCAGCTAATGTGCATGAAATTTCATTACAGTTGAAATTCATTACAAACTGCATGAAGGAGTCAGGGAGAGATTGAAGGATGAGATCAATTTGGAGGGATAAATCCATATTAATGTTGAGCACCTCGAGCCTCTCAATCATATAGATCCTCTTGAGGACGTGGTCTCCCACTTTCTCCCCTTCTTTCATCCTAGCACTGAACAACTGCTTCGATATCTCATATCTAGCAGTCCTACTGTGCTCTCCATAAAGTTCGGTCAAGTATGCGAGAATCTGCCTAGAAGAAGTCATTTTCTCTTGCGCTCTCTGCAGCTCATTAGTCATTGAGCCCATCATAAATCCACGGACTAGCACGTCATCCTTGACCCATTTTCCATGGATGTAAATTTCTTCCTGATTACCCCTAGTCTGGATTGGAGTCGGTGGAATGTCCGCCTCCAAGACGTATCCCAAAGACTCTATACTGAGTACAATCATTAGATTCCGCAACCAGTCAACAAAGTTTGGGCCAGTTAGGAGATTCTTTTCAAGTAGTATTGCAAGTGGGTTTTTAGCCATTTTAGAGAGATACAGTTTTGTTTTTCTGCATAGATTTAGACAAGATTAAATTAGTGACTTATTTTATTATGATCGAGTATAGAATTTAAGGGCTTGTATAATTCTTGTCTCGGCTCCCACTAATTTTATCGGAATTATACACTCCCATGTTATAATCCGGAAGTCATGATAAGATTGACTTCTTAGTCGTGATCAAGTTCTTTACAAATTTTAACAAACGCAACCTATCAGGTTTCTTGCTAATTAATTTATCAAAAGTGGTGTCTAACACCAACCCGTCTAACAGAAGATATGATCTTCTTTTACCCCTAGTCTTCATGCCCTCAACCTATCAGGTTTCTTGGCAATCCAGACTATCTAAGTTTTTGACCATCAACGTCTATCATTTTGACTATTGAATCTCACTCGGCAACCTATCAGGTTTCTAGGGGTGAAGTTTATCATCAACCGAAGGCATCTAATGCACTCAAGAATTTTTCAACCTCTATCAAATGTACTACCCCGATAACTGTTACTTGTATTTTAATGCCCTTAATCATCATTATTTTATACCCATTTTTTAGTTTAAATCGGCGTAAATGAGCTTTTAATGCATTATCTGTAAATTTTTTGAAGAAAATTCGAGTCTGGGAGCTTAAATGAAGAAAAACGGGCCAAAACGACATTTTTTGGTCAGGGACCGCGACACACGGACGAGGGGCCGCGGCACAGGAGGCGCCCATAAGGACCCGGTACAAACTGTACCGGGGGCCGCGGCACGCAAAAGCTGAGCCGCAGCCCGTAAGGAAAAATCGCGCCCAGGCCTGGCCGCATGAAGACAGGGGCCGCGACACACTAATACCTTTCCGCGGACCACCGCGCTGGTTCCCTACTCGCAGCTCGCGATTCCGGCGGTTTGGAAGCCCGTTTCTGACCTAATTTCCGGACGCGTTTTTGAGGCTGATGAAAAATTATAAATAGGCATTGAAGGTCAGAAGATAAGATAATCAAAGAGAAGGAGAAAACACCTAGGAGCAGAGAGCAGAAGCTAGAGAACGGAGGAATTCAAGTTCTTCAACTGTGTCTGATTTCTATTATGCTTTCTTTAATTCTTTGTGTATTATTTTCTAGCATGTCGGGCTAGAACCCTATTCTAGGATTGTGATGAAACCAAGGTTTTGACAAATTAAATTTTGATTTTGCATTATTAATATATATATCTCCCTTTCTTATTGAGTTTTCCCCAATTGTTTTTAATGCGTTCAATTATGTGGCCTATAATTGAATTGTTTTGATTACGCAACTCGAATCGGGAGAGGAGAGTTAGTAGGAAAAAATTGGTGAGAAACATTTTATCTTGTGAGATAGGAATATACTCATAGGAATTACGTGGCCTGTATGAAGATTTTGTGCTTTTTGCCTATTGTCGAATTAATTCACCCAGGAATAGAGTATTTTATTCGCCTTAGAAAATTCTACTGACCTCGGGAGAGGCATTAGAATATCTTAGCAATCTTCGCCTTCAATAAATTGGGAAATCACTTAATTTAAATAAATCAAGAGTAATTCGGATAAATCGAGGCGGATTCTCAATTCTAGATTCTTCTCCTATTTGATCTTCATTCCTCTAATAATCGATTTTATGAATTATTCTTAGTTTATCATTTTATTATTTTTCTTTAATATTACTTGCACCACCAAATTCGATCGTTCAAATAAAATTAGAAAACACATAAATTGGTAATTAGTAAGTCAGTTCTCGAGGGAACGATATCTTACTTATCACTTTATTACTTGCTTACGACAACGTGCACTTGCGTTCACTAAATTACGTAGCAATTTTTTGGCGCCGTTGCTGGGGACTGATTGTTTTACTAATATCAATTTCAGTATTTCTAGTCTTAATTTGAACATTATTTTATTTTTGTGTAATTTTTTTTATTATTTGTTTTCCTTTCAGGAGTTTCGTTTAGTGCATGAGAAAATTCGGTAATGAAGGCCTATTACCTTTGGATACTGAACTCGAGCGCACTCTACGGAAAAACAAGAAGGAAAGACGTGAGCTGCCAACGAAAGATACCATGGCCGATAATACAGAAAATCACGAGGTGGACAACCCTATTCAGCAAGCTCAACCGGCATTGGCACTCCGAGATTATGCATTGCCTCAAATCAACGCAAATTTTTTGGGGATTCGGCGTCCAACTATCCAAGCAAACAATTTCGAAATCAAGCTGGCCATAATCCAGATGGTACAAGCAAGCCAATTCTGCAGACTAGCGAATGACGACCTTATTGCTCATATTGCGTCCTTTCTCGAGATATGCGATACGTTCAAGAATAATGGAGTTTCTGACGACGCCATTCGTCTATGGCTTTTCCCATTTTATTTGAGGGATAAAGCCAAGTTTTGTTTGAATTCACTTCCTCCGGGCTCTATCACGACTTGGGCGGAGTTAGTACAAGCATTTTTGGCTAAGTTCTTTCCGACGGCAAAGACAGCGAGACTTCGGAATGAAATAACGACTTTCGGGCAATTTGAGATGGAATCGCTTCATGAAACTTGGGAGCGATACAAGGATTTACTAAGGAGATGCCCACACCATGGTCTACCGGATTGGCTACAAATCCAGACTTTCTATAATGGACTGTGCTTCTACACGCACTCTTGTTGATGCAACCGCTGGAGGAGGTTTAATGGGCAAGACGATGGATGAAGCTCATTCTCTATTGGAAGATATGGCAGCAAATGCGTATCATTGGCCTTCAGAGCATCTGAATCCGAAACGAGTTATGGAAATTTCCGATAATGATCCAATTTCTACGCTATCGGCCCAAGTTGCTGCCTTGACGCAACAACTTCAAGCTTTATCCCGCGCCCCTTCTACCGTGACCACAGAATCATGTAATTGGTCCAACGGGTCTCACCCTAGTGCGGAATGCCAAGCTGGAAATATTTCGAGCAATCTCCGATGGAACAATCTCAGTTTGTGGGGAACGGAAATCGACAGAACAATCCGTATTCCAACATATATAATCCGGGGTGGAGAAATCACCCTAACTTTTCGTGGAAAAACGGACAAAATTTAAACCAGCCTCAGTTTGCTCAACACCAACAGCAACCTCCTCCCGCTCCAAAAATCTCTCTAGAGGAGGCAATGGCGAAATTAGCAGCAAATACGAGTCAGTTCATGACCCGTACGGAAACAACCCTGCAAAACCATTCCGCCTCTATTTGCAATTTGGAAATCCAATTGGGTCAAATAGCGAATGTGTTAACAGCCCGACCTGAGGGTACTTTGCCAAGCACAACTGAGACGAACCCCAGAGAGAGTATTAATGCCATTGGCTTGAGAAGTGGGAGGGAAGTGTGTGAGCAGCCCGGGAGGAACAAAAAGAGAGGTGAAGATGAGGAGAAGAAAAATTCCGCATCTGAAGAATCACAAATTTTTAAAAGCTCGAAACTGTTTCCTGACAATTCGATGGCCTATGTGCCACCCGTCCCGTTTCCGCAGCGATTGCAAAAGCAAAAATTGGACAAGCAATTCTCCAAGTTTCTTGACGTCTTCAAGAAACTACATATCAACATTCCATTTGCCGATGCCTTGGAACAAATGCCGAGCTATGTGAAGTTCATGAAGGAGATCTTATCGAACAAAAGGAAGCTCGAAGAGTATGAGACAGTGGTATTGACGGAAGAGTGCAGCGCCATCTTGCCGGAGAAGCTCCCGCCTAAATTGAAGGATCCAGGAAGCTTTAATATACCGTGTACTATTGGAAACCTGTGTTTTGAGAGAGCGTTACGTGATCTTGGCGCCATTATTAATCTTATGCCCCTTTCCATTTTTAAGAAGCTAGGTATTGGGGAAGCCAAACCGACGACAGTCTCTTTGCAATTAGCTGACAGATCTATCAAGTATCCGAGGGGGGTAATAGAAGATGTTTTGGTTAAGGTCGACAAATTCATCTTTCCGGCCGATTTTATTGTGCTCGATATGGAGGAGGACCATGACATCCCAATTATCTTGGGAAGACCATTTTTAGCAACCGGCCGAACTCTCATTGATGTGGACAAAGGGAAACTCACTTTACGGGTTCAAGATGAGCAAGTCACATTCCAAGTGTTTCGATCTCTCCCGTGTCCAAGCAATGTCGAGAAGGGTTCTCAATTCGAAAGCTTAGATACTTTGGCAAAAGACACACACCAGGAAAACTGTCAGTCGAAATGTTCAGAATCTGTTGTAGCTGTTCCGACATCTGAGAAAAATATAGAACGAGTCGCATATCTTAGGATTTGGACATGTCGTCCTCGTCATCCATTCACTCACCATCTAAAAATTCTCAGGCCGTCATAAATTTGTTCCTGAAAAAGAAAACTAAGCCGGAAGTGAAACGGTTGCCAAGTCATGTGAAATTTGGGTGTTTTGGAAAATTACTATTATTCAAATCTTTTCGCAAAAGACATTGGATGTCCAAACCAAAAATCGAACAGTTAAAGACTGATGGTCAAAATTTTAAAACACATATTAACGGTTCGATGGACGACGTGGAGCCCAAATGGTGTTTGCGAAAAGCAAATTGATCTTAAAAAGATCCGGCTGAAGAATATAAACTTATCGCTTCTCGAGAGGCAACCCGAGTATTAGTTGTAGATGCTAATTTTCGTTGTTTTCATTCATTTTAAGAGTCTATTTCTTTCGTCATTTTTGCGTTGATATGCTCTCTCTCACGTTCTATGTGTTTTCGCTCAAAAAAATTTTTGTGCAGGAGATTTCAGGACAGGAGCCGCGACACACTATGCTAAAGAGCCACGGCACGAAGAAGCCAGGCCGCGGCATGCCGAGACCCAAAATAAGTGCCCAGGAGCCTGTACTGTGTGCCGCGGCACGCAATCTTTGAGCCGCGGCACACTAACCCCAGGAGCCGCGGCACCCTTTCAATAAGCCGCGGCACACGCCGAGATACCCAGCGCCCAAAACTTAAATGTACTACAGGCCGTGGCTCACTTGATACGTGCCGCCCCCTGCTGCGAATTTTAAACGTCCAGGGCAGCCTTATAAACTCAGTCGGCCGAGACACAAGGTAATCTTAAACTCTTCTTCTTTGCGCGGCGCAAGGATAGTCTCCCTTCAAGTCTCTTTTTCTTCTAACCTTCTTAAATCCAACACAAGGTAATTCTTATCCCTAAAACTTCATTGCAACATGGATTGATGATTGGGGTAATAAACTTTGATGAACTTGTGTTTATTTTTTACATTCTTATAAAAATGTGTATCAGAGTATGCTAATATTCTTGATTGATTGATGGTGTTTTGTTATTGAAAAGTTGCTTCCCTTGTTCTTTCTCGTGAATTGCTGTGAATTTTGATTCAATTATTGTTTTGAGGATTGATTTGAGATGTTATTGTTTTTTGTTCTTCATTTAAACCAACGCATGCAAGGTGTTTGATAAAATGCACTAATGAAATTTTTTGAGCCGAACATCTTCAAATTGTATGCAACGAATTCGATTATCGGATTAAACTGTGCCCCCAACCCTTACGTCAATATGAGCTTAAATCTTTACCTCATTTCCCCTCATACGAACGTGCGAGTTCATTCGACTCTATATTCATTTTCCGCACGTTTCACGTCGAGAGTGGTGTAGTTATCTTTAAAGTTGTTTAATTTCCGGCATTTAATTTTCAGGAACTTCGTCATGGCTAGGAAAAGGAAGTTGAGCACGAGGGGCTAGGACGCGATCGTCCCCCACAATAGGGGAAACGTCACAGAACCGAACTGATAAGGAATCCCACCAATTCTCTGATCCTAACATCCACAGAATATTCAACGAGAGAATCTGTCCTCGTCCAATAATTCTGGAGCAGGGATTCACTCCCGCACCCTAGGATGACGAGCTATTGGCTATGATCAACGAGATGGGATGGACTCGATTCACTGCGCCACCCGAGCCGGCGGTGATTTCTATTGTCCAGGAGTTCTACGCCAGTGCTCTATTGCGACAAATCCAGGCGGGATAGATGATGGGGCGACCAGATACACGGACTCAGGTCGTCGTCCGAGGGCAAACAGTGGACTTTTCGGTGGCTGCGATTCGGAGGCTGTACGAGCTACCAGAGGTGGACGAATCGGAGTACACACGGATTATGAGTAACCTCACGAGGGAGGCTCTGCTGGAGGCACTTGCTCAGCCCAGTTCTGTCTGGGAGACGCGCGTCCCGGGTTCCATAGCTTTCTATTTCAAGAGTTCTCACCTTAGTCGGCTCGGGCGAGCCTGGATCTACTTCCTCTGTGCACGAGTCGACCCTACATCACAAATCCGCTCGGTCTTGCTTCCTCGTGCCCGATTATTATATGCTATCACGATGGGACTCCGGTTTGATGTGGCCCCACGTTTGTCCCGTTCTATATTTCAGTGCATCCAGGGAGGGGCGTTTTTGAGGCTGATGAAAAATTATAAATAGACATTGAAGGTCAGAAGATAAGATAATCAAAGAGAAGGAGAAAACACCGAGGAGCAGAGAGTAGAATCTAGAGAACGGAGGAATTCAAGTTCTTCAACTGTGTTTGATTTCTATTATGCTTTCTTTAATTCTTTGTGTATTATTTTCTAGCATGTCGGGCTAGAACCATATTCTAGGATTGTGATGAAACCGAGGTTTTGACGAATTAACTTTTGATTTTGCATTATTAATATACATATCCCTTTCTTATTGAGTTTTCCCCAATTGTTTTTAATGCGTTCAATTATGTGACCTATGATTGAATTGTTTTGATTACGCAACTCGAATCGGGAGAGGAGTGTTAGTAGGAAAAATTGGTGAGAAACGTTTTATCTTGTAAGATAGGAATATACTCATAGGAATTACGTGACCTGTCTGAAGATTTTGTACTTTTTGCCTATTGTCGAATTAATTCACCTATGAATAGAGTGTTTTATTCGCCTTAGAAAATTCTACTGACCTCGGGAGAGGCATTATAATATCTTAGCAATCTTCGCCTTCAATAAATTGGGAAATCACTTAATTTAAATAAATCAAGAGTAATTCGGATAAATCGAGGCGGATTCTCAATCCTATATTCTTCTCCTATTTGATCTTCATTCGTCTAATAATCGATTTTATTAATTGTTCTTAGATTATCATTTTATTAGTTTTGTTTAATTACTTTCACCACCAAATTCAATCGTTCAAATAATATTAGAATACACATAAATTGGTAATTAGTAAGTCAGTCCTCGAGGGAACGATATCTTACTTATCACTTTATTACTTGCTTACGACAATGTGCACTTGCGTTCACCAAATTATGTAACAAGTTTTTGGCGCCGTTGCTGGGGACTGATTGTTTTACTAATATCAATTTCAGTATTTCTAATCTTAATTTGAACATTATTTTATTTTTGTGTAAATTTTTTTATTATTTGTTTTCCTTTCAGGAGTTTCGTTTAGTGCATGAGAAAATTTGGTAACGAAGGCCTATTACCTTTGGATACTGAACTCGAGCGCACTCTACGGAAAAACAAGAAGGAAAGGCGTGAGCTGTCAACGAAAGATACCATGGCCGATAATACAGAAAATCACGGGGTGGACAACCCTATTCAGCAAGCTCAACCGGCATTGGCACTCCGAGATTATGCATTGCCTCAAATCAACGCAAATTTTTCGGGGATTCGGCGTCCAACTATCCAAGCAAACAATTTCAAAATCAAGCCGGCCATAATCCAAATGGTACTAGCAAGCCAATTCTGCGGACTAGCGAATGACGACCATATTGCTCATGTTGCGTCCTTTCACGAGATATGCGATACGTTCAAGAACAATGGAGTTTCTGACGATGCCATTCGTCTACGGCTTTTCCCATTTTCTTTGAGGGATAAAGCCAAGTTTTGGTTGAATTCACTTCCGCCGGGCTCTATCACGACTTGGGCGGAGTTAGCACAAGCCTTTTTGGCTAAGTTCTTTCGGCCGGCAAAGACAGTGAGACTTCGGAACGAAATAACGACTTTCGGGCAATTTGAGATGGAATCGCTTCATGAAGATTGAGAGCGATACAAGGATTTACTAAGGAGATGCCCACACCATGGTCTACCGGATTGGCTACAAATTCAGACTTTCTATAACGGACTAAGTGTTTCTACACGCACTCTTATTGATGCAGCCGCTGGAGGAGCTTTAATGGGCAAGACGATGGCTGAAGCTCATTCTCTATTGGAAGATATGGTGGCGAATGCGTATCAGTGGCCTTCAGAGCGTCTGAATCCGAAACGATTTATGGAAATTTCCGATAATGATCTAATTTCTACGCTATCGGCCCAAGTTGCTGCCTTGACTCAACAACTTCAAGCTTTATCTCGCGCCCCTTCTACCATTACCACAGAATCATGTAATTGGTGCAACGGGTCTCACCCTAGTGCGGAATGCCAAGTTGGAAATCTTTTCGAGCAATCTCCGATGGAACAATCTCAGTTTGTGGGGAACGAAAATCGGCAGAACAATCCGTATTCCAACACATATAATCCGGGGTGGAGAAATCACCCTAACTTTTCGTGGAAAAACAGAAAAAATTTAAACCAGCTTCAGTTTGCTCAACACCAACAGCAACCTCCTCCCGCTCCAAAAATCTCTCTAAAGGAGGCAATGGCTAAATTAGCAGCAAATACAAGTCAGTTCATGACCCGTACGGAAACAATGTTGCAAAACCATTCCATCTCTATTCGCAATTTGGAAGTCCAATTGGGTCAAATAGCGAATGTGTTAACAGTCCGACCTGAGGGTACTTTGCCAAGCACAACTGAGACGAACTCGAGAGAGAGTATTAATGCCATTGGTTTGAGAAGTGGGAGGGAAGTGTGTGAGCAGCCCGGGAGGAACAAAAAGAGAGGTGAAGATGAGGAGAATAATAATTCGGCATCTGAAGAATCATAAATTTTTAAAAGCTCGAAACTGTTTCCTGACAATCCGATGGCCTATGTGCCACCCGTCCCGTTTCCGCAGCGATTGCAAAAGCAAAAATTGGACAAGCAATTCTCTAAGTTTCTTGACGTCTTCACGAAACTACATATCAGCATTCCATTTGCCGATGCCTTGGAACAAATGCCGAGCTATGTGAAGTTCATGAAGGAGATCTTATCGAATAAAAGGAAGCTCGAAGAGTATGAGACAGTGGTATTGACGGAAGAGTGCAGCGCCATCTTGCAGGAAAAGCTCCCGCCTAAATTGAAGGATCCAGGAAGCTTTAATATACCGTGTACTATTGGAAACCTGTGTTTTGATAGAGCGTTATGTGATCTTGGCGCCAGTATTAATCTTATGCCCCTTTCCATTTTTAAGAAGCTAGGTATTGGGGAAGCCAAACCGACGACAGTCTCTTTGCAATTAGCTGACAGATCTATCAAGTATCCGAGGGGGTAAATAGAAGACGTTTTGGTTAAGGTCGACAAATTCATCTTTCAGGCCGATTTTATTGTGCTCGATATGGAGGAGGACCATGACATCCCAATTATCTTGGGAAGACCATTTTTAGCAACTGGCCGAACTCTCATTGATGTGGAGAAAGGGAAACTCACTTTATGGGTTCAAGATGAGCAAGTCACATTCCAAGTGTTTCGATCTCTCCCGTGTCCAAGCAATGTCGAGAAGGGTTCTCAATTTGAAAGCTTAGATACTTTGGCAAAAGACACACACCGGGAAAACTGTCAGTCGAAATGTTCAGAATCTGTTGTAGCTGTTCCGACATCTGAGAAAATGTAGAACGAGTCGCATATCTTAGGCATTTGGACATGTCGTCCTCGTCATCCGTTCACTCACCATCTAAAAATTCTCAGGCCGTCATAAATTTGTTTGTGAAAAAGAAAACTAAGCCAGAAGTGAAACGGTTGCCAAGTCATGTGAAATTTGGGTGTTTTGGAAAATTACTATTATTCAAATCTTTTCGCAAAAGACATTGGATGTCCAAACCAAAAATCGAACTGTTAAAGACTGATGGTCAAAATTTTAAAACACATATCAACGGTTCGATGGATGGGGCGGAGCCCAAATGGTGTTTGCGAAAAGCAAATTGATTTTAAAAAGGTCCGGCTGAAGACTATAAACTTATCGCTTCTCGGGAGGCAACCCGAGTATTAGTTTTAGATGTTAATTTTCGTTGTTTTCATTCATTCTAAGAGTCTATTTTTTTCGTCATTTTCGCTTTGATATGCTCTCTCTCACGTTGTATGTGTTTTCGCTCAAAAAAATTTTTGTGCAGGAGATTTCAGGCCAGGAGCCGTAGCACATACATGGCGAGCCGCGGCACACAAAAGTCCAAAATCGAGGAAAACTTTCTGTACTATGTGTCGCGGCACGAAGAGGCTGAGCCACGGCACACTATGCTAAAGAGCCGCGGCACGTAGAAGCCAGGACGCGGCACGCCGAGACCCAAAATAAGTGCCCAGGAGCCTGTACTGTGTGCCGCGGCACGCAATCTCTGAGCCGCGGCACACTAACCCCAGGAGCCGCGGCACCCTTTCAATGAGCCGCGGCACACGCCGAGATACCCAGCGCCCAAAACTTAACTGTACTATGGGCCGTGGCTCACTTGATACGTGCCGCGGCCCCTGCTGCGAATTTTAAATGTCCAAGGCAGTCTTATAAACTCAGTTGGCCGAGACACAAGGTAATCTTACACTTTTCTTCTTCGCGCGGCGCAAGGATAGTCTCCCTTCAAGTCTCTTCTTCTTCTTACCTTTTTCAATCTAACACAAGGTAATTCTTATCCCTAAAACTTCATTGCAACATGGATTGATGATTGGGGTAATAAACTTTGATGAACTTGTGTTTATTTTCCACATTTTTATAAAAATTTGTATCGGAGTATGCTAATATTCTTGATTGATTGATGGTGTTTTGTTATTGAAAAGTGGTTCCCTTGTTCTTTCTCGTGAATTGCTATGAATTTTGATTCAATTATTGTTTTGATGATTGATTTGAGATGTTATTGTTTTTTGTTCTTCATTTAAACCAACGCATGCAAGGTGTTTGATAAAATGCACCAATGAAATTTTTTGAGCCGAACATCTTCAAATTGTATGCAACGAATTCGATTATCGGATTAAACTGTGCCCCCAACCCTTACGTCAAGTTTGAGCTTAAATCTTTACCTCATTTCCCCTCATACGAACGTGCGAGTTCATTCGACTCTATATTTATTTTCCGCACGTTTTACGTCGAGAGTGGTGTAGTTATCTTTAAAGTTATTTAATTTCCGGCGTTTAATTTTCAGGAACTTCGTCATGGCTAGGAAAAGGAAGTTGAGCACGAGGGCTAGGACGCGATCGTCCCCCACAAGAGGGGAAACGTCACATAACTGAACTGATATGGAATCCCACCAATTCTCTGATCCTGACATCCACAGAATATTCAACGAGAGAATCTGTCCTCGTCCAATAATTCCGGATCAGGGATTCACTCCCGCACCCCAGGACGACACGCTATTGGCTATGATCAACGAGATGGGATGGACTCGATTCATTGCGTCAGCCGAGCCGGTGGTGATTTCTATTGTCCAGGAGTTCTACGCCAGTGCTCTATTGCGACAAATCCAGGCGGGACAGATGATGGGGCGACCAGATACACGGTCTGAGGTCGTCGTCCGAGGGCAAACAGTGGACTTTTCGGTGGCCGCGATTCGGAGGCTGTACGAGCTACCGGAGGTGGACGAATCGGAGTACACACGGATTATGAGTAACCTCACGAGGGAGGCTCTGCTGGAGGCACTTGCTTAGCCCGGTTCCGTCTGGGAGACGCGCGTCTCGGGTTCCACAGCATTCTATTTCAAGAGTTCTCGCCTCAGTCGACTCGGGCGAGCCTGGCTCTACTTCCTCTGTGCATGAGTCGACCCTACATCACAGATCCGCTCGGTCTTGCTTCCTCGTGCCCGATTATTGTATGCTATCACGACGGGACTCCGGTTTGATGTGGCCCCACGTTTGTCCCGTTCTATATTTAAGTGCATCCAGGGAGGGGTGAAGACAGGATTAAAACATCCCTCGCTGATTTGTGCTCTATACCGCCAGTCGGGCGTGACGTGGTCCGACGACGAGCCTTCTATTGCATCCCAGGGTCCGATCGACCACCGTATTATCTCCTATTTCGACCAGTGGGGTGGCGCGAGGGCACACGAGCGGGGGCGAGGATTTATGATCGATGAACCACACAATCACTCTCCCGAGCCACTACTCTTGACACATGATCCGACTACAGATGCTGAGGATCGGACTGAGTTCACTCCACCGCCAGCGAGAGAGAACCTTCAGGCGATGTTTGACAGCCTAAGGGAGGATATGTGGAGAGAGAGAGAGAGAGAGAGAGTCATCTAGCAGCTGTGAGAGAGGAGATGCGGGCTGAGAGAGACAGCCTCCTCGCAGCTGTTCGGGAGGAGATGCGCAAGTAGGCCCGTGGGGCCAATCGACGTGAGGAGAGGCGCCTAGCGGTGAAAGATGCTTATCATCAGGACTATCTAGATGCGTGGACGAGCCATATACTCCATCCGGACGGACCCTTCATTCCACCCGTCAGGCCATCTACACCACCCTCCTCACCAGACGAGGCCGGCACCAGTTCCTGAGCTGATATTAGGGGAGTACTTGACCTTTTCTCATATTGCATATTACTATCTGTGTCCATTGAGGTCAATGTACGTCTTAAGTTTGGGGGGGTTACTTTCAGTTGTTATTTACTTATTCGTTGTTATTTTTCGTTGTTATTGACTCTAGCCTTGCTTGTCTTGACTTTATTTGCATTCGTGGATTTTTCGTGCAGCCTTGTGTAAAACTTATGATATGATACTAATTTGTTTTTTAAGAAACGGTTGAGTTTTGGTCGAGTTTGCAGTCTGCGATATTTGTTTCCTTTGAGTATTCATTTAGGTCTGAAATTTTTTGCGTTATTGTAGAAATCCTAGCATATAAGAAATGAGACATACGTGGTTACGAATCGCCGTCTATACATTTGATTACACTTTTCACGTAGCTAGTCGTCCAGTAATATGAGTCTTCTTGGCATTTAATTTGAGTTTAGAGCCGGACAGTCTTTCCCAAAAATTTGAGAAATTATACATGTTCTATGATGGGAAGTCTAGTAACCGGGGGTATTCACGTGACCCGTTGTTTACTCTCGCGTAAAACGACAACCCTAAATAGACTAACGGTTCAAGAAAATAGCATGATGATGAAAAGAAGCCAAGTAACCGGATGTATTCACGTGACCCGTCGTTTACATTCGCGTCAAACAGCAACTTTGAATCGGACATGCGGGAATAACCATTCGAGTTTTTTTCTCCGCTATAGAAGGAGACTTAGTAACTAGAAGCACTCATGAGCCCCATGAGTGTCTTTTACGTTAAACGGTTCCCCAATAAATGAGAATGGATTTCCACCCTAGGGTCATTTTATGGAATATACCGAGAGTCGGAACCTAGCGGTTAACTCGAATCATTATAATGATTATACATAAGGGAATGCTGTCCGAGGATTATTATTTACAATGAAACTCTTGCATTTTTGCTACGAGAATGTGGGATTGGGCGAGTTGGCTTGTTTAATCTAACCCTTCATATTGGTGGTCGGCTATATTCACGCTTGTTAATCTTTGAGGTTTGATTTTCTTCATGACCGATAGATCAGCACTAAAAATGATTGCTTTGTGGAATCCTTATCCGTGATGTGACTCACTAAAACGATACGTGTATTTTTCTTTGAGATTTTCAAGGTAGTATTAATCAGGTGAACACTATAGATATTGCACGTTTACCCACGATACTTGTCATCTCATTTGAAATTAATTTTTGCTTGAGGACAAGCAAAGGCTTAAGTTTGGGGGTATTTGTTCGTTGTATTTTTATGCGCTTAATAATCATTATTTTATACCCATTTTTTAGTTTAAATCGGCGTAAATGAGCTTTTAATGCATTATCTGTATATGTTTTGAAGGAAATTCTAGTCTGGGAGCTTAAATGAAGAAAAACGGGCCAAAACGACATTTTTTGGTCAGGGACCACGGCACACGGACGAGGGGCCACAGCACAGGAGGCGCCCAGAAGGACCCGGTACAAATTGTACCGGGGGCCGCGGCACGCAAAAGCTGAGCCGCGGCCCGTAAGAAAAAATCGCGCCCAGGCCTGGCCGCATGAAGACAGGGGCTGCGGCACACTAATGCCGGGCGCGGCCCGCAGCGCTGGTTCCCTACTCGCAGCATGCGATTTAGGCGGTTTGGAAGCCCATTTCTGACCTAATTTTCGGACGCGTTTTTTAGGTTGATGAAAAATTATAAATAGGCATTGAAGGTCAGAAGATAAGATAATCAAAGAGAAGGAGAAAACATCGAGGAGCAGAGAGCAGAAGCTAGAGAACGGAGGAATTCAAGTTCTTCAACTGTGTTTGATTTCTATTATGCTTTCTTTAATTCTTTGTGTATTATTTTCTAGCATGTCGGGCTAGAACCCTATTCTAGGATTGTGATGAAACCGAGGGTTTGACGAATTAACTTTTGATTTTGCATTATTAATATACATCTCCCTTTCTAATGCGTTCAATTATGTGGCCTATGATTGAATTGTTTTGATTACGCAACTCGAATCGGAAGAGGAGAGTTAGTAGGAAAAATTGGTGAGAAACGTTTTATCTTGTGAGATAGTAATATACTCATAGGAATTATGTGGCATGTCTGAAGATTTTGTACTTTTTGCCTATTGTCGAATTAATTCACCTAGGAATAGAGTGTTTTATTCGCCTTAGAAAATTCTACTGACCTCGGGAGAGGCATTATAATATCTTAGCAATCTTCGCCTTCAATAAATTGGGAAATCACTTAATTTAAATAAATCAAAAGTAATTCGGATAAATCGAGGCGGATTCTCAATCCTAGATTCTTCTCCTATTTGATCTTCATTCCTCTAATAATCGATTTTATTAATTGTTCTTAGTTTATCATTTTATTACTTTTCTTTAATATTACTTGCACCATCAAATTCGATCGTTCAAATAAAATTAGAATACACATAAATTGGTAATTAGTAAGTCAGTCCTTGAGGGAACGATATCTTACTTATCACTTTATTACTTTCTTACGACAACATGCACTTGCGTTTACCAAATTACGTAACAATAACTCGGAAGCATAGCACATCAGCTTGGGTATCAATTTTCTACGAGTCTGATGGAGGGTAGGAAACCTCGTAACCTTTTTCAAACTTAGTATGTTTGTTGTTGGGAGAATTTCGCGATTAATGTTACACTTTGCACATTAATTCATTTATATGCGCGTTTGTTTGTAAATCATTTAAAATGAAAAACAGATAAAAGTAACCTAGTTACTACCAACATATAGCTCATGGACCTATTCCTATGTACTGGGCCAAGCGAATGACCCAATAAAAAAAAAAATAACAGTCTTCGATTCTTCGTCTTCTCGATAGGTTGTCTTCGGTCTTCGTCATAGCCAAAATAATTATATTATTGAAAAAAATGCATCCTATACAAATTTTTCTAGTAAAAATAAGTAGGCTCAAAACGGCCTTTGCAACCCAATCGAATTGAACAAATCAAAACTAAGTCCACGAGCTATATTACCATCACATAAGGATTCTGTACAACACGCAACGGCAATAAAATTGAACAATTAATTTTAATATAAATTAATCCAATTAATCTATAAAATTGATCTATTCAATTTCTTCTATAATAATACAATTAATATAAAGTGGCATTAAAATTAAATAATCAATTAATATATTAATCCAATCAATATAAAATTAATCTATTCAATTTTAATGGTATTAATCCAATTAATACTAATAATCGTCATTTTAATTCGTTCGAAGTAATTCGGCTAAAATAATATTCTCGTTTAATTAATTTCCCTTAGCACAAAAAAATATTCCAAATATTAATTTAATCAAATTAAAATCAAATTTAAATTTCGGGAAATAATTACAACGAAATATAAACTTAAAACGGAGTCCCGGACAATCCAGTATTAGGCCCAGCCTGCGGCCCGATTCAAAACCCGAGGGGTGCCATGGCCGAGCCATGCTCGGCAGCCTGGCCGACTCCTTCTCGGCAGCCTGGGCAGGCAGCCCAGGCAGTGCTGCCGGCACCACTGCCGGCAACCCTGTTTCTTTGTTTTTCGGCTCGTTTTTAAAAACGTGATGCTGCAACGAACAATTTAAAAATCTACGATTATACCAAAAATTATTCTAAATCATAAACATCATCCAAAAGCATTCAAAATGCACAAATAATCGTATATACGGTATCATTGACCTCTCTCCGATACCACTGTTGGGATTCCGACAATAAATCGAAATACGCAGCGGAAAAATAAAAATAAATCCCAAACAGGACCGATCAAGTAACTTATATATGAAAAAATAAAACAAACGAAGATAAAAGGATCATACCCTTGAAGCCTTTGAAATAAATCTTCGTAACATGATGACGATCACGAACCCGAGCAAGAGCACGAAATCCCTTCATCCCAAACACCGAAAATGCGATGCCTCTACGTCACCACGCGACCGAACTTGACCGGAAAAATTCAACGTAGCTTCGTTCTCCAAGAACACGGCTAGAAAGTTATCGTAGGATTTTTTTATCTCTCAATTTTTCTTTACTAATTTTCACCTCTAAGATGATGAACTTGATAAGAAAATAAAACTCTCCCTCATTCTCCTTTTGGTTCGGCCAAAAGCTCACAAAATGGTGTGAATGATGAAGTGAAATGATGATGATGTTGAGATTACATATAAAAGCAAAAACATCTCATAATTGAGATAGTAAAATAAGAAAAGAATCTCAACCAACATTATACACTAAATCATTTCATGTTAAGTCAAGACTATGGCATGTGAGGGCGAGTGGGGTGGGGGCGGCCACAAGGAACTTTCCAAGAAACTATCTGAGTCACTCGGCTCATGTACCAGACGTTCGTCAAATGAATCCGTTAAATACACTCCGTTTTATTTCCAATGTATTTATACTTAATTAATGAATCCAATTAATTAATTATATCAAATAAAAAATATTTCCCTAAGAAATATAATTTATGAATTAAATTAATTACCTAGTAACTTAATTTCAATTCATAAGACCACAATTTGATTTATCAAATAAATCATAAATTAGATATCCAATATCTAATATTAATAGAGAGAAAATAAATTCACATTTATCCGTCAACGCTCCTGATGCGCGACTTCGTAGGTCCGTCTCAGCCGACATTGGGAGGAACCAATGAGTGCAGGCAGCACTTAGCCAGCCTAGCGGGCCGCACTGTAAACCCCAACTGAGAACGAATGAATGGATCGTTCCAGAACCATTATGTCATGAATACCATATATGTATAGACCCTTCATCAGATGTCCCATTCAAGTATTCGAGTCACGGTAAAGTCAAACCCTAATGTTGATTAGACTCTATACATGTGTTAGTGAAAATCAAGACCGACTGATTAATAGTGTATCTAATACGACTATATCAGAATGCTTTGGCCAAAGACTTATGATCTTATTTGCCATTAACTGTATAAGACATTCGCCTGCTCACTAACAGGAGATAGAATCCTTTCTTGGCATACAGTAAAGACTGCTACCTGCCCGTATAGTGCGCACTTCGAGGTCGACTTAGCAATTAAGCAAACGAGTCTAACTACTCTAATGACAAACTAAACGTCACAGGCACATCTTCTACTGAACCCTCAAGTCAAAGGTCCACGTATACTATCACAACCTTTTTGATCATCATCGACTCTCCGAGAATGAATAGCGTGTGACTAAATCAAGTATGAGTCGTGTTCGAGTATACTGGTCCCACCAATATACTTATAGCTATGCTATCAAGACATGCACACGTCCTAGCATTAGTTATACAAGTCTTACCGAAATTTAATGCCCATTTAAGTTTATTGACTTGCAAACGATTTACGTAAATAAACTTTAAACACTTCCAGTACATTTTCTCTTATCCGATAACGAGAATGGAATGTTCGATTTATTTACATGGACTTCACTTCAATGTTTACCAAATGAAGAATGCATTTGAATACAATAAATAGTGAATGAATCGTATTGCCATTTTATTAATTATTCCATAATTACAAGTACAATGCCCCTACTCTCTCATCCCTTGTGTGGCATTCGAGGGCATCTGCGAAAATACAGCGTTCTCCCTCAAATGGAACATACGGGATTCAATTCTTACAGCAGTATATGGATTAATACTGTATTCATGGGTCGTACTGTATTCCCCCTTAATTATTGCAGACGTCATCTGTAGGATGATTTCATGTCTTATTATTCCTACAGTGTTGTCGGATAGTCTGAGTGTACAGTTAATTAATGGTGGATAATGTATTCTTGGGTCTTACAGCATTCCCCCTCAACTGTTGAGTAAAAGCATTTAAAACTTACAGTGAGTCGGGCTGTAGCATTCCCAATTCTTGTCCAAGCATACAAAATCTTGTTGTGCTGAGAGGTTTTGTGAAGATATCGGCTAACTGGATGTCTGTATGAACCTTTTCGAGCCGAACATCCTTGTTCTCAACATGATTCCTGATGAAGTGATGCTTGTTGATAATATATCGATTTTGTGTGTAGCATGCTGTATTGGTGGCTTCTCCCCAGAAACGCTGTGGCAACTTACTTGCGGCAATCATGGTCCTTGTTGCTTCTTTTAGCATCCTGTTCTTTCGCTCGGAAACACCATTTTATTGGGGTGTTCGGGCAGCTGAGTATTCATGCTGTATCCCATTTTCCGAACAGTATTGCTCTATAAAGCGGTTAGTAAATTCAGTACCTCTGTCAGAACGAATGGACACGATACTCAACCCTTTTTCATTTTGAAGCTTTCTTAGATGCTCGGGCAGCTTTGATGTGGTTTCCTTCTTCTTGCACGGGAATATTGTCCAAGCATACCTGGAAAAATCATCAATAATAATGAGACAGTATTTCTTACCTCCCAAACTTACCGGGTCTATGGGACCGTAGATATCCATGTGTAGCATTTCCAGAACTCTGTGAGTGGAAAGGTAGGAATTGCTTTTTAAGGTAGTTTTTATTTGTTTGCCTTTCTTACAGGGTCCACAGACATTGTCCTTTTGGAATGACACATCTGGAAAACCTCTAACCATTCCCTGTCGAGCGAGCTTGTTGATCGTCTTGATGTTGAAGTGACACATCCTCTTGTTCCATAGCCATCTTAGATCTGCAGTGCCTTTGGCAACGAAACAAGGAATTGTGGAGCTCATAGGCATCCAGTCAGCAATATACATATTACCTGATCTGCTTTCTGTGAGCGCAACTTCTTTAGTTAGGATGTTCTATATAGAATTTCACCGAAAACTGTTTGTCACAGAACTGGCTAATACTAAGTAGATTATACTGTAAGCCTTCAACATAGGCTACGTCCTTGATATGACATAATATGACAGCTTGATTCTATCTATTTTGGATTTATCATCGAAGCGCGCTTTTGGACCGTGACCTTATACATAATATGACAGCTTGCTTCTATCTCCTATCATGTGTCGAGAACATCCATTGTCGAAGTACCAGATATTCTTCTCTTTGATGTCCTGTAACAAAAATTAAGTAGAGTTAGGTCCCCTTTATATGTTGGGTCCATGGATGTTAGTGTCTTTAGGTACCCAGATTTTCCTAACAGTAATGGGCTTACTGTATGTTACTTTTGGTCCGTTGTTGCGATGTCTACGTGGGAAAAGCACGTAGTCGCTGTAACCTTGATAATGTCATGCATGTAAAATTCAGGGTTATCATTATTAATCCGGTACGAATGCCGTCTTGGAGGTGGAGCCATTTTCTTCGGCCTTACAGCTTGCCTTCTGGGTCTCTTGTTGGATTCCCAAAGCTGTTGTTGATGCTGTGTGGCGACCTGCTTTCGCGATGGATAACGGGGCTCATGTATCCAATACCTAGGCGTGCTGTACTGTTGAAAGTACTGTCGTGCGGGCCTTTGATATTTGGGTATGGCCTTCTTTATGCATGGCTGATGGCACTGTTGATATGCTCGGGGAGCATGCTATTGATTGCGCCCTACATGTGTGGATGGCTGAAGATTTTGCTGTCTGTTATATGACTATGGTGGCGGAATGACAGCCTTTGTTATTCACAGAGCAGTAGGTACCTTGACAGGACTTGGGGTTTCCTCCGGTACAGGAATGGGTTCCACACCCCTGACAAACATAGTACTAGTTTTCCCTCTATTGGAGTATGAGTTATATCCTAAGCCACTTTTATCGTGAGCATGTTTCCAGGTGCTTAGAATTTCTTCCATCCTTTTTGATGATTTCTCGAAATATTTCAAGATGCTTTCAAGTTCTCCTTCTCATTTCTCGAGAGTTTTTACTTTGGCATCGAGCAGAACGAAATCCTTTATCTTGCGTTTAATGTGAGACTTAGCCTCATTTAGTTCATGATCAAGTTGATGATTGCTCTCCATGAGTTTTTCAAAATTGACTTTGTTGTTTTCGCAGTCGACAGACATATTTTCAGAATTTTCCTTTAGCAAGTTGTTTTCTTCTTTCAGCTCTAAGTTAGAAATTTCGAGCTGTATGTTTTCTCGTTTCAGTGTCTCATAGGCCTTTTGAATGTTTTTGAATTCATTCATCATGTTTTCGAAAGTATGAGATGCATTAATGGGAATATTGGATGTTGAGCTTACCTCATCATCGTTGTCTTTATCTTCTTCAATATCTTTAGCCATAAAGCACATGTATGCTTTCTATTCGAGTTCATAATCAGATGAGTCACTATCAATAACTGCCTGAAGATATTCCTCGGTCTTAGTTTGAGCGGGCGAGGCTCCCGATTCTCCGATCAGGGCCTTGAGCTTGTTTTTCCAAGCACGCCTTCTTTCGTCAATTTCTTGTTGCTCAGCTTCCGACAACTTTTGGACTTTGGGATGCGGACATTTGTTTGCATAATGTCCCGGTTTCCTGTAATTATAGCATTGGTTAGAATCACCAGATGGTGAAGATTCTGAATTTACCTTATTGAAAGGCTTGGGCCTGTATGGAGTCTTTCCAGACTGTTTGATGAATTTCTTAAATTTATGCATGAGAAGCACCATTTCAACTTGTGACAGGATGTCATCGTCACTGTCAGCATTTTTGTAGACAGCTTTGGATGTGATGGGCATGATGTGTCTTCGGTTCGATACAGCGGCTAACGATGTAGTCCTCGAAGGTGACTCTTCGGTCTTCTCTCTCCTGTCAATGTCATACTCGAAAGCTTTTAGGTCAGAGAAGAGATCGAAAGTAGATATATCATTAAGATTACATGACACACGCATAGCTGTAGTTTCAATGTCCCATCGGACAGGGAGAGATCTGAAAATTTTTAAGTTCTTCTCCTTTTGGGTATAAATTTTGCCCAACGCTTCAAGTTCACCAACAATGCCAGTGAATCTGAGGTCAAGTTCCTCAAGAGTTTCAGTTGGTTTCATTTCAAAAGATTCAAATTTCTGAGTCAGTTTTGAAATCTTATTTTCTTTTGAGAGCTCAGTTCCCTCACAAATCAACTTGAGCCCAGATTTCCTTGGCTATCTTACAGCTCTTTACCTTTGAGAATGTGCATTTGTCAAGAGTGACAAATAGCGCATTCTTAGCGACATTGTCGAGGTTGGCACGCTTGCGCTCGTCAGTTGTCTACTGCTCGCGCTGCTTCTCGAGCATCTCGGCATGGGCTTGGCCTTCAATCCTTGCGGCAGGATTTACCTTCATGATTTTTATGGGGCCATCCTGAATGACAAAAATCATCTCTTCGTGCATTGCTGCAAGATGAGCCTCCATCCTAATTCTCCAACTGTCAAACTCATTAATAGAAAATATGGGAACCTTATTGATCATAAAGGTATCCATATGAGAGTATAGGAAAGATAAAAGACTCTTTTCAAAAGTAAGTGATTTAAGGATATGATTCGGTTAAAAATGCGACTGATTCTTTTTAGAATCAACCTCTCTGATACCACTTGTTGGCCACTAAGTATATAGAATACAGCTTGGAAAGATGTTAATACAACAAGCTGTACAATTTTTGAATTAGAGTGCGTAGCGGAAGTCTTTTGAAGTGAGTTGCTGTAAATATAGCAACTGGCTAATCTCCTATTGGCTTGGTGCGTATAGGGTTTTGGAGTATACTTAAACAAATCACAGTAATGAAAGCAGTAAATGCAGAAGGTAAGTAACACAGTATTTAAAGTGGTTTGAGGTAAACCCCTCTACGTCCACTGCTCCTCCACACAAGAGTGAAAATATTTTATTATAAACACTATGTACACAACTATGTGTCTATAATCAAACCTATCCTCGTATCGTTCACACAGATTGATATAAAGAATGTCGCTTTCAACCGTTCACATAGATTGGTCAAAGCTAACTCTTGACTTACTTCTTCACACACAGTTCCAACGCTTCGTCCTATCGCCCCACACAGGTCGGAATAACTTCTTTAGTTCACACAGAACTAGGTTTTTACTTGAAGGTAAAAAGTAAAGTAACCAGGTTAGAATAGAAGATTGAATATGAAGATCTTGAGCTGATGATGGCTGTTCTTGTTTGACTGAGTATATTTCTTCTTTTCAGATATGAATGATACTGGAAGAACTATACTTACTCTTGTAAGCTTGATCTGATGATAGTGAATATTCAGTCGATAGATCGTTCGCGTATTGATTGTAAGATTGTGATCTTGAGTAAACTGATCTTCAAACTCTGGGGTATAAATAGCCTCTGAATAGATCCGTTGAGCCAACAGTCCGTTCCAATGTGTTGATTGATTTGAATAAGACACAATCCGAATTTTTCTCTTTGTTTGAATATCTCTATCTGTTAATATTTAAATACTTTATCCCTTCAGTATTTAAGTACTTCTTTTCAAACGGGACTTGACTTTAGCGAATATAGCAGATTCCGTTTCAATGGTCTTCAGCCATGTTGGATAAGTATTTGAACGTCTTAATACTTTACAGCTTGATTACTGTATCCAACATATTGAGATGATGATGCTGTAGCTGTAGGTTCCATGCTGTAGACTATCTCAGAGTTGCTGTATGGAAGGTGTTGTATGAATGTTTCAGGACAGCTTCCATACTTTGTGTTTATGAGTCCTTTGATGTATGGTGCCACTTAATCCTTTTGCTGTATGTTTAGGCAACACAATAATTCAGGATAAGTTGTCCAGCTGCATGATCATCTTCGGGACAGCTACTTGCTGTATTATTTGATAGATGAACTTGTTGTTGTATGTTGGCAGTGCGAAGACTTGCTGTAGCGATGGCTTTTTACATCTTATTGTATGTTGGCACTTTATCAAAACAACGTACATGATTGTTTATCCCAACAGTGTACTGCTTACCAGCCCTGGATTTGGACTGCTAGCAACCACGAAATTGACTTCGCCCCTGAGATTGTAAATTCACAATCGAACTAAACACTTAGTTTTTTTAAATTACTACTTACCAGTTATTAAATGAGTCATTTAGTTAATGTAAATTTGTACATTGTGCTTTTCATAGGGAGAATACAAACCTTTCAAACCATACAAGCATTGATATGTACCATACATGGCATCCGGCAATACGTCCCCCATTTGGTATTCAATTAAGCGTGCATCAACCTATGTCATTGTCCTTTCTTCTTACTCAGACTATGGTAAAATATTACTGAGATTTCTAACTAAATTTTCATATTTCATTAGTTACAATGACTAACTGGATAGGAAACCTTCTTGTTTGAGCACTACCTATACTCATTTCAGGTAAATACACTACGCAATATAACTGGCTTGAACAATAATTTAAGAAAGTTAACGGAGTAGAGACGCCATGGCTAATTGCTCTTGTCCACTCTCCTTTATATAACGGTAATAACTACCATTACATGGAAGGAGAGAGCATTAGGGTGATGTTTCCCTGGTTTGTTCAGAACAAAGTTGATCTTCTTTTCACTGGTAATGTTCATTCCTATGAGCGTTCGGTAATTATTCTAATTTTTTATCGAGCTTTCTCACCCAGTTAATTGCCTTCTCTATGATTTGATTTTTTGATATATGATTCCAATGTGGTTGAAAATTATGGCTCCATGCCATTCACAAAGCCATCACAATGATGAAGTCCCACTATCGCTAATTGGTACCTTGTGTAGACAATTAATTTTACTATTTGCTTGAAGTTATACTGTTCTCTTATATGCCAGATACATGTGAACTTAAATATATTGTTGATCAGTTATGCACCCGATCTTCTATTTTTCTCAAAGGGTGTATTTTTTTCCCAATTCTTTTGAGGGTGTATTGATTCTATCATTTATTGGCATTCCATATTAATATAGTTGTCTTTTGCATATTGTTACGGTCTGTTAGCCAGGTTTTGGATGTAGCTTAAACTCCGTTGTTTTATAGTTGTTTTAGTGTCTGGATCTAAATGTCATAGTCTCTTATAATTCATTCTGCACATATATCTGTTTAATTCTTAATGTCAGTAATCTGTAAGCTTACTACATCTGAACATTTATTTGTAATCATTAATATACAGATGCCTGTCTTCTGATGCATCAAGTGATGATGCCAAGTATATCTGAATATCGTCATTTTGTTTTTTGTTTTTTTAGCAAAAGAAAAAGCCAGATCACAACCCATCTGATGCAGAAGTTTTTGTAAAACTCGTAAGCGCAAGCCTGGACGCAAATATGAGTCTAATCCTGATGTGATGAAGTTCAGAATTGTAAGAAATATATGTTGCAATTGAACTTTTGAATCTATATTTTATATTCAAAGTCGATATTTATTTGCATATACCAACATACGCTTATTTTGTAGGAACTCATTGAGAAGAAAATCGCCTTATCTGAAGGACTTGACGGCATTGAGGAATTATTTTCAGCTGGAAAAACATCCCATGGCCCGGGTTGGCTTATAGGCAAATATGATGCAAAAGCTTTCAAAAAATCTAATCAGACTACAGCTCCAACTGATTCGTACGTACAAGAATTGATGAAAATGATTCGACAGGAGCTTGTTGATGATGTGGAGAAGAAGGTTACCAGTAGGTTCAATAAAGAGATGGATGCCAAGGTGAATCAGAAGGTCCAGCACAACCTGGCATGGATTCTGAAAAAATTAGGTGAAGCCAACCCTGACTTGAAAATTGATATTGGTGCAATAGTTTCTGGTGACACGCGAGAAGATGGCACTCCAATTACACAGGAATATGACACGCCAGTTACAAGAGGCCCTAGCTCTTAGATATAATCCATTTGTTCGTCTCTTTTGAACAATTTTCAACCATCTATCCTACCTATTACATTTTCATGTGGTTGGTTGACAACAACCATATTATTTTCTAGTACTTCTACTTATGTTCTTGAATTGGTTGTCTATTTTTTTGATGTTGTTGGTTGATGTAGTGGATTGGTTGATGTTTTTGGTGGATTGATGTACTTGTTGGTTTAACTATAGCTAGGTTAATGGTGCAGAATTGTTTTTGTTTTTATGGGAAATGCAATATTTGAATGCTATAGTTTTATTCTGTTCATTTGAGGTGTTGCAATAGGTAGTTAGTGTGTTGCAATTGGTTAATATTTTGCAATACACATTGGGTTGCAGTTGTTATTATCTGGTGTTGCATTAGACAGAACCATGTTGCCCCACAGGTGTGCCCCACACAATCTGGTATCTATTTTATTAAATTATAACATCTATTGCATCACAGATCAAATGTTGGAATAGGGTGCCAAGTATGTTGCCATAAGCTCCTATGGTAACATGAGAACATGGTGTTACCTTAGTCAGTCCGCATATTGCCTTTGTGATCAAAGGCAACTGCTGAGAACACAACACACTTTTGGTGTTACCTTTGCCCTTTTCGGGGCTAAGGCAACACTAAATCAGGTCTATGGTAACACAGTTTTAGGGTTGTTGTAGGTCATCTGTGGTGTAGTGATTCCGTCGTCAATCCTATTGCGCGACTCAGTAGGTCCGTATCAGTTAGAAATGGGAGGAACCAAAGAGTAGTAGCACCACCTAGCCAGTCTGGCGGCCTACACTGTACCCCAACTGAGAACGAATGATTGGGATCATTCAAACACCATTCTGTCGTGAATACCAGTACACGTATAAACCTTTCTTTAAAATGTCCCGATCAAGTTATAGGGTCAAGGCCAGTCAAACCCTATCTGTACTTGACGTTATGCATGAGTTAATGCAAATTGAGATCATCGAGCACTCGTGTATCCAATACAACTAGCTCCAATTCTTTGGCCAAAGACTTATGATCTCATCCACCAATAACCGCATAAGACATGTAACCTGTTGACTAACAGGAGAAAGAATTCTATCTTGGTATTCAGTAAGACCTGCTACTTGCCTGTCAAGATGCACGTCGAGGTTGACCCCCACCTTCCGGTTTTTTGGGTCGAACTACTCTAATGAAAATCTTAACGTCACAAGCACATACCTACTAAATCCTCAAGTCGAAGGTTCACGAATACCTATCACAACCTTTCGATTCCATCATTGACTGTCCCACAGTGAAAATCGTGTGACGAATCGAGGGTGAGTCGGTTCGAGTATACTAATCCAATTAGCATACCTATAACGTGTGCTCCTACTAACCATTAGTGTTCGACAGGCACTCTCCAAGTCAAAGAACACGTCATACAAGTCTTCACATAAACTTAACGCCCAGTCAAGTTTCATCGACTTGCGAACGATTAAGTATTTGAGCCATAAACCTTTCCAGTGCCAATCCCCTTATCTAATAAGGAGTGGAATGTTTTGCTCTCAAATACATGGACTATATATATATATATATATATATATATATATATATATTTATGAGTCAGGAATACCAGTGACTACCAGTAAATAAAGAAACATACAAATTGCCTTATGATAATGATTTACATAAGTAACAAGTACAATGCCCTCACTCAACATCCTCTGAGTGGCATTCTAGGGCATACTCCTAACAATCTCCCACTTGCACTAAATGCCACACACTATGGTATCTAATACCCATGTTCTCCAGATGACGCTCCAAGCTAATCTGAGAAAGTGGCTTGGTCAGTGGATCAACAATGTTGTCGGCTGAGTCTACTCTCTGCAGCACAATGTATCCCTTGCGAACAAATTCTCTTATGAGATGGTACTTATTCTCAATGTGTTTGGTATTGTTGTGAAACCTCGGCTCCTTGGCCTATGCTATAGCTCTGCCGTTATCGCAGAAAAGCAGAATAGGCAGCTCAACACATGGTATCACTTGAAGTTCTCCCAAAAACTTCTTAATCCAGAACCCTTCCTAAGAAGCCTCCGAGGCTGCTTGACACTCAGCCTGACTGGTGGAATCAGCAGTCGCGTTTTGCTTGGCGCTATGCCAAGATACCTCTCCTCCATTAAGAGTAAATATGTAGTGAGAAGTAGACATTGAATCGTCTTTATGTCCTTTGAAGTCTGAATCAGTGAAGCCCATCACATCAAGTTCTCCACCGCCATACATTAGAACCAGATCTCTAGTCCTTCTTAAGTACTTGAGTAGGGCTGTCTAAAAGGTTCATGGTTAGTGGTTTTAACCGGAACCGAACCGAACCGATGTGGTTTCGGTTAACCGAGAACCACTATTTGTGGTTAGGGTGCGGTTTGTGGTTCCTACTTCAAAAAAATATGGTTAGTGGTTAACCGAAACCGAATGGTCCCAGAACCAAAGAACCACAAACCAAAATTATGATAAATTAATAAATTATAATTATATATTTTTATCCTAAAAAGAAATTCAATTGAATTAATAATATGTAAATTAATTACCCCCAAATCAATTCTCCGTTTGTGATTGTTTTGTATTTTAATTGTTGGATTTATGGATTAATTTTGACTTATAGTTGTTGGATTTATGGATTAATTGTGTTGTCTACTATTTTTGTTTTAAAAGATTAATTTTAGTGTTTTGGAATTGATTATTTCAGGTTTTTTGGATAAAAAATGGTTTTTAAGATTAGCCGAACTGGAACCATATATAATCGATGTGGTTCCGGTTAACCGAAATTTAAAGTGGTGTGGTTAGTGATTCCTATTTTGGGGCCTTTATGGTTCCGGTTAACTGGAAATTGTGGTTCGGTTAACCGAAACCGAACCACTCGACACCCCTATACTTGAGAACGTTTTTTTACGTTAGTTCAATATTCCTTGCCTGGGTTTGCCTGAAACCTACTTACCACGCTCACAACGTGCGCAATGTCAGGTCTCGTACACAACATTGCATACATAAGGCTACCCACGGCCGAAGCATATGGTATATTACTCATTTCCTTTCGTTGTTCCTCACTTTGAGGACACATCTTCGAGGAGAGTTTTATTCCATGTCGCATCGATAGGAACCCTCTTTTAGAATCATCCATCTTAAATCGCTTTAAGATTTATCTATATAGAGGGCTTGGAAAAGACCTATCTTTCTCTTCGCTCTATCCCGGTAGATCCGAATACCAAGCATATAGGTTGCTTCTCCAAAGTCTTTAATGGAGAAATTACTCGAAAGACAATCTTGCACAGAACTGAGCATTCCCACATCATTTCCTATTAATATAATGTCATCTACATATAGTACTTAGAATGCGATCTTGCTCCCACTAACCCTCTTGTATACACAAGGTTCTTTTTCATTTTGTACGAAGTCAAACTCTTTGACTGTGTCGTCAAAATGAAGGTTCCAACTACGTGAAGCTTGCTTCATTCTATAAATAGAACGTTGAAGTTTGCACACTTTCTGAATATCGACCTCGGACACAAAGTCTTTAGGCTGCTCCATATAGATTTCCTTCTCGAGAAATCCATTTAGGAAAGCCGTCTTTACATCCATTTGCCATATCTCATAATTTTCGTAGGCAGCTATAGCAAGCATCATGCGAATAGACTTGATCATAGCTACGGAAGAGAAAGTATCATGATAATCGATCCCTTCTTTCTGGGTATAACCCTTTGCCACAAGCCTGGCCTTATAGGTGTCATCCTTGCCATCTCCATCAGTCTTTCTCTTGTAGATCCACTTGTTCCCAATAGGCACTATGCCCTTGGGTCGGTCTACTAGAGTCCAGACCTGATTGACATGCATCGAGTCTATCTCAGCTTCCATAGCTTCACGCCATTTCGCGGAGTCTACATCCACCATCGCTTGGTCATAGGTTGTTGGGTCGGTCTCTTGGCTATCACCTGGAACCTCATAGAGACCCAGCTCCTCCAGGTGAACAAGGCCATACCTCTCAGGTAAATGAGACACCCTACTAGACCTACGAGGTGGTTGTACTTGCATTTCAGAAGGTTCGGTTCCAACTTCTTGTACAAGTGTCTCATGAGGAGTTTCATTGTATTCTTCTAAAGAAATACTTCTACCTGCTCCGCCTTCCTGGATGAACTCATCTTCGAGGAAGTGTGCTTGCAAAGCAACAATGATCTTTCAATCTTTAGGCATGTAGAATAGATAACCCATCATCCCAGATGGGAATCCAATGAAATGTCCCTTCATGGACCTAGCTTACAATATCTCCACCTTAGTCTTCTTGACATAGGCGGGACATCCCAAAATCCTAATGTGATTAAGACTTGGTTAACTGCCCTCCTGCATCTCATGTGGAGTTTTAGGAATGGATTTGGAAGGATATCTGTTCAAGATATAAGCAGCATTCAGGAGTGCATACCCCCACACGTAAATTGGTAAGTCAGTATAGCCTAGCATAGAATGGACCTTGTTCAAAAAGGTTCGGTTCCTTCTTTCTGACACACCATTTAACTGAGGAGTTCCTAGAGGTGTTAATTGTGATACTATTCCATGTACCTTTAGGAACTCGTAAAACTCGGTCCGACCGAAGTGCTTTGATATGATTTCCAGTTTTTTTTTCAACCAGGGCCTTAAATTCCTGGAATTTCTCAAAGGCCTCGAGTTTATATTTCATTAAGTATACATAACCATACCTAGTATGATCATCTGTAAACGTAATAAAATACTGATATCCATCATGTGCTGCTTACAAAGCACCACATACGTCGGTATGGACTAATCCAAGTTTATCAGCAGCTCTTTCAAAAGTCCCTGTAAAGGGGGACTTAGTCATTTTGCCTTTAAGTCAAGATTCACAAGTTGGAAAGAGATCTGATCCCAATGGACCCATAAATCCATCTTTTTTATTTTATAAACCTTGATCTGACCAATATGACCAAGTCTAAGATGCCATTTCAAAACTTGATTAGTTTCATCCCTACCATGCTTCCTAGTCATAGTATTCACAACGAATTTGTTACTTAGGTTAAGATGATTCAGTCCGTTTAACAATGTAGGAGTGCCTACTAGTTTACATTTAAAATAAATTTTGTAGGAACCATCACCAATGAAAAATGAAAACCCTTTTCGATCCATGACCGGAATGGATACAATGTTTTTATGCTCCTGGGGCAAAACAAGTACATCATCTAAATTTAAAACAAAGCCAGATTCCAAATCTAAAATAAGTGATCCTATGTCAGTTGCTTCGACAGTATGCCCGCTTCCGAAAGTAATCATCACTTCCCCAGCTTCAAGCTTCCTACTTTGTTACAGATCCTGATTCACGGTACAAATGTTAGAACTAGCACCTGAATCCAGTATCCAAGAAGTAGAAAATACAGTAGCAGAACAATTTGTTTCCAAAATTAAAAGTTCTGTACCTGAAGCGCCATGAAGAATCGAACAGTCTCTAGCCCAGTGGCCCAGCTCACCGCATTTGAGACATGCGTCCTTCTTATTCTTGCTCTTGGGAACCATCGGGGCCTTGCCCTTACCCTTAAGGTCCTTGACTTTGTTGGTGGGATATCGGTATTAGCGTCGTTTGTGCGGAAGCATAAATATAATGTGCGGAAATAAAATGACACACGGATTTATAGAGGTTCGGCCAAACGTGCCTATGTCCTCTCTCATTATCTTTTTCTTTAGGCTTAAGATATAAACCTCTGCACCTCTTTTCTATCAGTTGAGGGATTACCGTTACAAGCTCGTCTTCTATCGGTCCGAGTAAACCGTTCTCTTACTTGTCTTTTTGTCGGTCCAAGTAAAACCGTTTTTCTTTTCTATTGGACAAGGAATCAACCACTCTAACTTTTGATTGGTACTACATAAACCTCACGAAGATATCGATTGCGATTCTAATAATGCCGGATCCTTGATCCTAATAACACCGAATCCAATTGTATCTTTTCTTTTTCTCTCTCGAGTATGTTGAATGTATAAACACTCAATCTATCAATATAAGCTCAAGAAAAACAACTATATTGTTTACAATGATATCTCAAGTGTATGTAGTTTGCTTAGTGTTGTTGTGTTGTTTATACCAATTCACTTGGTATTTATAGCCTTTCTCCACAAACTAGCCGTTGCTGGCTGTTTTGACTTGCTAGCGTGCGCTATCTTTCCTTAGCGTGTGTTAGGCTCTTTAGCGTACGAGTAGCGTGCGCTAGCCTGTTTCCAGCTTTAGTCCAGTAGCTTACTACCCGTCCTTTAGCATATGTTATCTTGTTCATTGCGTACGTTAAGTACACATATTAGTGTGCGTTAAGCACTCTTTGTAGCGTGCGCTAACCATATGTCTGTTGCATGATTTTGTCAAACTAACCATTTGATTCTTTATGACTTTGGTGCAACATCTTCCAATGGATAGATTGACTTAAATTCAAACTTCTTAGCGTGCGCTATTCCTCAATCTTAGCTTGCGCTATGATTTCGTTGTTGCTTGCGTCATACAGTGTTTGAATATCTTCACAATGGTAATTAACCTTCGATAGCGTGCGTTATGAATTATGTGTAGCGTGCGCTATCCTTTATCAGGTAGGTTGTCTTCATGAAACTTTGAACTCGTCTGATCTGCAGATAACTCTCGTTAGCGTGCGCTAGCCTTGATATGTAGCGTGCGCTAATGCAGTCCAGATTGCAACTTTTTGCGTCTTTGATTTCTTCGTCGTTTTGCTTCGCCTCTTTGTTGTTTTATTTTGTTTAGCAACTTAAATATCAAAACTCTATTTGTGAATATGTGGAATAAATATTCCAACAATCTCCCCCTTTTTGATGATTACAAAACAACTCTTGAATTGGATAAAACCTGCAAAATATATATATATATATATATATATATATATATATATATATATATATATATTTGTACAAATCAAAGTTTTCGGCTTTGATCGTTTCGTTAGTTTCTCCAATCTTTTCTTCTTTTGTCATTTTCGACTTCTTCGTTTCTTATTTTTCAACTCCTTCGTTTCTCCCTCTTTTTGTATGTTTTATTCTCCTTTTCGACTTCTTCGAGTTTTGTTATTTTCTCCTCCTAATATTGACTTTTTATTTTTCTCGTCATATCTTTCATGACACTTTTTATCCGATTCAACTCCTTCTCCCCCTTTTTGTATTCAGAAAAAAGTGTAAAAAAATATATCAATTGAATAGAGGATACCAATTAGAATATGCATGATACCAAATGATAAAAATATGCATGAATAGGAAATTGAGTTATACCCTTTAAAAAATACTCCCCCTTTATAAAATATCAAAAATCAATTCTTGGGGACCCAACCGAGAGTCGGTTTTTGTTTTGAGACATAGACGATATTAGGAATAAACGTTCCTTTGGGAATCCAAATTTTCTTAATTTTTATCGTCCGTTGTGGGCTTTTGCAATTCAAAATGTGATTCCCAATTTTTAAACATTTTTTCACAATGGGGTATTTTGAAATTTACGGATTCATTTTTAGAACGTGTTTTGAATCTCAACCCCTGTTTATTCAAAGTCTATTTTTGAACCGAGAGCATATTTTCAAATTTCTCATTTCCGAGAGAGAATTTCTTCGTTAAATTTTTGAGCTCGGTTTGAATTATAACAAGATCATCCTTTAAAATATTTTCATTTTCAACACATTTTCAATAATCGATTTCAACAAATTCCCTTTTTCAAGAATTTTGGAATTTTCAATTTCCAAAGATTTATATTTAGAATTAAGGGATTTAATCTTGGATAAAGCATTTTGATAGTCCGCATGTAATAACTCGAATGCTTCAAAAAGTTCATCGTAGGAGTTACTTACTTGGCTTTCGACGTCGCTATCGTCGAATGAACTCCGTGTCATAAATGCAAAGGTTATTTTGATCAATGAAATCATCATCAATATCTTCGTCACTCCATGTTGCAACGAGTACCCTCTTCGGATTTGCTGCTTGGCAATTCTTTGCGAAATGGCCTGCTTTACCACATACTCGACAGTTTTTGTCGAATTTCTTATATTCGTCCGATTTGATGTCTTTCTTTCTCCGGTTTAATAAGTGTTGGACTTATTAATATTTTCGGCATAATATGCCGATTCTTCGTTGCTTTCATCCACCGGGATTTCTTACTTTCTAGACATCTTAGCCTTCATGGCTATGGTTCTTTCCTTAGGCTTCGGTTTAGCATTCCGAGATTTAAGTACTATCTCATAGTTTATAAGAGAACCAACGAGAGCACTAAAATCAAGATTATTTAGATCTTTCGATTCTATAATCGCCGTAACCGTTCCGTACCATTCAACCGGTAGTGATCTTAAGATTTTCTTGGCTTTTTCACTACTAGATAATGGTTTACCGTACGAAGCTAGTCCATTGGTGATGACCGCAAAACAGTCGAGCATGTTGGTGATGGACTCGTCACCCTTCATCATGAATAACTCGTAGTCATGGAGAAGCATATTAATCTTCGTCTCCTTGACTTGAGACGTTCCTTCGTGTGTTACCTCAAGCATTTTCCAAATTTCTTTGGTACTATCACACGATGATATCCGGTTGTGTTCTTCCGGATTTAAGGCATAATAAAGAAGTTGAGTTGCCTTACAATTATAATGATCATTTCTCCAATCCGCGTCGTCATATTCTTCAAAAGATTTAAACATACCGTCGGATTTAAGAGGAATTTTTGGACCAAGACATATCACCTTACAAAGCTCGATGTCATATGCTCAGATGAATATTGACATCTTTTTCTTCCATGTCATGAAGTTCGAGCCATCAAAAAATGGTGGTCGATTTAGAGCAAGGCCTTTGACTAGAGCAATTTGAAATGCCATTTGGATCGACTCCTCGGATGTTAAGCCGCGTATTGGAGGTACTGCTCTCATACCAATTGTTGGTGGAATATCGGTATTAGCGCTGTTTGTGCGGAAGCGTAAATATAAAGTGCAGAAATAAAATGACACATGGATTTATATAGGTTCGTCCAAACGTGCCTACGTCCTCTCTCATTATGTTTTTCTTTAGGCTTAAGATATAAACCTCTGCACCTCTCTTCTATCGGTCGAGGGATTACCGTTACAAGCTCGTCTTCTATCGGTCCGAGTAAACCATTCTCTTACTTGTCTTTTTGTCGGTCCAAGTAAAACCGTTTTCCTTTTCTATTGGACAAGGAATCAACCACTCTAGCTTTCTATTGGTACTAGATAAACCTCACGAAGATATCGATCGCGATTCTAATAATGTCGGATCCTTGATCCTAATAACACTGAATCCAATCGTATCTTTTCTTTTTCTCTCTCGAGTATGTTGAATGTATAAACACTCAATCTATCAATATTGTAACACCCCCGATATATTCAGGAATATTACAGCACCGTAAATCCTTTACATAAGAATTTACAAGGCTGAATAAATGAAACGACAATAATAAATACCAACTAGTGAAATCACTTGAAATAAAATACGACAGTTCTGGTTCAATACCGAAAGTACAAGTGTTCAAATAGAGAATATTAATACATCACTGAAATCCAAAACATCACAAATTACGACGCACTCGAGTACTTATTAAATAACCAACAATAGATAATAAACCCGACCGGAACATCACTCTGCACCCTCGTCGTCATGCAGCTCCAGTGGTTGTTTCCCTGCTCTCCTGGATCCTGAACATAAACAACATGTTCACCCCCGAAGGGGTTAGCACAACGATGCTAGTACAAGTACCACAACATATTATTCAACATCTCACGAAGAATAATAATAATGTAAATGACAAAATACCAACGAGTCTTCTCCTACGAGAAACTCATAAATAACATACACAATTGATAATCACAACATGATATCATAACATACACATGGTAATTCCGACGATCCAGCGTTCACTGCCTAGAACCCACGATGATCCCGTCAGACCAACCCATGGTGGAAAAACCCGTTCGATAATCCAGCGCACGCTAGCATAGATCCCCCGATGATCCCATCGGACCAACACGAGGTGGACATACAACAACGACATATATGCACGACAATATGTATAACATCAATACGTAAAACAAATAAGGTACTTGCCTCGATTCGAAGACAAGAACAATACTTCCACGAAAACGAAACACTCGAAGGTCGCCCCTTCGATCAATCACGTAACAAGCTCGAACCTTAACAAAAGAAATAATATATAATTCATATCTCGTCGTACGAATGTCTAACAATCCAATTTATGGCCGAAAGTTCATAAAAATGCAATCTGCCTGATCTTCTTAGCGTATGCTAAGTATTATACGTAGCGTGCGTTAAGTCTGTTCGTTAGCACACGCTAACAACGAATCCTAGCGTACGCTAACTATGCACGGTCAGTACCTCACTGATCAGCCGAATGACTCGCCTGATGGCCTGACGTACGTTATGTACCAAATGTAGCGTACGTTAACTAATGCTCGATAGTGCACGTTAATCTTCATAGCTTAGCGTGCGCTAACTGTGCATGGCAGTTCACTACTGGGCAGCAGACTAGTTCTAACGATGATGAAACTCATGAAATCTTCAGTGATAATACATGTCATCTCCATGCATATCATGCTCATACGGTTTTTGAATGATCTTTCGGATAACAACAACTTCGAATTCAAGGATACGTATTATCATCACAATACCATAATCCATCTTGGTTACAATTCTCATGTGAAGTTTGGTGTTCTTAAGGTCGACGCACTAGATTTCAATATCATCAATACATCCCGATTAAACCATGGAGATAAACTAACAATTCCAGTTTATAAGAAAGGATGCAATCTAAGATGATTCTTTCTTAAGTCCTTACAACCAAAAGTGATATCACCTCCAATTTATGATTAATATGACAACATAAATCATATGGATAATCATCTTCTGAAAGTTCCTCTAATCATCTGATGTACTAAGATTCCAACTACGAGATTCCAACGACAATATCATAAGCATAAACATTCCAATCTTCTAAACATGATGTTTGTTGAATAATTCACCAAAGGAACTCAGTATCTTGCTAGCATGATCATCTTATTCTTTAGAACCCGAATCTAAGGCTGGAGATAGAATTAACATACCTTAATATGACGAAATCACTGAACCCCAAAGGTAGAATCTGACTCCGGTTGGTTATATGCCACTCCAAGGTGCTACTTCTCTTCAATGCTCAATCACAAGAAATATCCAATGTCCAATGATCAAGTGGATGTCTTATAAGTGTGTCTAAGGAAGATAATATGCTCTCTGGTCTCTCAAGAACGAAGGATGCCCGAAAGAAATGAGAAGAAAATGGAGTGCTGGACCATATATAAACTTTCTGTACACTAGCCGATTAGCGCACGCTATCATACATCCATAGCGCGCGCTAATAAGAGTTGACTCCAAAACTATCCAGGTTCATCCACGGGAATCTTATCCGGTCCTACGTCCGGCTGGTGCATGTGTTAGCCGCCCAGCTCAATAATTAATGGCCTAGTGCACGCAATTCTTCATTTGTAGCGTGCGCTAGTAGTAGCCGATAGCGCGCGTTAAGTTACATGTGTAGCGTGCGCTATCAGGAGTTTGCATGAGAAATTTTGCATGATGATATACTTATGTACAAAGATACCAATGCGAGAAATATCATACTCCAATTATCGATATCACAAATCCAAATAATATGGGGTTCGAATACAGATGAAATACACAACAATAAATCTGGATATTACATACTCTCCTACTAAAAAGGAGTTTCGTCCCGAAACTCAAGACGAAAATAACTCTGGGTATCTGGACTTCATGCTATCTTCCGTTTCCCAAGTGGCTTCTTCCACTCCGTGGCATGACCACTGAACTTTGACCAAAGCGATTGGTTTGTTCCTCAACTGTTTAACTCGACTCTCGAGTATCCTGACTGGTCTTTCTTCAAACGTCCCATCGTGAGAGACTTCGATCTCGCCGAAATCAATGACATGACTAGGATACGGTATATATCTCCGTAACTGGGAAATGTGGAACACATTATGAACATGGCTCAACGACGGCGGCAATGCCAATCTGTATGCCAACTCTACCACTCTCTCAAGGATCTCGAACGGTCCGATATATCTCGGACTCAGCTTTCCTTTCCTTCCAAAACGAAGGATTCCTCGAGTAGGAGAAACCTTTAAAAGTACATGGTCTCCTGTACTGAACTCCAATGGGCGACGGCGTATGTCTGCATAAGATTTCTGTCGACTATGGGCGGTCAATAGTCTTTCACGAATCAAGGCTATCTTCTCTCGAGTTTGTACGATCAACTCTGGTTCTGTCACAATCAAGTCTGATGAATCGTCCCAACATAGGGGCGATCTGCATCTCCTCCCATATAATGCCTCAAATGGTTCCATCTTAATGGAAGCATGCCAACTATTGTTGTAGGTAAATTCAATCAACGGTAGATGAACTTCCCAATCGTTTGACCAATCTAAAGCACAGGCCCTTAGCATGTCTTCCACCGTTTGAATAGTCCTCTCGGATTGTCCGTCAGTCTGTGGGTGATAAGCCGTGCTGAAGTTCAATTCGGTCCCCAAGGCCTTATGAACTGCTTTCCAAAAATACGATACAAATCGACCATCTCGGTCAGAAATAATGGTCTTCGGCATACCATGCAATCGGACTATCTCTGAAATAAATACTCGTGCCAACCTTTCTGGTCCCCACGTATCCTTAATGCCTAGAAAATGAGCTGATTTGGTTAAACTATCAACTATCACCCAAATCATATTCATTCCTATCTTGGTTCTCGGCATACTTGTAATAAAGTCCATCGATATGTCCTCCCACTTCCATTCAGGAACTGGGAGTGGCTTCAACATCCCGGCAGGTCGTTGATGCTCGATCTTAACCTGCTGACAAGTCAAACATTTCGAAACATAGTCCGCTACATCTTTCTTCATGTTACCCCACCAGAAATTCTGCTTCAAGTCTTTATACATCTTACTGGTGCCTGGGTGGATAGAATAGGGCGAGCTGTGAGCTTCCTTCATAATCGTTTGTTTCAGAACATCGACATCGGAAACACAGAGTCAGTTCTGAAATCTAAAAACTCCATCATCATGAATTACAAATTCGGGGGCCTTCCCCTTGATCACTTCATCACGTAACCGAATCATCTGAGGATCATCTGTCTGCATAGATTTGATTTCTTCGGTTAATGATGAAGTTATTTCCATCACGCACAGTTGTCCTTGGACTCTTTGTTACCATACTTCAATTCTTTCTCGAATCATCTCTCATTGAACGCTAAGTTGGGAGGTCAGAGTCTCCAGCATCTGAATAGAAACAGGCTTGCGGCTGAGTGCATCGGCCACTACATTCGCTTTGCCTGGATGATACAAAATCTCCAAGTCATAGTCCTTAATCAACTCTAACCATCTTCTTTGCCACATGTTTAACTCTTTCTGAATGAAGATGTACTTGAGACTCTTGTGATCCATAAAGATGTGATATTGAGTCCCGTACAGGTAATGCCTCCAGATTTTCAAAGCAAAAACTACTGCTGCTAGCTCCAAATCATGCGTTGGGTCATTCACTTCATAAGGTTTCAGCTGTCGTGACGCATAAGCGATCACCTTATCATTCTGCATCAATACACATCCGAGTCCTTGGTTCGAAGCATCACTGTAAACTATGAATCCTCTAGTCCCCTGTGGAAGTGTTAAAATCGGTGCTGTCGTCAATCTCTTCTTCAATTCATCAAAGCTTTTCTGACATGATTCATTCCATTCAAACTTTTGAGTTTTCTGCAGGAGTCGAGTAAGTGGGCGGGAAATTTTGGAAAACCCTTCCACGAATCGACGATAATATCCAGCAAGTCCTAAGAAACTCCAGACTTCTTTCACATTCTTTGGAGGCTTCCAATCCATAACCGCTTCGATATTCTGAGGATCTACTCGGACTCCTTCAGATGATACCACATGGCCGAAGAACATTACTTCATTCATCCAGAATTCACACTTAGAAAGCTTGGCGTACAATTGATCGCTTCTCAGAAGTTCCAAAACAATCCGCAAATGTTGCGCATGTTCTTTCAGGCTCTTGGAATAAACTAGAATGTCATCAATGAACACAACCACAAACTTGTCCAAATACTCTATGAACACACGATTCATCAATTGCATAAACACTGCAGGTGCATTAGTGAGACCAAACGGCATCAATACAAACTCATAATGTCCGTAGCGAGTTCTGAACGCTGATTTCGGAACATTAGATTCCTTAATCCTCAGCTGATGATATCCTGATCTCAGATCGATTTTAGAAAATACTGTTGCTCCTTGCAACTGATCAAACAAATCATCAATCCGTGGCAACGGATACTTGTTCTTAATCGTCATTTTGTTCAGCTCTCGATAGTCAATACACAGTCGAAGCGATCCATCCTTCTTCCGGACAAAAAAAACTGGCGCTCCCCAAGGCGAAACGCTTGGCTGGATATAGCCTTTGTCCAATAACTCCTCTAGCTGCTTCTTCAGTTCGTACATCTCAGTAGGTGCCATACGATACGGCGCGTTAGAAATTGGTGTAGCTTCGGGTTCCAATTCAATGGTGAATTCTACATCCCGTCGTGGAGGTAGTCTAGGTAACTCGTCCGGAAATACATCCGGAAACTCGTTCAAAATAGGAATGGATGAAAGTTCCACGATTTCGTCTTCTTTCTTCATTGCATAGCACCAGTATCCAGTACAACCCAGTTTCAACAATTTGACAGCTTTCATCGCTTTAATCAACTTTCCTGAACTTCCTGGTTTCCATCCTTCAAACAATATTTCGGAACCATCATCAGCGATCAGCGAGATATTCCTCCTTCGATAGTTTACAATAGCTCCATATCGATTAACCCAATCGTCTCCGAGTATCAGGTCGTCTCCTTGCATTTCTATTACAATCATATTTGAGAGCCACTCTCTGCCTCCAAATGTTACAGGGAAATCTCTAGTTTCTAAGTTTCCAAAAATTCTCTCTCCACTTGGTAAACCAACAACAGAAGGTTAACAATTATTAAAACCAGAAACATTCAAACGTTTTACACAAGATAAGGATATAAATGAATGCGTAGCTCCTGTATCGAATAAAACGCTAACTGGCTGGTAAAAGATCTGAACGATACTTGATGCGACAACAACATCCTGATCGTTTGTCCTCCTCATCTCGTACAGACGTGGGGGAACAGATCCGGCACTCAATGTCCCCTTTCGGTCCCACTGTCCTCTGCCTTGTCCGCGGCTAAAATTCTGAGGCATCTGAACACTTTGCTGCGTCTGTTGGATACTGGCTTCTGGACTGGCTGTGGTGTACGGGCTCTAAAAGACTTTGCATCCTCTTCACAGAACACCGCACGATGTCCCTCTCGACCACAATCAAAACAAGTCACGGCGGGTAGGGGGAAATTTCGTCGATAGTGCCCCGTATGGGCGCAGTTAAAGCATTTTCTAGTGACATCTGTCATGGTTGATGTTGTTCCGAAGTTCTTTCCGCTCCTAACTGGGTGCGGAGGTTTCTTGAAAGAATGAAAAGATGACTGGGCCTTGCGGGGCCTGCTGCTCTTGTGCTCTGTAAAAGTACCAGAGACTTTCTGCTTCTTGGATTCCATAAATTTCTCCATAGCTGCTTCCTTGATTTCATACGCCAACGCCTTATCCTGGTATTGACGGAGAGTGGTACATTCAAAACCAGACATGTACCTCTGGATTTCTGGTTTCATTCACATATCAAAATGGATCATCATTTCAGCATTTGTCCTGACTAGATGTCGAACAAATGCCAGCTGTTGGTTAAACGTCTCAATTGCCTGAGATACTGGCACATCTGAAGGTTGAGTGGAAAAAAACTCTCGAACCTTGGCTTCCCTCACAGGACGAGGGCAGTACTGAGCTTGCATCATCAATTTAAACTCTGTCCAATCAGCATCATGGTCTACAGGCCGGATGGCTTCCCACCATTCGGACGCTTCCCCTATCAGAAAATATTGAGCGATAGAGGCTCTCCGGTCGTCTGGGCAGTTAATACCGGCAAAAATTTTCTCCAATTCCTTCAACCAATGGTCCCATGTGGGAGTCTCAGAAATACCGTCGAATTTAGGTGGTTGCATCTTCGCCACCTCTTGCAGCCATCGGACCAATACGAGGTGGACATACAACAACGACATATATGCACGACAATATGTATAACATCAATACGTAAAACAAATAAGGTACTTGCCTCGATTCGAAGACAAGAACAATACTTCCACGAAAACGAAACACTCGAAGGTCGCTCCTTCGATCAATCACGTAACAAGCTCGAACCTTAACAAAAGAAATAATATAGAATTCATATATCGTCGTACGAATGTCTAACAATCCAATTTACGGCTGAAAGTTCATAAAAATGTAATCTGCCTGATCTTCTTAGCGTACGCTAAGTATTATACGTAGCGTGCGTTAAGTCTGTTCATTAGCGCACGCTAACAACGAAGCCTAGCGTACGCTAACTATGCACGGTCAGTACCTCACTGATAAGCCGACTGACTCGCCTGATGGCCTAACGTACGTTACGTACCAAATGTAGCGTACGTTAACTAATGCTCGATAGCGCACGTTAATCTTCATAGCTTAGCGTGCGCTAACTGTGCATGGGAGTTCACTACTGGGCAGCAGACTAGTTCTAACGGTGATGAAACTCATGAAATCTTCAGTGATAATACATGTCATCTCCATGCATATCATGCTCATATGGTTTATGAATGATCTTTCGGATAACAACAACTTCGAATTCAAGGATACGTATTATCATCACAACACCATAATCCATCTTGGTTACAATTCTCATGCGAAGTTTGGTGTTCTTAAGGTCAACGCACTAGATTTCAATATCATCAATACATCTCGATTGAACCATGGAGATAAACTAACAATTCCAGTTTATAAGAAAGGATGCAATCTAAGATGATTCTTTCTTAAGTCCTTATAACCAAAAGTGATATCACCTCCAATTTATGATTAATATGACAACATAAATCATATGGATAATTATCTTCAGAAAGTTCCTCTCATCACCTGATGTACTAAGATTCCAACTACGAGATTCCAACGACAATATCATAAGCATAAACATTCCAATCTTCTAAACATGATGTTTGTTGAATAATTCACCAAAGGAACTCAATATCTTGCTAGCATGATCATCTTATTCTTTAGAACCCGAATCTAAGGCTGGAGATAGAATTAACATACCTTAATATGACGAAATCACTGAACCCCAAAGGTAGAATCTGACTCCGGTTGGTTATATGCCACTCCAAGGTGCTACTTCTCTTCAATGCTCAATCACAAGAAATATCCAATGTCCAATGATCAAGTGGATGTGTTATAAGTGTGTCTAAGGAAGATGATATGCTCTATGGTCTCTCAAGAACGAAGGATGCCCGAAAGAAATGAGAAGAAAATGGAGTGATGGCCCATATATAAACTTTCTGTACACTAGTAGATTAGCGCACGCTATCATACATCCTTAGCGCGCGCTAATAAGAGTTGACTCCAAAACTGTCCAGGTTCATCCGCGGGAATCTTATCCGGTCCTACGTCCGGCTGGCGCATGTGTTATCCACCCAGCTCAATAATTGATGGCCTATCGTACGAAATTCTTCATTTGTAGCATGCGCTAGTAGTAGCCGATAGCGCACGTTAAGTTACATGCTTAGCGTGCGCTATCACGAGTTTGCATGAGAAATTTTGCATGATGATATACTTATGTACAAAGATACCAATGCGAGAAATATCATACTCCAATTATCGATATCACAAATCCGAATAATACGGGGTTCAAATACAGATGAAATACACAACAATAAATCCAGATATTACAAATATAAGATCAAGAACAACAACTATATTATTTAAAACGATATCTCATGTGTATGTAGTTTGCTCAGTGTTGTTGTGTTGTTTAATACCAATTCACTTGGTATTTATAGTCTTTCTCCACAAACTAGCCATTACTGGCTGTTTTAACTTGCTAGCGTGCGCTAGCTTTCCTTAGCGTGCGTTAGGCTCTTTAGCGTACGAGTAGCGTGCGCTAGCCTGTTTCCAGCTTTAGTCCAGTTGCTTAGTGCCCATCCTTTAGCATGTGTTAGCTTGTTCATTGCATACGTCAAGTATACATATTAGCGTGCGTTAAGTACTCTTTGTAGCGTGCGCTAACCATATGTCCGTTGCATGATTTTATCAAACTAACTATTTGATTCTTTATTACTTTGGTGCAGCATCTTCCAATAGATAGATTGACTTAAATTCAAACGTCTTAGCATGCGCTATTCCTCAATCTTAGCGTGCGCTATTATTTCGTCATTGCTTGCATCATACAGTGTTTGAATTTCTTTACAACGGTAATTAACCTTCAATAGCGTGCGTTATACATTATGTGTAGCGTGCGCTATCCTTTATAAGGTAGGTTGTCTTCATGAAACTTTGAACTCGTCTGATCTGCAGATAACTCTCGTTAGCATGTGCTAGCCTTGATATGTAGCATGCGCTAATGCAGTCCAGATTGCAACTTTTTGCATCTTCAATTTCTTCGTCGTTTTGCTTCGCCTCTCTGTTGTTTTGTTTTGTTTAGCAACTTAATCATCAAAACTCTATTTGTGAATATGTGGAATAAATATTCCAACAGACTTATGGTCCCGTCGGCTTCTTGGTCTTTTTCTTCTTATTCTTAGACCTCCGAGGTGCAGAAGAAATCACAAGGGCAGACTCTTTCATCCACGGAGTTTTCATCTGAGACTGAGCGATCACCAATTTGTTCATCAATCCTGCTAAGTTGC